>FR997835.1:3682774-4296569 GCA_905475405.1 Schrankia costaestrigalis | reverse complement strand
CCAAATCAACTACGGTCAAATAAGATTCGAGAATCTTTGGGAAGTTAGAATTGAGCAAGTTTCCTGGAAGTGTCCCTTTATTGTCAAAGTAAGTGATAGTTTAGACGTAGTTTTAGATGATTCAGGTACCATAAGTGCCTGACTTGGCTAAAACTACGAGCAAATACAGAAAGTGGATCGTACGAAATCGAACTTTATATTACTCTGTTTGCTTTTTCAAGTGACATTGATTGTTTTAATAGTAAAAATGTATTCAATGCAATACTGAAATTCGATTCAATTAAAAAATTCAAAGTAAGTTAAGGTTAAATTAAGTTAAGTTTATTCTCCATGTTCAAGACTGCAATGATAACAATATCTATCAGGCTGTTTTGACATGATAAAGGATAGGAAAACTCGAAGCAAACCATGTATTAATACATCTTGCCGTCTATACATATAGTGAGACATACGACTAGTAAAAATATCTTGATGTAAAACCCACCATAGATTACATCATCACATCAGAATACTTACAATTTGCAAATTTTAAAGCTGAAAATACTACCGTTTTCTCCACTTTCAGCAATTATAAAGCTCATTATAATATTAAATAAAATAAATAAATAAAAATAAATAAAAAAAATTAAATTCTATATTTGGAGACATAATATTTTCAATTAACTTAACTAATTTTGTCTCTGTCAAACAAAAAAAATCGTAATAAGAAGAAACGGAGGTGACAAAAATTTAAAAAATACAATCAAATAGAAATCCTTTTTTTTGAAATAAATAAATAATCCTTACACATTCACACAACGCCATCTAGTCCCAAACTAAGCAGAGCTTGTACTATGGGTACTTGACAACGGATAAACATACTAAAATATTTTTTTTAATAAAATGAAATCATTATCACCTAGTGTTTCATCATCACTCAAACGCTCTATAGGTATGTGTTAACAATAATATTTATCAAGAGTGTTAAGTCTATGTAAATAATAAAACTGTTTTTCTGAAGCCCTTATGTCACGTTGTTGGTACAATGGCGGAAATCGCTATCAAATAGTTTAATGTAAATAATATTTTTATCTATGAGACTAATTTATCTAAGCAATAAACATTATTGTAATTATTATCTTTCTAATGATTAACTATTAAACATCGTATTTTATTTTATCGGGAACTTGATGGATGAGGGAGGCCCAATAAAGAACGCATACGTTGAAAACATAAGTAAGTTAAAGTTTGTACGATATAGGATGACAATGATGATGAGATAGATAAAAAGGTATTGTCTATGTCGATCTAGTAGATTTTAACTAAGAAGTAATTCACTCACATTGCCCAGATAGTTACTGTTATTGTCACAAATAATAGTTATAAAAACGAATATAACATGTTAGGTTAACATGTTACTAGTTTACTAATGATTCATCATAACAGCCTTTAATGTCCCACTGCAGGGACGGGCCTCCTCCCGTGACGGAGGGATACTTGGCCTACTAATACCACGCTGGCCAGACGGATTGGTATAGGGTTTAATTTCAAGTTTTCCTTCTTTTTATTTCGTAAAGACAATAATCATGGATAGTCCCTTAGTCGGTTTTTACGACACCCATGGGATGAGATGGGATGGTGACATATTGTATTCTTACTCCGTCACTACATATCCGATACAAATGATTAGAATATAAGTATTAATTATATTATTCACAATAAACAATATGTTTTTCAATGACGTCATTCATTGAATTAGTACGAGTATTACTTAATAGGAATGTATAATACTATTTTGCCAGTATAGTCCTCTTAGTACAAGGCTGTCGTACTAAATTGTCGCAATGCATTTTTATAATTGGTTTTTATTACCTGAAGTTTATAATGTCAAAAAGGGATAGTTTCTTAATGCATTTTTTTTTAAAGTGACCAAGTTGACCAAGAATTTGACACAACAAATATTTATGAAAACTCGCTAACTTAACGTGGTAATCGTAACACCAGTTTTACTCATTTTATGAAGAACACCCGTCCCTGGCACTTATCACATCGTAGCTTGAAAGAGAAGCACATAAAAATAACAGAACATAAAAATCAAACACGGTATCATTTTATTACGAAATCATCATACATCTAAAACATAATATAATCTGGAGATAGGATGCTTATCGTATTAAAAAAAGATTTTCTTTATTTATTTTGTTAACTAATGACTTAACTTCAAAGCGCAAGTTTTTATATCCGCGTGAACATTTGACAGCTAAGGAGCAAAGTAAATAATTTCAAAATTACTGATATAATAATCAAGGTATCTTTAGTAAAGATATTTTTTTATGGCATAAGGGAATACAAATTATATTAATATCAGTCTTTTAGGGTTCCATTGCAAGGAAATCCTGGTCTATTAACCCCTGACTTAGTCGGGTTGGTATAGGGTTTTGTGTCAATGCTAAGTAGGACACTACAAGGTTTACAGGACCTTGGTCTGTGACCAGTAGTAGACGTTTTATGTTAGATATAATTAATTAGGTATACATAGGAAACTTTTTTATAAGTTATCATTATAATAATATACACTTTAATCAATTTATTAAGTACGTTACCAATGGAAATCTATAAACAAAATTCACCAATAACATTTTTCCATTGTAAGTTCCGTTTCGTATCGCTGTAACACTTATCAGCTTATCTTATGTTCCTTTTTTCCATTCAAATGGAAACTTTATACAAATACGGTGTATTAGTAATACAAGGGGAACATTCAAGTATATCATGATACTCAATGAGTTCATAATTACTTCGACCACGTGTGAACCAACGTGGTACGGTAACGTGATATACGCACACATTTGCATTATGCATACATGCAAGGGACTAGTTTACTTATAAACTCGAGAGGAAGCGCAATTAAATTTAGAGTGATACTATATTTTATCTATAGGAAAATATTTTTAACTTTATCAAATAGATGACCCAATGCAAAGACGCTATCACTACTTTTTGTATCGCATCTCTTTCTGGGTGATTCGTAAAAATAGATCAATGATATTACTTACTACAGAACGGATATTACAATGTAGAAACAAAAGGTAGTACACAATCGAAACTTGGTCTGCATAGACCACTAGACCACGGTAGCCAGATAGAGGATCTTTCTAGCAGCATCTCTGCAGACCAAGTTTTCAATAAGAAATGTTGAATTGTCTATGTTTTTCATAGAGTTTAAATCGGAAGTAACAGATTATGGATTTATCTATGCGACCAAATTTATTTTAAACCCTCATTTTCATAAATTTTGCATTATTAAATGCTAGTTTCTCAAAGATCAAAGTATTCGTATTTGTAAGTGTCTGTAAGTATTTGTTTAGTTTTCAACGGGTTTTCGTAACTTTACCCTTCCCAACAGTTACTTGTCAGAGGAATCTATGTTAACTCGCGTGTCTTGTATTATACATTTCCGAAGAAATGGGCTGTAACCATAAATTTTCACGAATATAATATGTAAAAAGAGTGATAACACGCTACTCAAAAATGTAATAAGTACAGAATATTTAAGTTTTGTAAGGCAATGTTTGATCCATCTATCTATCTATTTACGCCATACGATCAAATACATTAAATATGTATTTGATCAATAAATGGTGTTCAAGAAGTTTAAAATAAATAAATAATTTTTATGACGTAATCTCATTAGAATCGAAACTAATAACATTGTTAATGCTACTACGCAGATTAGTTATTATTTGTTTACTACAGATTGAGTATGATAATTTTCGCGCAATCTTTTACGCATCTCTCAGTTTGTTATCAATATGTTTATTTATGTATTGTGTTATGTTTATTAGAAAATGTTGTGTGTAAATAGTTTGTAAGTGACGTAAGATACTACGATCAATTACGAAGAACATTTAACTTTTAACTTGAACAAAGGTGAGTGAAGTCGCGTGTAAAACTAATACCTCAACGATTAGAATTAGCTTTGTTTTTCAGGGGATCTTTGGAGGACTTAAAACGAAAATGACCCGACACGCCAAGCCAGTGACGCTTCTTTAAGTGTCGTCCCAAATTCGGTAAGAAGTAATTATTTAATTGCAGTTTTCTAAGTAAATAAACATTATAAACACAATACAGGCATTTACGGCGGACGATGCAGCAAACCAAACGGACGTACTCGTACGAGTATGAGTAACATATTTATGAATGTAGGTGAATCAAAACCAGTTTGCAAGTATCGTAGCCGTTCATTCTTTGCCTATCACCATGGAAACACGCCGTACATACGAGTATAGGTATGTATGTAATAGTTAATTACAAGCAATTTATATTAATTTACATTTATATAGCTTCGTATGAATAAATGAGTCTTTATTTACGTCCAGCGAAACACCCACATGTACCATACACTCGTATGTGTGCTAATGAGTGTCAATATTATGTTCAAGTGCAGTCACCCATACATAGATAAAATGCACGCACACACCGCGTGGGGTGTGTATTAGTATCATAAGTAGATACTCCAATAGATAATGGAACTTTACCTTTAGTATGAGTTAGTCAAACGAAAAACGTTTTCGTTCGTAATTAAATAGTTTATATTGATACTGTCAAAACTGAACTGTCTGTTTTATATTATACTAGCTGACATTTCATTACTGCTTCACTCCTATTAGTCATAGCGTGATATTATATAGCCTATGACACTCCCCGATAAATGGACTATCCAACAAAGAAATAATTTTTAAAATCGGTTCAGTAGATCCAGAGATTACCCCCTACAACGGCAACGTCACAAACGCACAAACTTTACATCTTTATAATATTAGTGTAGATATTTAGTTAGTCTAACTTTCCGTATTTGCTGTAGTAAACTCATACTAACGTACGTTCGTACACTTGATAAAATACTTTCCATTCAATAATCACTTAATCAAAAATATTCCGTAAGTACTCGTATAAGTGCACGCTTTCATTGCAGTATGACGAATTTTAATCTAATTGTTGATGAATACGATCATTGTTGGAGTTATGACTGTAGATGGAATATTTTGGTAAGTAAATTGAGCACAACATGATGATTAAAAAAATCACATCAGCTTTTTTGGTGATTACCATTTACTATTCTTGATGTTCTCCGTGTGGTGACGGAGTAAGAATACAATATGTCACCACCCCATCTCATCCCATGGATGTCGTAAAACCGACTAAGGGATTTTTTTAAATCGGTTTATTAGATCCAGAGATTACCCCTTACAACGTCACAAACACACAAACTGTACCTCTTTACAATATTCGTATAGATAGGTATAGATATAGATTAAGCTGATGATGTATTTTTTCACTAAACCTATAACAACAAGCAGGACTTTCACATGTAAACCTCTAGAACAATAACTTGATAGCCTTGTAAGTGAACAAAACTCTATTGCACCGAAAGCCTTTGTGTGGTTATCGAAGAGCCGCCATATTGTTCAAGAATGCACTTGACATACAAGTACTTGCTACCTCTCTTGTCATTGTATTTCATTAACCTTTAGCATTGACCTTTTTTTGGTTAATATTCTTTATTATTTTTTACGAAATTTTTTGTTTAATCTATCTTAAGTGTTAAAACGTGAACAATATAGCTTCAGGAAAAATAGCTCTACAAGCCTTGCATGCTTTTCACTAATTAAGCAGATCACCGAAAGCCTAAATACTAAGACAAACATAGCTTGCATCTTTATAGACATGACGAAGGCTTTCGATTTTGTGAGTCATAAAACCTTGCTGTCAAAGCTCTCGTGCTATGGAATACGTGGAAATGCGAACAACTGGATAAAAAGTTATCTTGAGAATAGAGTTCAGTGCGTAGAAATAACGAAAACTGTTAAACGAGAACCAAAAACTTATAGGTCTGCTCTCCAACACAACAACTTTGGCACCCCTCAAGGTGGAATAATCTCTCCTCTTCTTTTCCTTACATATATCAACGATCTACCTGATGTTGTTGACAGTAAATGTATATTATTTGCAGATGACACAACCTTAATTGTAAAAAATAAGAATACGGATAGCTTAAAGGTCAATATTTGCGAGGCTCTAGATGCTACCATCAAATGGCTAGACAAAAACAATTTGCAAATAAATATGGTAAAAACTAAAATAGTCCAATTTCAAACACCTAAAACGCATACACCGAAACTTGACATTTGCCATAGAAACCACCACCTTACAGATTCAGACGACTGTGTATTTTTGGGTATAACATTAGACAAATACTGCAGCTGGAAACCTCACATTACCAAGATACTAAACAAAATAGACCGTTATATTTATGTATTGCATAGAATTAGGCAAACAGTAAATCTAGAGACCGCTAAGGTCACCTACCATGCCTATGTATCTTCCGGGCTGAGATACGGCCTAATAATGTAGGGCAACTCAGTGGAAGTTGATAGTGTGTTCAAAGCCCAAAAAAAGTGTATTCGAGCAATGTGTGGTGCTCATTTTTTAGATAGCTGTAAACCACTATTTAAAGAACACAAGATATTACCACTTCCCTGTCTGTACATTTACGAATTGTGTAGTTTTGTCAAGAAATATTTAAAGGTATTTTTCGAAAAATTGGGGGATTATGATAACAGTAGAGCTAGGCATAAAGATAAGTTACGTATACCACTTTTAAAACTTGAAATTCTAAAAAGAAACGCCTATGGTATGACAATCAAAATATTTAATCATCTACCTAACTATATCACACAACTACCATTGACATTATGTAAAAAAGAACTATTTAAATTATTAAATTTTAAAAATTATTATAGCTTTAGGGAATATCTTTGTAATGCACCATATTTATGCAAATAAATAATTCTTATTCTTATTCTTAACTGTTCATTAAAGGCACCTTCATTGACGTTTTAGTACTAGGACTGTAAAAAAAAAAGAAAAAAAAAGGAAGAAAACATTTATTTAAACAAATTACACAGAAGCAGGTACACACAAAAACAATAAGAAAAAAAAAACAAACATAGTACAGTCACGAGCAATAATATGTACACATTGTCAAATTTTCTAAACTATCTGCACGTTTATCTAGACATTATAATACCAAAATTATTTCGTAATTTAGAAGAAGTTCCCTTCAGTTTTGAAGTAATCTTCGAAAATTCAATTTTGGATTGGCAGAACATTAGATAACTGTTTTACAAAATGTGAAAATGTATACATATTATTGCTCGTGACTGTACAACAAAATACCTGTAATAGGAGCAAGAGTGTTAATCAATAACATTATCTACTAAGGGAGGTAAAGGACCCAACCGCACACGGTGGGGGTATTTCTAGGAGCTATGTGCAGCAGTGGACGTCAATTAGATTATGTCCATAAATCATGATGTAACCATTACTAAAGAATAAAGATCCCGTGGCACGGTTGTAACAAAAGCCGGCAAAGGGTAATATTGTTGACATAATCTTTGCAAAAACAAAAGAAGAAAATTTTGTTTTTAAATTCTATTCCGTCTGGCCAGTAGCATGAAATAAATAGCATAGTGTAGATAGACAACACTAGACTATGTATTAAAAACTAATCAGAATCAATTCAGAAATCTTTATTTGTCAGTAACAACGCTAATTAGATATTATCACATTACTATTTACTATTACATTTTCTTTCTCAGTAATTAGTGCCATCTTTTGGAAATATAAGTAAACTAGCTGACCCGTAGACCGCCCACTTTGTTGGGCGGCGAAAAAAACGCGTCCCTTTTTTAAACATAATTCATTACTGCTCTACTCCTATTAGCCATAGCGTGATACTATATAGCCTATAACACTCCCCGATAAATGGACTTTTCAACACAGAAATATTTTTTTAAATCGGTTCGTAGGTCCAGAGATTACCCCCTACAACGTCACAAACACACAAACTTTACCTCTTTATAATATTAGTATAGATATCTTTATGTTACTAAGCAAATTCGTTGCTTCCTTTTGATTTGTATGAATCAAACTTAAAGTTATTAGTATTGACTTTTGATGTAGTCAATACAGAGATGTAGGATATATTAAATTTCTATTTATAACTTATAACTATCCTTTATGTTAGATAGACAAAGTTTATATCCCTACGCCTACGCATAGAGATTCCATACACCTTTACTATAACTTATTAATATGAGTTGCGTATATTTTGGTGTTCAGTCATGGCATTCTATTTAAAAATATATAATATTGAATATATTTATAATATTAATAATTGCTGGAGGGAAAAATTCCTGTCGAATACTTCGGAAGAATAGGAAGTAGGTACCGAACTCAGAACAAAAGAATAAAAATCATGTTAATCGCAGGCAAACATTATAAATATCAACATTGATAGAGGAACGCCGTAGGTTTTAGTCGGTAACACCGTATTTTCATCTTTCGGGACTCCGACACACCTGCCCGCCTGGGCCAAAGGCGGGTAAACGGCCTCTAAAAGGATTCCCACGCAAAAAAAAAAACTTATTCCACCTTCTAGCATTACCCGTAACAAATGTTTACATTTGACAAATTACTTGTTACTGTACATTAGCTGTGTATATGTTACGGGCAATTTGATAAATCCGGGCACTATTAATAATGACCGGTCTGTATTAATAATGCCCGTCTCAATTGGGCAATGTGATTAATACAGCATAATTAATCACTTTTCCCGGCCATTATGAATAAGGCCCACCCTATCTTGGGCAAAGTAATAAAATAGGTGAACTGTAGTGTTTTTGTTTATTAAATGAAATTAAACTTACAAAATTTTCATGAAAAGTTAACAAAAAATAAACTATTGGACATAGTAGTTAAAAAATAAACATTTTACTTAAATGTTTCTGGCACTCGCCGGCTGCTGCCGCGGCCCGCTCGCTTCGCTCGCTCGGCTCGTGCGCGTTGTGGTCGCCATACTAACCTAACCTAACCAACTGTTTCTGACTTTTGGCTTAATTTTAGGTTTTAGCTTTTTTTAAGCTATCTCAAACACTAACTTATTACATGGACCACGGGTCATCGGCCATTATTAATAAGGGCCGGTCAAAGTGATAAATTTATCACTTTGCCCATCGTTATTGGGCATTATTAATAAAGACCGGTCCTTATTAATAATGCCCAGTTTATCACGTTGCCCGTAACATATATAATTATCTGTATTCATAGTAGATAATATAATATCAATTATTATTATAGTACTGATGTTTATTTTCTTACGTCAATGACTGGGCCTGTCTTGATCATTTTGATGTCAGTAATAGAGTCATAAGTTTATCGCGCTAGTGCAGATCATAAATGTTTGTTGATACTATTTATTATCTGTGTATCGTAAGGTCTTGTTTAATTAATTATAGTATACTAGGAGTACTATTCTTTTTTTACTAAATTAAAAGTTCCGCAGAAGTGTCAAGTGAATTAAGCTTAATAATATGCCGCGGTGCAAGTATTATTTTTAAATGTTAATGTTTAATGTTTTCTGACCATGTAATATTATTTTAATTATGTTAAAATTGATAGAAATTTAAAAAAAAACATATGGTCCCAATATAAATACAGGTGCAGGACAATAGTTTGTGAATAGGACTTTTAATAATTTACCACTCTTCAAAAGTCTCCGTGTGGTGACGGGACGACATCTCATCCCATGGGTGTCGTACTCGTAGGAACCGACTAAGGGACTGTCCGTTAATCCGTATCTTTACGAAATAAAAAGAAGGAAAACTTGATATTAAACCCTATACCAATCCGTCTAGCTAGCGTGGTATTAGTAGGCCAAGTATCCCTCTATTACGGGAGGAGGTCCGTCCCTGCAGTGGGACATTAATGGGCTATATTAAATATGGGGTATATTATACCTATATTAAAATAAATTAAACTAATTGTGTAAAACAACTTATGCATAACAACCATTTCATATTTTTTATTTTATTTTTTATTATCAGTTCAGTGCTATAGTACGAATAAACATAGGTATTAATACGTAGCCATGACGTCTCGTAAAAATATTTACAACTTGTAATCACTATTTAGGTAATAGATAAGTATAATGACCGACTTTTTTTTTACTTTTGACGTCACACCAAACGATATTACTCGTAATAATATTGAAGAAACTATTATTGTATTTATAAACAAGGAGTTTTAATACGTTACAAAATTATTAATTAGTTTATTTTTATCGTCATCATGCTTCATACCTACCCTAAGCCTTCGTAAGCGCACAGTACAAGCAGTATTCTATCTCGACCGAATATTTATTATAAATACCTACGGCTGCGCGGTACGTAAACATGCGATAGGGCTGCCCACCTCTAGCTTTTTAATTACATTTACCTATATTCCCGCTCGTTACTGCGGCACAGTCGCGACTGTTCACTCCGCAAAGCCACCTCTACCGTGAGCGTGTAGGTATAACTCGCGTTTCGTCCGTTTCTATGAAGGCGAAATACTGTATATATTTGTACTATGGCCTAGGTAAGCGTGTCGTTATTATTATTATTATAACTGTAGTAGAAACAGCGCTGTGTGTTTGTTTATGTAGGTACCTAAGCTTGTTCCAACAGCCAAAATATGCTCCGTTAAAGGGACTCCTTTTGTATTCTAGAAGAAATGATGTTTTGAACGGCCAAAACTGAAATGAGAATTTCCTCCTCTTTAGGAGTCAGTTAAAAAATAAATAATTCTTGTTCCAATCAGATAAAATCTCTCAACTTAGCACTATAAGTAACATACAACAGACCCGTTATTAAATTAAACAAACTCCAATTTAACTAATATTATAAAGGATTGGTTCATGGTAAAAAATATGTAAGTAAATTTGTATCCCGACAACAAAATCTGTTTATAAATCCATTTTTATCTGATATATCATATTTATGGAGCCTCCAGAGGCATATAATGTCACACATAAATATTGTAAGTGCAGTTTTTTCCTGTGTCAACAAAATATACGGGATATTAACACTTATCTATATAGGTATATGGAATAGACTTGTATGTACCATAAATATTAGAGACGGAATAAGTATACCGTGGTCCTTGCAGGGACAATCGCAAGGGACCACGGACAAAAAGGGAGTACTACTACTTACTACTTATCTCATGCAGAAGGGTATCGTAAAATACGACTATCTGACTTACTACATCTCTCAGCCAACGGACGGCTGGACATAGGCTTCCTCCTAAGGGGGCTTGCTCGATTCTGTGCCTCCCTCATCCATCGATGTACCGGCTGTAGCTAACTTACCTACTAAACTGATATTGTCTCAGCATAAGAATACACTTTACGTCTGGTATAAGTGGTCATTAGGAAAGGTATATTTAGTAGGTTAAATACAATCATATATAACCCGGTTACATTATATCGAGACCTGGCGTCTGTGACGTCACGTCGCGTCGGACGTATCACTGATGCGCCCGTGGCGAGCGCGGGGGTTGAAAGGAGAACGGGACGCGAGGTTCGCATTCCAGCGAGGTCTCTAGATAATGTGAGTGTGTAATACATTTAAATCAAAAATAATAATTAATACATTTAAAATTATTGAAAGAAAGAAAGATGTATGTGTTACAGCCAAAGTAATTAATATGAATATTGTACATAATAACTAGCCATTATGTATAATGGTTACTCAATTTAGATAAAGTGATAAATGTCGCAGAATTAATCACATTAACTAGCCATTATATATGATATAGTACTGGCAAAAATACAATATTAAGGCAAAAGTCAGAAACAGTTGGTTAGGTTAGGTTAGTACAGTGACCAAAGGACGCACGAGCCGAGCGAGCGAAGCAAGCGGCGAGTGCTAGAATATAGTAATACTATATTATTCTAGTTTTACATAAAAAAATGTTTCTTGCATGCGTCCTTTGGTCACTATAGGTACTAACCTTTTTTTTTTTTTTTTTGCGCTGGGAAAATGCTATTACGCATCCCCTTTCCCATCGGGGGACGGGAAAGGGGTATGTGAGACTCCCCGGGAAACAGAATTCCCGGTATACCCACTAAAAACCCAGCGGTGCTCCGACCTCGCCTTAGTGGAGGGGGCCTGGGAATCCATGTCGTCCAGTCCCCCACCGGCGATTGCCCGCCTTACGGCAGGCCCTTCACGCCTCCCCCCAATGGGGAGGGGGCCTTATAATGGCCGGAGCACAGGGGGTGGATCATGTGATGCAGGCGGTGGCGCCCCCGCGCCTGTCGCCCGCTGATCACCCCCCGGGGTGGATGAGGAGGACGGACGTTGAGTTCGCCGTCCTCCACCCCTTCTTCGTCTGCGGAGCGGCGCCGCGAGAGGGTCGTCCTCCCGCACGCGCTCCGCTGCCTCCTTCTGTGACATGACGTGCTCACAGAAGGAGGCCACCACTTCCCACACCTCCTCACTCCCCAGCATGGCAGAAATCACGCTGGGGAGCGAGAGGTCGTCCCCGACCGCCGCCACAAGGGCGCAGCGGGACTCCGCCCACGACGGGCACGCCTCAAAAAGTGTGCTCCGCCGTGTCCACCGCCGCCTCGCAGTGGTGGCATAGCGGAGTCTCCTCTCTCCCAATCCGATGCAGGTACGATCCGAAGCAACCATGCCCGGACAGCACCTGCACCAGACGCAGGGAAAGGCAGCCATGACGCCGATCGAGCCAATCGCTCAGGACGGGCCCGATGGCGTCCAGCGTCCGCCGACCAAATGATGCGGAGGCAAGATCCTCGGCCCAATGCCGAATCACTGCCTCCCGCATCTCCTCCCGCACCTCCTCCCGCTCCGCCGGGTCTGGGCGCCGGTTGAGCGCCCTCTGGTCCGCGGTCCAGTCGTACACTCTGGCGAGCACCCACGCCTCGAGTTCCCAAGGAGGGGTTCCCGCCAGAGCGCACGACGCCGCGAAACTCACTGTGCGGTAAGCTCTCGCCACCCGCTGTGCAATGGCCCTTTGTGGCCTGCGGATGGCGGCGGCGTTCTCCCGTCTCTCCAGACGCCGGCATTGCTCGCCGGGCCTCCCTAGATTCGGGAGGAGGCCTGAGAGGGCGCCCGCGGTCCTCAACAAGCGCGTCGACAGTGCGCTGAAGTGCGCACTGAAGCGCCACTTGTTGTCGAGGACTAGGCCCAGATATTTCATCTGGGCCTGCACCCCAATGCGGACGCCCTCCACATGAATGTGGGCGTCGGGCGGTTGGCGCTGTCGAGGTCCGTGGAAGAACACGGCCTCGGTCTTGTGCAGCGCCACCGACAGCCCTAGGCGGGAGACCCGGTCCACCACCTGTGAACCGCCCGCCGAGGCCAAACTGGCCGCCTCCTCAAAATTTCTCCCCCGGGCAGTCAATAGAGTGTCATCCGCATAGCAGATGACAGACGTGCCACGGGGGAGGTTGCCCCTCAGGATCCAGTCGAATCCGATGTTCCACAGGAGCGGCCCAAGAACAGATCCCTGTGGAACACCGGACTCGACGCCGTATTGGCGGAGCTCACCCGACTTGTCCTCGAGGAGGACTGTGCGGTCCGTCAGGTAGTCCGCCAATAGGCCCCTCAAATACGGAGGCACTCCGTGGAAACGGAGCGCCTCTAGGATGGTGGTGTGGGGAATGGAGTTAAAGGCGTTGGCTATGTCGAATGACACAGCCAACAGCCCTTCCCCCGCATCCATCGCCTCCCTCACCAGGCCCTTGAGCTGGGAGAGGGCGTCCACTGTCGAACGCTCAGCTCGAAACCCAAACTGAGCGTCCGCCAGGTCCGGGCCGATTGTGCACAAGTGCCTGTTAATACGGGCAGCCAGAATCCCCTCAAACATTTTACCGACCTCATCTAATAAGACGATGGGTCGGTATGCCGATGGGGAGTTCACCGGCCGCCCTTCCTTCTGAATAAGGCACAATCGGCCGTCCTTCCATGGCTTCGGGAACCTCTCAGACTCAACACACGCACTGAAGAGGTCCCGAAGCCTCTCTCCCATCTGGGAGGCGGCGATGGCCACCACCTTTGCGGGGACGCCGTCCGGACCAGGGGCGGTCTTTTTCCCACGGAGGCGGGAGACTGCCCTCTCCACCTCGCCCTCCGTGACTGGAGGGACCGCCTCATCGGCCGATGGAGCCGTACCGCGCGAATCGCCCATCACTGGTGGAGTGAAGTTGTCCCCGCGTGGGAACAGGGACTGGACCACCCCATCCAGCAACGTGGGCTCGAGGGTCTCGGCGACTGGGGGACCGTACGGACGCAATTTGTTACGCGCCGCCTTGTACGGTCTCCCAAAGGGGTCAGCATCTAGACCCTCGGCCATCTCCGCTCTCGCGCGGTCCTGGGCAGCGCCCATTCGCGCCGATAGGACCGCCTTCGCCTCCACGTAGACCGCATAGAGGCGGTCCTCGTCGTCGTGGTTGCGATGGCGCCGCCGTCGGCTCCGCGCGTACGCCCGCCTGGCCGCCACACAGGCGGCCCGCAGTCCCCCCAACTCCTCCGACCACCAGTAAACGGCGCGTCGAGGAGGAGGACGGTGAGACCGAGGCATACTAGAGTTGCATACCTCGGTCAGGGAGTAACTCAAATGGGCCGCCGTTACGTCCACATTCCTAACATCGACGGGAGGCGACAGCCAGTCTTGAATGAAGGCCGCCTCCGTGGCGGCCTCCCAATCCAGGCGGGAGAGCGCCCACCGGGGGAAGTGCGACCGACCCGCTCGCGCTCTCTGAGAGCCCTGGGTGGAGACGTCGAACCGCACGTATCGGTGGTCCGACAGCGTCTCCACCAGCTCCACCCGCCAGTCCACTACACGGGCCGCCAAAGAAGGGGAGGCAAAGGCGAGGTCCACAATGGAGCCCCCCTCCCGCCGCACACAGGTGTGGACGTTGCCCCTATTTAAGAGGGACAGGCCGGAGCTCACGGACCACGTCTCCACCTCCCGCCCCCGAGCATCGGTGGCCGGGCTGCCCCATCCCACCGACTTGGCGTTAAAATCACCCACGACCAACACACGGCGCTGCCCCACTCTGCCTGCCACCATGGCGAGGACCTCGAGGAAGCTCTCGAAGGCTGCGAGAGGGCGGTTTGGGGAGAAATACACCCCTATAAGGGCTATGTCCCCCCACGCGGCGGCCACGTATCCCGGTCCCCTCTCTAAGAGCGAGAGGGGAGGGGAGTCTGTGGAGGACCGCGCAACCAATGCAACCGAGCCATTGTCGTCTCCCAGCCAGCTGCCAGGGACAGAGTACGGCTCGGCTACAACCGCCACGTCCACCAACCACTCCGCAAAGGTTTGGACCAGCAAATCCTGGGCCGCTCTGCAGTGGTTGGTGTTCGCCTGGAGAATTCTTCGACGAAGCCCAGCCATCAGTCGGTGTTCATGGCACTCCCCTCAATGGCCGGCACTGGAGCTGGGGTTCCGGTGGCGGTGGCAGCAGCAGGCCGTGAAGGCACCTGCGCTTTCCCCTTCTTTTTTGGCGGGCAGCATTTCCTGCCCGTCATCACGTGGTCGGCCGGGCGACCACTGGCAGCGCATACTGCGCAGTGCGGGGTGGGTGCCTCGCAGTTGGCCGACCTGTGTCCCTCCTTACCGCAACGGAAACAAAGTTCCATGCGGTTGGCAGTGGAGGGACAGAGAGCCCGGGTGTGACCGATGCCGAAGCACTTAAAACAGCGCATCGGCCCGTCCTCTAGCGCCCGGACTCCACCCGAGCTGAATCCCACAGGAAGGCGACCCTTGGCCAAAACTGCCTTAGCCACTACGACAGGGCACTCCAGGCGCATAGTGCCCATACCTCTACGACCTGGTCTGATGGGCCGACCCTTGACAACTGCGATGGCGCAGCCTCCCGCCACTGCAACCGCAGCCACCACCTCCTCTTGTGTGACTGAGTCGTCGAGGTCAGTCACCTCCAGGGTCACGCATTTGACGGGCCGCACGACCTTGGCCGTGTCCGCGACAGCCTCTTTGAGCTTCGTCGCGAAGAGGTCCGCCTTGGTGCCGCCTTCGGCCCCCGAGAACTCAAAAATACGAGCTCCCGTTTGGGTCTTGCGGCACGTGACCCTGCCCGGCCCAAGTTGCGCAGGTTCGACATTGGTACGAGCCCGCCTCAGCACGGACTCGTACGTCTCCCCTCGCTCCGCTGCCTCTGGGGTCAGCGTGACCACCACGGCTGCGGTTTTAGGAGTAGGAGGGAGTTTCCTACTCCTGTCAATCGGAGCTGCAGGCTTGGCTGCAGGGGGCTCTGGGACTGACTTCTTAGCCTTCTTCTTCCTCTGGACGACCTTTGTCCAAGGCTCGTTGGAAGGGGTGGTGGAGGGCAGAAGAAGGTCTTCCCTCTCTGTTTCCAGAGGGACCGACTGAGCAGTTGGGGCCGGGGTGGTCTTTTTGCCCTTTCCCTTCCCCTTGGTGGTCTTAGGGGGCTGGGGCTGCTCCAACTGGGCTGGGGCCGTTGAGGGCCCAGGTTCATTGGGCACTCTTTTGGGCGCCTTATCCGCCGCGAGCGGAGGACGGAGCCGCTTCTCCGGCAGGAGCCGGTCTTCAATACCGGCCAAACAGGCCCTGGTGAACGCCCTCTCCTCCATGACAACCTTGCGGATTACATCCTCAAGGTTGGAGGGGGCGGGCATCGACGCTGGACATTCTGACGAAGGCCCCTCAGGCCGCGCAACCAATTCAGCAACGCGCGTGTGTAGCGCGGCCACCTCTTTCTGCAGGCGATCTACCTTCGCCTGCAGTTGCCTCGTCTCGTCGGAGGTGGTGCGCTGCGCCATCTCCTTTACAATGCCGAGCAAGCTCGCTGCCCGGCATTTCAGGGCCTTCTGGAAGGTCCCCTTCAGATTGGAGGACTTGGAGGCCACCTCCAAGATCTCCTGTTGGTCCTCCAAAGCCATGCGCTCCATTTCCTCCACGGAGTGGTCCGTGTAAAGGACACTGGAGGCGCCGTAGCCAGCCTTGGCTCTGGTGGTCCGCGCCCGCTGTTCTTTGGAGGCGATCCTTTCCTCCAAATCCGCTTGTATTATGGCCCGCTTGGCGGGCTTCTCCACAGTATCCGGAGAGCCCCGCCTAAGGAAGGCTCTCTTTCTCGACTCGCGGGTTGAACCGCAGTTCGAACCGCTGACGACAGAGTCAGTGTCGGAAAAATCCGACACGACGTCGCCTCCTCGAGAAGTACCAACCGCAGATGGTGCGCGGCTGGTCTCCGATGCCGAAGCATCCCGCGACAAGGGTTGGCCCTGAAAAGGGCCTTTTGGGTGGCCCTGAGAAGGGCCTTTTGGTTGGCGCTGAGAAGGGCCTTTTGGGAGAAAACGCCCGGTATGGGCGTCCCTCAGAGGTTGAGACATGCTCAGAACAACAAGAAAATCGAAGACAACAACAGGTACTTCGAATCACAGCTTTCGTTAGCCGTCGGCCTGCCACTCCGTTACGGTGGTCAGGCGCGACGTTGCCCAGGGGTCACTACGTGGAAGTCAAAGCTGTGGGGGGACCCCCACAGCTTTGACTTCCACGTACCGTTCCGCGGCACGCTCGCTTCGCTCGCTCGGCTCGTGCGTCCTTTGGTCACCATACTGACCTAACCTAACCAACTGTTTCTGACTTTTGCCTTAATATTGTATTTTTGCCATATATAATAAAACTTCAAAACTTCTTCAAAATGCTTTATTTCATAAAATTTATCACAAATTGTTTGAAATCGTCTTTTAGAATTTACTTGAAATTGAAGCTATAGTTAAAATTATAGATCGACACAGACAAACGCCACAGCACTAAAAAAACCGCGTTGTATTGTCCAATGTAAATTAGAGAAGAAAAATAAAACCAATCTACTACTCAAATCTACTTGTCTGTCTGTGTTGATCCATAAATTCCAGTTTCCAAATGGTTGGGCCAATGAGAAGAAACCTGGCAAAGAAACTCATGGCAACTCTTTTAAAATTCGGTTGTTTACAATATTTGTTTTTACATAAATCATATACACAATTAAAATATTTGACAGTACCAGACAGGATAATACACCATTTATACATTATAAAAAATAATAATCAAAGAAAAGAAAAGTAGAAGACAAGCATGAGAACAAGCAAGACAGAAGAAGAAAAGAAAGAGAAAGAAAAAAAAAAAGATAGAAAGTATACAATAATACAATTAGAACTTAGAAATAAAATAATACAGTAGCACATATAATTATAAAAAGTGCATAAACTAGCATTATTTGAAACAGCCTGAGAATAGAAGCAGTTAATCCCAAGCCTTTTTATCATTCGTGTAATCTACAATAGTATAATATCCCTTTAGGATAAGTTTTTGTTTTACTACATTCTTAAATTTATTAAGACTTAGATCTTGGATATGATTCGGGATTTTATTATAGAATCGCACACATTGACCCAGAAATGAATTGTGTATTTTTTGGAGCCTAGAATACGGATGAACAAGTTTATCTTTATTTCTAGTATTTATACTATGGACATCACTTCTTTTGACAAATTGGTCTTTATTTTTATGAACATAAATTATGTTTTCATAAATGTATTGACTTGCTACAGTTAATATATTGATTTCTTTAAATTTTTCTTGAAGTGATTGTCTCCTACCTAAATTATAAATTGCACGAATAGCTCTTTTCTGCAGCACAAAGATAGTATGAATGTCGGCAGCATGTCCCCATAGTAAAATACCGTATGACATTATGCTGTGAAAATAACTAAAATATACTAATCTGGCAGTTTCTATATCTGTCAGTTCTCGAATTTTCCTAACGGCATAAGCTGCAGAACTTGGTCTCTTTACCAATGTAATAATATGTGGGCCCCACTGAAGCTTACAATCTAGTGTTATACCAAGAAATTTTGTAGTGTCCACAAGGTCTACCTGATCCTCCTTAACTCTTATCGTGGTTTTTCCTTCCTTTACATTCGGGGTTATAAATCTAACACATTTGGTTTTGCGGCTATTAAGGAGCAAGTTATTAATATCAAACCAACGGACCACTTTAGAGATAGCCAAGTTTACTTCGTCAGTACTAGTCTGTTGTCGTTTCACTTTAAATAAAAGCGAAGTGTCATCGGCAAACAAAACTATCTCATGTTGATCTTTAACTAGGTGTGGTAAATCATTTATGTAGATGAGAAACAAAAGGGGTCCAAGTATAGAACCTTGCGGAACGCCCATTTTTACGACAGATCCTGTAGACAATTTTCCATTAATATTAACTCTTCGTATTCTATTATTTAAGTAAGATGTGAAAAGATCTAATCCTAGTTTACCTAAGCCATAGTGATGTAATTTCCGTAAAAGTGTATCATGATCGACACAGTCGAAAGCCTTAGACAAGTCACAGAAAATACCTAAAGCATCATAAGACTTCTCCCAGGCGTCATATATATGTTTTACAAGCTCCACACCAGCATCGGTTGTGGAGCGACCCCTTGTAAAACCAAATTGTTTAATATGTAAAATTTTATATCTATTTAAATATGTTTGCAGTTGGTCTGCAATAAGTTTTTCAAAAATTTTACTGAAAGTTGGCAGTACTGAAATTGATCTAAAATTAGTTGGGTCTGATGTACAGCCAGATTTATACAATGGAATTATTTTGCTGTATTTCATTAAATCAGGAAACACGCCACTATCTATCGAATAATTAAATATAAGAGCTAAATGCGTTGCAACTGAGTAAATAATATGCTTAGTAATAACTACAGAATTATCCCATAAATCTGCTGTCTTTTTTACATTAATGGTATTAAAAGCTTTAATTATATCAAAAGGAGTAACATGTTCAAATTCAAAATTATTCGCGAAAATCGGTACGTTATCCTTCAAAATAAATTCTGCAGTTATAGGTGAAGAGTTCAAAGATTGAGTAGTAGTAATTGGAATATCAGTGAAAAATTGTTCAAAAGCAGTGGCAACTTCTACATCTGATGTGATTGTTGAGTTATTGATGTTTAAGTTGTACTCAATGTCGCGGTTGACTACTTTGCCTGTTTCACTATTGATAATATTCCATATGGTCTTAATCTTATCATTACTGTTTTTAATCCTTGAACTTAGAAAACTGGATTTAGCTACCTTACAAAGCTTTCTAAATATTTTAGAATAATTTTTAACATAATTCTGAAATGTATCACTAAAATTATAGTTTCTTTCTTCATAAAGTTCATAAAGCCGTATTCTACTCTTATGTAATCCTATTGTTGCCCATTCACTAAATGTGGCGTTGCCTTTAATTGATATTGTTTTTGGCATAAAAACGGATTTAAACACATTACAATAAGTAGTAAAAAAATTATCAAATAAAGTGTTTACACTATCATCCCCACTAATAATTGGTATGGAACTAAATGCTAACTCAATTTTATTTTTAAAACATTCAATTCTATATGCAGTTTTAGGTATTACCACAATGTTTTTAGATACATTGTGTTCCTTTCTATTTAAAAATTTAATTTGCTGACCAGTATGGTCTGACTGAAGTTTATTAATTAATTAATTGATCAGTAACTACAAAATTAATAAAAATATTATCAATACATCTTGCTGTTGTTTCAGTTATACGAGTAGGCTCCAAAAACAAATTTTTCAGATTAAAAGATTGAAAAAGAGCCAAGTATTTAGATACCCTTTCTGGGGTTTCATTTCCTGTTACCAGTAAATCAATATTAAAATCACCACAAACTACCTATTACATATTTTTTAGACTTAGTTACCTTATCTAAAACATCCTCCATAACTCTCTCAAAGCAATCGTACATACCTGAAGGGGGTCTGTACACACTTAATACAATAAAATGCTTCAATTCTACACAGGCTATCTCAACAGAACGTTCAACCGAGAGATTAACAATATCAAGTCGTTCCTTATATTTAAATTGAATGGCTAGTTAATGTGATTAATTCTTCGACATTTATCACTTCATCTAAATTGAGTAGCCCTTATACATAATGGCTAGTTATTATGTATAATATTCATATTTATTACTTTGGCTGTAACATATGCATTATTGAATTTTATCTTAATCATCCATTTAGCTTCAAATATTAACGATCTAGTTTGTATTTTATTATTAAAAAATAATAAAAATACGATCCCGATATTTTAAGCAGATTATTTATTTTATATCATTAAACTTGAAGTGTATTAAGTATTTCAAATAATATGAACGATATATTATATTAATTAAAACTAAATTTGTAATAATTTATCTAGTATTTAATGGAGGCCTACACAAAAGCAATTAATAATGATAACGATAGTTTGAAGTACCATACACGTGTAGTTGTAACACTAATTTAATCATGATAACATGAATTATTTTAGAAATTGTTCTCTTCTACTTTAATTATGAATTTATATACACGAAACTATTTACCTTAATAATGTAGACAAGCAATTATTATGTATTTATTACTATATGGCGTAGTAATTAGTAAATTTTCCTGCCACTACTTAAAACTAAAATGTAAAGATATAAAACTTTTACAGAAATAGGCAAATCGAAATCAAAGAAAAAGACTAAATGTTAAAATAAAAAATTGGATCCAGACGTGCGACTTCTGGATGAAAGCCTCAGGCATTTCCATTGTATATTTAAGTATATAATATATAGACGACTAGAAATATACTTGTTTAATGTTAGAGATTTGCATCTTCTGGGTAAAGGCATTAGATGCATTGAGCGCTAGGCCCTGCGAATCCTCAACTCGTTCAAATTCATCTTTCTACGGCCATGATCTTAAATATTTCATTCGCTAGTACCATGTAGACAAATGGTCGTAAATTTTGTTCAATATTACAATTAAAATTATATTAACTCCATATGTTTTTAAATAACTAGCTGACCCGTGCCCACTTCGTTGGGCGGCGAAAAAAACACGTCCGTTTTTTAGACATATTTCATTACTGCTCTATTAGTCATAGCGTGATACTATATAGCCTATGATACTTCCCGATAAATGGACTATTCAACACAGAAAGAATTTTTAAAATCGGCTCAGTAGATCTAGAGATTACCCCTTACAACGTCACAAATTTTACTTTTTTATAATATTAGTATAGATGAAGAAGTATAGATAAGTATTACAACATAGCATACCTAAGTTTTATAAGTAGGTAATTTCATTAGTAACTTTTATCTAAGTTTTAGGTGACAAATGGAACCTAAAAGATAAAATATTTAGCCAACCTACTTCTAGGTACGGACATCACAAACTTCTATTACAAAGACTAAGGCCATGAAAACAGCTCACTATAATTTCCCGCGAGTGTCGTTTAGTAACTACTGTACAAAATTATACCTAAACAATACACGGTGCGTTATGTATGCACAAAACTAACGTTACACGGCTAGTTCATACAAAATTTAGCTCATGTACTTACATGGACATGCTCTAAGTAATTATGTTAGTATCTGGAGAATTTCCAAGCACTAGCTAATTTTAATAGATAACTACCTAGTCACTTGTTATATTATTAATTAGGACTACCTAATGAAAATGTTATTATCATCACCATATTAGCCAATGGAAGTCCATTGCTGGACATAGGCCTCCTCCAAATATCTCCAACTTGCGTGGTCTTTGCCTTCCTTATTCATCGGGGACTCGCCGCCGTCGTCTTAACTTACTTAATGACGACCTCGGTGGCGCGACGGTAGCGCAAGCGGCTGCCGTGCACGAGGTTGTGGGTTTGATCCCCACGCAGGACAATAATTTGTGAGATCCACAAATTATTGTCCTGAGTCTGGGTGTTCTTTGTGTCCGTTAATTGATGTTTGTAAAAAGTCCCCGCGACCAGGGATTATGCCGTGTCATGATCCCTAGTTGTGAGTTGTCTTTTTTTTTATAAAAAAAATAAATAAAAAAAACTAAGTCGTCGATTCATCGTGTGAGGGGTCTCCCCACTTTGCGTCTTTGGATACGCGGTCGCCACTCCACAAAAAAAAGTTATAACTTTAAATAATAAAGAAATAGGGCCGTGGCAGCAGAAAGTTCCTGAAATGCGGACACCGCGCGCTTGAAAACGCAGCGAGGGCAGAGTGATCACGGAAAGGATGTTTTTTTTTCAGTTTTTTTCTAGTTATTTTCGTAGTGAAACCTAAAAACTGCGAATACTCCCTTTACCGGCCTTAGGTACACCTATGTTTTCTTACTCCATCACTATACGGAAAGTTCACACAACTTACAGGATACTACAAAAACTGCCCATTCTTTTCCTCTTGTATAATTCAAACGCCGAGAAAGCAACCAAACTAATGACATAGTTTATTATCTCATACATAACCTCAAACAGCAACGTAATCTGATTCAATACAATGAAGTGTTATTATTCTTTGTTAAATATTATCTTACTTCCTGAAGCATAAGTGCAACCCGGAGCCTATTCCCATAAGAAAACAAGATGGCGTCCATAACTCTTAATTCACTTATTCACATGGTTGTAATGGCCGTTTTCTTTTAGATGAAACACATGGTGCGTGACCACTACGTTGTTTTCGTAAGCTCGAGTGTGGTGTTGGTTAATGGAATCTTTGATGTTTATGATATTGTTTTTCAACTCAATTTAACAGCTGAGCATAGGAAATACATGAAAGTAAATTGTTATGTTGTTCATTGTTTTCTTTCTTGACTGTTTTGATAATAATGATCTGATAGGATGTTAGTAGTACCTAAGTGTAGGGAGGGCATGTGCACTGGCACCGTCAATCTAATTAGGGCCATATTATGATTCAAATACTGTTCTAAATTCAATTACAGCACAACTACAGTCTGCATCATATTTGAGTTGTGCCGATGTTTATGATACTGTATTGAAACACTTTCCATACAATTTAGAAAGTTCAATTCTATCTGGCCCGATAGGATGTCGTTTAAAATAAAGAACAATCATAAAATCGTCCAAAAATCATAAAGTAACTGTAAGTCCGCAATAAATATGCGTTACATAATAATAGAGTGGAGCATATCAGTAAGTTGCCATGCAACGAACTCAGTGCAGCAGGGAGAAAAGGAAATTGGTGTAGCGAGCGCATTTGTTGGATTTTATTGTTACCTGTCGTGACGGTAAACTAGGACTGTAAAATATGAGCGACAGCGAATAAATGCTAACTCTATAAATATAAATAAATATTCCTTACACTTTCACACAACGCCATCTAGTCTCAAACTAAGCAGAGCTTGTACTATGGGTACTTAATAATTGAACCCGAGACCTCTGCGTAGCAGTCATGTTACATAACCACTACGCCACAGAGGTCGTCAAATAATAATCAAATAATAATAATAATCTTGGGCTACGTCTACTGGGAAACTTGGCCTAAAAGAACCATGCTGGGTAGACTGACAGTTTAGATTATATTTACCTTAAGTTATTCTTCTCTATCAATAATATATATTTCCGGACCGTTACGACTTGGGGAGCTTCAAGAAAAATGCGTACTCCCTTTTTTAAGGTCGGCAACGCATCTGTGATTCCTCTGGTGTATCGGGTGTGCATGGGCGATGGCTATCACTTACCATCAGGTGATCTGCTGGCTCGTTTGCCTACAAGTACATAAAAAAATATATGTAATGTACTATTATTGACATTAGCTTAGCAAAATAAACTTTACAGAAACAATTCGCAGATAGATCAATCCCTATGTTGCAAGGGACTTTATAAACAGTTACTAAAAATATGCTATCAGACTAAGGATTGAGTCAATGATAACAAAAATATAAATGTATCAACTCCCCAACTTGTTAACTTCTTAGTCTCTTACATCAACTTCATTGTTAATTCTACAAACGTTACTAAATATATATTTATATTTACAAAATATATATAACGTTACTAAATATATATAAATATATACTTATACTCTTTCCACGTACAAACGTTTACAAAGGAAAAGGAAAATGGTCCTTTCAAGCAGCTATAATGAACTAACCTAACCATTATGATTCATGCGTAATCTAGAAGGAAAGTTACTTACCAAAAATTGTAAAAATAATCACACGCTATTGACTTTACAAGATCAAGTCTAATCGTGCATGATTTATGTTACCAAAAATTTGTACTTAGTACAGTTAACTACAAAAGTTTATTAGCACAACTAAAATTACAGGTTCAGTATTCATTCGAATTTACTAATGATATATATATTTCTCTTTTTGCCACATCACTTACTTATTAAATCTTTTCACGTTGAGATATTTTGTTATGTGCATGTATTGATCAAATTTTTTTGTTGACTGTACAAAGTTTATTAAAGAACAGCAGCCCTGTTATTTAAGTATTCGATCATATTTTGTCGATACATAAAAAAGTTGTCAAAATATGTGATAAAGTTTAACTGCTCTATAGAGAGCACCATAAAGTTTATGTTTCCTGAAAGAGAGAGCCTTGAGAATTGTTACACATGCTTAAAGCCACTACAATCTTTAGCTCTGAATAAGGTTTCACGGACCTAATATGTGACCTACTGTGACCCTTTTCAGAGAATCTTTTATATTAAAGAATAGGAATCTTAAATGTGTATTTGTGTAAGAGTAAATGTATCAATAACACTGAAAAGTTTGGAGGTACGTGTATGATAAACATCTTATACGTGAGGTTTTATACTAAGAATACTGGTGTCATCACCTTATCTGAAGGAAAAAAAATTACTGAGTAGTAATGGAAGACGAGTCATATGTATCATAATCACGAAGAAAATTTGACATCAACATCACTGGCCAGTGTGGTAGCCATATTAGAGGAATGTGGCTATATTCCAATTAAATAAACCTTAAGTGTAACTAGTAAGTTTTAAAAAGAAAACAAAATGCAATGATAAAACGTTGATCAAGCCGTCGTTGCACGCATACATTCTCCGAATCGAATCCTGTCAAATTGTTTACTGTCTTTATTTCTTCTGTTCTAAATAATTATGGCTAAATTAAATAAATGTAAAGTAAGACAAAAATGTATACCTAAAACTCAAAAATTACTGCTTATCAATCAGTAAGGAACTAAAATTCATAAAATGATAGCTTATAACATACACCGCACAAGTAAAACGTTCTAGCACTGAGAGTGCTGAGAGTAGGGGTCTAAGTAACATTTTTATTCGTTTTCACACTCATACGTAGGTGAAAACTTTATAATATTTGCATCGAATCCACAACTCATATTATAATTGTAATTTTGTAAAAGTTTCTCAAAAATGTTTATTATTTTAATCCTTAAAAGGGCAGTGGTGTTGCGAGGCCCCAAAACGAGACCCGAGAAACAAATGCATTAGATACAAGTGTTGTCCCAGTTACTTCTGATCTGCAAAAGTGGGATATGATTAGACCTACAGAGGTCTATCATATTATATAGATAGGTCGATATACATAGGTATATCCCACAAAAGATGAACGCCAATTAACTGCCCTTCCCTTCCCTTCCCTTCCCTTCCCTTCCCTTCCCTTCCCTTCCCTTCCCTTCCCTTCCCTTCCCTTCCCTTCCCTTCCCTTCCCTTCCCTTCCCTTCCCTTCCCTTCCCTTCCCTTCCCTTCCCTTCCCTTCCCTTCCCTTCCCTTCCCTTCCCTTCCCTTCCCTTCCCTTCCCTTCCCTTCCCTTCCCTTCCCTTCCCTTCCCTTCCCTTCCCTTCCCTTCCCTTCCCTTCCCTTCCCTTCCCTTCCCTTCCCTTCCCTTCCCTTCCCTTCCCTTCCCTTCCCTTCCCTTCCCTTCCCTTCCCTTCCCTTCCCTTCCCTTCCCTTCCCTTCCCTAAAACATTCTATTCTTATTCTTCCTATTCTAAACATTTTTTAATTCTACAAGGTTACATACTCGTATTAACATTAGTATTTATTACCCTTTGTCGAACTCTCTAAACGAGGAGTAATTTGTTACGAAAATCACAACGAACGACATCAATCAGGTAACAAATTTGCTCGTTACGCCACTTTTCCTTATTAAAAAAGTATTCTTATATCGGAAAGCGCAATGAGGAGCTACATTTTATCTTATTGACTACTCAACGTAGTTATTATAAAAAAAGGTTGTATATCTTTTCGAGAACCCTTCCTCCTTATCTGGATTACACGAGCGTGGTTAAAGTAACAAGCTTATGTTGAAGGATAAAACGAGATGCTTATTTAGTAGTCGAAAATATGGAGAACACTTTACTCTAATATCACAATTTTCCTCTTAGGAAAACGGATTTGATATACGTAAACGCGTTTCGAAATGAGCACGTAGAAATATCAAAATTATTATTTGAGTTAATTTAATATTTTGTACTTGCAACGAAAATTACTAGGTTAGTGATATAATTGGTCACTACTAATACTATTATTGACTAATTTAGTAACTCATTTGTTTGAGCTTATGTTGTAGAAAATTATATTATCCGTTTTGTGACGCAGTAAGAATACAATATGACACCACTCTATTTCATCCCATAGGTGTCGTAAAAACCGACTAAGGGACTATCCGTGAATATTATCTGTACGAAATAACAAGAAGGAACTTGAAATTAAACCCTATACCGAATCCGTCTGGCCAGCGTGGTATTAGTAGGCCAAGTATTCCTCCGTCACTGAAGGAGGCTCGTCCCTGCAGTGGGACATTAATGGGCTTGGGTGGTGACATTCATGATGACAGTCATGTGCAAATGCCTTCATTAAAAGATATTTTGTTTTCCTTTATCGTACTCGCATTAGAAAGCTAATAAGTAGTTTATTAAATGTTCCTAAATCACTCCGTGGGTCATAAAAAGTAAAAGTTGAAACGTCTCACCCAATACCAATTCGTCTAATTTGCGTGGTATAAGTAGTGTCATTAGAGGAGGGATGACCTGACCATTAATGGGTTTTCTATGGTATCAACAAAAAAACATGAAAATTACTAAATGTTGGATTTACATCAAGCTATGACGGAGTTCTTAGAATTTTAAGTTAAAATCCAAAATCGTTTTACTCTCACAGAACCATCAAACATTTACCAAGCCTTATAATGAACGTAAATGTTAGTACTAACAACTACTTCCTAGTTCTTTGACGAAAAAAAAACTACAACTAGGTACTCTCTTTTAGCAATGGCTCCCCTTTTACGCGGTAATAACTATGCTGTTAAATCCTCGTTAGCCAACACAAACTACTGTTTGTTGTAGAGAAACTTCGTATTTTAACCTCTTTTTAGGAAGAAATAGCAGTAAAGGAAAGCTTTGAGTGCAGGCGGGAGGTGGAACGTTGAATAATTTAGCTTTTAGGTAATAGATAGAAAGATGCACGTACTTAGTTGATATTCATTAGGTAGGAAATCGTGGATAATCTTTATGTGATGTTAATTTTGTGCTTTGTATGCTTATTTTTGATGCGAATTACTCATCTTCGAAAAACATTTTTGCGAAAGTGATTTCTACGATACGGCTAATTATCGAAGAGCTATTTAACCAACGGGTTTTTTGATTGATAGGCCTTTTCATCATTTCAAATGTACCTGGCGCTGAAATTATTTAGGTTAGCTTAGGACATTGGCTATGACAACTGCTATTACCATATTACATTATGAAGGTATTTGGGTTAAATAAGGATTTATGAATGGTATTTCAAAATCGCAGTCTGAAATTATTTATAAACGGCATCGGTGGTTTGGTGTGCGTGGCTACAGTGCACGTGCCGTGAAAAGACCTTGCAAAATTTTATTCTGTACAATAAAAGTTGTTTAGGACCTAGAAGTTTTTTATACAAAATCCCATGTGTAACATTAAAATGTAATGTTTACCTACAAAAGTTGTACCTACTCACTGCATCTAGAACAATAATCTTCGTTAAAAATAAAATTACAATAAGTACTACGTAATCTGTGTGGTGACGGAGTAAGAATACAATATGTCACCACCCCATCTCATCTCATGGGTGTCGTAGAAACCGACTAAGGGACTATCTATGAATGTTACCTTTACATAGAAAGAAGGAAAACTTTAAATTAAGCCCTATACCAATCCGTCTGGCCAGCGTGGTATTAGTAGGCCAAGTATCCCTCCGTCACGGGAGGAGGCCCGTCCCTGCAGTGGGACATTAATGGGCTGTTATGATGATGTACTACGTAAGAATGTAAACATGAATTACTTTAATCATCATCGATTACTTAAATACAAAAATCTATTTCCTCTTAATCTCTTTTATTCGGATACAAGGGAGCCTTAACAATCCTAACAGTATCGAAAAACGTGCAAATAAGATTAACGCTCTAAAGATTTTCATCTAGAAAGCCGAATTACGATCAGTATACATTCTATAACATCTTTCACAAAATTCCAATCTTACTAAACAAGTAAGAAATCAATTACAGAAGAAATAGAAAAATAAATGAATTTAGATTTCTACTAAGTACATCACTCTATACCAGACTTCTTCAAGATAAAAACTCTATAGATTTAAATCTTAAGACAATCGACATCTAGAATTAGATTCTATTTCTTGTTTTATACCTAGAATTAGTAACTATCTTTTTTAATTTTACTATAATCTTTGTAGTTATTGGCATGCTTGATACAAACTAAAGACTTGCATAATACAAAATATACCATAGTTTTATATACTAGGACACACACATATACTAAAGTCAAAAAACATGACACTAGTTTAAAGTTAATTATAACTTAATTACAGTATTAGATTTAAGTAAATTCTAAAGTTTTATTGCACAAACGTTTAAGAAGAAAATACCTACTTTAATCGTTTAAATGGAAGGAATGCATTAAAACGATTGGTACGCTCCATCGTCTTAGTTTTTTATTTGCTTTCTACTCCTTAATATTGCCAACAGTCAATAAAATAGCAATAGCTGTAAAAAGCTGTAAAAAAACTAAAATTTTAAGTTTATTTATTGTCAAGCACAAATAATTTACAGAGTTTTACTTTAACATTTTGTTTCTTTCCTATACTTAATTAACATAGTTTGCCATTTTAGGGCATGAATTTACTATTATGACAGTAGTTCTAGGGTGACAGTGGTTTCCAAACAAAGCGCTTATATCTATACTAATATTATAAAGAGGTAAAGTTTGTGTGTTTGTGACGTTGGAGGGGGTAATCTCTGGATCTACTGAACCGATTTTAAAAATTCATAGGCTATATAGTATCACGCTATTACTAATAGGAGTGGAGCAGTATTGAAATAATTATGTTGAAAAAAGGGACGCGTTTTTTCGCCGCCCAACGAAATGGGCACGGGGCAGCTAGGCTTATATAATCTTGGAGGCCGGAGTTCTGACAAAAATTGTAATACTTACTGAGCTAAGCACTGACATTTGAAAATCTTTATTTACTGTAGTAGAACTAAAGAGTAGTCTCAACCATGATAAGTTTAAACAAAGTACCCGTCGATCTGAGTGTCCCTAATATAAACGAGGGTTAAAGGTCACCAGAATTCGACCAATCCTTGCCCTTTTTATTTTTGTGCTGAAATAGTCTAGACAAATTAGTTGACATTTATCTAGACTATTCCTAAGCGATGTCCAGCAACTTTTCTTTCTCTCTAATGAAATGTAACGCTCTTAAGGAAGACTCTTTAATGTATATATATTTCTACGAATATATTCAAAGGCATACAGCCTTTTCTACCAGTTAACTAAAATATTGGTAAAAAACGTACTTTTCTGGAGTACCAGTTACAGTTCAGTAACCACTTCTCGGCTTCAAGTGTTCATACATAATCATTAAGAATGTGATATTATTTGGCTATGAATATTATACTGGACACGTAAAATCCAAATAACACCTTATGGGATTTTATTTTGATAAAACACAGTGCAACTATAAATACCTAAAATATTATTCATTCATTGTTATGAATAATATATTTATCAATAAAAAGAAAAGTTACATTAGACACACCTTTTACTATGGGTGAGAACGGCTGGAGCATTCACGGCCGTTCTCAAGAAGAGAAGGGCCCGCCTGTAAAAGCGATGAAGGAGTACGGCTGGGGACTTTTAGTGGGTGCACTGGGGGGTTACCCCTGGGAGCCCCACATACCCGTCCCGTCCCCGACGAGAGGGGATGCGTAGGCATTTTAACTCAGCGTTACCAAAAAAAAAAGAAAAAAAAGACACACCTTTTACTATAAGACACGGTAAAGCTTATTAGAAAATTTCACAAAAGAAAACTTGTATTTCTAAAATGCAACACCATATTTACAGTAATATAACAGAACAAAAGCTAACAGCTAAACAAAGCTACAAATTCTAAAATATAAAAAATATTATACCAGAAAATTAACACCGAGATCGCTAGCAACTTAACAAGGTGTTATAATATACTACTTTAAGTTGTATAGAGAAGGTAATAAAGACATTCTATCGCATGAACTCACCTTTATATTGCGACTGAATACCTTCATCGATAATTAAGTCAATACAATTGCTGGTCTCGTCTCCGCTTTCCATTTTAACGTTATTATTGAAGCTTGCAACTTTACATTTTAAAAGGTCTGTTCTCTTACTCATTTTATTGTTCAATTATTCTTTGTTTATTATGTTGGTTCATGTTTGCTTATGATTAGCAACATTAATTGCGAGAAATGTGTGCTACATAAAGTATTATGTAGGAGAGAAATTGTAAAGAAACTAACTAACTTCACTACGAATTGAAAGTATACAGAGAGCATTCACTAGAAGTCTTGCATACTCCTACAGTGGGTTTTCCCATAGAAACCCCTATTATCAACGTTTGGATAAATTCAAAATGATTACCCTCAGTAGCCGTAGATGTATCTCAGACGTCTGTTTCCTTCATAAATTGATAAATAACCAAATACATTGCAGTAACCTCTTAGACAAGGCGTCTCTATCCATTCCCCATTCATATCCACGACACAAAATTACCAAAATTTTCCATACGCCTTTCTGTAAAACCAATTTAGGTCGACAATCACCATTGTTTAGAATTTTAAATCAATATAACATATTACAAACTCGTGATGCTGACATTGATGTATTTAATAACTCGTACATTAAATTTAAAAATAGTTTATTGAACTTACTATCTCAAAATGTATAGTGAATTGGCTAATTGTTTATATAATAATATGAATGTGTATGTATGTATTTATTTATATTTTATTTATCATAATACACTTTATAGTTAAATAAGTATGTTTATAATAGGTTAAATTATTCTTGTCAGTGTTATGCACACCGTAATTGTCATATATATCAGATAAAATACTTTGTATTATTTATTATTTTTCATAAAATATGTTTTTAATATATATGATGTGGTAGTGCTTTTTAAATAAATAAATAATAAAACTAGCCCAATTGTGCTAAAAAACTAGTCTTTAGTATTTTTAGGACATTTTGTATTTAATTTTATTTTTAACCGAATATTATGTCATTATCATCATCATCAACTAGCCTATTGCAGTCCGAATATTATGTGTGAACAAATTTTCCAGTTAATTTCATGTCAGCAGTTTCTACAACATCTCCTCATGTGGTTAGATCTGGCAACCTTGCGTCGATCTTTTCTGCCGCAGCAGCCATCGGTTCTGCACACACGTGCCTCCTACTTCTAGAAATAAAACTTTCATATAAACATTATCTCGTAACCAAACCCTACTTCATTTGACAGTAGCTGACCCGTGCCCACTTCGTTAGGCGGCGAAAAAAACGCGTCCCTTTTTTAAACATATTTCATTACTGCTCCTATTAGCCATAGCGTGATATTATATAGCCTATGACACTCCCCGATAAATGTGCTTTTTCAACACAGAAAGAATTTTTAAAATCGGTTTGTAGATCCAGAGATTACCCTGTACAAGGTGTTATATTTTAGTAAAAAAGGGCCACCAATATAGAGAAATCTCTGAAGCAGCCAAATTTTCTATTATTAAGTGTATGGAATGCTGTGCTATAGAGCTAGTTAACTGCAAAACTATAGTCGTTTGTGTTTATAGAGTTCCAAAGAGCAATAGTATTAATTTATTCTTCGAATGCTTGGAAAAATTACTCCATTACATAATATGTAAACATTATAAATGTAATATTATAGTTACTGGCGATTTTAATATTGATGTACTCAAAAGTAATAATATTGCTCCAGAATTTGAATGTCTCCTATATAGTTTTAACCTTAAGTTACAAATCAAACAGCCAACACGTTTAAAAAGTATGACGTGTATTGATAATTTCGCTCATAATTTGAAAAGCAAAAGCACTTGTGAAGTCATTGAGCTGGCACTGTCGGATCACACATGTTAAATTTTAAAATGTCCTGTAAAGAAAATTTGTCGTATTGAGTCTTGGTATATTACTAGACGTAATTATAATCACGATAATATAGTCAAATTTAAAGAATGTTTGCAAAGTATCTCATTTGCAGACATTTACGAGACCGAAGACCCGAACCAAGCTTACAGTAATTTTATAAATATTCTAGCTTTTCCCCGCGGCTTCGCTCGCGTTAAAAAGTATTATTATAAATTATGTTTAAACAAAACCGGAACCCTTATGAGATCACTTTGTTGTCCGTCTGTCTGCCTGTTTGCCAAAACCATTTTTCTAAGGAATGCGTGGAGTAGCTAAGTCGTAATGTCACAGAATTTTGGAAAGATGATTCTTGACGTCATAGAAATTCGGACAGATGAGACGTGACGTCATAGAATTTTGGCAGGAATTTTTTTTTGACAGCTCTGTACGTCGTGACGTCATAAAGTTTTGGCGGGAATTTTTTTTACAGCTAAGTCGTGACGTCATAGAATTTTTGACAGCTGAGACGTGACGTTTTTGACAGATAATTCCTGACGACATAGAAGTTTTGACAGATAAGACGTGACATCATAGAATTTTAGCGGGTTTTTTTTTGATGACTTTGTCGTTACGTCATAGAATTTTAACAACTGAGTCGTTACTTCATAGAATTTTTGGCAGCTGAGACGTGACGTCCCAACAGTTTACTCTTTTAGGGGTAGAATTGATCAAAATTCTTTCTAAGGGCATGCCTACGTTAAAGTAACTATTTGCATGCAAAGTTTCAACCCGATCGGTTTAAAATTGACAAAGTTTCATACAAACTTTCGTTCCCTATTTTATTCCTATAGGGGTTGAATTTAATAAAGTCCTTTCTAAGGGGATGCCTTCGTCATAGTAACTATTTGCATGCAAATAGTTACTATGACGTAGGCATCCCCTATTTCCTATTTTAACAAACTTTCATTCCCTATTTTATCCCTATAGGGGTTGAATTTAATAAAGTCCTTTCTAAGGGGATGCCTTCGTCATAGTAACTATTTGCATGCAAATAGTTACTATGACGTAGGCATCCCCTATTTCCTATTTTAACAAACTTTCATTCCCTATTTTATCCCTATAGGGGTTGAATGTAATAAAGTCCTTTCTAAGGGGATGCCTACGTCATTGTAACTATTTGCATGCAAAGTTTCAACCCGATCGGTTTAAAATTGACAAAGTTTCATACAAACTTTTGTTCCCTATTTTATCCGTATAGGGGGTGAATTTAATAAAGTCCTTTCTAAGGGGATGCCTACGTCATAGTAACTATGTTCATGCAAAGTTTCAATCCGATCGGTTTAAAATTGAGAAAGTTTCACACAAACTGTCGTTCCCAATTTTATCCCTATAGGGGGTGAATTTAATAAAGTCCTTTGTAAAGGAATGCCTACGTCATAGTAACTATTTGCATGCAAAGTTTCAACCCGATCGGTTTAAAATTGAGAAAGTTTCACACAAACTTTCGTTCCCTATTTTATCCCTATAGGGGGTGAATTTAATAAAGTCCTTTTTAAAGGGATACCTACGTCATAGTAACTATTTGCATGCAAAGTTTTAACCCGATCGGTTTAAAATTGACAAAGTTTCATACAAACTTTCATCCCTATTTTGTCCTCTTGGAGGTAGAATTAATCAAAATCCTTTCTTAGCGGATGCCTACGTCATAATGTCTACCTGCATGCCAAATTTCAGCCAGATCCCTTCAGTGGTTTGGGCTGTGCGTTGATAGATCACTATGTCAGTCACCTTTGAGTTTTATATACACACATCAAAAAAGTCTAAGCAACATGCATGATATTACAAATTTACCATTTATATTAATTTATTTTACCATTTATTTTAATTATAACGTTGTATTTTATTTTTAAAATAATATTTTTAGGGTTCTATGATGTTAAAATAACAGCTGTTTTCTTTATAAGTTCTTTTAATAACAGAAATTAACAATATTAGAATATACAGGTACATAAGAAACTAAACTTTTTTTTTACAAATTGAAATTTCTTAAGAAAATGAATTTATTGTGAAAGAATAGGACAATTTAATACAAAGTATGGCCTCCTCTGCTATTCAGAACTTGTCGGCAACGATTATTCATTGAATTAATGAGACTGTTTATGTCATCTTGCGGTATTCGCTCCCAATGGAATTGTAGCAAATCCTTCAGCTGTTGGGTTGTTGTCACTCCGTCCAAGTCCTTCAAAACACGTCTCTGGAGCATGGCGATTGTGCAGGCCAGGGCAATACCTGGATGTTCTCCGTTGCCAAGTATTCACTGGTTCGCCGAGCTGTATGTGAACGCGCATTGTCATGCATTAACGTAAAATCGGAGCCAAAGGTTTGTGCAAATGGATGGACATAAGGTCTGAGAATATCCTCAACGTAATTTTCAGCGTTCATGTTTCCATTTACAAAAACGAGCTCAGTTCGCCTGTTCTTCATAATACCCGCCCATACCATAACTGTTGAGCCGCTGTATGGATGAACTTCCTGAACGCACCTGAGTCTTTCAGTATTTCCGGGTCGACGGTACACTCGCACCCTTCTTGTATCAGGCCTAAACCCGAATCGCGACTCATCGGAAAACATAATTTTATCCCATTGTTCCTGGGTCCATGTTATGCGTTCTCTACACCATTCATTTCGACGAGCGCGATTCCCGTGACGTATCGGTGGGCACCTGATAGGGCGTCGAGCTCGTAGGCCGTACTCATGCAGTCGATTTCGCACAGTTTGGGGACTTACATCAACACCACTTGAATTTTGTAGCCTCAAACTTATCTCTCGAGCGGTTAACATCGACTGGCGTCTTGCAGTCAGTTGTATGTACCGGTCTTGCCGAGTGGTTGTACTCCTTTTACGGCCTGGATGCTGTTCAGCGGGTTCCCCTGTATTATTGTAGCGCTGCCAAAGACGACAAATAACACTTCTATGAATACCAAAATGTCGAGATACCTGAGATTGATTACTTCCCGCTTGCAACATCCCTACAGCTCTTTGCATTTCATCTGCCGTCAAATGACGTCGCTCCATGACGTAAAGAATATCTAACAATTCAATTTTGTCGCCAACTGTATTAAAATGGTTGGTAAAATTATAAAATCAAGACTAAAACGTAGCAATTAACATGCACTCAAATTCAAACAAATTCGCAGTCATTTGAATTTTATTAAAAAAAACAAAACATAATCGAAATTTTTTTTTTACAACCAGCCAGTATGTCATCAATAACAAAAAAGTTTACTTACCTATACACTTTGAGTGAGTAAATACTTAGAAATTAATTAATATAAATGGTAAATTTGTAATATCATGCATGTTGCTTAGACTTTTTTGATGTGTGTATATAGATTTGCTCTTTTTTATAACCTATGTTTTCTTTATACTAACCTTAGAATAAAAAGTATAAAAAGACCTAAATGGATTTCGCGAGGAGTTAAATCATGTAGTAAGAACAAACGCTCTCTTTTGTGGAAATATAGGCTAAATCCTAGCGAATCAAATAAAATTAAATTAAAAAATTATACAAAATACAAAAAGATTATAAGGTTAACGCAACGCTCTCAAAATTCTGATAAAATTAAAAGGTCTACAAATAAGAGTAAGGCAACATGGTCTATAGTTAATCAATCTAAATTGAATTTGCCAGACGAAATTAAATGTATATATAATAATAACAACATCATGCAACATCCCCAAGAAATAGTTAAATCGTTTAATGATTACTTTATAGAAAAAATTAAACCTATATCAGAGTCTGGTAAAAATGTAACAGCTAATATACAACCGTGTAGTAGCTCTATGTTTATGGCACCGTGCTCATAAATGACGATGTCTTTAAAATCATAAAAGATCTAAAGAATACTAATAGCGTTGGACATGATGGATTCTCAACGAAAGTTATAAAATATGTTGCAGCAGAATTAAGTGGCAATTTATGTTACATCATAAATCTGTCGACAGCATGTGGCATATATCCAGATATACTAAAGGTGGCTATTGTGAAACCAATGTTAAAAAATGAAAATGCAGAACTCCTGGAGTCATATAGGCCTATTGCATTATTGTCAGTCTTCTCAAAAATTTTTGAAAAGTATATGTATAATCAAATCTACCGATATCTAGATCATTGCAATATCTTAACTGAAAGCCAAAAAGGCTTTAGAAAAAATAAGACTATTAATATGGCCATCTATGATTTTTTAGCTAAAGTCATTAACTGTGTTGATAGGAGAGTGCCTGTATGTGCCATATACTGTGACATGACTCAGGCATTCGACTATGTTGATCACAATATACTTCTCTGTAAATTAAAAGCGTACGGTATTCGCGGTAATGTGTTAAATTTAATCACAACCTATGTAGAAAATAGAAGTCAATACACAGAAATATCCAAAATTGATCTTAAGACACATAGAGAAATAGTGTACAAATCGAATGAACGCACAGTTGCATATGGTGTGCCTCAAGGGAGTGTACTTGGACCCTTACTTTTTCTGTTATACATAAATGACCTACCGAAAATAACAACCTACCCGATGTCACTATTTGCCGATGACAGTACAGTGACCATAGAATGTACAAATCTAAACAACTATGAATACCAGCATCTGTCGAGTTGACACATCAAAATTTTTGGGCATAACCATAGACCAAAAACTGAACTGGAAGGCACGCACAGAAAATCTATGCAAAAAACTTAGTAAATCTGCTTTCTTACTATATAAGTTAACCCACGTTATAAACACTACAGCGCTAATAACAGCATATCACGGCATTGTCGGCTCAATCATAAGATTTGGTGTAATTTTTTGGGGAGCTTCAACTAACAGGGAAACAGTGTTTAAAATGCAAAAAAAAATGCATAAGATAAGATAAAAAGCCTAAAATCTACAGACTCATGTCGACCTTATTTTATTAAATATAATATTTTGTCCTTACCTTGCTTATACATTTTTGAAGCGGCCGTTTTTGTAAAAACAAATTCACAATTATTCAAAAAACAAAACAAAATCAGTATTAGAAATAGACGTGACAATGACAAGCTATGCTCAGTGTCGTCAAAGACTGCTTTACTATAGTCTTTATCAGACAGGAAAGGTACGGTGACATTTGATCTTTTCCATGTTACTTAGTTTACTTTTGTAGAATTTAAATAAAATAAAAGCTATCAATTTATGAATCCGAACTGATTAAAAATTAAAAATATTATTTAGACGTTTATATATAATTAAATTATATGAAATATTTGTTTTATATTCCATCTTCAACCCTTATAATAATATGTAAAATATGAACATATAAATTTTAAAATCGTATGCGCGGCTCGGAACGAATTTCAATAGAGATTGACACAATAAAATTGTTAAAATCGAATGGTTTTTTATAAAATTGATTAAATCGATTACTTTTTTTTTATAATCATAGAAATTAATATAATATTAATATAATAATTTCAGTTGTCTTATAACTCAATATTAGTTTTTACGAGGATAGGCCGCAAGTTTTTTTTTTGGCGGGATTCGTACGTCATAGCGATAAAATCTTGAAGATGTAATTATTAAAAGAGGCCTGTGACCTGTGACCACGTAACGCTATGACTGGAAAAAACAAAAATCTAATACTTCATGACTGTGAGAGGAAGAGACATCAAATTAGACAATTCAGTAGATTTTCACTTATTATGCCATGTAAGTGACGAATCAAGTAATTCATCAAGTTGTTCATCATATCATATTTAAACAAAGATTAGTTTCTTATTTTGTACCCATAATCGATTTATTCTTGTTTGTAAATTATATCGGTTAGATATGAAGGCGCATCCCTGGCGCCGTGAATTAGAAACGAATTTGAAACCTTTTTGTGTTATAATGATATGTCCCCTTTTTGGTAGTTTTTAAAACAAATTAATATTCTTATATTCAAAATTTATTATTCGGACAAGAATGACAGGCGCTCGTCATTCTAGCAGAACGTGGTGGTTGAAAGACTGCTCACGGAATGCTATTGTCCTTCTTTACCATTAAAATTATTAGAAAGTTGTATTTGCTTAAAATTTGTGAATATAAGTTTACGTTCTACAAATCCTATTTATTTCCAAAATACCTCGAGCCTTTACCTACTTGAAGAAGTCTGAAACTGATACAGATAGCCACCTGGCGACATCAGAAGTGGGATTCGAACCCACGCCCACAGAAGTGGACTGACTTTGGTGAGAATGTTCTTTTTTTTTATAATATTTAGAGCAAAGTGCTCACAGTTTGAAAGTATAACCAATAATGTTATCAGTACACTAACGTAGTACTGTGTATAATAAGAATTATTCCATAGGCTTTAACCCTATGACGGTTGTTTCAATGGAAATTAATTGGTAATGGTTATGAACAAGTTAAAGTTATTTAAGTAACTTTATAGAAAGAACTTTAGTGGGAATTCTATCGGTCGTAGATGGTCGACTGTACTAGCAGCTGATAGCGCTAGGTTTGAGCCTTATGCTATTAATGATTATGTCGCACTGCTAAACTACGCTGTTACATTAAATTAGTACCATGAATATACAAAGGTCCGTTTAAAGTCAAGTTAGTTCAAGGTTAATAGGAGTTATTTCATCACGCGTGTCGAACAGCATATGCTTTGCAGTATTTTATTGAGTAAACTCGTGATGGAGTATTAAGCTGTCCGCTATCTGATAAGGACGGTAACCCACACTCAAGGTTGTTCTGAGTCCTGTGTTGTTGGATCGGGCACCGTGAGGGTGTGGGCAGAGTGCTTGTCAGCCGAGTGTTGCTTGTTTTGCAAGTAATAGTAACTAAATAAGAATATAGTTTTTGCGTGTGAAATTGATGTTTAACCCTTGATATCCTTTTACGTGTTTTATCTGGCTATTATTTGTGACTAAATAGGATAACGTAATGTTTTCAAACATTGAGAACAATAAAAAATAATTGATAATGATGACGATTATGGTGAATGACACTATGGTGAATGACACAATGAACACTGTTGAGTAAAAATAAGGTATGATTGAAAAATGGAGAATGTCTATGCAAGCTATGACTGTAAGTACTAAGCTTGTTGTTACAATTAATACTTAGTAAACCTATAGCTGTGATAAAAAGGTTCACACTCGTTACGGTGTTGTGTGTACCTCAGCAGTGTGTGGAGGTCGCAGGCTTCCCCAAGCTTGTCATGACGGCGAGCATATGGAGTAGTCCTGTGAAGACCGAAGGTGCTGGTGCGCTCCGAGAAGATTGGTTTCATCACGTCGGGGTCACCAGTGTGGAGGTCGCAGTGACGTAACCGCACCACGCCTCCAACGAAAAGGGGGGATCCTCCGACCAGGCGAGGGTGACCGTGCCTGGCGGGCCAACTCCCCTACGGTTGTTCGTTGGACGTTGTATATGTGCGGAGTCGCTGTGCGAATGTTGATATCGCGATTTAGGACGTAGTGTAGGTGTTCACTTGAGTTAGTCGGTAGATGACGCTACAAGTGCATTGATCAGTGTGATAGGTATTTGACATTTATAGAAGGCAAGTGTATTACGAAACAATACTACATTGCCACAAAGAAAAGTAGGACGTAAGTTGTTATACCTCTATAAAACTATTAAGGACTTGGGTTCGATTCCCACTCAGTGCAAATCTTTGTGTAATATAAACATAATTGGTTTTCTTGATCTGGGTTCTAAGACCCAAAATACAAGCTCTGCTTAGTTTGGGACTAGATTGGCGATGTGCGGCCACACGCCATGTGCCAGTGTGTCTGCTTGACGCCACTGCGGCCACACGCCGTGTGCCGGTGCGTCTGCTTGACGCCACTGCGGCCACACGCCGGTGCGTCGGCTTGACACCACTGCGGCCACACGCCGTGTGCCGGTGCGTCTGCTTGACGCCACTGCGGCCACACGCCGGTGCGTCGGCTTGACACCACTGCGGCCACACGCCGTGTGCCGGTGCGTCTGCTTGACGCCACTGCGGCCACACGCCATGTGCCGGTGCGTCTGCTTGACGCCACTGCGGCCACACGCCGTGTGCCGGTGCGTCTGCTTGACGCCACTGCGGCCACACGCCGTGTGCTTGATGCGTCTGAATGACGCCATTACGGAAACACGCCGTGTGCTTGATGCGTGCGTTTGCATGACGCCACTGCGGCCACGCGCCGTGTGCCGGTGCATCTGCATAATGCCACTGCGGCCACGCGCCGTGTGCCGGTGCGTCTGCAGAGACGCATGTATTATAATGTTACTGTCTCATTGTACGGCGAAAAGACTGTTGCGCAGCTACAATGCCGTGTTGCCAAATTATTCGAGTAATAATATACTGTGATTGATGATGAAGACTTTTAAAACCACCCCAACAGTTGCAACAAAAGTCCTTCTACATTAAACACCATTTAACCTTATGGTGCAGTCAGTGGCAGTAAAAGCACTTCACTGACTACAGTTTTGGCAAAGGTACTCCAGTACATGTAGGTATTTATTTTTCTTTTATTACTTTAAGGAAAGTTAATGAACTAATTGGTTCAATTACCTTACAGTTTAAAGTAGAAAAAGTGGCCAATTACGAGCTTTCGCTTATCGATATCAAATGTGTATGCAAATGATGAATTCACATAGATTAACGATTATACGACCAAGTACGCTAACCAAAGCAGATCAAGTTTAACACCATGAACTACATGATTTAAAAATGCTAATTAACACTTAGTAAAACTATAATCTATAACTAAGAAGAAATAAACTGCTGCACTAGAATTCGCTTAGCTTCATTCGGTTTTGTACAAAACAGGTCAATATCAAAACCAGGATCGAGTTTATTAAAACATTTCATGCTGCGTATTAAATAGAGTTCTGTTGATAGTTAGTCGTTGTATGGGGTATATCTAATATTGGTCGCTCCCTTAGACCACTATATTATACCTAGGTCTACAACAGTAGTATAAACATCGGTAAGGGCAGGTCTACAAAGCTGTGGAACCTAAACCGCAGCCATATATCTAACTAATATTCGGTATGTTTACAGGTCACCTCCCTGTCAGTAAATCATTGATGAAAATGGGACTGGAGAGCGTGTGGTAAAGAAGACGAGACGGTGCTGCGTGGTTATGAGGCTATATGGAAAAAGATAAAGGCATTTTAAGTGACAAGGAAACCGTGAAGGCGGTAGATATAGGCGGTTATGTTTTGTGAGAGATGTGTTAAGTATTCAGAAACTAAGGTGCGTTCATATGTTCATATTATCCTATGTGATTGGTGTGTGTGCTGGGTGGTTGCGGCCCTGGGCTGCTAGTGGGTGGCTAGCAGCAATGGCGCAACACCCAGGTAAGGTGTGTGCTTGGGTGGTTGCGGCCCTGGGCTGCTAGTGGGTGGCTAGCAGCAATGGCGCAACACCCAGGTAAGGTGTGTGCTTGGGTGGTTGCGGCCCTGGGCTGCTAGTGGGTGGCTAGCAGCAATGGCGCAACACCCAGGTAAGGTGTGTGTGTGTGTGTGACTTGTAGCTAGTTCAGCAGGGTTGCATGTTCGGGTCGTATGCGTTGTGTTGTGTATGATGGATGATATTGCCAGCGCTGGTGGCTAGCGCTGGGTGTAAGGGATGTATGGGTTCAGTCCACTTATTGATGCTGAATTGAAGAGATGTTGGCTGGAATGCGCATAGGTATCGTATAAGGAGAGTGCGAGAATAAGTTCGAGATGAACTGTGGCTGGAAAGTAAGAAGCATTGACTCGTGTCAGGTTGGACGAGCTTGATGCCTTGAGTAATGGTATTGTACGTCATTGTTGCAGGAATGTATACGCCCGAGGACGGGCGATGCGCCCGAGGACGGGCGATTGTCAGTCCGGCCGTGAAGGCGCATCCCTGGCGCCGTGAATTAGAAACGAATTTGAAACCTTTTTGTGTTATAATGATATGTCCCCTTTTTGGTAGTTTTTAAAACAAATTAATATTCTTATATTCAAAATTTATTATTCGGACAAGAATGACAGGCGCTCGTCATTCTAGCAGAACGTGGTGGTTGAAAGACTGCTCACGGAATGCTATTGTCCTTCTTTACCATTAAAATTATTAGAAAGTTGTATTTGCTTAAAATTTGTGAATATAAGTTTACGTTCTACAAATCCTATTTATTTCCAAAATACCTCGAGCCTTTACCTACTTGAAGAAGTCTGAAACTGATACAGATAGCCACCTGGCGACAGATATATAATCGGTATTTTTAAAAACGATTTTAGTGTAACTACATCTCTAGTAATGACAAATACTAAACGTCACCGTACCCATAAGATCTGAAAAATAGTATACATAACAGTGTCTTCTGTAAGGCACCACTAATATACAATAAGATTCCAAAAGCTATTAGAGACCTAGATGTTAACCTCTTTAAAATTAAGCTTAAGTCATTTTTAATAGAAAAATGTTTTTATAGTATAAGTGATTACATGTCACATAAATAGTTTAATTATAGATATAAGCATATATTAAGGTTTGTTTTTTCTCCTTGTTTTGTTTGTAATTTGGTTATTTTTCTGTTTGTATTTGGTCTACTTATGTGATAACTAGGTTAAATAATAATAATGTATAAATATTGTACACCCTATGGGTATGTTGCAGTGAAACATTATTTATCTTTAACACCTGTATTTTACACCTTACCTGTGATAAGCAATAAATTCTCATTTCATTTCATTTTATTTACAACGTCACAAACACACAAACTTTACCTCTTTATAATATTAAAGTATAGAAGTTAGATATAGATGACACTAATACATACAATTTCAACGGAAAAAATGTCTCTTAGATTAGTTACACTGTACACAAAGTCGCCAACGACTCACTAGTCAGCGCTTGTTAACTGAACAAAGCCATCGCATACGTATGCTGACATTTATTGCGATTGAACTTGACAACACCAATATTCGTGCTCTTATATTTAATTGTGATCTCGTTACTATTCTTCTGATGCACTTTTCGTGTTATTAATCATTGTCATCATCATAACAGCCCATTAACGTCCCACTGCAGGGGGGCCTTCTTCTGTGACGGAGGGATACTTGGCCTACTAATCACGCTGGCCAAACAGATTGGTATAGGGTTTAATTTCAACGTTTTCGTTCCTTTTATTTCGTTAAGATAAAAAAAAAAAATCTGTCGAGTAGATAGCTAACTCATATTCACGAATAGCCCCTTAGTCGGTTTTTACGACACCCATAGGATGAGATGGGGTGGTGACATATTGTATTCTTACTCCGTCACCACACGGAGATTAATCATAGTACTGAGTGATAAACGTCTGACTGCTGGAATGGAGGTTTTTCAGCGATGAAGAGGCTGTTAGTGAGGCAGTGAGTACTTAGTTATAATAAACAACTAATAAACAATCGTTGTTCGATGATAATTTACATGAATACCGTTTTCAAAGTACCGCAATAACCAATGGTTGCTCGATGATAATTTATAATACTCGTAGCTTCCGTCTTCAAGGTAAAAATCAAGGTTAAAACTTATGTAATATTTATTGGAAGAAATATAAGTCAAAATATAGGAATATGTCGACCCTATTTCCAATCTTACGTGCCAACTGGTCTGAAAAGGAATTGCGTTTATCAGAACATAGGGTACGAGGCTGGCACACGATCTATCGCATCTACCTCAATCGGCTTCGGGTTTGAGTTAAATTGCTACCTGGAGTGGCAGCTGACAACCTTATTCGGCGTGCGTTCGCCCAGCAAAAAAGTATCGCTTTACAAGAATTGAATGATACAGATAATTAGACCCTTGTCCCGTATAAATGTGCCCCTAAATTAAAAATTCGAGCGTCCAGAGGCTTCAGAGTTATTTAAGAAAAACAAATTCTGCTGCACGAACGTTCGCCCAGCAAAATATTTTTTAGTTAATGGGTCTAGCTGGATATAAAATATGCAGAAATATAGCTTGTATTCGAGCCTAGATGTGCCGTGAAAATAAAATTCGAGCGTCATAAGGTTTCAGAGATTTTACAGTTTTTGCTGGGCGAACGTTCAGGCGATTTTTATTTATCGGAAACGGCTGGACGTGAAGTCATAATTTTTTGTATTCGGATAGAGCATAATTCGAGCCTCTTTAAGCTGAAATTCACATTAGTATAACTAGCACGGCTCAAGAGTTATTACTTGATTACTAAAAAAATTTTAGGAGGCTCTATCTCTCGAACGAAGTAAGGTGCGGTTTTCAAGTTTGTGTTGACTGGTACCTGTTATTGAATCACATGATCCTGCAAAGTTTCGCCATGAAAATACCTAATATTGTAGAGTTTTTAATGATTTTCCTCTTATTTTGAGGTTATCTTCAATGAAATTAGTTACAGCCCCGAGACACTAGCTTTCTGTAAGCTGGCATGTTATACGTTTCAACAAAAATTAAAGCGCTTTTTGAAGAATACATATGCATAAAATCAGGTGAATATAGCCATTAATTTAGATGTTATGACTAGAAACCACGATCGACATCTTTTGATAGATTAACCGACCAAATTCGAATGGACATTAAAAAGCGGTCGCACGATACTTCAAGCTATCCTTTCACACTTACTCGTATTATAATGAAAATTCAATAGTACAGATGCGTACAGAATTGATAATATGATATTTTTAATTTACATACTTTTAAAGTTAAGATTGGGATACGTGTAAGGGTAATTAATAAATGAGGTATAGTACTTACACATAATATTCATCGACCGCCTTTTCCAACAAGTACTGTGCTACTGGACGCAGTATTATCCGTCCAAGACTTTAACTTGGTGTGTTTAACATTTAAAGTTTCATCTTTATATACCACTTTGTTCCAGTTCCTTATTCTGTTACGAAGAAATGTTACTCTTTGCATGATCAAAACAAATCTGTACCTCCTCGAGTAGAGATAGCCTCCTTACGGTACGGTATAAGGTATCTAACGCGTTGTCCTGCGTGGGCGATAAAAGCGACGTGACTCTGGGAACGCGACGTACGACGTACTGAATCGGTATTTTGTGAAAAGGACTCTTAAAAATTGATCTAAGTATTGTTATTTACATAGTAAATTTATTTAAAACACAATGCCAGTTTATTTATTTTGTCGAGATAATACAAATAATAAGTATGTATAAGAAACAGTAAAATGTAAGGTACAATATTAGACCTACAAGTTTTTAAACTTAGATAGTACAACTTAGATACTACAAAAGTATATACCAAGACTGTTTATGGCAAAAAAATTTAATATTAAGTATTTTGTTTTATTTTCTACCTAAACTGATTTCCCTAATCCCTACTAACTGTATGAGTATAAAAAAACTCATTCATTGAACATAAACATTTTTATACACCATGTTTTCCGTCCTTAATACATAATATTTCCCGACTTACAATTCTGTTCGCATCTGTACTCGAACTGTCATTATAATACGAGTAAGTGTGAAAGGATAGCTTGAAGTATCGTGCGGCCGCTTTTTAATGTCCATTCGAATTTGGTCGGTTAATCTATCAAAAGATGTCGATCGTGGTTTCTAGTCATAACATCTAAATTAATGGCTATATTCACCTGATTTTATGCATATGTATTCTTCAAAAAGCGCTTTAATTTTTGTTGAAACGTATAACATGCCAGCTTACAGAAAGCTAGTGTCTCGGGGCTGTAACTAATTTCATTGAAGATAACCTCAAAATAAGAGGAAAATCATTAAAAACTCTACAATATTAGGTATTTTCATGGCGAAACTTTGCAGGATCATGTGATTCAATAACAGGTACCAGTCAACACAAACTTGAAATCCGCACCTTACTTCGTTCGAGAGATAGAGCCTCCTAAAAATTTTTTAGTAATCAAGTAATAACTCTTGAGCCGTGCTAGTTATACTAATGTGAATTTCAGCTTAAAGAGGCTCGAATTATGCTCTATCCGAATACAAAAAATTATGACTTCACGTCCAGCCGTTTCCGATAAATAGCAATCGCCTGAACGTTCGCCCAGCAAAAACTGTAAAATCTCTGAAACCTTATGACGCTCGAATTTTATTTTCACGGCACATCTAGGCTCGAATACAAGCTATATTTCTGCATATTTTATATTCAGCTAGACCCATTAACTAAAAAATATTTTGCTGGGCGAACGTTCGTGCAGCAGAATTTGTTTTTCTTAAATAACTCTGAAGCCTCTGGACGCTCGAATTTTTAATTTAGGGGCACATTTATACGGGATAAGGGTCTAATTATCTGTATCATTTAATTCTTGTAAAGCGATACTTTTTTGCTGGGCGAACGCACGCCCTTATTCGTTGTACCTGTGAGCACTTACAAAAGGGAACAAAATATATGTTCAAATATTTATACAATTTTCCTTTAGTAAAATAAGAAATAAATTGATTTTTATTTTTGAATTGAAATTAATATAGTCATTAGAGATCGTGCTCATTTAAATTACATAAACATAAGGAATGGCAGATAAGATTTTTTTAACACCAAAACTATGTGAGCGGTATGGCTCTTGGGGCCATATATGTATATGGAATAGCCATATATGTATAAATGTATATGGCCATATATGTCTATGAAAAGTTAACTGCGCAAGTCATGGGTACTCCTAACTTTAAAGTAATCGTAAGTGCTTTGCTGACCTCAAAGACAGGGGAAGTAAAGTACTATGTAGGAGGGAAATTGTGAAGATTCTAATCCCGTTAATACCAAAGCTCACTTGCGTTTCCACTTAAGAAAAAAAAGTCCTTAGTTTTTGCCTTTTATTTTAACCGGAATATATGTATACCCGAAAACGAAATGGCTTTATCAGTTTTGACAAAAAATTCTATCATAATTCAAATTCATTAAGATCGTTATTTAATATTTATGCGTGAGCTTGACGTCATTGGTTGACCGTAATCAAAACTATGCTTAGATTAAAAGTGCAACCTATTTTAAACTTTCACTTCAACGTAATAAATAATAATATCTACTAACACAATACAAATGTCACTATATTAAACCGTAGAGTATGTATGTGAAAAACTATGAAAAACCATTAAATAATTTAAAACTAAAGTCACTTGTTATTTGTGACATTACAAGCTTGTCATATTTCAGAAAAACTGAAAATGTAGAATTTAAATATTGGCTGGTAAGCCACCCAATTGTTGGCACCTTAAGAGTGGACTTCGTGTCAGACTAAAATATAAAATATCATAAAATGATAAAATACTTTAATCTTTGCTTATACTTAATCATTATTATGTTATTGAATAGTATTAAATAAATATTATTGGCACTAATGCCAATAAAAAGATTCTGATAAATTTATTGTTGCTATGTTGACACATGAAATAAATAAAATATAATAAAAATATTAAATAAATAATATTTGAACTTGAATAATCATACTGAACTTGAATAATCTATAGTGTTTTCTTTCTTTTTACTCACTTTTAACTCTTAAGTGCCAATAATTGTAAGAATTCTAACGATTAGGTGGTTTACCCTAATTTGTTTTATATTATAAAATTACGAAAACTTTAAATTGAAATATGCGTCAATGACGTCATGCAAGAAATGATAGGGATGGACATAGAAGTAAAAAAGAGAGAAATTCATTAGATTTAAACTTTTTACCGAAAATATGCTCTAGTAACAGTCAATAACGTTGACTTTACTATTTGTTTTTATAAATACCTAACGACTATTTGCTAATACAAGAGAACTGATATGTCAAAGTAGCGTCATGATTTAGCTGATGTTTTGTTGTGCGATATTGAACCTAATAGTTTTATGACATGCAACTAACATTAACTCTAGAGGTGATAAGGCCATTTAGTTTTTGACTATACCTACTCAGAAATTTATTTAGTTTTTTTTCCTCGATATGGAAATTTATTCAGTTCTGCATTGAAATTTGAACAAATTTTCCAGTTAATTTGAATTTTGAAACTGCTAACAGTTTCCAAAACATCTCCTCATATAGCTATCTGGTTCTACCAGCGTTCTAAAATGGTACATTCTTTTACATTTTTCGTCCGGAAAGGGAACAAAAATATTCAATTTCCTGACCCGTATCGATGTTTGGTAAAATCGGGATGATGCCAAACAATTGTTTTTAGAACTAAACGGTCCGGTTCATGTTACGTTCGTTATTCGATTTTACTGCTCATTTGGCAGAATATTTCAATTTGCTAAATTGAATTTTTCATGATTTCATTTTCCAAGTGTATTGGGTATTATTATAAATTGAGGGTCTTGTTACTTTGTTGTGTTTTTGATGAAACTGCTCGAAATTAATTGAGATAAGTGGTTAGGTTTTACTTTTATTGTGAATTGTTGAAGCATTAAAATTGTAGTCATAAATTAGATCAGTTTGATAAAAAATATGATTTTGTAAGCCTAATTTAAGATAAAAGTTGAAAAATGGATACTAACTACGTTCTCGTTATTGATTTTTGTAAAACTTTATTCAACTACATGTTGACTCGCTTTTTCATTTTTGGCACTTGTACTTAAGTTAGCTACTTACTACCTGTCGAGTCATCAATTAATGCACCTGTACCATGGAACACGAGATATGTGTTGAATGTACAAGGAGGATTTAATACGACCTCTGTGGCGTAGTGGTTAAATAACATGACTGCTACGCAGAGGTCTCGGGTTCGATTCCCGCTCAATGCAAATCCTTGTGTGATTAACATGATTGTTTGCATTTGTCTGGGTGTTTTCTATGTATAATATTTATGTATTTACAGAAAAAAGAAAGTGTTTATGTATGTTTATTAGTTGTCTAGTACCCATTGTACAAGCTCAGCTTAGTTTGGGACTAGATGGCGTTGTGTGAATGTGTGAGGAATATTTTATTTTATTTATTTAAAACAGAGAGTAACCATTGGTATTAAGGACCTTTTTTGTTGTATTGAAGAAGTATTTAGTGGGTTTATCTGTATAGGATATTATAGTAGCAGTATACCTAGTCTAGCCATAAATATTGTTACGAAGAAAAAACATTTTTTTTTATTGCAAATAATATTTATTACTTTTACAGTGTGTTAGTTTAATACATAAATATAAAACAATTCAAAATATAAAAAGCTTATTCGAAGTGGTCTCCATTGGCTGCAACACAGTCCTTTAAACGTTGAGGCCAGTTATCAATAGAAGCACGCACTCTTTCCATGGGAAAATTCTTCACTGCCAATCGTATGGATTGTTTTAGGGACTCCAAATTATCATGGCGTTTAGAGCAAGCCATACTCTCTAAAACTGACCATAAATCATAATCCAGCGGATTAAGATCGGGACTAGACGACGGCCAGTCTTCAGCTCTGATGAAGTCCGAAACGTTCATTTCCAACCAAGACTGCGTGGACCGAGCTTTATGACCCGGCGCTGAGTCTTGTTGGAAGGACCATACTTGGTTATTGAACATGGTGTTGTTAAGGGGTTTAACTACCTTCTCAAGAATGGTATCTTGATACACTTGTGCCGATGTTTTGATACCTTTTTCACAAAAATATGGCTCAGTCACTCCTTCATAGCTAACACCCCACCAAACCATCACTGAAGTCGGATAATGCCCACGTTGCACTCTGTCGACTAATTGGGAAGCTTCCTTAGAGCTTTGAGCATAAATACGGTCATTTTGTTTGTTAAAATGTTGCTCAACTGTAAAGATTTTCTCATCCGTAAACAAAATTTTTCTGTGACCTCCCTTTGCGTACCGCTTCAGTAGTTGCTTCGATTTTACCACCCTATTCTTTTTTAAATTATCAGTTAAAAAATGACCAGTGCGTCTCTTATAGGCTGCAAGTCCTAAGTCATCTTTTAAAATGCGTGACATGGTTCTGGGTGCTATCTTCATCTCCCGAGATAAAATCTTTTGCTTTCGGACAGGATTTCTTCGAATTCTTTCCCTTACTGCTTTGACCACCATTTTCGTACGAACACTACGTGGACGGCCAGATCTTTTTCTGTCACAAACAGAGAAGGTCTCATTGTACCTATTAATAGCCCGGTACACAAACATTTGACTAATACCAAGCGTATGGAGAGTTTTAAAAATTACATTCGGCTCCATACCAACTTTGTGTAATGCAATCACAGCGATTCGGTTTTCTTTATCACCCCACTCCATTTTAATATAGCAAAATATTGTACAATGTATTGGCGCCAAAATTAGAAAATACAATGAACAATCGTATAAAAATGACAGATTCCAAATTCAAATGTAATATCTTTCTTATTTTTAATTGTAACAGTATTTATGGCCAGACTAGGTAGACTCGTAAGCTCTGTATAGCTTGCGACTGGATAGCACTGTGTGAATGTGTAAAAAATGTTCTTATTATCATAAATGTACAGACGTCAAAGTTGATGGTGTACCACCATCAACAAGACAATGTAAATCTGCTTTCTCGCTAATCAAAGTCGGCCTTTCGACACATTACATTATAATCATTAGTCTAAAGAGTTCGTGTACAAATTTTTTCGACTGTACATACAATGAAATTTAATGTAACGTTGTATATTTTTATATTAACCTATTCCCTGTCCCATGTATCTTATATGATACATACCCATTGTTTTACTAATGTGTGTACAGGCGGGACAGGCAGCCCATAATTTCACGAAAACTCTATTACGATGAGAAAGCTACTCAAATTTTATTTCTTACAATTGACTATTAACATGATAAACAGCTCTCATGTCTTTCTAATGGAATGTTGGCAGCATTACCGCTATTCCAAAGTTAACTTTCTGTACTAATAACTCAAATTTATTATCCTCATAGGTAAAATTAAATTGTTTAATTAAATTACTCGGAAAGCTAATTATTTCGTCTCGAAAATTCTCAAAATAAACTCATCTCGTTTCACACTTTAGTATTTATTACGTGAGTGGATGATTTTTCTTACTTAATTAGAATTTAGGATGTTAATTTATTTAATTAATTATAGCAGCTTTTAAGTACCGCTTTAGGGACAACACTCTTTCTGCGATGAAGGCAATCTTAGACCTCTTAAGACTATGCAAGCGTAGCTTGTAATTGGCCGAGCTTCACGTCCTCACGGGAGAAATCCGTTCCTGCAATTAAGCTTTTAAAGGCTGCTGAACATCGCGGTACAAATCCATCTGTGCTGTAATGTTTTTAAGGGCTGATATGAATCTGAATTCGTGTTATTGCAGACATCACCATATTATTAAAGATATAAAGACACATTTTAGCAGCCCCACGTTAGAAATCACATAATAATATTCTTTTCAACCACGTAAGATTATGTATATTTTATTATATTATGATATCACGTTTCTCTAAGTATCATACCAACTGTTGTAGCCTTTGAATATCGTTATCCCTTGGGTTGACATCAGATGGCATAATGATATGAGGAAAAAATGTAATCAAGATTGTCTAGTTGTTCAAGTAACCTAATCAAATACAGATGAGATTAATATTACAGTTATTATATGGTGAATATGAACTGATGTAATTTGGTAGGATAATTATTTGGCAATAATATGATTCCCATATGGGTTAGCAGAAATGTTTCTATGTAATTTGTTTATCCATTTTCTCCTTCAAAACAGCCCAATCGTTATAAAGACTGCATGGAAATCAGTTTCCTATTGATAGAGGAAATCTAGAATCAGGCCTACTAATAACACGCTAGCCCATAAGGTTTACCATATATCGCCCAGTAGACGACTGCTGGCTCCTCTAAATATTTTCACCCTACGCGGTCCTGCGCCTTCCTTATCTATTCGTTTCCCGTCCTAACTACCGTCCATCATGTGAGGTGCCTACCCACCCACTTTAGGGGGTTTTTATTTATTTAAGTTTTTAGCAACTATGAAACTCAAACTACAAAATCGTGTCGACTGAATCAAAGCAACGTCGTCATATAAACATAACATTTCGTACATCACTGACTGAAGTACTCCAATCACTCCTTATTTATATTTATTGCTCGATCACAGAAGATAATGTTATTCATTATGTCTTTTGCGAAGCTCGGAATTGAGTTAAGTTCATCAAAAAACATTGTTATGTAAAAAATATGACAAGAAATTGTGTTTTTTCGTCGAAAAATGATATAACTTGACTTCGTATCTTGTGTATGAAAAGAAATAATCTGCTGCTGTTGTAGGAGTTGTTAATCTGAAAATATTTCAAGGAAATGGTAAATTAAATCATCAAAAGAAATGAAAATTGTCTAAGTATATTATCTTCCCTCTCGAATACTTATTTATCTTTACGCTCGTCTCAACATACAATACTGGGCTCATAAGGAAAAACTCATTGTGACGAAATAACAAATCAGAAACCATTATTTCCCATGAATGTCGTAAAAGTAGACTAAGGAAAAGTCCACAGAAAACATTTATAAAAAAAAAACAAACTTAATATAAAAACGTTTGGCCAACACGATCTTAAACGGTTAGTTCTCTTATGTCACTAGAAAAACTTTAAATAAAAACTGAAATATAAATATTCCTCACACATTCACACAACGCCATGTATTCCCAAACTAAGCAAAGCTTGTACTATGGGTACTAGACAACGGATAAACATACTTAAATACTTTTTTTGTAAATACATACATAGAAAACACCCAGATCAATGCAAACAATCATGTTCATGCACACAAAGATTTGCATTGAGCGGGAATCGAGACCTCTGCGTAGCAGTCATGTTATATATAACCACTACGCCATAAACGTCGTCAATCTATCTTACACTAATGAAATATAGCGGGTTACGAACATTCATTACCATCTAGATACTTTTTACGTATCATCATAACAGCCCATTAATGTCCCACTGCAGGGACGGCCCTCCACCCGTGACGGAGGGATACTTGGCCTACTAATACCACGCTGGCCAAACGGATTGGTATAGGGTTTAATTTCAAGTTTTCCTTCTTACACCGTAACGTATCTATGCTTACTTAATAAATTACGATAATATTCACAGATAGTCCCTTCGTCGGTTTTTACGACACCCATGGGATGAAATGGGGTGGTGACATATTGTATTTTTACTCCGTCACCACACGGAGGATACTACTTTTTACGTATATCTGCAAATATTTTAAAGGAACGGTCCAGCTAAATCACTTCTGTAGTCAAGGTCTTATCAAGAGAGCTTTTCCGAATGAAACCGACAAATGGTTTTACACTTCGAGAACGCAATCATCTTGTTTCTCCTGCCATTTTCCGAGTCATTTAATCGATTTAATCGAGTGTTGTGGATGCCACGGTATTCTAACATTATTTTATCGGAAACTCATCTTCAGGTTCATCGAAACACTCTTTACACAGGGTGGAAAGTTTCAATGGGGCAGTCAGGGGCAGGCAGCTACAAGAAATTGGTCTTAGAAGACTATCAATAATTTTTCAAAAAAAATTTATTCGCATTAACAGATTTAAAAAAAAAATGTACGGTTAGAGAAAATCACCGTTTTTCAGCAAATTTTTTTTGAAGCTAATCGATCCTGTTCTTAGACTAAAAAGCACGCATATAGCTATGGTAAGAGCTTTAGTTGTTTAGGATTGCCCTCTGCAAATGATAACGGCCTCAGAACGTATTGTAATCTATCTCACACAATCTTGCTATGGGCCACACAAGACTTGTACTTTCTCTGAGTACTAGATAACTACAGAACAATTACTTATATGTAATTTAATACAAAACTTTAAGCCATTACGTAAACTCTTCAATTGCAACATTGAAAGTTTACGGCTGTCGCGCCTAGATGGCGTTGTACAGTTGAGTTCTAAGTTGCTGCCCGGCGCCGCTTAAAGCAATGGAACGGATGCTCGGGTGGCCTAGTGGTCATGGCGCTGGACGCGTATAGTCCAGAGACGCAGGTTTGAATTCCGCCTCGAGTACCAATTTTTTCCATTGTCTTTCTTCTTTTTGTACTAGATAACTGGATAATGCATAGAAAATAGCTCTACCAAATCAAGGGTCAATCTCAAGACCTCTGCGTGCAATCAAGTACAATATAATAATTATGCATAGGTATAAGTACGCCACAGAGGTCTTCAAAAGAAGAACGCATTAAAACAAATTAATAATCATTGAATGCCCACAAAATAATGTTCGTAAAAGAAATAGTAAAGGAATACATTCTCACTAGCTTTCAAATACGTCGCCATCTGGATCATCAATAGGACTCTGTGGAATAATGAAGTGAAAAGATTTCTACAAAAATGTGAAGAAATTGAAGTCTTATACTACTGAGTTTTTTAGTTCTTTCGCCTTACTTTATGACTGAATAGTGATCAGAATAAGTAATGTTCGAACTGCAGACTTAAACTAAGTAGTTTCAACAGAACTTTTTCTAGAATACTTATACAGCGTATGATACACAAATTTTACCCCAGGTTAGGGCAAAATTTTACTAAGTAGAAACTAAAAAAAAACTATTTTCTGAGGCTGAATATAAAAGGACTTTATTGAACGTTTGGAAACCCCGAACAGACTTCACGACAATAACAACCCTCAATGTCATGGACTCGAACCAACTAAAACCGTACCGTGTTCTTCCCAATTGACTTATGCTGGGGACTCCAGCTCAAGTCCTAGAAAGGATAACACTAGTTGTGTTGTGTCACTGTTAATTCTAAAGTAAATTACAAAGTCTAATTTATAAAAGTTCCACAAACTTAAGTTACCTACATAAATTAAAGGATTTTTCCAAGTATATGAAATATGGCTGAATTATACGGTCCACCAGATTCCATTAAACGAGTCGGTAAAAGTTCCGAGAATATCAGTAGTAGTTTATAGATTAAATATATTCAACAATTTTCAAATAAAGCTGAGATCGAAATTGAAATTATATCAAGTAATACTAAGAATCTAGGATTACATTTTGGATATTGTTATTCGGAATCCCTATTTTGTTCGATTATTATCGTCGTTGTTATTTGTTCAATAGTTGTATAGATACATAGGAGTCACATTGGTACGACAAAACTAAATTCATCATAACAGCCCATTAATGTCCCATTGCAAGGGCGGGCCTCCTCTCGTGACGGACGGAATATTCACAGATAGTCCCTTATGCCTGATTTACACATCGACAAATAGAGTAGCGAGTTAAGTAGTAAGTTGCTGATTAAGTTGATTTAAATAGATCTCCATCCTATTTTTTGGCAAGTTAAGTTGGCGAGACGCGAGAGAGGGGGCTAATTCGTACTTAACTTGCCAAAATATAGGATGGAGATCTATTTAAATCAACTTAATTTTAAAATACTACTTAACTCGCCACTGTACTTGTCGATGTGTAAATCGGGCATTAGTCGGATTCTAAGACACCCATGGGATGAGATGGGGTGGTGACATATTGTATTCTTACTCCGCTGTTGGATTGGTCAGCAAATATCTGCTAAATCTTTAAAGTTATCTTCACCTGAATGTGATGTTCATACAAACTAAAATTAGCACTAGCAAACATACTATAGTGAAGCCAAATTAATTGCAAAGTTCTATGATTTTTATTCTCTATACAATTTGAATGCGATGAATATTATTCAAAAGAATACAGTGAAGCTTTACATGCAATGTTTCCTTTTTAAAATTGTTTGGTTTTTGTTGGAAAAGGAAAACAGTCGTCATTTTCACTGAACAAAGGTGTGAAACTGTGGCTATATAATATAACCAGAATTGACAAATAAATGTTACTTCCATATGCTGTCACATAACAAATTAAATTTAAAAAAATACAACCGAATTGAGAACCTCCTCCTTTTTGAAGTCGGTTGAAAAATATAACAGGTAATTGATAAATGTATTATAATGGATTATTATTTTTGTGCGTTCGTCTCAATAAAACAGGTTATACAAACGTACTATAGATTATATTGTTTGTTCAACTCATTGTAAGGAAGATCACCTTCCTTGTAATTAAAAGAGCGACTGATACCACTGGGTATCTTTAGGATTAATTTTCGAGAGTTAGCCTAGAAACCCAGGCCTACAAAAGCACAGAAGAACGCTGCGTAGTCTGTTCATAGCCGACATTCGTATGGTACAGACACCCGTTAATAACATACAGTCCGTTCGGTAAATCCTGCACGGAGAGAAGCACGCGTTCAATTTTTTTTTGACTCATAGATAAGAATTTAATGAGAACTATTGTCGATCGAAACTATTACAAAAGTTTTGTCAAAGCAAATATAATTTAAAGCAAAATTTTTGAAGCATTGAACGTATCATTATTGATACGTTTTAAAATTCAGTCAACAGCCTAATTTGTTTTTTTTTTTCACGCGAAAAGACAATAGCTTTCAAAACGAGAACGTTGTTTTGTGATACATTGCGGATTGTTACAACAAGGCAACAACATCCAACTGTTTTGCTGCTAAATTGAAAACTCTCTAACTACCTAGCCACCATAGAAAGCTAGTTTTCAGTGTAACTTATTCTTGCAGCCCTTTTATGTTCAACGCAGGGACAGGCACACTCTAGAAATAGAGGAAAATAAACCTACTATGTGTAAGTCAAGAAAAAATATTTAGGGTATTTCTCGTATTAAAATGAACCCATGAACCCATATAAAATGTTTAGTCAACAAGATGGTTTCTAGTCAAAAAATTATACATTTAGAACTCTTGAGCCGCTTTATCTGTAAGTTTGTGAATAAATATAATTGTTATATCATAACAGCCCAACAATGTCCCACTACAGAGACGAGCCTCCTCCCGTGACGGAGGGAGATTAAAGATAATTGTTATTTGCAAAATATTATTCATTTTATGTGTTTGTATACAGTTTTTACATAAAAAGGTTCACTTTATTCCCACAATGTAACACTTAACCCAGTCTAGCTAGCACTTTGACAGGTTGCCAAATGTCCAAACTTTATTTTAATCGAAACTTTCGAGCACTTTACAACTTCTATTAGATCGTGTGCTGGGAATTTTGAAACGGTTACATCTACCAACTTGAGCATAATTAAGTGCTTGACCGTTTGCACCATTAAGGGGAGGCCACACTGCGAGCTGACGGCTGATGGGCGGAGCGGATGATATCGTGTCACCTCTTTTTATACTTGGGTTCCTATCGCCAACTAACGAGCTAAGATAAGTCAGTGATGCGAGCGACGTGAACGAAGCCGATTAAAATTCAACGAAGCTCCTAGTTCACCTCGTTTCACCAGCTTCTCTACCTTTCGCGTAGTTTCCATCGCTCGCTTCATTCGCCCGCTCCGGCCGCTCCGTGCGTTAGCTGGCAGTGTGGCCTACACATTAGCGTGAATAGCGAGCTCATGTTTGTTACAGCTAACTTTCTTGTTATAAATTATACTGGCCATTGGTTGCAGAATGGTCATAATTTTAGACATTATGAGAGTTTGATCAATCGTGATGCTTGTAGTGCATTGGATAAGATTAAATTTGGTCATAATGGTCTAATAGGCAAGTTTAATCAAAATATAATATGACACTATTCACAAATTTTTCGAATAGTTACAAAACGTAATCTGTCTTGACTACTTATTGGATCATACGATGTATTAAACTCACTACTTATTACAAAAGATTCAGTTGTGTTTAGAATAAGCTCTTTGATTCTATCTGGTTCCGGAATAAACTTGAATAATAGAGATAGCAAAAACATGAACGGTAGCCACTATCCCTGGTTGCAATCCTGAAAGCAGTTCCACATGTGATATGATGTTTTGATAACATTTTGTCGATACATATTTAGTTTTCGTACCGGCACGTTTCCATTATGCAAGTTTGTTGCGTGCAAGGTGCAAGTTGCATGCAAATTGTATAGTGGAAACAACAACTTGCAAACAAGTTGCAACTTGTATGCAATTCAAGTCAATACAAAAAGTCATACATGTATGCAAGCACTTGCATAATCGTCGCACGAATACTTAAGTGTCCAACCTCCATTTGCAACATTTTACACCAGAGACGTTTTATTGATTACTTTAAGCAAATAATATGATTTTATAAAGGTTTTATATTAAAAAAATAGTTAATGTGTTTATGAAATGATATATTACAAATAATCATTAAAAAGTCAAACAGTTATGTTTATTTTTACAATTTTTTATGGAGGTTGAGCAAATAAACACATAAATAATTATGCAATTGGAGATAGACCACTACCGGGGTGGAGGTTGAGCATTTTGCATTCGAATATATTTAGTACTTAAGTGCCCTATAGCCAAATACAGTGTGTTTGGGTATCGTGGTAAAAAAAAAAATTAGTTAACTGGCTATTTATTATTCAAAAAACACAGAATTAAAAAAAACACTGTTTGATATCTATACTAATATTATAAATGCGAAAGTAACTCTGTCTGTCTGTCTGTCTGTTACTCTTTCACGCCTAAACGGCTTAACGGATTTTGATGAAATTTGGTACAGACAATCTTTAGACCCTGAGAAAGAAAATAGGCTACTTTTTACTTATTAACAAAAAAAATTTATTTTTTTACAAAAACATCGTATGTTCTAGCATTTTGAAATTTTTACCAGTGTGGGGGTGAAATAGGGGTTGAATTGAAGATAACACAATAAATCTCGGTACGTAGCCTTTTTCTACAAACGGAATTCCCGAAATTCGAACTGTACGGATTCGGAACGGGAACTACAAAGCCAAACTGACATTCACTTCTCTCTCACTTACAACAAATTCTGATTCTGATTGACAAAAACTAATTTCACGCGGGCGAAGCCGCGGGCGGAAGCTAGTATTATATAAATACAATTTTTTTTTTGTTTTTGTACCGGTACAAGATTGTTTACTTCGCCTGGTATTGTTTATCTTGTCTGATACCGTCAAAACCTTTTTAATTAGAGATTCCATAAAGGCTTTGTCGTCAGCTTTCATATATTTGTAGGTACTTAATTATTTTATTTTCTTTTCGGTTAGTGTCTGATTTGAATTAGTCCTTATTCGTCGCATTCTTCTTTGGTCGGATTCTTGAATCATCGTACGTAATGTCAATAACTCCACTTCTTCATTTCAATATGTACAATAAAAACGACAAAAATTGAAAATAAAACGGTGATAAGATCATACCTATACGTAAAAAAAATAATTAATATACTGAGACTATTTAATAATTTAGAATTGATTTATTTTTTCAAGAAAATTAACCCTTTTTTGACGATTCTTTATGTTTTCATAAGGAATTCTTTGGTTTATGGGCTATTCTATTCATCCCTCAACAATTAGTTTTGAATTTCTCATCCAAAATAGTATAGAAAATGCAAAGCAACGGACATACTAAAATAGATGTACAATGTGAGCAATGGATCTGTGGCGAGTAAAAAATAGTATTAATCTACTTATCTATCATCTATCATCATTGCGAACACAAAGCGTAGGTATACGTAAACACAAAACTACCTATTTAATGCAATTTACCTATTTAACAATTAGCAAACATGCAAGTAGCAGGTATATTTTGACAGTCACTGCACAAAAGCAATATTTTTTATTATTATATTAGTTATATTTTACAACCTTACGAAATGTTCGAAACAATCTGTTTGTTTATAGATACGTCACAATTTCATTTAAGGATTTAATTAAATCTGAAATTATAAGAATTAAATTTAAACATCCTGTACTATAAGTTAACGATACGCAGTGATAATCTACAAAGAAATGTTTACAAAAATACAAGTTACCGATTCTTTTTTATAGTTGTGACTATATTTTACGATTTATATTTCGTCACGGACATTTTGGGTACTGTTTTCTATTAAAATTAATACTTGTTTTCTATATTTCGCGTTAATTTTTACTCAAATGCGTGCGAGCACCAGCTTCGTCACAAAAGAATTAATGATGGCGGCGTATTGCGTCATCAAAATGCGATGTCGTGATTGGTTACCTGTAAGGAGATTGAATACTTAAGCACGCAATCGATGTTCGGATGCACGTTTGGTGTTTCTCTACGGACTTTGAGCAATTAAGCATGAAGTTTTAATTCTCTTGTGTTGGTTTACAAAAACTTAAATTCCTTATAAATAATGTATTTTAAGTCCAAACAGCAATTATTATATACCAATCGAACCGCAATTTGATCCTTAATAAAATTGCATTAAAAAGTGAAATTCGTCAAAATGGTCGGTTGAGCAAATAAGCATTCAGGCGACGTAATGGAAACGCGCCTTACATCTAACCTTACCATGATAAGGTAAGATGTACAGTCACGAGCAATAATATGTACACATTTTCAAATTTTCTAAACTATCTGCACGTTTATCTAGACATTACAATATCAAAATGAATTCGTAATTTAGAAGAGGTTCCGTACAGTTTTGAATTAATCTTCGAATTTTCAATTTTGGATTGGCAGAACTTTAGATAACTGGTTTACAAAATGCGAAAATGTGTACATATTATTGCTCGTGACTGTACGAAAATATATGCCGATGATTATGAATTACCATAATACGTTATTTATTTGTCATTTACAAAATATTATGGTACATACTGCGCAAGAAACTTGATTATATCCGCGAAGATGGAGCCTAATCGGCAGCTCTATACCTACTCATATAATATTTATACTTTACACTCAACGCCATCAAGGTCCAAATTAAAGCAATGCAAGATAGAAACGCTTTACTTTGATTTGATCTTATATTAGCAGGCAGCTCGATATCTAGAAAATGCTGTATACATGGAATTTGCCTTATTTCACTTTGATTTCATCAAATATTAGCGGGCAACTTATTAAACAGAAAATGGTGTAGGTATACATAACAGTATGTCTAAAACTCGATTATGTTGATGATGATGGAACTAATACAATATTCCTTATACTTAACGCCAAATTAAAGCAAAGCAATATTTAGCAATGCTTTACTTTGATTTAATCCAATATTAGCTTTATATACAGTATGTACTCGTATATATTCATAAAGATTCCCTTTAAGAGCTTTAAGAAATACTTTAATCCTAACTGTATTTCATAATGACGCTTTTTGAAGACAATTCCGAACGAGGTTTCAAGCTCTGTGTTGCGGGGACTTTCGAAACATCAGATTAAGGGGCACGAAGAACATACAGACTCAATACAGTAATTTGTGGATCACACAAAGAAAAGTCCTACAAGGGAATACAATCAGCGACCTCTTGCATTACAGTCGCTTCGCGACCTCTTAGCCTCCTTAAACACAACTCCATTAAGTTCCAAATTAAAGAAGATAGAGAAGCCTTACTTTGATTCGATCCAATATTAGCTTCATATACAGTATGTATAATAATATATTCATGAAGATTTCCTTCAAGATCTTCAAGAAATACTTTAATCCTAACTGTATTTTATATGACGTGTCTCGTATCTATCCGCGAGACAATGCAATCTCGAGCTTTCAACATGTATTCCGTTTTACTTTATCAAATAAACCGCGTCCTTGAGTGAAAACTGTAACCGCTAGTTTCTATTGACAATGTGGCGACATATTTATTCAGTGGTATACATTTTGGTGGAAAAATATAAAAACCTAGATAGAATTTCATTTTCATGAATTTAATGATTTGATTTATAACAGCCCTTTAATTTCCCACTGCAGGGACGGGCCTCCTCCATTGACGGAGGTATACTTGGACTACTAATACTACGCTGGCCCAACGGATTCGTATAGGGTTTAATTTCAGGTTTTCCTTGTTTTATTACGTAAAGATAATATTCACGGATAGTCCCTTAGTCGGTTTTTACGACACTCATGGAATGAGATAGGTGGTGACACACTGTATTCTTACTCCGTTATCACGCGGAGAGATTATTTGATTAGGCTTTGTGTAAATTTTCCCTATTTAACATTATCCAATAAACGTCCACTGCTGGGCATAGTTCTCCTCCAAGTATTTTCACATTCCGTGGCCCTGTATCCCCTTCCTCCATCGATTTTCTGCAGTCGTTTCTTTTTCTTTAAGGGGTCTGCTCACCCTGCGTGCGTCGTGCCGAATACGGTCTCGCAGCTTTAATCGGAAGCATCTTGAGTTTCTTATGATGACTATCTCTAATCTTTACGTCACCGAACACAATAATGAACAAAAAAATCTAAAAGACTCATTATCTAAAAATGTTGTTATGATAATAACAAGGGCTATTTTCTTTTCGATCCAATAATTAATACTTGTACCGTTTATTAACCAAAACTAATTACATAAAACTTAATTAGCTTAATTAATTTTTTACCAATTATTTTGCAATAGGTTAAATAGAATTAAGCTATTAATAGCATTACTGTAAATAGACTGAGACTTTTACCTTTAATATTTATGTCTGGAACACAAACCAATATTAGCTTTTTGCTAGAAAACATTTACATTTTATCATAATTATTATGTCTGGCATTTTTTATTGAAATTGTCTGTAATCATGCTACCTATTTAATGTTATTGCTCGTGTGGAACAAAATAAATATCAAAATGCCTTTGTTAAAAATAAATATACAACATCTTTCTAGTTTTGCTTGAAGCTTGACTTAGTCTTAACCAAATCAGACCTTGACCCTATTCTTCTGATGACAGATGTAGACGATGCTGTGGATTATCTAACTGAGACCATAAACACTAGGCTGAACAGTTGCACCAAAACGCAAACTCTTCCCAGACGACAACATATCCTAAAACCTTGGATTACAAAGGGTATGCTGAGATGCATTAGAAATAGGGACAAACTACATGCAAAAACAAAAAAAATACCCAAATAATGAAACCTACCGACTAACTTATACTCGATACCGCAACTTCTGTAACTCACTGATTAATAACGCAAAAATAGAATTTGAAAAAATGGAAATCAATAATGCTAAAAATAACACAAAAAAGCTTTGGAAAGTTATCAAAAATATTACTCACACAAATAAAACTAAAACACCAGCAATAGATCTATTAACCAAAAAAGACCCAGTAGAATCAGTAAATTCAGTAAACCAGTACTTTGCTAATGCCGGCAAGCTTCTATCAGAAAAATTCCAGAGTTCCAACCCTCCCTCGTCTCTTACAACGTCACACACACCAACCCAATCACAATCATTCGCTCTCTTCCCAACAGACACTGACGAAATAAACCAGATTATCGGTGCTCTTAAAAACGACTGCGCAATTGGCCTAGATGGTATTTCGAACAACTTTATCAAAAGGTATAGGAGTGTCTTGTTGCAACCTTTTACACATATCTGTAACTTGGCACTCTCCTTAGGTGTTTTCCCTAAAGCATTCAAACGCGCCTTAATTCACCCCATACATAAAAGTGGCGAGAGAGACTGTGTTAGCAACTACCGACCCATTTCAATTTTACCTGCGTTTTCTAAGATCTTAGAAAAACTAGCGAATAGTAGACTCGTAAATTACTTAGAAAAGAAAAAAATACTTTCCCAGTCACAATACGGTTTCCGAAAGGGCAGGTCCACTGGTGACGCAGTTCACGAGCTAACAGATACTATTGTGACTAGTCTAGATGTAAAGAAAAAAGTAATCACGGTATTTTTGGACTTAGCTAAAGCATTTGACACAGTCTCTCTCCCACTGCTACTTCATAAGCTAGAGTCGATAGGCATACGTGGAATACCAAAGAAATTCTTTGCGAGTTTTTTAACAAACCGCACACAGTGTGTTCAAATAGACGGCGTGCGTAGTGATGACCTTCCAGTCGACATTGGCGTGCCGCAAGGCAGTATACTTGGCCCGAGTTTATTTCTCATTTTTATAAATGACCTCTGCCAACTAAATTTAATAAATGGAAAGGTTATAACTTTCGCAGATGACACTGCATTGGTTTTCAGTGGCGACTCCTGGGAGAATACATATTCTTATGCACAAGACGGTATAAACCGCGTGACTAATTGGCTTAACTCCAACCTGCTTTCGCTGAATGTCGAGAAAACTAAATACATAGCATTCAATTTAAAAACAAATAAACAGCAGCCAGAAACTTCTTTTTCTATTACAGCACACCACTGCTTCAACTTCAACGTTTCACTTGGCCGATGTACCTGCAAAAATCTCCAAATTGTAGATTCAATAAAATACTTGGGAATTATGATCGACAAAAATCTCACATTTCAAGCCCATGTTGACTTACTAGCATCTAGAACCAGGAAGTTAATATACATTTTTAAATATCTGCGTCATGTCTCCGACAAAAAAGTACTAAAATTGACCTACCTTGCGCTATGCCAGTCTATACTGATGTACTGCATCACTTCCTGGGGAGGTGCTGCTAAGACGATCTTGATTAAGGTGGAACGAGCCCAAAGAGCGGTACTTAAGGTGGCTCTTTCCCTTCCATTTCTTCACCCTACTACAGACGTATATCGGAAATTCGATGTCCTAACGGTCCGGCAATTATTCATTCATCGCATTATTCTTAAGGCACATTCACAAACAAATTATGACCCTTTATTCAATGCAACAAAACGCCGTAAACATAAAATCTTCCAGAATGATATAACATACAGAACAACTCTTGCCCAAAGATTCTACTGCTATTTAGGTTCATATTTATATAACAAAATTAACTCGATAATATCTATATACAATTTAAATCAATCAAAGTTAAAAATTAAATTAACATCATGGCTAGTAACAATGCCATACCAGGAAACTGAGAACCTGCTTGTCCCTCTGATATAAATATTATTTTTGATACACACAGCAAAACGCAAACGAAAACAAACACAAATTGAATTTTACACTCTACTTTACACACATTCACACTAACACACACACACACACACATACACACCCAAATGTACACACATTATATATATATATATATATATTTATAATATACTTACTATTAAAAATTTAAACATTAAGTACACATACAAGTATTACTATCACATAGTTTCGTCCAAGTGATGGGAGCCTGGTGATCTGTAACACAGGTTTACCTACAACAGACACCAGTCTCTCACAAAGGAATGAAGATTGTTAATGTATTACTTTAAGTTTAATTGTACTTACCTACCTTTGTGAAAGATAAATAAACGTTATATTATTATATTATATTATAGTTTAAGAAGTTCAACTACAGCGCATTGGCAAGCTATGTCCAAACTTTGTATCATCATAACAGCCCATCAATGTCCCACTGCAGAGACGGGCCTCCTCCCATGTGACGGAGGGATATTTGGCCTAGTAATACCACGCTGGCCAGACGGATTGGTATAAGGTTTAATTTCAAGTTTTCCTTCTTTCTATTTCATAAAGATAATATTCACGGATAGTCTCTTAGTCGGTTTTTACGACAGCGACAAAGACTATATTCATGGATATACCAATCCGTAAGGAATATTTGCATTAACTTCACAGCTGTGCTGTAAAAATAAATTTTCGTGATTACAGGTCAGTAGATATAATAGGAGCCTTGCGGATTGAGATATATTATAAGCTAGGCCTTATTTATAATGTCATACAAGATAATACAATAAAATTTAGAAATTAATAACAATAGTATTATTTAGATTTATGTCCTAATGAGGTTTAATAAGGTAATTAAAATCCAGCCTATAGAAAATTTTGAATACCTTTCTTATTTTAGAAATTTAAGCAGAATTCAAAGTTACTAACTACTCATAATAACAACTCTTTGTTAATTTATTTATTTATTCTTGTGCATTGATATTTAAAACAATTAGTAATAACTAGAAATTATTGCTAATTGTTCATAACTTTTCTTTTAATTCACTACTAAAAAATATACAGCTAGTAGCAATCAAGAATAATTGAGCATTCTATTAATGAAAGAATTTTGTAAATCGCATCAGTACTTCCGAAAATTACCCGAAGATTATAGGCTTATTCATATCTCGTTAAACTAGTACTATAAGCCTCTCTATTGGACCAATTTGTGTTTTATGCCGATCTACTTTTATTGTAATTTGCTACTAAAACATATTTTTACAAAAATAAATATCAGCTTATAACAATCAAGAATAATTGATCTTTCTATTAGTGCAAGAATTTTCTAAATAGCATCAGTACTTACGAAGATTAACCGCTACAAACAAACTCAAACAATTTCCTACTTTAGTCTGTATAAGCTAGAACAAATTTTGACTCAATAATATTCCTATTTGTTGATTCCTCGAACGTACATATTGCTACTTCAACTTACAGTGTAGGGCTTATACAGTAACCTTGGATACAGACATCCATGCTAATATTATAAATGTGAAAGTGCGTCTGTTTGTCTTTCATTCACAGCAAAACGGAGCAACGAATTGACGTGATTTTTTAAGTGGAGATAGTTGAAGGGATGGAGAGTAACATAGGCTACTTTTTTTTTTCTTTGTCTAGGAAAGGGGAACAGTGCTACCCCGAATTTGAAGCGAGCGAAGCCGCGGGCAAAAGCTAGTTTCTTATAATAATATTCTTATACCATATCTCATCACGCACAAACTCAGATCATAGGCTTATTCATATCTCGTTCAACTAGTCGTACTTAAACCTTTTTATAGGAGCATTTGCTATCATATTACACTGCGAAGAAGGCTTTGTTGATTTGTTAAAGCGGTAGGGCTTGTTTGAATTATTTGCTTATATCGTTTTTATTAAAGGACTGAGTGAGACTTTGCGTAGATGTGATAATAAATCAGTCAATTTGAAACAGAATTACATAAGTCTCTTAACAACTTTTCTTTAATTTTTTTCTTTTGTGAATATGTTTGTATAGTATGAATTTCAAAGAAAAAAAACCTTTTCCTTAAAGCACCACAGTCTTTCTTTGTTCCTATAAGTGTCGCACAGTCGAGAAGAAAACTCAAGAAGTCGCTTTGGATACTTAACAGCGCTATCTTTGTATTGAAGCAACCCTTACCACCATCAGAAAGCACCCAGCGACATCATATCAGACGACCAACGATGTTTCATTATAACAGCCCATTAATGTACCACTGCAGGGACGGGCCTCCTCCAATGAAGGAAGTATACTTGGCCCACTAATACCACGCTGGCCAAACGGATTGATATAGCAACTTCTTTTTATTACGTAAAGACATACGGATAGTCCCTTAGTCGGTTTTTACGACACCCATGGCATGAAATGGGGTGGTGACACACTGTATTCTTACTCCATCACCACACGGAGTTACTTACTTACTTCGTTTACAATAAATTTATTCATACATGAAAACCAGACAAAAACTTTAAATCCATTTCACAAAAAATTTTACGCATATTTACTTGGATTATTTCATCCAACCAAACAACACAAATAAGTATACTCTTTCGCGTTAGATAAACAAATACTAAGGCACGATAAGTACGAAACATAACTATAATTCCAACCTTTTCTCCTAACCACAAACTGAACTGTTTAAAATGTAACTGGCTCGGTTATTGCATCACGAACCCTTTTATGAAGTCCCAACACATTTCTATCCCGAATATAACAGTAACGAGAACCTTTTCTCTGAAACGTTCTACGGAAAACTAGGTCTTGTCAATATTGATGTACAACAAATTACTAGCATCAAAAGGGGTATTACGAAATTATAAGAGGATATTAGTTTTGTGTTGAAAACAGCGGATTTTAAATGTTTGTTTAATAATTCATTCATTCAAAACAGCGCATTAATGTCCCACTGCAAGGACGGGCCTCCGCCTGTGACCGAGGGATACTTGGCCTACTAATACCACGCTGGCCAAACGGATTGGTATAGGGTTTAATTTCAAGTTTTCCCTGTTTTTATTTCGTTAAGACAATATTCACGAATAGTCCCTTAGTCGATTTTAACGACACCCACGGGATGAGATGGGGTGGTGACATATTGTATTCTTACTCCGTCACCACACGGTTGTATTCTTAGACACACGGAGAATTGTTTAAGAATATAATAATATTATGTTATATAAAAATCTGCACAGCCTGAATACAATTGGATGAAAATCCAGGTGCTCTATTAACCTAAGTGACAAAACAGAAGACAGGTGCTAAAATAGACTTACGAAGGCTAAGAGTTACTTCAGGACTCCAATTTTCAGTCATCTTTCTCAATTTTAACTTAAAATTGTCATATTTTACCTGGTAAATAGAAAATGACGCGACAAGTCGTAATTAAAAATGTTGCTTTAGGCGATATTTAATACTCTAAATATTGTAATAAGTTTAATTTCGTATTCTTGTAATGGTTTTTGATAAATCAAATAAAATGTGATGCCTAATCATACTGATTTTCTCTATTCAATCAAAATATTAATCTATAAACTAAGACAACCGTGTGGTGACGGAGTAAGAATACAACATGTCACCACCCCATCTCATCCCATGGGTGTCGTAAAAACCGACTAAGGGAATAACCGTAACTACTATCTTTACGAAATAAAAAGAAGGAAAACTTGAAATTAAACCCTATACTAATCCGTCTGGCCAGCGTGGTATTAGTAGGCCAAGTAACCCTTCGTCACGGGAGGAGGCCCGTCCCTGCAGTAGGACATTAATGGGCTGTTATGATGATGATGAAACTAAGGCAAAATTTAAAAGAAGAGATAGAGTGTCACAATTTCTGACTAAGTTTCTCTCAATTTTCAAGAAAGAGTGCAACTTCATTAAAGAGCTCGCTGATATAATTACTTACACAATTAAACATATCTTAATCTATCTTCTAGTAAATTTATCTAGAGGAGTAAGTCACGAAGTGGTACACGAAGGTAGGTGACAATATTACTTCGCATTCGTTAACTTAGATTACATTTTGTATAACCAATATTATACTGACTTAACATATTTGATTGCCTCATCCAAACCTCACATGATGTGCTTATTCGCATAAAATTATTACTGATAGAGTCTTATCTAAATTTGTCTGAAGATTTTAGACAGACACAGATTTATGTTCGTAATATTTTAGGTAAACTGTCATTGCTAAAGTAATATTAAAATTAGATGTAGGTACAGTAATAAATGTTTGCGTATTGACAGCTAAGATCCTTGTCATTCTTAAAGGAAGAATAATACATTGGATAGCAAATAAATGATAAAGACTAACTTCCCGTGCATTTCAACAAGAGGCCGTTTAGGTTGTTACCACCTCTGTACCCTCTTCATCTATACAAACAGTTGGCAAATGTGTGAATTTACAAGGGGCTTAACGGCTTGAGTCCTAGTTTGTCCAGTTGTAAAGGCACTCTGAGCTTTCGTAATACAGGAATGTATCTCCTCTTTACTAAAGCTAAAGTCGATGTGAAATGTATAATAACAAGCCTATGCTTAGCAACCATTGACAGGCAAAATAATAACTCTCGGGTTTGTCTCCATGTTGAGATTTTAAAGTTTGATCTTGTAAACTATTGACATACTGCTGTTGACATTATGAAGTGTTGAGATTTTGAACCGTAGCTAGGTCTTACGGTGTTGATGTTTTAATTGTAGATATTATGATTGTTGAGATTAAGTATCAAACCCGAATATCCTAGTTAACTTTTCTGGGCAAATACGAAACCCAATGACATGCACCGTAGTTACTTCATGTTGTCTTGATAGCTGATAATGCCAAATTATGTCATAAAATACGTAAATACTAATGAAATTCTCATTTTTAAATACAAATATTTTGGTGTGACTTACTCATGGTCTACATGGTCATGACATATGGTTTGTTTACAAAGATTTCACATCGAGTTTGGCTTTAGTATAGTTTTAAGCTAAACTTGACATTTTATGAACCAATATGAGACCTAAATCATCATAGTTAATTCTTTGCTCAAGCATTGTTCAACGTAATAATAATATATTGTATTTCATATATCCATATTCCTAGTTATCTCAGCCACAAATGATGTCGCAATATTGGCAGCTTTAATTAAATCTGCGTGTGTAAAATAAACAGTATCACTCCAATTGCAATCTGCAAATGTAGTGTTTACCCACCTTATGTAAATACAGAGAACTGCTATATTAGCAACATCAAAATGTCGTATTAAATAATAGGTCTTTACCTATGAAATTGCCATTTTATTTCTGCGCAGTCTTTAGACTCTTTATTCTTTTAAAACATATATTGTTTGAATATTTTTTGTTATTTAGCAAATGTAGAATATTACCAACATCTAACAAAAGATAATAAATAAAAATAATTATTATTTGTATTATTAATAAGCCTGTGAACATTGGTCCAATTTAAAACAGCGGATTTTTCATTTGTTTAATTGTAACTTCTTCACTGACACTTTTTTTTCTTTGTTTTAAACTATTGTAGTTAGCTTAAATGTGCGTCATTACTTATACCAAATTTCATTATATTATGTTATTAATTATTGAAAAATCTAAGAAAATATTAGTATCAAAAATCTAACTTCTAATAAATTCTTCATACAAAACGGCAATTTCATAGGTACCTATTATAAATGTTATAAACTAATTTTACCTCAAAAGGTGTCGGGATTACTTGTTGACTTAGGAATTTCAAATTACTAAAATCAAAAATGATACGTAACGTCATGGCATGAATATTGATTTGAGGGCAAACCCTATCGGTTTCCTGATTGCAAACTAATTCAATAATTTACAATGATTACACCATAATTTTGACATCTGTATCCTTCGTGTATTTCGTGTTAATGTCGACGTTTAGGTTATAATTTATGCGTATGTTTAACGTGTACTTAAATTACTTTTATTTTTTAAATAATAATTATAACATTTAAGCAGTTTACAATAGCAACACGCAATTGCCATAAATATAAATAAATAAATAATCCTCACACATTCACACATCACCACCTAGTCCCAAAACTAAGCAAAGCTCTTACTATGGGTACTACAACGGATAAACATACTTAAATACTTTTTTTTGTAAATATATACATTTCTACATGTAAAACACTCAGACCAATGCAAACATTCATGTTCATGGACACAAAGATTTGCATTGAGCAGGAATCGAACTGCGTAGCAGCCATGTAATATACCGACTACGCCACAGAGGTCGTCATAATAAAGGTTGAACACTACCCCTTACAAGGTGGACTGATGATCTGAAAGGTGGATACGTTTGAAGGAAGCCTATGTTCGACACTATACTTATTTTGGCTGAAATAAATGAGTAAGCTACCATACACTAGACTGTGGTATTCGTAATTTTCCTTAATTTAGTGTTGGATGCTTTCATGTTTGTCAATTACATGTGTATTTGAAGTCCCTGATGAAACATGCACGTGCATCAGTTGTTTTAAAAAAAAATACACGTGAATGAAACCACAAGCAACTGCTAGTCACGTACCCTAACAGTAACAAGTATAGAAACACAAAGATTAAAGCAAGTAATACTGAATGAAAGGATTAACCATTGCAACAAACAGAAAACAAAAGAACAACGCCAGCAAAAAGATAAAACACTTCTATAAAACCTGTTTATATAAAAATGTTCCTTAACAATAACAAAATAAGTCAGCTTGTACCTTAAACAATTAATAAGAGTAAATGCTAATTACAGCTACATCTGTGTACATCTCTAATACGGAATTCTGTAGCACTTGGTAATTACATTAACATATCGACACATAGGTGCTAACATAACATTAACATCGCTTGAATAAACAACTATTTCTGTATTGGGGTAATAACTAGATAAACACTAACTAAATACTCTTTTGAAACATCTTGCCTATTTTGGCAATAAAAATGTCCTGAACAACACCTTATTTAAGTTTCTTTAGGATAAGGCAATTTTGTCTACTAGGTAGTACAAGTGCCTAGTACAAGTTGCCCAGACTACCTCATTTTTATGAATACACATAACACGTTGTGTCTCCGTGTGGTGACGGAGTAAGAATACAATATGTCACCACCCCATTATAGAAGGTAGCGTGAAAAAATCCGAATAATTCAGGTCGATTATTTTGGAATAATACCGAAATATACCGTAACTTTGGGATTTTTTCAACTGATCGCACTGTCACGTGATATATTTATATTTATGTGCTATAAAATTTATATTATTATGTTTTTATTTATTATGTGTATAATTATAATTAGTAGGTATAAATAATTGTAAATAAACTATTTATGGCTTTTGTCTGGTACCGATAGTCAAACTTCAAACTTCAAAATGCTTTATTTCATAAAATTTATCACAAATTGTTTGAAATCGTCTTTTAGAATTTACTTGAAATTGAAGCTATAGTTAAAATTATATATCGACACAGACAAACGCCACAGCACTAAAAAAACCGCATTGTATTGTCCAATGTAAATTAGAGAAGAAAAATAAAACCAATCTACTACTCAAATCTACTTGTCTGTCTGTGTTGATCCATAAATTCCAGTTTCCAAATGGTTGGGCCAATGAGAAGAAACCTGGCAAAGAAACTCATGGCAACTCTTTTAAAATTCGGTTGTTTACAATATTTCTTTTAACATAAATCATATACACAATTAAAATATATTTTGACAGTACCAGACAGGATAATACACCATTTATACATTATAAAAAATAATAAACAAAGAAAAGTAAAGTAGAAGACAAGCATGAGAACAAGCAAGACAGAAGAAGAAAAGAAAGAGAAAGAAGAAAAAAAAAAAAGATAGAAAGTATACAATAACACAATTAGAACTTAGAAATAAAATAATACAGTAGCACATATAATTATAAAAAGTGCATAAACTAGCATTATTTGAAACAGCCTGAGAATAGAAGCAGTTAAGCAGTTAATCCCAAGCCTTTTTATCATTCGTGTAATCTACAATAGTATAATATCCCTTTAGGATAAGTTTTTGTTTTACTACATTCTTAAATTTATTAAGACTTAGATCTTGGATATGATTCGGGATTTTATTATAGAATCGCACACATTGACCCAGAAATGAATTGTGTATTTTTTGGAGCCTAGAATACGAATGAACAAGTTTATCTTTATTTCTAGTATTTATACTATGGACATCACTTCTTTTGACAAATTGGTCTTTATTTTTATGAACATAAATTATGTTTTCATAAATGTATTGACTTGCTACAGTTAATATATTGATTTCTTTAAATTTTTCTTGAAGTGATTGTCTCCTACCTAAATTATAAATTGCACGAATAGCTCTTTTCTGCAGCACAAAGATAGTATGAATGTCGGCAGCATGTCCCCATAGTAAAATACCGTATGACATTATGCTGTGAAAATAACTAAAATATACTAATCTGGCAGTTTCTATATCTGTCAGTTCTCGAATTTTCCTAACGGCATAAGCTGCAGAACTTAGTCTCTTTACCAATGTAATAATATGTGGGCCCCACTGAAGCTTAGAATCTAGTGTTATACCAAGAAATTTTGTAGTGTCCACAAGGTCTACCTGTTCCTCCTTAACTCTTATCGTGGTTTTTCCTTCCTTTACATTCGGGGTTATAAATCTAACACATTTGATTTTGCGGCTATTAAGGAGCAAGTTATTAATATCAAACCAACGGACCACTTTATTGATAGCCAAGTTTACTTCGTCAGTACTAGTCTGTTGTCGTTTCACTTTAAATAAAAGCGAAGTGTCATCGGCAAACAAAACTATCTCATGTTGATCTTTAACTAGATGTGGTAAATCATTTATGTAGATGAGAAACAAAAGGGGTCCAAGTATAGAACCTTGCGGAACGCCCATTTTTACGACAGATCCTGTAGACAATTTTCCATTAATATTAACTCTTTGTATTCTATTACTTAAGTAAGATGTGAAAAGATCTAATCCTAGTTTACCTAAGCCATAGTGATGTAATTTCCGTAAAAGTGTATCATGATCGACACAGTCGAAAGCCTTAGACAAGTCACAGAAAATACCTAAAGCATCATAAGACTTCTCCCAGGCGTCATTGTTTTACAAGCTCCACACCAGCATCGGTTGTGGAGCGACCCCTTGTAAAACCAAATTGTTTATTATGTAAAATTTTATATCTATTTAAATATGTTTGCAGTTGGTCTGCAATAAGTTTTTCAAAAATTTTACTGAAAGTTGGCAGTACTGAAATTGATCTAAAATTAGTTGGGTCTGATGTACAGCCAGATTTATACAATGGAATTATTTTGCTGTATTTCATTAAATCAGGAAACACACCACTATCTATCGAATAATTAAATATAAGAGCTAAATGCGTTGCAACTGAGTAAATAATATGCTTAGTAATAACTACAGAATTATCCCATAAATCTGCTGTCTTTTTTACATTAATGGTATTAAAAGCTTTAATTATATCAAAAGGAGTAACATGTTCAAATTCAAAATTATTCGCGAAAATCGGTACGTTATCCTTCAAAATTAATTCTGCAGTTATAGGTGAAGAGTTCAAAGATTGAGTAGTAGTAATTGGAATATCAGTGAAAAATTGTTCAAAAGCAGTGGCGACTTCTACATCTGATGTGATTGTACAAGCTCTGCTTTAGTTTGGGGCCCGTCAACATTGATAATTTATATTATTGTACTTTATATTGTTATGTAATATTTTATTTATAAATAAATTTGATTTGAAATCAATTTAATTTCAAATCATGAGTCGGCGACGATTGATGCAAAATACCATTTTTTCAGCAAATAAAACATAAAAATATTAATTAAATCAATTTTGAATAAATCAGATTTTTTGAAAATTTTCCTGAATTTTTCCGGTATTATTCAGAAATTTTGCAACTATACTCAAGATACGAGGGTAGATGATAATAATATAATATCTATCACGAAGACGAAGCTGTGACCTCGCATCACCTGTCAGCTTGCAACCACGGCCAGTGCAACCTGTGCCAAACATCAAGTTAAATAAAATGCGCGTTATTATCTCGTTTATATTATTATTATATTATACCAGCATGTCAATTCTCGTACCTTAAAATCGTTAAAAATTCGATTAAGTTTACTTAAGTGTGTGACAATTTGACAACTAAAAGTTAACTTAACCCAATTCTTAACGATTTTAAGATACGAGAATTGACATGCTGACATACTTTAGAAACTTAAAAACCAACAAACAAATTAAAACAATAATAATATAACCTTTAACGATAGAAATGTGGTACATTTTGTACACTGCTCAAATACAAAACAACTGCTATTCATTTTGAATTACATTCACAATTATTATCGCAGTACTTTGTTGTAAAATGGATCTCAACAATCTACTTACTTACTAGATAAAAATTATCCTCACATTAATATTATTTTACTGAACACCCAACAACGGCACGTTTCATGCAATTATAAGCAAAATGCAGTTTTAATGATATCTCTGTAAAACAGATATTAAATACACTGTATTTTTAGTAATAATAAAGATGCGATTGTGCTTTTATCTTGTTACTGATTTTAATTTTATTTTACGATAGAACCACAGTCACCACGGTCTTTTTATTTTACTATGAAAGATATTAATGATTATAGGGCGTTAATACCTAATTCTTTTAACCCCTCTATGTACAGGAAAAAATTATTCATGCAGTTTTTTTGGGTGTTTCCTCAGAAATTTCTCATGACTTGACAATTAAAAAAAAAACACTTGTTTAACATTTTTTTATTAGACAGTTATAAGGATTTCTATGACTATTACGAAAGATATTTTGGTGTCACGTTTTCACACATTCATATAATATTACACCAAAATAGAAACTATCAGAATTATTGCTTTGAGAAAACACTACAATTTCTAGGCTCCTAGTCTCTAGGCTCAGACAAAAAATGATAACAAATAAACCGAATAGCAAAAAGTTTTTATACTAGAGAAAAGATGATAACATGAAGGAAAAACTTTTTGGTAACAATTTTATTGTTCTTAGTTTATTGCCAGTGGAATTTGTTCGTTGAAAATTTGGCAATTGAAGTAGATTTTTTCTATGATTAGAATTGTTACAAACTTTTTTAGTTTATTCTTTTTTATTGTTTTTGTAAGGATCTAACGCCTAACAATATTATATTTTTAAAAGACAACTCTCGCACTGGGGATCAAAGTGGATATATTTAATGAATACAGAAAACATCTAGGCTCAGGGCAATTATTAATGGGTCGGACCCACAATAACCTGCAGCCTTGTCCACAATAGCCGTCAGCCACCAACGCAATCATTGTTCAACAAATCCAATTCAACTATTCGTCAAATAAATATCAATTTCAAAACAGTAAAGTTCAAATTTTATACTAGAACAGAATCATAGCGCATCAGAGCTTCAAATTATTCCACAAACGTGCGCGGACCAATCAGTAGGTTTCACTATTGGTGAAGCCAACTAACTGAATGCACGAATTTCGTCAAATGTGCGCTATTCCAATTAATGCATCTGTGCTGGTATGAATTGTCATTAATTAAAAATGCACCTTGTTTTTTGTCGCCTTAGAGCTCCCACACACGAGCGGCACGATGTCTCCAACAGAAGAGGTAACTGCAGCCTTCGGCAGCAACCGCCGACGCTTCGACGACTGCCGTCGACATTTCAACTTTGTAGATTAGCGTTTCAAACTACAACTGCAAGTATAGCTATAGGTTGACTGTTGCCGTCGACGCGTCAAGGGTTGCCGCCAAAAGTCCGTCGTCAGCTGCAGTTACCTCTGCAGTTTGGAACATGACGCTCGTGTTAAAAAGCACTTACATCATCAAATCAGTCGAATGATAAATTCAATAGACTAAAGATTACTTATATTCTTGACGTTACTAAGCAGTAAAATAGACAACATAGAATATCATAATAATCATTCCGTATATTAAGGTCAACATAACATTATCTTATACAGTTTCTATTTGACGTTTACTTTAACAAAGTAAACAGTAAACAAAACAGGTATACTTATTCTAAAAACATTAGGTTTTTGCACCAGGTGTTACCTACACATAACCCCTCTCATCATTCATGTAAGCTCGCTATATCGTCCCATACATTTTTTCCCAACATTTACCTTAGTCCCTTATATTGTAATGCTTTTCCCGTAAGGGTTTCTATTCCAATTTTATTTCGGGAACTATTTTAATATTTTGCTATATACCTCTTACAGTTGATTTGTTTGGGTGCCATGAGTATTTCTTAGGAGAACATTACGAAAGGTTCGTTGCCTTTTATTCCACTTGGCATTCTTTACTAGAAAGAATTTAGAAATGTTAGACATTCATTCAATTTTCTTAGACTACGACTTACGGTTTTGTTATTTGGGTTTACTCTTAATGAATTATTGTCAGCATTTTCAACAGATGTTGATCGATCATCTATAAGCCTACAAACAATACAAGTCTAGAGTAGAGGTGGTTGGACTAAGAATACGAAATGTCAACCTGTAGCTGTTATAATCTCCTTAATTTAGGGATATTTTATTTATATCACTAGTATAGGTAAAACCCTTGCAGAAGAGATAATTTCTAGAAACCCAATTTTAAATAATAACACACTAACTTTGAGCAAAACTGGATCGTCGTCGTCATTCGTGTTATATAAAACTGACCCAACTGAAGTGTATACTGTATTGATGAGCCTTAAAACTGATAGTGCACCTGGATGGGATAATATACCGACTAAACTTTTAAAAACAACACATGAGTTTGTAGTACCTATCATTTCTCATCTTGCTAACTTATGTTTCGAACAAGGAATCTTTCCAAAGGCATTAAAGCAAGCTATCATAACTCCAGTGCACAAGGGTGGTGATCGAGACGATGCCAGTAATTATAGACCAATCTCTGTATTGCCAGCTATATCGAAAATCATAGAAAAGCTCATAAACAAACGATTATTAGATTACTTTGATAAATATAATGTATTATCACAGGCACAGTACGGATTCCGACATGGCTTATCAACGGGGGACGCAGTGATGGCGTTGACTTCGCATATCGTTGAACGGGTTGATGCAAACGATAAATGCCTCTCTGTGTTCCTTGATCTCCAAAAAGCATTCGACACCGTCTCGATTCCCATCCTTCTGCGCAGTCTTGAATGCGTAGGTGTAAGAGGCGTTCCCCTTGCGTTATTGGCTGACTATCTCCGTGATAGAAAACAGGCTGTCAAAGTAAGCAACCACGTTAGTGATGCTGCGAGCCTCAGCTATGGGGTTCCGCAGGGCAGTGTATTGGGGCCGACGTTGTTTCTAGTCTACATAAATAGCCTCTGTGAGATGAACTTGCAGAATGGCCGAGTGATCTGCTATGCTGATGACTCGGCGATTGCCTTTTTCGGGAAATCGTGGGAATCAGCTTACCGTTCGGCTGAGAAAGGTCTCGTTCAAGTATCGCAGTGGTTGAGTAATCATCTTCTTACGCTGAACACCTCAAAAACCCAATACATTGCCTTCAGCAAGTATAACAGTAGTCAACCAGGATCAGAACTCAGTCTCAGAATACATAGCTGTGGTAATCTAGATAGTACTGATTGCTCTTGCTATCAAATTGCAAAAGTAACAGACCTCAAATACCTAGGTGTTATGGTAGACCAGCGATTATCTTGGCATAAACACATTGAAATGGTTATGACTCGGACTAGGAAACTTACATCGATATTTAGGACGCTGAGACATGTCACTCCGGGATCTCTATTAAAACAAGTATATACGTCATTGGCACAATCAATCCTAATTTATAACATTACTGTGTGGGGTGGTGCTACAAAAATGAAAATGTTAGAGTTAGAGCGTGTACAAAGGGCACTGTTAAAGGTTATGCACTTCAAACCACGTAGATTCCCCACTGAAGAACTGTACCAACAATGCGGCCTCCTTACGGTGAGAAAGCTTTATATCCTGCACACTGTACTCAGGCTACATAGAACTATACCTTATAATCCACACTTGCTTAAGAAAAGAAGAGAATTACGCGCTGCGCCAGTAGTCTCGATAAAATCTACATTTGCAAAAAGACATTTCACTTACCGATCAGCTCTGTTATACAATAAAATTAACAAACACCTAAGTATAAATAAACTTACATACTATAAATGCAAAAAGGCGCTAATGGAGTGGCTAAACCTAAAGACTTATGATGATATTGAAAATATGTTTTTAACATAGAGATATAAAAAAGTGGAAAAAAATATAATAAAAAAAATAATAGTTAATGAACATTCATGATACTCACACACACACACACACATACATATACACACACACACACACACACACGCACATACACAAACATACATGCTATATATACATTTTAATTGTTTAACTTCTTTCTATTTTCTTATATTCTTTTGTTTATGATAAGAAGTTCATTGTAAATGGATACTGAAGAGCGAAGTTCACCTAGCACAGGCATACATTTGCTTAAAAGGTGACTTTGTCAACTAGTTGTTTGTAAAAATACTTCTGTGTTTATGAAAAATAAAAATTTATTATTATTATTATGTTTCTCTTTTCCATAATACTCGGGTCTATTGGAGACCCGGTTCTTTGGAAGGCATACATCGGGCCGAAGCCAAGACGAAGAGGCCCTTTAAGAGATATTTAATCTGGTAATGGATACACATATTATTATTATTATTATTATTATTATTTAGTTTATCTATTCTGTTCGAATTCAACTATTAAATATTTTTTTACATCGCATGAAAACATAACTTTATGTATGTATGACATACCTACTTGCTTCCAAGGAGGTTATGAGGATACAGAGACTGTAAAAACCATGTACTACGATAAAAAATAGTAGACGTAGCAACAAATTTGGAATCGTTATTTCCATGACCCAAAACAAAAAAGAAACGCAACACTTCTAGCCTAACTCTTACATTTTGTAAAAGCAGAACTTGCATTCGCGACCTCGTTAACCTGTTCTGGTAACAACCAAATGCATTCAGAATAAACGTTGAAATGTAAAATCTTTGTAGTGTGCAATTTCGATAAGTTGAGAAACTGTTACGTCTACTTTAACTATAGTTTCATATGAATTTTCTCACGTTGAAAGCTAACGACTCTCGTGTTTCGTAAGCTACTTATGTTTCATACTGTAAGAGGAAGAGGTTCTTATTTTGTTTCTAAAGAAAGCTTAAATAAATTAGGTTTTTATAAAAAAAAAAGCATAATGTGTAAACTATCAAATTAAAATAAATTGCATTTACATTAATGTATATCATTGATTTACAAAAAACCAAAGATACACACTCCACTTCCCAAAACCGTCCGCAACAAATGGGCGCATTGTGCACTCTTTTCAAATTAGTATCGCGTTGTTCTACCGGCATACGTCAATCATTAAATTTTATTGCTTTATGTGCATTACTTTTTAAATACAACTTTATGTCATGCGTGAATTGAATTTGAAAAAAGAAATATGTTTACGATATTACTATACGTATTTATTGCGTATGTTTAATTTGGTGACACTTTTGGCTGTTAGTTTTGTTTGAAAATGTGCATCTAGGGTTTTTTATAAATCAATGATGTATATCAACACTTTTGAGTCGGAATTTCAATTGGAAAATAATTCCGAGTAACTTGGTCTACTAATATCATGCTGACCAGGTAGAAAGCTAGGCTCGAAAGAAACTATGCTGAATTATGCTTAAGCTGTATTTCTTGACCGAATTTTTTTTTTTTTTTTTTTTTTTATTTAAAAAAGTATACAATACTTAATTTATATTACAATCTAGCCAATTAGCTAATGAGTAAATAAATTTGACCTAAATTACTACATAAACATAAATCTAAGAATGCGTCCACTAACACTTACTTAGTTTTTGTTAAGGCGAAGACACTTTGTTCATGTGTTCTTTGTACGCGGCACTTATCACTGCTTTTATTTGTCACTATAACACTATACTAACTCAAACGGTTTTGTCCGTTTTAGTCGTCTCACTAGATTAGTGATATCAAGGAGTTGGATTGCCTCGACATTCACATGATGATGAAGTCTCTTTTCATGGGCTTCGGCATATTTTTGTATGATTTGATCTACTGCGGCGATGTTTAGATCCCGATGTAAATCACAGTTGCGAATGTACCAGGGCGCTTTGACAATATCCCTGAGCACTTTATTTTGGAATCGTTGGATGATCTGGCGATTGCTTTTACTGGTACAGCCCCATAGCTGAATACCATAAGTCCATACTGGCATCAATACCTGTTTATATAGTAGGACTTTGTTGTGTACTGATACCGGAGAGTTTTTGCCAAGTAGCCAGTACATTTTCTGGTATCGTAGTTTTAATTCAGCTCTTTTCTTCTTTACGTGTGCTTTCCAACGAAGCTTAGCGTCAAGAGTCATTCCAAGATATTTGGCTGTATTAGCGTATGGTACTTGTTCGCCATTAATAAATACAGGAAAATACTGTACTCTCTTATTTGAGAAGTCAACATGAATTGATTTGCTTTCATTCAGCCTAATGCGCCATTTTTTAGTCCAGGAGATTACTTCATTGATTATTATTTGGACTTTTTCAACAGCCTCTTGATGATTGTCTGCTATCGCCATTATGGCCGTGTCATCGGCAAAGGTTGCAATTGGATTATTTTTATTAACTGGAATATCACTTGTGTATAGTAGGTACAGAACTGGACCTAATACGCTTCCTTGTGGAACCCCAGCTTTGATAGGCCTTATTTCTGAATAGGCTTCATCTTGCCGAATACGAAATGCTCTATTCAATACATAAGACTCAAGAATTTCAGAAAATTGTTGCGGTAGCATTACTTTTAGTTTGTGTATAAGTCCTTCATGCCAAACTTTATCGAAGGCTTGCGCTACGTCAAGAAATATGGTAGAACAAACCTTTTTTTCTTCAAGCGTTTTTTCGATGATATTTGTTATTCTATGAACCTGATCAATTGTAGAATGCTTCTCTCTAAAGCCAAATTGATGATCGGGAATAATATTACTGTTTTCGATAACTGGTTTAAGTCTTTTCAGCAATAGTTTCTCAAATAATTTTGATATTATTGGTAGTAGAGAAATTGGTCTATATGAAGTGGGTTCATGTGGTGGTTTGCCAGGTTTCGGTATCATAATTATTTCTGCTACTTTCCACAGGTCAGGTACGTGCCTTAGTCGAAAAGCAGCGTTTATGAGAGTGGTTAGTTTTACGATCGCTTTACGATTTAAATTTTTCAGAATTTCCCCTAGTTCATAGCCAGGTGATTTATTTGGATTTATATGGTACTTTATCATATTCATCACTTCCTTTGGTGTGACGAGTTTTATTTTGAAGCCATCATATTTTGTTTGCTCAGCACACGTTATTTCAACAGCGTTCGACGATTCAACGTTGGGTTGAAATATAAGCTCAAGGTGTTGGGCAAACCTTTCAGCTTTTTGTTGATTACTTCTGGCCCATTTCCCGTTTTCTTCTCTTATAGGAGGGATTTGTGTAATAGGTGTTTTCATGTTTTTGGTTACTTTCCATAGATTGTAATCTGATTTCTTAGCCTCTGTGGTTAACTGTCGCAGGTAGTTGTTAGTAAGCAAGTTATTGTGACTTGTTATTTCTCTTTTCACTCGTTTAGTAAGGTTATTGAGTTCGGTTTTATCCTGAGGACATCGCGTAAGGTGCCATTTTCTCCGCTGTCTTCGTTTTTCTATTATAAGATTTCTAATGTGTTCAGGATATGTAGTTCTCTTGACCCATTTTGGCTTGTCAGGTGTATTTTGCCATACTGCCTTTTGTATATTCACTATAAATTGTCTAACTTCTAAGTCTAATTGTTCAGTCGTTTTTAACGAAACTTTTAATTCTATACTATTGTCTAGGTCTATTCTAAAACTGTCCCAGTCTGTATATTTATTAGCTAGAATCGGTCGTTTCTCGGTAAACTGAATTCGTCTGCATAACGTTAATAGTATGGGAGAATGATCCGAGTTCATGTCATGTCCCTCCTCTATATTAGTCTCGTTTTTAGATATATTTTTACAGACAAAGAAGTCTATAAGGTCTGGGATTCTGTTTGGATCTGTTGGCCAGTAGGTTGGTTTTCCTGTAGACAGGGCTTCACAGTGTAACTCCTGTATGGCTGTGAATAATCCCCTGCCTTTAGTGTTTATTAGTCTAGATCCCCAATATGTATTTGGCGTTAAAATCACCTCCTACTATGAATCTTCGCCCGTATTGGCTTAGGAAGCTTACATATTCTTCTTTACTAATAGTGTGTCTAGGAGGAGAATACAAAGCCACTATCGTTAGAGGATAAAGGCTGCACTCTACTCGTATTGCCACTGCTTGTATCTCGGGTTGCTCGTGCTTAGTTTCTTCGTAGTGTTGAAGATTTTCTTTCACTATTATTGCACTACCACCACGTGCACTGTTTCTGGGATGTAGTGCATGGTATACTTTGTATCCTTGAAACTTAATATAGCATTGTCTGGTGAAATGAGTTTCTGATACCAGACATATATCAATATTTTCTATATCTAGGACTACTTGAAGTTCTTGTTGGTGTTTAAGTAGTCCATTAGCATTCCATGCCATAATTTTCAGCGTGTTCTTCATTATTTGGTGGGTTTTTTACTAATGGACGGCTTGACTCCATTTTCTAGTTTTTGTAGTCTGCCATTAAAAGACGACATTAGTTTAAGTATTTCATCCAGTTTTCCATCCAGATTACTCTGCGGATGGGTGACAGTATGGTCACCAATAGGTTGCTGTGTTTTGGCAGCGGCTTGTGCGTAGGTGTGATCGCTAGTCACGCGCTTTGATGGTCGTTTTGGAGCAACTTGTTCCTGATTAGTAGCTGTCGTTTTTCTTATAAATTAATTTTTTAAGTGTTGCATTTCCTTAGCTACTATACATCCTCTATAGTTAGCAGGATGTGCTTCACCACAATGCACACACTTTGGTTTCTCTTCTGCTGGTTTTTTGCAGTCTTTAGTGAGATGCTTTCCTGTGCATTTAACGCATCGTGGTTCTTTCGAACAATATTTATGCGTGTGGCCATAGGCCTGGCATCTTTTACACTGGGGTACCAGTTTGGAAGTTTTCATTGTGTGTACTTCTACTTTGCATCCCAGTATAGCCTTAATACTGAATATTTTACTGATGTCTTCATCATTCGCAAAAGTTAAAATAAACATATTTAGAGGCTCTTTTTTCTTCCAGCTGAGTTTGTTTGCGGCGTTTAATATTTTAAGATCCTTGTTTTGTAGATCTTCAATAATTCTTTCGGGTTTACATGTATAGTGCAGGTTTTTGATCATGACTCTAATAGGTCGTTCCTGTTTGTTTTCATATGAGTGCCACAGATGGCCACTCTGGGATAATATTTCCCTAAGGGCTTTGTAAGAGTCCTCGTTCTTTGCGTTGATTTTGACACAATTACCATTTAAGATTTTAGTGGTAAATGCATCACCTTGGGTATTTGCCGCTATCATATCGAAAAAGGCCTGATAGTTCTCTATACCATCTACAATTATAGGTGGAGGGGGTGGAAGCTTCTTTGTTTTGACATTTTTGGTAATTTGAGACTCGGCTTTTTGAGGTTCTTCCGTTTGAGTAGGCGACGAGTTCAATTTCCTCTTCTTTCGAGATTTATTTCGTATCCACTCGGTTTCCTTGGCCAGATCTTCTTCATCTGTGCAGTATTCCAAGCGTTGGGTTGAGCTGTCTGTAGGGGTGGCTTTTGCTTTACTACCCATTTCTTGGTTTTCATGAGTGAGGCTCATGATTTGTTTTTGCAGGTCATTTATTTGAGCCTGCATGTTCTGTTTAATTTGGCGAAGATTATCATTTTCAGCTTTTTCATCGCTGTACGCTTTATACAGTCGATGTTCATTCTCAGTTTTTATTTTTATCGGACTCGATGTCATATTTAAAAGTAATGAAAGGCTTCGCCTTAATAATTATTTATGATACCTTGCAATATGATGAGTGCATCATCGCGGCGGGTGTACTGCATGCCGGCGCGCGACGTTCTGCAACGTTTGCACTTTGCACTAATAATTTAGGACACGCGCGCAACGCGACTATTCTGTATGGTAGACGAAACGGAATCTCTTGACCGAATGGTGATAAAACAATAACTTAAAGCATCAGTTATAAACATAATTCCGATACTATTACAGACCCAAAGCACGCGTTTCATCGAACAGAAACGAATCGAAGTAAAATGAAAATAATACAGGCAATTTCATTTTTCAATTATATCCGAATTGAATTAATTCAGGCCGGATATATAAAAACAAATCTACAACAAAAAACAACATTATAAAACGTGCCTATTACACGAAATGAACAAAAAATATAAAAACACAATTATTCCGAATACATTCAAAACAATTAATAAAGACTCAATTTGTTTTTCAAAATATGCCCGTGAAACAATTACATCCTACACCTTTATAATCTGGGTCTGTACAGTAATGAAACCTTACGGCGCTTGTACACGGTAAGAAAAATCGCCGGGCCTACGCAAGAATTCGTGTCGTTGCTAAGCACGACCTGTGTACAGTCGGCGATGAATAAGAAAATATTCTTGTCTGCGCAAGACAAGACACGGCGAACGTTGTTGCGGAGGGGCGGGGAGCGGTAGTAGGGTATCATACTTTTTTGCTGTCTAGTTAACATTTTTACTAAAGGAAACTCACACTGATTATCACACTTGTTATTACTTGCGCGCCCTACGCCCGTCTGACGACTGCACGAAAAAAATCCTATCGTTTACACGTTTCGATTTGTCTTGTCTGCGGAAGACACGAAAAGTTTTCGTGTGCGAAAAAGACAAAATTTTTGACGTCTACACGAAGATTTGTCTTGTCTGGCGCAGACACGGCAAATTTTCTTAGCGTGTACAAGCGCCCTTATCCTTTAAACTTTCATAAACGAATACCTTTTACAATAACTGAATTGAATATTAAATGTTAATAGGCCCCCTCAATTTAATTCTTATCTGTTTTCAATCTTAAAATACTTACGAGTATTATATCGAAATTCAAAGCTCGCTTTAATCGGTTCGTAGTAATTTCTTTACCTTTGTCAGATTTTTGACGGTTTATGAAAGTTAGTTGAATAATCATAGGACCCATTAATATTTTCAGGGATCCGTACCGATTTAGAAAAAAATGAACGCTTACGGGATCACTTTGTTATCCGTCTGTCCGTCTCTTAAGACCATTTTTCTCAGGAACGCGTGGAGCTATCAAGCTGAAATTTTTACCAAATACTTAGGTATGTTGCTTTTTAGAGCTGTAAAAAAATCAAACTTCTAAAACAACGCAATCAAGAGATATAGGCTTTTATGTCGCAAATTTACGACTTGCAAAGGGCAAAAACAAACTAATTCCGAAGACCTTAAATTTTTAGTTTCACCAGATTTTAATTTTAAGAATATTTGACCGAAGCGGGAGCGGAAGCGGGAGCGGAAGTGGGAGCGGGAGCGGGAGCGGAAGCGGGAGCGAAAGCGGGAGTGAAAGCGGGAGCGGAAGCGGAAGCGGGAGCGAAAGCGCGAGCGAAAGCGGTCGATAATCCCAGTACTCCCAGTCTCCCACGGTAATCCCAGTCGATATAGCACTAAAATACCTCCGCGTAAAATAAACGGAACCCAAAAAGTGTGAAAAAACTTGACCTGTACCTTCGTACCCGCCATACCCCGCCGTCCCAAAACACGTTAATATTGTCATTCGAATACAGTTATATTGTGTACTTAGCTCATTTAATTTTAAAAAGGGACATACTTTTACGAGTTTAAAATTAAGAGTAATTAAATTTATATTAATTTATGTTCAGAGATCTGCAAATTAAATTAAGTATTTTTTTACTGTATTATCATATTTACAATGCCTCTTTGCGAATATTTTGGCATAAAACTTTAGGTTTTTCTTTGGCCCATACAGAAGGCCGTTTTTTCATGTCACACAAACCAAACTTAATAAGATAATTTTTTTGGAAATCGCTTGATGCTAGTGGTGGAATGGAATTAAATTTAAACGATCGACTCTTAAAAAAGAAGGAGCTGCGCCATTAGGTTCTAATTAGTTTAATAGCGTTTATAGGGCTTACTAGCGCCAAAAATTAGTTAAATTTCACATTTTAAAAAAAACTGCCATTTCTGTTTTTAATGCGATATTTATTTATTTAAAAGAATATAAGTTAAAAACAATGTGTTGAGAGCATGTTATTTAAATACTTTATTGCATTTTCTCAAGACTTAGTAGACAAAATTTTGCATTATTTATCCTAACCTATTTGCGAATTATGATTTTTTTTCTGTTGGCGGCGCTAGTGAGCCCTATAAACCCTCTTAATATGTAGAAAACATAAAAAACAAAATTATGTAAGTATTATAGTTAATGAAATGAAATGAAATGAAATTTATTTAAAAAACAAGTAAGTATTACATTCCATAATGTGATACACGACATAAAAACTGCTACTTAACAAAAAATAATAACAAAAAGTTAGCCTTAAAGTAAACATGTAACAGATTTTAGTTTTATACAATAAAAATTAACAATACCAGTAATATTTACTAGTGGCGGTATACAGAAAAAAATAGCATTACCTCCCGTGCTAGTCAAAAGACTGTGTTACGGCAAGATAATGATTCTCACTGGAGAAATATCGACTGTAAAGCAATCAACATAAAGAAAGTTTTCTATTGGCAGTAGCAATATCAATAGAACAAAAGGTAGTCGGCCACAACTAAACTAGTTTGTAGTAAACACATAGTACAATTAAGCATTACAGACAAAGTGAGGTTTGTAATATTACAATTCTAGTAATCTGACAATTTGACTATTAAGATAGTTTATGTTTAAAGGTAAGACAATAAATGTTTTTTTTTTTTTTTTTTATGTATAGGTATGGTTTTTTTTTAAGAATTAATTAATTTGTTTTTCCTTTTATTTACTTTAACGTAGTAATTGGTATATTTGTATAATCTGTAAGTATGTAGGTATGTACTTTATTATTATGTTAACGTTTAGAAAAAAGAAAAAGACAAAAAAACAAAAAAAAAAGAGAATTATTTGTACCGAAATAAAATTACATAAATATTGGAAATAAAGTAATTACCATAAGATAAACTATAGTATAATGAGGTAAGAGTATATATGTATATATGTTTAATATAATGTAATATATAATGATATTATGTTTATTGAATAACAATTTATAATTTACTTAATTATTTGTATAAATTTTTCAGTCCGTTCACAGTCTAGCATACACAGAAACTCATCAAGTGTCTTTTTGCAAACAAATTTAGTCATATTTTTTAAGAGCTTAACTTTGCTTATACGATTGTAAAGCAACGGAGCAAGAAAGAATGAAAAAGTCTGAGCAAACGTAGTTCTACATGAAGGAACTTCATAGACATCGTATGTTCGTCTAGCAGATTTAATAATAGGGTTTTGATAGGAGTGTTGTCTCAAAATGATAGTTTTGATGAAGAGCTGCCGGACATTTAAGACTTCGAATTCTTTATAGAGTTTGAAGGTTGGGTATCTAAAATGTTTAAAGTTTATAACCTTTAGGATACACCTCTGAGCTCTTTCTATTTTTATAAGGGAGCTTTTTCTAGCTCCACCCCAAGCGTTAATGCCGTACGTAGTTATGGATTGACATAAGGTTATGTAAACAAGCTTGTTAGTTTTGTGGTCTCGTAGGTTTCTTATTTTTTTAAAGATAGGTATGAGTTTGCGGATTCTAGATTTAAGGTTACTAATATGTATTTGCCAGTTCAAGTTTTTATCTATATCAATACCAAGATATTTAATGCTATTGCTTGTGGACAATATGTAACAATTGCAATCTTCGGTTGTGGATGTACAAGCTGAACAATGTGCTTTAAGTATATAATTGGGAAGGGGTTGATATTTATTTGTTATGCTAAATGTTAAATATTTTGTTTTATTTAGATTCAAAGTAAGTAGATTATAGTCAAGCCAATTTATTATGCTACGGAGCCCCTTCTCAGCTGATGTTTTAACTTGTGTCCATGTAGCCTCCTCAAACAAAACCACAGTATCATCAGCAAAAGTGATTATTTTAGAATTAGGTATTTCATTACTGCAGAGGTTATTTACATAAATTAAAAATAACGTAGGCCCGAGTACTGAGCCTTGGGGCACACCAAAGTTGATTTTTAGCTTAGAACTTGTAACGTCACCAATTTTTAACGTTTGTGTCCTATTACTAAGATAATCTTTGAATAATTCTAAAGGCAAACCTCTAATGCCCATAGACTCCAGCTTGCGATACAGTAGGGGAATCGAGATAGTATCGAAGGCTTTTGCCAAATCCAAAAACACACCTATACATTTTTTTTTACTATCAAGTTTCTCGGCAACATAAGTAACTAATTCCTCTATAGCATCTACGGTTGATTTTGATTTCCTAAAACCATATTGATTTGTTGATAGGATGTTATTTTTTTCTAAATATGTAATTAGTCTAACGTTTATAATTTTTTCAAGTATTTTAGACAATGTTGGTAAAAGAGAAATCGGACGGTAATTGGTAATATTGTTTTTTTTCACCTGATTTAAATATAGGCACTACAATCGAGTCTTTTAGAATATTTGGAAATTTGCCCGCTGACAAGCACAAATTGATTATATGAGTTATTGGTGATATCAAATTAGGTATGAATTTTTTGATAAATAATGATGAGATGCAATCGCAACCTGTTGAGGCAGTATTTTTTAGAGACATAACAGTTCTGTGCACCTCTAATTCATCTGTTTCCAGCAACATGAATGAGTTCATTGGAGTATAATCAGTTCGAAATGTTTTTACTATGTCGTCTTCGGATAAATTTAATTTTTGTAGGATATTATTTGATAGTGTAGCTCCCATATTGACAAAATACTCATTTGCATAGTCCACTGATTCTTGAGGCGTTGATCTAATATTCAGCAATTCATTAGGTATTTTAGATTTCTCTGACAAGTTTATATTGCATACACGTTTTATAGTGTTCCAAGTCTTTTTTATATCATTTTTATTAGCATATAAGTCATGTCTATCGTATTCATTTTTCAATTTGTGCAGAATGTTATTGCAATGATTTCGATAACGTTTATAAGTAATAGCCAGTTCCTTATTATTAGGTGATTTTAGGTGTCTTTTGTGAAGTACGTCTCTGAACCTCATGCAGCGCAACAAACCAGGAGTTATCCATTGTTGACGAGTAGATTGTCTATTTGGTACAGCATAGGTTTGAGTACATTTTTTAATGATTTTAGAGATAATGTCAATAAACATGTCAGTTGCCTCATTAGGTTCTATTGTTGATGTTATGATTGAGAAATCAGTTTCGTTAATTAGGTTGTTAACCATTGCATAATTAAGTTTTTGTAATGTGTTCTTATGTTTACTATTTATAGTGCGTGGTTTTGATAATGGTATATTTAAGTACATGCTATTATGGTCAGTTACTGAAGAATCACAAATTATTGTTAAAATTTTAGTGTTAGACTTTACAAAACAATGATCAATGCATTTATTCAGACGAGTTGGAAGCAAATGGCTAGGCAAAAGACAGTGGGATGCAAGGAGGTCTAGGTAATCATCAGACTTAGGGTCTTCGTTATGAATTCCAATATCAATATTAATATCCCCTACAAGATAAATATTTGGAAAACGCCTCAAGTTGTCCAAGAGTTGATCCAAAGAATTAAGGAAATTAGATGTCGACGTAAAAGAAGGTGATCTATACATACTAACAAAGGCAATGTATTTATCTATTTCAATTACTAGACAGTCAGCATCAACAATATTTGGTTCATAAACCCTGATATTCTCCAAATGATTTTTAATATATATTACTACACCACTGTTTTGGTTAATATGTTGTATAGTGTAATAAGCATCATATTGTTCTATAATTGGGATTAAATCTGATTTTTGTAACCAACATTCGGTTAAAATGATAATATCATAATTTATATTAGTTCTAGCCATAAAAACTTTAAAGTCTTCCAAATTTCTATTAATACTTCTAATATTCTGTACAACTATGTTAAGGGATGGTTCTGTATTAAGTTTGTATTGCATAAACACTTCAGGGTCCTCAACCAAAAAAGAATCACTAACATTGATATTGTTATCAACGTCAGTGACTACCTCATGTAGATTATTTTCCATGGTAATATTAATGAGATATAATAAAAATACAGTAAGTATGGTTGAGGATCAAAGTTTCTGATATTTGCATAGTTGTGTAAATATCTAAAGTTTTGTTTGCTACTAACGGACTTGACTTTAAAATATATAGTAATTAAAACCTTATAAATGTTTAATGAGTATATAAGATACTTAAAATAATAGTAATATGATAATACGATGGGAAGAATATAGTGATTAAGAGTTATATTACATAATATAATAATAAGGTTTGTGGTACTAATATCTAAGATAAGTTGATCAAAAAGAAAATACCTTAAGTAAACAAATGCCAAAAAGAATATCAGTAAATACCTTAACTTGAGATAAATACCGGCATATAGTCATTGTATATCTTGCATAACTAGATCTTTAATTTGATTAAAAGTTTTAATAACTATAGCAGGCTGGCCTTCCTTCTTACGCAGTAGAATGTTTCCTCGTGACGCCCAGCAAAATTTGAATGTTCCTTTCTTCACAAGTTCCCGTGCAGCAGCCAGAATCTTCCTTGCCATCGGTGTAAGTGCTTCGGATATATAAACTCGAGTAGTTTCTCCACCAATTCCTAAAGTATGCAAATTAAGTGGGTGCTCCTTATGTTCAGAGTTATATTTTTTTGCAGCATTTAGGATCACTGCCTTTTTTGTGACGTCTTGACATTCGACAATAATGGGACCGTTAAATTTGCCTCTTCTGTATATATTTGTCGTAGCATCAATAGGTGGTATGTTTAGAGTTGAGTATATGCTATTAACTATCTGACACACGTCCTCTTTATCTTCCCGTGGTACGTTTCTAATCTCAACAGTATTTTTGATAAACTCCTTTTGTAGCTCGTTTAATTGGTTTTCAAGTTCATTTATCCGTAAAGTTTCTGCTTCCTGTTTGGTTTCTATAATTAGTACCCTATTTGAGATCTCTTTGTAGGTAGCAGCATTTTCTTCCAAGAGTTTCAATATTTGCGAATTTGATTCAAGTATCTGGCTGTTTTGTTGCTTGATCTCACTTATCTCGGCATTCATCATTTGTTTAAAAGATTCCATAAGTTCGTCTTTTAGTTCCGTCAAGTTTTCTTGATCTGGATTTTTACGTTTCCTCATATTGACATTTTGAGTAGTGTCATCATCATGAGATCCAATAGACAGGTCAGGATACGATGACATCCTTATCGGTTGACTAGATTTTGTTGGACGTTGCATTTTATCTGATAGTTTTGCTTGTACTATAGAACACGCAAAGTGGAACGAAGTTTAGATGGCGTTGCGGCAAAACGAATTTAAGTCTTATGTCGTAGGTATAAGGCTTGGAATTGATAAGCAGTAAAACGATTTAAATAGAAACACGTCTGTCTTCAACAAGCGAACGAATGAAAATGAGTTAATCAGTATGGTTGAATATGATGTTTAAATTTTAAAAATATAAATTAAATTACAGTGTTTTAATACAAGTTTTAATATATTGTCATTAAAAGTGTTTCATCTTTTACTTTACGAATTTCTTACTTACTTTTTTACGTTAGGTCTCAGTCTAACATAAAAGTTTGAAACTTTGACTCACTGACTAGTTTCAAACTTACGATTTTAATTAAAAATGGAAGTGTACCTTTTTGTCATTTTTAATTATAACCATCTTCAAATACTTTTAAGTTTATTTTTTAAATTTTAAAACTAGTCTACCTAATCTAAATTGATAAAGACCGGAAATGGACGCTACTATTGTCACGAACTTTAAAATAAAGACCTAATGTGTTGTGTCATTGAGAATCATTTTAATGCTTATGGAATTTGGTATTCATTGCGTGCTATTCATAATAATATCTCTCATTTCATCCTGTGATATAGAAGATTTGCATCTATACACTAGGTACATAAAGTTAATGGTACAAATAACGCATTGTAGGTACAGTATGGGGACATTAATAATGTGATTGGGTTTTAAAGAAAGACTGCAAATCAATGAGTAAGAAAAGTACATCCGATTACCGAAAATAGCTGAATAATTTTAGCATAAGTTTTTAAAATTATCACATTAAAATGTATCTTATGACGTTCGGCATAAGGTTGAAATTATAAAAGATTGAATCCCTACTTACTTCTATTTGACATTGTATGTTTCATCATGTCTTACTTAGTGACACTGGTGAAGGAAACATACACTTCGATAAAAAGTCATTGCAGTGCAACAAAATATAGCACTTATTGTTAACGTCATAATATTATTATACAATTTCAAAAACATCAATAAATTATAATCTCACTTTCTCGCTTCCGCATTGTTGTCTGTCTTTCTTTGAAAACCAATCATTTTATCAATGTCCTCATACTGTACAAGTATTTCATTGACTCTCTGTATACTAGGAATTGTCAAAATATCAGACACAGCTGTGCCTTTCAATTAAAATTTTATAATTACGTTTACAGATCTTCATTTTCAAAAGAATAAAACAGTGCACTTACATGCGATAACATGTAATATACGAGTAATGTGCCGTCAAAAGCAGAAGCCTCTCTGAAAATCAAAAACAACGCTATTCACAACGCCATGAGTTTCTTTGACAGGTTTCTTCTCATTGGCTCTATGCATTTGGAAACTGGAATTTATGGATCAACACAGACAGACAAGGAGATTTGAGTAGTAGCGTGGTTTTATTTTTCTCCTTTAATTTACATTGGACAATACAACGCGGTTTTTTAGTGCTGTGGCGTTTGTCTGTGTCGATCTATAATTTTAACTGTAGCTTCAATTTCAAGTAAAGTAAGACGATTTTAAACAATTTGTGATACATTTTATGATATAGAGCATTTTGAAAAAGTTTGAAGTTTATTAATCTTTTTTTTATTTATGATGGCCTCATGAATAGTTACATATTTGCCAGTGTCAAGTGAGTGACGAGTACATTACATTCAGTGAGAGTAAACTCATACAGAACTGATCGTGAAGGAAAATAAGGAACATTAAAAAGTCGATGCTTCACTTTTCATTGTCGTCCAGGAGATCTTCACGGGAACGCGTATAATGGAGATAGAAACAGCCGGACCTCGATGCCACCAGCTATTCACCATTACTTGCGTATTTCATCATATTTATTTACTGTTGACAAACTTGAAAAACAAAACCGCATCTTTACCGAAACGCAATCCGCAACCGAAAAAATAATTATATTTGGTTTTGTGTTAATTTTAGCTAACAATTTGACTTTTATTGTTGCTAAATTGACGGTACTCTGTATAGCCAATTTGACAACAATGAAAGTGTCAACTATCGTGAACACTTGACACACGGTAAGCAAAACCTCTAAGATGTTCGCTTTAGCAAATCGTGCTTAGAGACCAGTCAAATTGACGAAACCAGTACACGGTTAACTCTTGAAATGGTATTTGGAAGGATAGCAATGGTCATTGACATGCTACTGCTAGTGGACGACTTTTTTTTTTTTTTTTAAAGACAACTCCCGCACTAGTGATCATGCCCTGTGTCGCGGGACCTTTTACAAACATCAATACGGACACAAAGAACACCCAGACCAGGACAATAATTTGTGGATCTCACAAATTATTGTCCTGCGTGGGGATCGAACCCACAACCTCTTGCACGGCAGCCGCTTGCGCTACCGTTGCGCCACCGAGGTCGTCAACTTATAGACCCATCAATCAAGAGTAACCACTATTGTGTAGGTATGCGTTCTTTTCTCCAATTACTGTGCGTATGTTTTGTTACAACACCAGTTGTCAAAAATATCAGACACAGCTGTGACTTTGAAACGAAAGTTTTGCAATTATATTTTGTTACGTGGCAATTTTCAGTAGCAGACCACAGTAAAAGTAGAAATTGTTAACTGAATTTCGATTATTTCGATACAGACGCACAAATTGGAGAGTTGTTCACGTACCTACAGTAGCGGTTACTCCACCTGTGACCTAATTGGAAAAGAGTTTTAATTTTCGTTCTTTCTAGCAATCAGCTTTTAGGTATAGGTACATGATAGGTACCAATGAAAATAATATCGGCTTAAAACTAATAGGCACAAAATCGGACTCCGCAAAGCCGAATATTTCAAATTTGTAGAAGAATAAGACATTGAATAACTAGTTAATACCCCCTCCCTCACTAGAGGTTCTGTATCGCGGCTACAAATCTCTTTCAAAACATTTGAGTTTCACGCGTCCATATTGTCAGTAGGTATACGTTTAGACCGGGATACATCGCTGCGACATTATCAAAATTTGAGTTGAAATAATTTGAATTGCTTGTGCTTCAAAAAAGATTGAACAGTATGGTCTGACACGTCCACACCAACCATTCTGATTCGACTTCCTCTTATCCGTTTACCGACTTGGTCCGGATTAAATTTGATACGACCGATTTTAGCCCACGAGCTTTTTGCACGGCAACTGCTTAACAATACCACCACACTTCCGATCTAAATTCTAACATCAGCTGCCTATTTAAACGAGAAAGAGATATAAAAACAGGTTAAGATAGAAAATTTCTAGCGATTGAAGTTATCTACAAAGTACTTTGATCTGATCAAGGCCCTTACAAAATCAAATCCGCAATACGCAAAAACATTTTGTTACGAATCTAGGGCAAATGATATACATTTCCATATATTATGAATCAACTTCAATATAATCGTGTGATTGGAATTCTTATAAGAATGGTGAAAAAGTATGCAAATACGTTTGATGAAATCAACCCAGCTTCTGTATCGATATTCAAGGAGGAACATTCGTTACACAATTCTGTGAATTTTCCTAGTTTACTTAATATTAATTTCAAGAAAAATGAAAGAAAAGGAGGCGACACGTAAATTTAGCGCAAATTAGCTGACTGTTTCTTTAGCAAGTACCATGCAACAGAAAAGTACCAAAAGAGGACCGTTTACTGGAATATGGGATCCAGGTTCATGAGACCTTAGTTTTCCTTCGGAATCTTTTCTCTTCTCTAATTTCTTCGCTCAATTTTAGCTTCCTCTTGATATATTTTATTTGAATTTTAGCTTTCGCTAGTTTTTAAATACCTGAGATGTCGGGAAAAAGATAAAATCACTAGAAAATGGCAGTTATTAATACTGTGTTGTGAAATTGTTAAAAACTTACAGGTTAATTTACAACAAGAAATATTTCACCTCTGCACCTCAATCTTAAGATAATAATCTTACTGCTAAAATCAACTACCTCTTTCCACGGCTGAACGACCACGCAATTTGGAATAAACTGAAGGAAACCGTTAATAGACTGAACCTAAATAAATAGGCTATTGTAGCTTTTATATGAAAGGGCCCTAAACCCATCTATTGAAACTAGGGATGGTACATTTGAATATAAATTTTGTGTAAAGAGTAATTATTCTTATAAAATTATTAGGGACTAAGTATTTTAGTATAGTAATTCCTTTACAATTTCCACACAGAATGGCTTTAAACGTCGTCTGCAAAAGGTCGTAGAGAACATTATGATAATAATCTTTGACCGCTAACAATCGCTGATTTATTCACTAATTATCTAGCTAATTTAAAATTTATACGCCATAACCTATTAAAATTTAATTAGTTAATGTTTAGCAACGATTAATCAGTAATTATGTCCTTTTCTTGTTAATTGACTTCATTAGTTAGTTAAATTTATTTTATTAGGCACTGCAAACATATCATAATACTAGCTGACCCGTGCCCACTTCGTTGGACGGCGATAAAAACGCGTTCCTTTTTTAAACATATTTCATTGCTGCTCCACTCCTATTAGTCATAGCGTGATAATATATAGCCCCCGATAAATGGACTATTCAACACAGAATTAATTTTTAAAATCGGTTCAGTAGATCTAGAGATTACCCCCTACAACGTCACAAACACACAAACTTTACCTCTTTATAATATTAGTATAGATTGAAGGTGTTGGCTAGATTACTACTAACACGATGAGAATCATATTCGAGGATCTACAATGTATTGTTTGTCTTAGATGTACTGCTAATTCTTGTTGAAGCTTGCTTCCAATGCATTTGCGTTTGAGTAGATATAAGCTGTAAGCTTCATCTGATAAATGCAGACATATTATTATGTTTTGTTGAGATCAAAGCTATTGCCGTGCACGAGGTAGTAGGTTTGAATCCTACACGATCCACAAATAGTTGTCCTGAGTCTGGATGTTCAATCATAACAGCCTACTAATCTCCCACTACAGGGGCGGGCCTCCTCCCATGACGGAGGGATACTTGGCCTACTAATACCACGCTGTCCAGACGCATTGGAATAGGGTTTAATTTCAAGTTTTCCTTATTTTTATTTCGTAAAGATAATATTTACGAATAGTCCCTTAGTCGGTTTTTACGACACCCATGGGATGAAATGGGGTGGTGACATATTGTATTCTTACTTCGTCACCACACGGAGTCTATGTATACGTTTAATTGATGTTTGTAGTCTCTCCGAAATAGGGCATGAACCGTAGTGCGTTAATTTTAAAAAAAATAAAGAATAAAATTTAACCTGCCCCTTTTCTGTAAGGCTAGAATAATAATAGTATTAAAACTGTCTCCTTTGTAGTGCTTTCAACAAACTAACAAAGACAGAGGTTTAGTGAGATGAAACGCACATACTTATCTTCGTTCTCTAACAGGATATGCAATGTGCATTTCCAGCAAAAATAAACAACATACTCAAAAAAGCTTTTAAAGATCATCTTGAACTTGTCAAAATGTTATAGAAATAATATGTATATTTGTAATCCCAACAGCTCATTGATGTCCCACTGCAAGGACACGCCTCTTTTAGTTCGAGAGAGAAACATAGCCTAATTAAAACTACGCGAACCAGATAATAAATAAATAAATATTCCTCACACATTCACACAACGCCATCTAGTTTGGGACTAAGCAAAGCTTGTACTATGGGTACTAGACAACGAATAAACATACTTATTTTTTTTTTCTTGTAAATACATACATAAATGCAAACAATCATTTTCATGCGCACAAAGATTTGCATTGACCGGAAATCGAACCCGGAACTTCTGCGTAGCAGTCATGTTATAAAACCACTACGCCCAGAGGTCGTTAGATAGATTGATATAGGGACGAAAAAAGGGGATATACGTCTAGTTTTCCATCTTTTGCTTTCCGTATAGATAATGTTACCAAAAAATCCCATAGTAGGATTTTACGAGACCCATGGGATGAGTTGTACTGGTAATACCCCGTCTTTTCCCCCCATCATCATACCGAAATTTATTTGTTTCATCATTCCCCTGCCCTTATCCCAATCTTATTTGGGGTCGGCATGTCTTCTTCTTCCATACTTTTCTATGGGACGTCATCTCACAAGTAAATAAATAAATAAAAGTAATGCTCTTCGCAGCCATATCGTCTTTCACACAAGCCATCCATCGGTCCTTTTGTCGTCTGTTGTCCTCTTCCCCTATATCCATCCACATTTATGTTCAACACCTTCCTCACCACATGAAATTTATTTGTTTGTGCTCTAAAAAAGCTCTGGAAATTGAGCTGTACAATCTCGATACTATGTAAGTAGTTTAGCAAGAAAAAGTACATACAATTCCCCTTTTTAATATAACAGTCAATGTATTCTCACATCTGTGTCTAGCTATTCAATTGTAACGTTCCACTTTCGTAGATAACTTTAGTTTATACGAGTACTAGCTTTTGCCCGTGGCTTCGTTCGCGTTAAATTTGGGGTAACCAGGGGTAACACTGTTCTCCTTTCCTGGACACAGAAGAAAAAAAAAAGTAGCCTATGTTACTCTCCATCCCTTCAACTATCTCCACTTAAAAAGTCACGTCAATTCGTCGCTCCGTTTTGCCGTGAAAGAAAGACAAACAGACAGACACACTTTCCCATTTATAATATTAGTATGGATGTGTGCTAAATGAATTTTCTGGAAGACATATTCCTTAGTTTGTAGTATCTTATTTCATATAAGGTGAAATCTTGTTCACAATGAAGATTTATATAGGTCTGTGAGATGATGGAAATGTGCTGTGAAGACGGTTTTATCAAATTTATTAGATGTATGTATGTACTTCGTGTAGTGTGTTGGTGTTTAAGGTGAAATGTAATTATGAAGGTGTATTAAGATAATTATGTTAAAAAGATTGATAAAGGTGATAGGCATTGGTATGTAATTAATCAATTTATTAAACAGTCGTGTACAAATAGGTACCAGATAAAAACTGTAGTAATTATTTAAATCCAATAAAAATAATACTAACAGGGCAAACACACAAAGGACATAAGAAAAACATCATTATCATCGCAATTGACAACCTCTGTGGCGTAGTGGTTATTTAACATGACTGCTACGCAGCGGTGTCGGGTTCGATTCCCGCTCAATGCAAATCTTTGTGTGCATGAACATGACTGTTTTCATTGGTCTGAGTGTTTTCTATATATAATATGTATGTATTTACAAAAATAAAGTATTTAAGTATGTTTATCCGTTGTCTAGTACACATAATACAAGCTTTGCTTAGTTTGAGACTAAACGGCGTTGTGTGGAAGTGTGAGGAATATTTTATATTTTATTTTATTGACGCTGTAGTTGTAAATCAAGTCCTATACCAATTCATATGGCAACTAGTAGCCAAATTTTCTTTCATCACTGGCTGAGGTTCATCTTAGTAGTGGAAACATTAAATTAAATTTTAATAGGTAATTAAAGTAAGAATAAATCAGTACTTAATACGTTAAAATGCCCTTTGTTTAACTGTAATATTATCCCAGTGTTTACAATCTCCAAGATTAAGTTGGATAATTGAAATCAAACTCCATTGAAAATTTGTTTTGTTTCTAAAATATTTTATTACTAAAAAGCTTAATATTACTTTGTTTTAACTATACATTCATTATTTATTTAAAGTCACATTGAATCTATACATTATTGTGATTTATGTTATACCTTAAAGTTAATTAACTATTAGAAAGCCTTTCACTTAAATATATTTTAACTCTACATTTGTCTATATTGACCACGTCATAAACGATTATAGAGTAGATATGTATAACTTGTCACTATCTGATTTCATGCTGGGGATGTCTTAAAAACTATGTAAAGGAGAAATTTTACATGTTTTACATCTCAGCAGAAAAAGGAAGCCAAACTTGATACATAACCGTATTGCAATCCATTTAGCCAACATGCTATTAGTAGACCAAGTGTCTCTTAATCATTTGAGGCCCATCCCAGGGGCGGAACTTTTAACGAATGTTATGAAACTCATTGGTTAGACCAAATAAAATAAATTAGTATAAGTAATAAAATATATTAGTATAAAGCTATGAAAAAGTCGAAGCTCGTAAAACCTAATAAGTATTATGTATTTTATTTGGTCCCTACCTATGGGTCAAATCAGCAAATATTCTGTTGTAGTCGGATAGCTTAACATAGATTTAATAAACTTTTTAACCCCTTGTATCGTTGTATTGGCTTTCTTCCAAAGATTTATTTACATTACATAATAAAGCACAGCGGTATTTCATAACTTTTTCACGAATAATTTTCTAACATTAAATTTAAGTCCTTTTCGTTTAAGCTTTGTTAGTCAATTAAGAGGCATTTTCTCATGTAGCCAGGTCCTTCTGCCTTCGTTGAATTCAGCTGCAGTATGATCCGTGCCTTCTAGTATCCACTTGGTTGTTAGAAGTCCTTCTACTCCAACAGGCCCTATAAACATTATTGTTTTATTGTAACTGGTACTTTTTACACAATTATAGTAACACCTAAAACTAAGAGCAAAACTATCGATTTTGACATTACTAATCCAATACCTACATTGCCTAGTGATTTTTTTTATCAAAAAGTTTCAACTTCTATGCGTATAAAAATTAACTATAACCTAAGGTTCATTAAAACTATTATGATCCTACCCCCCTGTTTCTGAATGACTGATCAAGTAAAAATCAAATAATCAACTGTCAAAACTGTAATTTTAGTTCCTGAAAATGATAGTTTTGACACTTAATTAGTTGATTTTTACTTGATCAGTCATTCAGAAACCAGGGGTTAATTAGACAAAATCTGTATCTATAGATTACATTGGTAACCTTAATTATAATCACAACTTACCGCGAGCATGTATTCTGGCAGTAGAAATCCCGACTTCTGCACCGAGACCAAAGCGGAATCCGTCAGCGAATCTGGATGAAACGTTGTGGAATACACATGCGCTGTCTACGGTGTTCAAGAAATGCTTGGCTGTGCTCTCTGCAAAGTAACGTTGCAAAATGTATAATTTATAATAATGTTACATTTATATGGTACAAATTATTAAGGGATTTTAATAGTTATACGTGTGGTGACGGAGTAAGAATACAATATGTCACCACCCCATCTCATCCCATGGGTGTCGTAAAAACCGACTAAGGGAATAACCGTAACCGTCTTTACGAAATAAAAAGGAAAGAAAACTTGAAATTAAACCCTATACCAATCCGTCTGGCCAGCGTGGTATTAGTAGGCCAAGTAACCCTCCGTCACGGGAGGAGGTTTTTGATATTAAAAAAACTACTTTACATAAGTAGATACAAATTGTTGTAAATGACCAAGAACAAGTATTAGTATCATATTTATCTAAGAGATCATAAACTACACAAGAACTAGTCACGTTTATTGACTTGTTGCCTGATATAAAACCGAGTGGAGATAAAAATCTTATATCCACGTGTTGATATATATTTTTATGATATCACAAACAAACAACAATACGCCACCAGAAGTTCAAGTTCAAATCATTAAGTAAACAGATAATTATAACAACAGATAATAAGATAACAATGCCTTCCTAAAAGATTTCATCAGTATGTCAAGTCATAGTAAATAAACTGTTAGAACAGTAATTGCATTATTTGTCAAACAACGTTTCCTATTTGTTTTATAACAAACGTATTATCAAACATTTACTTACCATTTTCTGTGACGATAACATCTGTATGAGAGCTGCCGAATTTATGAATGTGGTCAATAGCAGCATCCATATCTTTAACTACTTCGATACAACATTCCAAGGCTCCATATTCAAACTTCATACTTCTGGCAGCAGGTGGACCAAAAGTCAATTGACTAGCGAGTTTCGGACCTGCATGAATCTTAACATTTTCTTTCTTCAACATGTTGCAAATATCAGTGAATAGACTCCCTGTCATATGGTCTTCATGAATTAGCAAAGTTTCTAAGGCGTTACAAGCAGCTGGATAATCGCATTTCGCATCACGTACTATCTTCAGCGCTTTAAAGTGATCGGCATCTTTATCTAAATAAACATGACAGATACCTTCAGCGTGACCAAGAACTGGAATGTGTTGTGATTGTTTCTGAATATTTCTTACTAAATCTGATGACCCACGAGGAATAATTAAGTCTATATGTTTTTCCATTGCTAATAAATCGCTTATTTCTTCCCTAGTAGATACAAGGGAAATGGCATCATCTGCTCCAACTGTTTTCAAAGATTCCTTAACTAATTCCATGAGAGCTTTATTTGAGTGAGCTGCTTCTTTTCCACCTTTAAGAAGAAGTCCATTTGCCGATGCCATTGCTAAGGCTGCTACTTGTGGTAAAGAATCAGGTCTAGATTCAAATATGACTAGAAGGACCCCAATAGGAACAGTGACTTGTTGAAGAACTAAATTTTCAGCTAGCTTTGTCTTTCTTAAAACTTTACCAACGTTTTCGTAGCTAGAATCAGCAATTTGTTTAAGCCCAATAGATAAAGTCTTCAATTTGCTTGGGCTTAGTGATAATCTACTTAGTAAAGCCGAAGTAAGGCCACCCTTTGTAGCTTCTTCTAAATCTTTTGCGTTTGCTTCAAGAATTTGATCTTGTTTGCTTACTAAAGAGTCAGCTAAAGTATGAATGGCTGATGCTCTGTCTGATGGAGAAAGTTTTTGTAGTACTCTGCTTCCGGTTCTTGCTGCAAAAAAAATATACATATTCATTTAAAACACTAACTTAACTTTAAAGGAAAAACCAATTATTTTAAATTAAACCAAAATTGATTAATCTGTGCTAATTATATAAGCACAACAAACTTTCAGTGTTTGGTCTTGTTTCTTGTTAAGCAACAGGTTGCTCAAATATTGGAGCCAAATTCGTTAGTAATAATTTTATTGGAACCATAATCACATATTTTTAGACCAATTATTTGATAAAGAAGCCTAGCTTTTTAAATGTTACAAGAAAAAGTAAACGGTAGTCATTATAGTTAAAAAATTAACCTTATAAATAGTACTATACCACAAATCAAAGCTATACTGTTCTCACCATTTTCTGCTAGATCATCAACAGACGTCGTAGAGGTAGTAGCACAGTCCGTAAAGAACGTGCCCACTTTCCTTCCACTTATGATTGTTTTAATAGCTTTCTCTTGCATGCCATTGCAGATGACAACACTTACTCCTCGAGCCATAGCCCATGTTGCTGCATTTACTTTAGAATCCATTCCTCCTGTACCAACCTGAAATTATATTAATTGTTACGCTTATAAAATACATTTATAGAACGAACCACTGGTTATTAAATAAAATACGATTTTTTATAGTAAGATATGTTGAAGTGTTGAAATTATTTCTTATAATACAGATTGTTACGGTTATAAATAATTATTATGATGTTAAAATATGAAATTCTAGAGGTCTACGGTGGAGTCTGTATTTGAAATGCTAATTAGATCCTAGACCTGAATATTTGTTATTTATTAAACGGTGAAAATCATCGTATAGCCAATAAAATGTATAATAAATAAGCCAACAACGTACCTTAGATTTTTGTCCAAACTGAACTTGATCCTTCTCCTTTGACGTGTATGTGTGCATCATTCTCGCGCCATCTTCCCACGGTGGCTTGTTATAGATCCCATCAACGTCAGACATCATAATCAGTAAGTCAGACTGTATTTCGGCAGCTAGTAAAGCCGACAGGCTATCGTTGTCTTTTATACCCAATCCCTAAACGAGAAATTGAAGGTTTACGATGTAGTAAAAATACTGCAGACGAAGCCGGAATGTTTATAGCGTCAGTAAAGGAAAACAATTCGTAATTAAGAAGGTTGATTAGGGTGGTCGGGTTGTTATGTTAAATTCAGTGGAAATAAGTCTTCCTACTTCCTACTCAAAACTCAAGGGAATTTGCTATGTATGTGTAGTCCCTCAGTATGTGAACATTTTGTTTGGGCTATTGTACAAAACCAAAAATATTGGTAGTGAAATTTGCTCGTTATGGACTTTGAATTTTAACAAGGTTGACTGGAAGAGAATGCCGTAGGCATTAAGTCCGTCTGTATTGTAATAAGTGTTAAATAAATAATTATCTAGTGCAGAGGTCGATAAAGTATTTTATTATTTACAAAATAACTGTTTTTGTCAAAGGTATATTCTATTTAAGCTTTAGAAAACTATTACTTTCATTAGATAGGTGTAAGAATGATATTCTTCAGATAAACACAATTTCAAAGGGAATATCTACAAAGAAATGTCTGTCTTTTACATTCGTGCTAAGGTAGAAAATTGCTTACCTTTTTTCCCGTTCCCGGTACAACAGTATCATCATGAATGTACATCGGTGGACTGACAGCGTCGTTAGTGTTTACAATAGGTACAATGTTCAGTGATATCAACTCGGATAATGTGCAAAATAAGTTCTTTCTCGTTTCCTCATTATAAAAATCTGGTTTTGTTACGAGGACCTGTAAAAGAAAATTACTGTATAGTATTTCGTTGTATGTTACACTTCGGGTATTATATTTAAAGTCCTTTAGAGATGATATTTCAATTTAAAATTGGATAAAGTTTTTATGAAATAATAATATGTATCCCGACTCCAAAGCTGAGTAAAGTACAGATTTAAGTTTTAAATACTTATGTATTAATAAAATTCAATAATATATTAAGAACCAACACGCGAGCGCACGTGTTTGCGTTTGCGTGTGGCATTTTGAGACAATATGTAGCATCTTGACATTGTAAAGTCTCGTTCCAATTTAAGTCAATGAGATCCATTTTATTTCAATGTTTAAACACCCTTTTAAACACTTGAAACAACAGTTTACATACACATACACATAGTAGTATGCGAGTGCCTTCGCATTGCGTATTGCGATAGGACATAGTAGTATGCGAGTGCCTTCGCATACTACTATGTCACCGAAACTGTTATTATTTTTACAAGCTAAAAAAAGAGTCAATATGTTCTTTTTTACACCAGAACTTTTTTCTTATGTCTAAATTGTCTAATTGTCTTGATTATATCTATTTGTTTTTACCTCAAAAAAGTCAAAATTACTACTACGTAAAATAATCCAAGTAAATCAAATTGCGCGTTGTAATGAGTTTTCTAGGTAGAACATAATGTTAGTTATGAATTTGAATTTGTTATTATTAGTAAGCACCCAAATAAGATGAATTAAAACAAATAAACATTAACCCCCTTACTCATAAACGCCTCTTAAATATTAGTCAAACACTATGCAAACACTAACACCCTTTCATAACCTTCCCATCCCCTATTAATCGCAATCGTTAGAACCGCAATATTTCGAAGTGACGTGCCGTATTCGATTTAGATTCGAATAGATATGAGAATTAGAAACGCTATTAGGATACAGGATTATTGTCATTTTGGTTATCGATTCGACAACTGTAAATTGGCGTTGGGTTACGTGTTAACTTTGATCTTCACGATCGAGGGATTTAGGTAAAGTGAAACGATCTAATTAGTTTTCTAAAGATAGAACATTTTAAAACTAATGTGTCATAATATGTTTGTGTAATATTGTTGTTCCTGGTCTAGTATTTGTTTAGTAGAATTTGGAAAAACATAAGTAAGAATGAATAAAATGAATAACTGTGTTTCAGAAGTTTCTGTCAAAGAGAGTATAAATACATATTGTTCTTTTCGTTATTTGACAATGTAATTCTGATACCGATTACTACAATAACATAAGCCATGTATGTTTATTATTATAACTTGGAACAACGTTAATCTGACCTTTGGTGAAACCTTTGAAGCGGGAATTTGCAAAAGAAAACTATTACAAATCAAATCAAACCATCTCAAATTAAACTCACGAATCACTCTTGCAATACCAGAAAATCACCCAAATCTGTTTTAATCAAACAATTACGTAGTGTACTGAGAAGGAATTTATCCTTTCAAAATTCAGCTCTTGCTCAAACAAAACTAATAAAACTTACCGTCTCATAAATTTTCTTCCCAAGATATAAATAAAATTACAACTGGAAGAAGAAGAAGGATTTAATTAAATTATTTCGGTGTCTCATAATTCTTAGCTGGTTGCAGTTTGCACTGAACATAGTCCACCGGGGATTTTTGCGATCAGCAACAAATCTTGTGAGATTAAAACAGTATGAACTATAAAACAGTCTGGCCGGATATAAATGGTTTAACTATTTTGTGTATACGAACGTACCACAGAGGTTTTATTTGCTTCTTTGGAGGTACATAGCTTTCTCGTCTTAATAGTTACTTTTCTAGTGATGTAGAACGTTTTATTATCCGGCCGTTCAGAGAATGCGTTCCTGACACTTATCAGTTAGTCACGACTAGTGATGGACACAACATTATACCGAGTTCGTTACCGTTACTCCAAAATGAACCGCCGCGTTATTTTTATGATTAGATTTAGACCGTTTTAAATTGGCGGAATCATTTAAAATTTATATTTTAGTTCTTTACGTGGAAACAATAAAAGGGAATATTAATATAATAAAATTGTTTTATTTATTATTTTTTACAAAGTTACAATCTGTATTTCTATGGAATAAAGTACATTGAACTAAATGTGCGTACAGAATATTAATCAGACTCCGATTCGCTTGAGGAGGTGGTGTCTTCATCATCATCTTCGCCTACATGTATAATTATATTATTATCAATTACAGAATCAATCCTGATATCTCGGTCAAAATGTTCCATAATCAGGTTTTTAGTCTTTTCGACAACCTTTGCCCAGTCATCTCTTGTGACTTTCCCGCAGGCTTCTTTTAACAGGGTCATCATCTTTTTCGTGCTGAATGGCGGGGAAGTATTGTGGCGGGCGGCGTAACCTTTTATTTGAGCCCAGATTAGCTCAATCGCGTTATATTGGCAATGATACGGTGGAATTCTTAGAACGCGATGACCGTACTCCAAAGCCATTTCATCGATTTCGTATCGCACATTTGCCGCTTTATTTTCTTTCACTAACTTAATTAGCTCTGCTTTTAGCATCTGCATATTTGCGTCAATGCCTTTTGCTTGTAACCAAGCAACCATTTCTTCTTTTTTATTAGCTTGGGTAGGTGGTTTCTGTATTTGAAACGAGTGATAGGAGGCATTATCCATCAATATTACAGAAGGCTCTGGTAGGCTGGGCAAAAGCACGTTCTGGAACCACTCTTTAAATGTACTGGCATTCATTTCCTCGTGGTAGTCATTTGTGGTTTTTGATTGAAATGCCAGTAAAGCGTTCTCCACAAAGCCGTATTTTGCAGTACCTGCGTGGCATATTATCAGACGAGCCCCCTTACCCATTGGTACTTTCGACGTCGACGCTTGTGTATCATCCGTCCAAGAACGGGAAACCGTGTGATTGGCGTTTAGCCATGTCTCGTCAATGAACACGACATTATCCCAGTTATCAATTTTTTTTGCTTCTCTCAAGAAACTTATCCGTTTCAAAATGATGTCGTATCGTTCTAATAAAATTTTTCTTTTGTCTGTTTTTTTATACGAAAAACCAATATCTTTTAAGATTTTCGTTAAAGCAGTTTTACCCCCGCTAAACAGTCCAGCTTCTCTTAACGACGCCAAAAGCTTCATCCTGTTGAGATATTCATTTCTGGAATAGTAACCATATATATGATTTCTGATTGCATCGGCGTCAAAGGTATCAATATCTGTCACGGGTTTAGTTCTACGTTTCTTCTTCGGAGTACGTAAAATATTATCTTCCATGCCAGTAGAGCCGAACTTTTCTTTATTAATATTTGTAATCGTTCGTTTGCTAACTCCAAGCGCCTGAGAGACGCGTTCTTGTACTTTTTCGACAGGAACCAGGGGTCCGCCATTTTGCCGCTCCCGCTCAAAGTAATCTTGCAGCTTGATAATTAACTCACGGGCTCCAGTTTTCAATGTTTGTCCACGTTTAGGCATTATTATGCACCAAAAGTAAAAAGAACGCAATATAAGACACAATCAAAGTCAAATAACAACAGATCGCAAACACTTGAAGAACGTGGTCTATGCGCACGAAACGACAACAGACGACTGTTTCAGCGTCACAAAATGGCGGCCCATAACGCCATTTGGGGTTACCATTTTCAACCTAAATATAAAAATGCTACTTTGTATTTAATGTACTTTTATTTTTATATTTAATAAAAGTTATTCTAAAGTCCATTATTTTCAAATTCTTGAAAAGAAAAACAAAACGTATTATTTTATAAAGTATAACTGTATCGATAAGAACAGATTACGATACTATTATTCACTGTTATTGTTGGCACAGCACTACAAATATAAAGCGCTGACATAACCTTGTAATAGCGCAGTGTAGATTTAGAAAAATATTGTTTACCAAGTTATTTGACACTCAGTTTGACACAACATTATAACATTCATTAATTATTGATATAATAATGTTGTTTTAATGCTCATCAATAGTTAAAACGATAAACAACCAGCAAAAATATTTTTATCGTAACTGCAACGCCATTACAAAGTTACTGCGTCAGTTCAATCGCGACGTGTCAGGAACGCATTCTCTGAACGGCCGAAGTTTAATTTCAAAATACTCATTTCACAATACGACCTAATATCTAAATGACCTTACGCGGTCAAATTTCAATACTATCAAAAAGATACCTAAAGCTTTTTTGTGATGATGTTTTTATGTAATGGAAATCAAACGAGCCAGCAGGTCACCAGATGGTAAGTGATCACCGCCGCTCATGGACACCCGCAACACCAGAGGAATCACAGATGCGTTGCCGACCTTTAAAAAGGGAGTAGGTACGCTCGTTTCTTGATGCTCCCCAAGTCATAACGGTTCGGAAATATCGCCGCAGCGAGCTTGTTCCTTAAAACAGTTGTTCGCGGTAGGAAGTTTCTCGAAAATCGCACAGAGGATGACCGTCAACCATCAAGGCTGCTTGTCCAACAGAGGTGAGCAAATAAAATGTGTCGTACGACACATTCTCGCACATCTCTGGGGCAAAAGCAGCCTAATAAAGATTTCTAGTTTTCCTCTCATTAGGTGATAATCTACCTGGTGCATTAGAAAAAATAACTTTATTTTGACGAGATGCGGCAGCAGCCGGTGAGTGCCAGAATGAAAATTCGTGATTGCCTGTTTTCGTGGTAATGTTATTCGTGATTGCAGGTTTCGTGGTAACGTTATTCTAGGTTCAGTATTTCGGAAATCAGTAATTCATCCCTTTATTTTACGTATATACTTATTTCAGTTTGAAGGTTTTATTATAGTTTATGACATGTTTCGTCTATTTCCCTTTTACAATAGAATATCTGCATATCACTTTATATTTAGTGTATTTTGGGCCTAGGATGTTTTGAAAATTAGTCATTATGAGAATCATGCTTTTTGATATTTCAATGTGTAATATTTTAGTGTATTTTGGGAATTAAACGTTTTGGGAATAGGATTTTATGAGACTCGGTTTATTTGAAATCAGGTCCTATTGACTAAAGTACAAAATGAAAACCGCTCTTATTGGTAGTAAGTTCATTTGGGTTTCATCCGTTGTGAGAAAAGGTCATTAAGATATTAGGTCGTATTGTGAAATGAGTATTATGAGTTTAGTACCAAACAGCCCGGACCGGTTTATTTTTTATTATTTTTTAAACTGGTCTATGAAGAAGTAACGAGTAAAACTAATCCAGAGAGTCATTTGGCAATTTAGACGTCTGTTGGAGGGGCGCGAAGAAGACATTATAATATGTTCATCAGTGGACACCTTGTGTTAATTGGGTTATTTAACTACACCATTCATCATGAGTAAAAATAGTCGGCACGTAGGTATTATATGCGCAACTTGCACTGATTTAAGTACTGTTTTACCTTGTGTGAAAAGAAAAGACAATTTTCTTTTAATTTCCACTGAAAACTGAAAATTGTCTTAAACATAAGATAATTTGCTGAAGAAACACACGTCCTTTCCACACGAAGATTATCTTGCTTATAACATAATCTTCACGTTGAAGGAGCACGTACGCTTCAAAATACTCGGAAGTTTCAAGTATAAACTAAAATAAGGAGTCTTAAAACTAAACTTTCTTTACAAACTATAATCCGTAAAGTAGCCAAATAAATCTGTTAAATCTAATTCAGCAAAACCTCTTTACACCTTTATGTAATAGAGTCGCAGGCAGAAATGATAGTGATTTGTAAAATTGGTTTCATCATTTACTGAGGACACAATAGAAAACCTATTGTTCGGGTAATCGCATTTCCAACGAACGGATATAGTGCCAATTACTGAAAATATCGTCGGCTATTGAGAATTTCTTGACAAAAAAGGCCAAAATTCGATGACCTTTCACTAAAACATACCCTTCGGAACAATTCTTTTGACATCTGCCAAGAAACAGTCAATTGTAATTGGTTGGGTAAGTAAGGCTACAAAAGAAAGTCTACGACCCTATTTTTTACCTAAACTAGCACATTGATCACGTCTTGAAGTACTCTGTTATAGACTTGAAGAGCATAGCAATTTCATCTCTATCAACTCAATATGTAATAGCTTTAATATCAAAACTGTAACCAATCTGTCCGTTTCTTCTGTTTAATTAGTTTTTATTCCGATCCATTAAATTGAGGAACAAACACATGGTGACATGAGACGGAGGGAACATAAATACATAAATGATATACGTTATTCCTTTTGATATCAAGTCCATCAAACGTGAAGAAGCATTTAGCCAGACCGGCAAGGTGAAGGCTATGGAGAAAAGTCATTTCACGAATTCAATCCGTTGGCTTAATTCTTGGACTGTTTCCGATCTTTACGTCAGGTTTCAAGCAGACATATTGCAGATACCTATTTATAAAAAGTTGAAAGCTGCTAAAACCAGTGCCAATGTTCTGGTGACTAGTACGGTAATGGGTCTTTTAATTAGAACATTATTTTATTATATGTGAATTTACCTACGAGTAAGTTCACTTTCAATTTATTTTTATAAAAAATACTGATAAAGACGAAACATATAAAACTGTTAATTAACAAATAATAATACTTAATTAAAGTCAACCAACAAAACAGTTACATCCACGACACGTAACAATTGTGCTGACAAACACTACGTTACAACTTTAATGCGGTTGTTCTAATTTGGGACAGTTCTGAAAGTTTAGAACTCAGTTTAATTTATTAAATAACGCAGATAGCAAATATGTTTAAAGTTTTAGTGGTCAGTCTTCATGTATCCTTTGTGTACAGTTAATATTTAAGTATCCCTCCGTCATGGGAGGAGGCCCGTCCCTGCAGTGGGACATTAATGGGCTGTTATGATGAGTATTATAATACGAGTAATACCCCATAATACGAGTAATACCCCACTGTACTAGAAACTGGGATTAGTATAGTATTTTTTCGAGTTTTTAATGGGACAATTATTCTGTTGCGGTGGTTAAATTTCTGAATCGAGTGTTGATTGAACGGTTGATAACGGGTAAAATCCCGCAAAAGAGGTAGGGTATTGCCTTCCTGTATTCCAGTAAATATGATTTGTCTGAATAATAAAAAACTACGTGTAATTAAATATCTAATATTAATAATACGAGTATAAACCAAGTATTAAAAGCATGCATATTAATTTCATTAAATATGTTAGCACAGAGTCTAAAATAATGTGTAAATGTGTGAGCGTATTAAAACATCACCCACGTATTTAATCTTAGGTTTACCCATATCTTTATTTACTTAATAAGTATTTCCATTTCTATTTATTTTCATAATAATCCTACATAAATTTTAAAACAGTAATTTTATAAAATGTATTACTTTTTATATGAGTATGATAATGAATGGGTGTACATTTGTGTTGGTATCAGAATTAATTAATAAATTATTTTTATTCCACCCTCGCTTGACAAGGCAGACGCGGCTGTGCTTGTGTTTCGTAAAATATGCATTTTTATTCGAACGACAAATATTTTTGCGCATAATTTTGCATTATTATACGACGTGGTTTTGTAAAATGGGTATAAAACTTTTGTACGTACATGTTTGTAGTAGGCAGCTGTAGTTGAGAGTTCTGATAACGTTCTTAATTTAGTTTAGCACTAGAATTGTGTATTATTTGTGCTTGATATCATTTTTAAAGAAAGAACTTATGCCCTGGGATTGAGCCCTGTGACGAGGGAGTTTTTAAAGACATGAAATTAACGGACAGAAATAACATACAATCGTTTGTGAATCGCAAGTAGAGTAGAGAAATAAACCTATTTCCTGATCTTGAGCTGCGCTTATTCACATTACGAGTAAATTGATTAATACTACAAAGAAAAAACATGAATATACTGTTCCATTTTATAATTAGAAACAAAGAAAAAGAAAAACAATTTATTTACAGTAAAGCCAGAATTAAGAATGATTAAAAAAATTAAATTATTAAATTAATTAAGATTTCCATTATAATTTGCAAAAGGAATTTAAAACTAAGCTTTGTGGTTAGCAAACGAATAAAGGCTCTACCACACAAACACATTATTGTGGATAGGTAATATCTGATTTGTAATTGCGGTATTTGCTTTTGCCACAATCTATAGTAGAGGAACTGCGTTTGTTCGCTATTCTGCGGTAATTACATTCTAGTTCCTTCCGGCTTTATATACGTACTAAAATTCTTGCAATTTTGTGTGTACATTGCGTAATATGAATTACCTATAAAGCTTAGGTATAACTAAAACAAATCGAAAGGAACGTAATGTAATAAAAAGCAATTGGGGCTCTTGGTAGACCCTCGTACTGAAGTGGCCTAAAACTCATGGCGTGCTAGGCAAAAAGTCAGAAATAAAATAAAATATAGGAAACACTCAGACCAATGCAAGCAATCATGTTTATGCACACAAAGATTTGCATTGAGCGGAAATCGAACCTGAGACCTCTGCGTAGCAGCCATGTAATATACCGACTGCGCCACAGAGGTCGTCAATATATTACCTTTACTAAACTAAAATAATAAAAACTTGACCTAAATCCGTATTATAATCTGTGGTATTAGTAGGCTTATGTCAATGAAGCAGACATGCAGAGACAATGGGCTGTTGTGTTATGTAGGTATCTAATTCCCAGCCTACGTAAACAGTCTTAAAGGAAGAATGCCCGTTATTATCAACTGCCATTTACTGATTTACTTTACTTTGAGGAGGCCTATGTCCAGCAGTAGACGTTGATTGGCTGATATGATGATGATGATTTACTGATTTGAGACTGTTTTATGGCAAAAGTGGTAGTTTGTGTTTCAAGCCAAAAGTCGTAGTTAATTTTGTACCTACAATCGTTTTTGTTTCCTTATTTTTTTGCCCCTAATTTAGACATTTATTTCTGGTTTTATTTCTAATTGATGGTTTCTATAAATAAGTCCCAAAAAAAAAAGAAAATGGTACTTGTTTTAATAAGGACAGTGTGGGCTTTAGGCAAATACTTCTACAATACTCCCTTGAGATATAAATATAAATGAAAGATACATATCTATCTATTATAAGATAGATAGATACACATTCAATATTTGATCAGAACAAAATAGCTCAATACATTTATGTATTAGATTTATTTTTATCGTTTAGATGGCGTATAGAATTGTAAGTAGATCCAATATATTTGCTTATTGAAATGTTATTGCGTACTGATTGGCTCGTAATATCATTGAAGCCTGACTGAACGAATGAATATATAAGTTTGCCAATATAAATATTTATTTTTCTTAATATATTTGACAGAAAAACAATTTCAGAGAAAAGTGGAATAACTAGGTATTTAACTTTGTTAACTACATATTTAGCCTAAATATCACCGCGCGCGATCGTGCTCCACTAACATCTAAGGACAGATATATTAACAAAAGTATTTATTAATTTTAATGATTTATAATATTTACATTTTTTTTGTAATAATAATTTAACATTAAAAAAATAAAATTTTAATTATACATTTCCAGCGCATCGGTAAGTTTTTACGGGGTCGTGGTATTCGTTGTTTCACTTTTCGTTGTCACATATCACATCCAAGTTTATAATATTACATTCATAAAAAACAAGTTACCAATTATTTATTTATTTAAGTTTTTAAATTAAATTTCACGGCATGACAGAGCCGAGGCGCCAATGCGCCGTGAAACAATAGTTTATTGTACGCGCAGGTACAGTCACGAGCAATAATATGTACTAGTGGCGAAGTGTCCATATAACTCGATTCCTACCGGCTTACCTTTGCAAAAACCGCTTAGCATTGTCTATTAATCAATTATAAATCAATGACGCAACATCCACTCAATACAAAATAATATAAAACAAAAAAGTATTCTCTTACGTAAATCGCAATAATAATTACAGTAATAATAATTTTCAATATAATTATTTACGTACTCATAACGCCATCTTGTAATTAAAGGTTGTCAACTAACAACTTGTTATGGTTCAGTCAGAGAGTACTTAAAGCGCGCATGCGCGGAGCGCAGTAAGCCGGTCGCGAAATTAGGAATCCAGTACAACAGACTGTACGGAAATCGTACGGTCACGTGACACTTTGTATTCGTCGATCTAAGGTACCATATAAGCCGGTGGCCATCGGCTTATGACAAGGATAAAAGATACAACTACAACATTGCGAGAGCGAGAAAGCACTATTGCAACCAGTGGACCGACCAATTGTAACGAAGTTTCATTTCATTTCACGTTAAGTACTTAATTTGCCATTGACATTCCTTTGTTTTTATCAATTATTTAAATCTGATAGAAATCAGCCTTTCTTCTGAATTTTTAGTTTTTAATTATATTTATTTGTTTTTATATTTTTATACGGCTTGCGTCTTGACTTTGGCAGAATCATCGGTAAACGATAGGACCATTTGAAGAAAAAACAGATATTTGTATTTATTTTCTGCAAATAGGTTATAAAATTCGCTTTCTTGTTTAAAGTAGTAAAATTTGTATGTTTAATTATTTATGATTGTGTATTATGTGTTGTGCATTGGTTGACTTTATTTTTGTCGTAGTGCGTTGGGATCCTATGGAATATTTTTGTAAGTACTTGTTTGTATTGTTTTCAGCAAATTTAATAGTTTGTTGTTATAAGGGACAGGTTAATAGTGTTATATTATATTGACTATCCTATTATGTGATGTGCGATAAAACATCATTCTCGAAATTGAATTATAAATATAAGAAACGCCGGCGCTGTGGATTTACGAAACATTTTAATACAATTATCTCATTTCGATACGTATAAGTAAGTGGCTTACAGACAGTATTCTCAGATTCTAAAAGTAAGTAAGTAGGTATGTAGAATCATTTAGGATATAGCAATATAAACAATTAATCTAATTGATCAAAGAAGTCTTCCAAACAGAGAAACATTTTCGTATTTTAAGTTTATGAGTTCGGGACAACTAGGTAAAATCGAAACATTTTCTCACGAATACCTATGAACTACAGAATAATAGTAATATAAAGTAGAACAAAAGTCCACGGAATCTTCGGCTTCCCTTTTATAAAAATCCACCCTTCGCCACTGATATGTACACATTTTCGCATTTTGTAAACCAGTTATCTAAAGTTCTGCCAATCCAAAATTGAAAATTCGAAGATTAATTCAAAACTGTACGGAACCTCTTCTAAATTACGAATTCATTTTGATATTGTAATGTCTAGATAAACGTGCAGATAGTTTAGAAAATTTGAAAATGTGTACATATTATTGCTCGTGACTGTACAAACGAAATACAAATATTACATACAATTATTTTTCAACTATGCATTTTCTATGCGATTGAGATAAGTACCTTAAGCCTTAAAGACGTGTACCCCTTTTTGTATCACAGTAGGCATAGAATCTACTTCGAGCTCAGTTATAGAAGTTTTCCCTAGTTTCCAAGTTTCCCTTCGGTTATTGTAGTTATTCTAGACGTAATAAAACGGTTCCAAATATAGAAGCAATATATCTATTCTGCTTCTAATAACAAAGTCTTAATACATGTTTAACCGGAGCTTACACACTACGGCAAAATGTACAAATAAATAAATAAATATTTCTCACACATTCACACAACGCCATCTAGTTCCAAACTAAGTTGAGCTTGTACTATGAGTACTAGACAACGAATAAACATACATAATTTTCTTTTTTTTTAAATACCTTCATGCTGTATACATAAAAAACACCCAGACCCAAGCAAACAATCATGTTCATGCACACAAAGATTTACATCGAGCGGAAATGAAATCCGAGATCTCTGCGTAGCAGTCATGTAATATAATCACTACGCCACATGATCGTCAATAAATAAGCAATATATCTATTCTGCTTCTAATAACACAATCTTATTACATGTTTAACCGGAGCTTACGATCTAAAACAAAATATATCTATAGAAAAATAAACAAAGACTATCTTATACGATAAAGGAGTGTTAGTGGAAAATACATTAGATCCGACACCGCTTCTGTATCGGATCGTATTGAGTTACAGAAAACACATTAAACCACACGTCATACTTGTGGAAACAGGAAAAGAAATAAATGCAATGTACTCGTATTTTCATTTAGTATTTTCGTTCAGTAGCTTAATACTGTACTTTGTATTGATTAAAGAATTGAGAAGTTTTATTATTAGTCAGTTACGAGTATATGTAATTCGAGGCTTCGCGTAATTTTACTCTTATTGGTATATATTTCTAGTTTTTACAATGTATATTATAAACATGAAGATCTCTGTGACACGGTGGTTAAAGTTCATAGCAACTACACAGGAAGAGATCTATGAATTTACAAAACAAAAGTATTTAAGTATATTTATTAATAGCCGCTTAGTACCCATAGTACAAACTCTTCTTAGTTTCGGAGTAGATGGTTATGTATACTATAATTATTATTCTGTTACCTTTCCCAACTCCGAAATAAAATACCCAATATGTAAAGTATTATTCAATTCGAAATCTAGTTTCTGAGATTTCATCGAACAAATTGGAGAATGTAAATTAATTGAACGGGTGATGCTTTCGCCACCGCAACACAGCGCATTGCTCATCTCGGTTTGTATAAAGCTTTATACCTACATTGATTAATAAAACTTTCAATACATTTAATGTGATACGTTACGTTACGTTCTCTGCCTACCCCGGGCGGGATAAGGCGTGAATTTATGCATGTATGTAATTTATACTTAGGTAAGGTTTTTCATGTTTTGTAGTATATTATAAAATACACAATAACTCCCTTAAGAGATGGACCAACGACCTGGTAAAGATTGCATAAGGTCTCACAGGTAGGCACAACACCGCGTTTCGTTGAACAGCATTATTTAATGAAGGGATGGTGTCCGTTAGTCAACGTCTTTTAACGACATGATGATCACAAAAACATCGTAATCAATATCATCATCAATTTAGCCTATCGCAGTCCACTCCAGGCCATAGATCTCTCCCATCACGCGCCACAAAACTCGGGCCGCTGCCTTCCGCATCCAGTCCGTTCTAGCGACCTTTTTGAGGTTGTAGGTCCACGTACACAAAAATAAACTTAGTTTCAGTTTGTAAATAAATAAACTTACCTGAGCAATTTTGACATTATACTGCGAAAACATGGCGTCATACATTGACATAAGTTCCGACTGCCCCACAGCGGCCGCCGCTCTCGGATCCAGAATACTGCCAGCGTCCTGTAACAAAACACACGTTAATTAACATTACACATCATAATTATATCATAACAAGAATATTAGAGAGTTTAAAGCGTAATTAAATTGCTTCGATATTATTTCGAAATTAATATTTTGTCAGACAGTTTTCATTTTATAAAATATTAACTTTGTGATCACGTATTTAAAGTAGTTTAAGGCGACAACTCAAAACCTCAATGAATGTTTTTTTTTGTTTAAGTATAAGAAACAAATGTTCGACCATACTCATGAAACTCTTCAATAGTGACAATTTATGGTACTTGACAGCTCGGAAGTAAGTTTGGCAATTGAGTAAAATTGAAACAAAATAGATTGGCTAATACTTGAACATTGCATTGTTTTACTCAATGTTTCCAACTGTCAAAAAGTTTGAGTCGTAATACTGAACTAGTTTCTTGTTGCTGTCATCAAGTTTCGTACTGCTATTTATGAGAGTTTCAGCGACGTAATTTCCGATCTTCAGTTTCTTTAGAGAAGTGCTTTTTAATGTATCTTGTATACATTTAAAAGCACTTTTTGAAAATTTTGATGTTAACCCAAGTTATTTACTTTAATAACCCTGTCGTGTATACATATTTATAGAGGTGACTGTACACCAATTCACACTCAAGAGAAACCAAACCGTACAGCCTTATTTCGGCTTCAACGAATACGTGCGATTACTCGAAATAATCGCATCAATTCATTTCGATTTGCGGCAAGTATTGGAGGCTGATCTGATTGGATAGCTTCTGTCTATTCGACCAACTGATGCGTGTTGACCTCAAAATAACTGTACACATATATAACGGGAGGTAGTTTTTTTATATATTTATAGGAGCAATAAATTTATGTTAGTAGGGAATTGTGTATTTCTAAATCGTTTATTCCTCTTGAACACTTAAGAACTTTAGAAAATTTTAGTTTCAAGATACTGCAAATCTTACAATGAATACTGTGGTTACCTTTACTTTACTTCATCGCGTTACGGTGCTAAATTATAATCTAGATAAAACGTAAAACTACAAAATAATTAAATCCAAATTTTAAACACGGTACTGCTATTTTGGCTGTTAAAGCAGCAATCAAATAGATAATGAAAGATGTATACTTCTAACGTAACCTAACTGACACAGAAAAAATTTCTTCTTCTTCATCTTTCAGCTTCTTAACTAATTTGTACAAAAATTACACATTTTTCATGCATGATTTGTACTCTTTTGGACATAACTTTGTACAGTACCCAATCAGAATAACATGCTCCAAAACGTCCTTTTTACGCGCACAGAGAATTTTAGAGTTTGTAAAACATGCTGTACGAAATAATGAATAAATTTACATAGGAAAAATTATATTTTGTAACTTGCTCTCCCTTATTTTCCGCCTTTCTATTGATGATAATATTTCTCATTGGTATACGCTATGTCGACTATATCCTATTCAAGATAGCATGAGAAAAAGTATAAACATGTCAAATCTGTCAAACTGCCAAAATGCCGCGGTTTTCAAAAAAATTTCACTAAAAACATAACTAAACAATAAATAACTCTGTGTAAATATAAATAAGTGTATTCTACCTGGATAAGAAAATGTGAATTTAGTAAATAATGCTTGAATTAAGGCAATAAAAGTTTATTGAGAAGCAGAATATATAAATGAAACTTACGAATTAATAAATTGCATTTTAAAAACACTTTTTTCAATTTCTATTAATCGGAAACTTCTAATTTAGATTCAGAAAAACTAAATATTTAAATTATTTAAACATATTATGTAATGAAATTTGTATTTTATTGTAAAGACGTTAAAATATTCATATTTTTTAATAATTTTCGAGTCTTCATCGTGGCCATAGATTATAATTATCTATAAATGAGTAATCGTGACAGTAAAAAGACCCATTTTTTTGTTTGTTTACCAAATTTCTCAAGCCCAGATGAATATGGTATAGATAGTCGCAAGCAAACCTTTTTCAACCGACTTCAAAAAACGGAGGAGGTTCTCAATTCGGTTGTATTTTTTTTTGTGTTTGTTACTTGATTTCTCGAAAACAACTCGACCGATTTGAAAAATTTTTTTTTTGTTCGTATGGGTATGCTTTCCATTTGGTCCCATTGTCACCAGATCTGGATCTGGATGACGGGATCCCAGAGAAATCGAGGGCATCTCTTGAAAATTTTAGGGACGCATTGTGTAAAATCTTGTCATACATGTGCATCTCTGACGTCACTACCAAATAGTCAAGAGTTAGAACTGGTCAGATCATGGAGACCAGAGAGAGGCGAGGGAACACCTCAACGGCATATACCAGCTACCTTGTGTTTGGGCTTATTTTAATTGTATTGATGAAAACTTTACACAAACATGATCTGATGATGAAGAAGATTGAGGGTCGAGGCAACTCCTCAACGGTATATAGCAGCTACCTAGTGTTTGGGCTTATTTTATTCGTATTGATGAAAACTGTACACAACTTTACACAAACATGATCTCATGATGAAGAAGACTGAGGGTCGAGGGAACTCCTCAACGGCAGCTACCTTGTGTTTGGGCTTATTTTAATTGTATTGATGAAAACTTTACACAAACATGATCTGATGATGAAGAAGATTGAGGGTCGAGGCAACTCCTCAACGGTATATAGCAGCTACCGAGTGTTTTGGCTTATTTTATTCGTATTGATGAAAACTGTACACAACTTTACACAAACATGATCTCATGATGAAGAAGACTGAGGGTCGAGGGAACTCCTCAACGGCAGCTACCTTGTGTTTGGGCTTATTTTAATTGTATTGATGAAAACTTTACACAAACATGATCTGATGATAAGGAAGATTGAGGGTCGAGGGAACTCCTCAACGGTATATAGCAGCTACCTTGTATAATTCGCTTATTTTATTAAATTGATAAAAACTTAACACTAACATTATGAATGTAATCGCAGGTATGGTTTAAGACTTGAACGAAGTTCTTATTTTAAATTAAAATAGGAATTAATAACGGATTATAAATAGACAAACAAATTGTTGAATTGCGTTTAATTTATTTTAAACTTATTCTTTAGATATAACAAATTGATAATAACAATTATTATATTTATTTGATTTATTTTTATTTACTTAATTATTATTACCAATTAACCACGCCGAGACGGTGGCTACGCTTTTCGATGTTCTCCCTATTTAAATTTATTTGCATGTAGGTCCTTTTTTGTGAAACTTGATTTATACGTTGTTTACTAGTCTCTTTTGAAATGACATTGTAGGTAGATTTCCTACATTCAAAGGCGTTTCTCCCTTTCTTCGTTTGTTTCATTCAATCGCCGCTGTCTCATATAAGCAGCGCGTTTCGTAGGTCTATCCATATTCAGACAAAGTAATGTCCCGCTGCAGGGACGGGCCTCCTCCTGTGACGGAGATATACTTGGCCTACTAATACCACGCTGGCCAGGCGGATTGGTATAGGGTTTAATTTCAAGTTTTCCTTCTTTTTAAATCTCAAAGATAATATTCACGGATAGTCCCTTAGTCGGTTTTTACGACACCCATGGGATGAGATGAGGTGGTGACATATTGTGTTCTTACTCCGTCACCACACGGATTTATAGAATTGGAATTCACTAAAAATTTAGAAATAAAATTTATTTTCACAAAAAAAAGAACCGACTTCAAAGACAAAAATTGCACTAAAAAGTAATAAATAATTACTTGTATTTTGATTTTACAACATTAAATCAGCCATTCTTCCTACATAATTTTAATCTAAAGAATAGGTTCTTTTCATTATTGTAAAAGTATTGTAAAGGATATTTCTTGAAGAGTCTATAAATATATTTATTTGTAGATTCTTTAAAAGATAATCAAATTATTACAAATAATGTAATATTATTGTTATTTTTGGAGTCGGTGTCAGCCAACAAAATAAGTACGATAATACCTAAGCAAACGGAATGACGGCCATGAATTACAGATTATTATATGACTCCGACATTATAGTTGTTGATTGTTTATGGATTAGTTTAAAAATTAAACAAATATTCTTATCATATTTGAATAAATATATTTTAAAATACCCGTATCACATTTAAACGTTTTAATATTATATTTAATAACTGATTAAAACTTTCCAGAACTTAAAATAGATTAGATTTAAAGAATAGTTCGCGAATAGGATCAATAATGCAAAATGTTGTCTACAACGTCGTTAGAACAGGCAATAAAGTTTTGTATAACACACTCTCATCACTTTAAATGGTTTCTAATTAGATAAATATTGCATTTAAAACAAAAACGACCGTTTCATTTTCGAAAGTGAATTTTTAGTAATTGTTAGTCTGTGTATAACACGACGCCATAATATTTGTTTAAGTTTTCAGTCAGAAATAAAAAATGGTAACTATCGTGGCTGACACCGACTCCAAAAATAACAATAATATTACATTATTTGTAATAATTTTATTATCTTTTAAAGAATCTACAAATAAATATATTTACAGACTCTTCAAGAAATATCCTTTAGGTACAATACTTTTACAATAATGAAAAGAACCTATTCTTTAGATTAAAATTATGTAGGATGAATGGCTGATTTAATGTTGTAAAATCAAAATACAAGTAATTATTTATTACTTTTTAGTGCATTTTTTGTCTTTGAAGTCGGTTCTTTTTTTTGTGAAAATTAATTTTATTTAAGCAATACTCAATCTCTTTACTTACCGCCATTCGGGTAGGTAAAAAGTAGGTATTGGTCATCAATGTTTTCTTAAATAAGCCTGCCAATTTAATATAGCACACGCGCAGGTACTATTATTCGATTGCTGCATCAGCAGCGAACATGTCAATACATTTTATTTTTGACGTCACCAGCTTTTCTCTATTAATTTAACTTGCAGCAGTTTAAGCCGTTGATAATAATAATAAAAAAAAATATCTTTACATATACAAGAAAATTCTATCATGTGCATTTCTCAAAATGGATGTAGGAATGAGGCACGTGGAACTAAAGAACAACTCCTTATTGACACTACTATTAGTGAACAGGTACGTCGTAACCGAAAGGACCTGTCTACATGTTGGATAGATTACAAGAAGGCGTATGATTCTGTTCCTCATACATGGCTTCTGAGAGTGCTGGAGTTGTATAAGATTGATGCAACTCTATGCACTTTTTTGAGGACATGTATGACAAAATGGAATACGGTTCTTTTTTATTCAGGATGTAGACTGGGCTTAGGAAACGAGGTGCCTATTCAAATTAAGCGAGGTATATTTCAAGGTGATAGTCTCAGTCCGTTGTGGTTTTGCCTAGCACTGAATCCTCTTAGTACTTTGCTAGAGTGTTCAGGGTTAGGCTATCGGTTAAAGAGACATGGTCAAGTTATATCCCACCTCCTGTACATGGATGATCTGAAATTATTTGCTCCAACTAAATCCCAATTATTAGTTTTACTAAAAGAAACAGAAACCTTTAGTAATTCTATTAAAATGGAATTTGGTGTGGATAAATGTGCTGTCATGCATGTTAAGCGAGGTAAGGTTGTGGAATCTGATGAGTTACAACTTTCAGATTCCATAAAACTTAGATGTCTCTCTCCATCCGACACATACAAATACCTTGGTATGTCACAGGCTTTATGTATAACGGAAACGGACATGAAACAACAGTTACGGGATCGCTTTTTTGCCCGCTTGAAAAAGGTTTTGAATAGCCTTTTGACAGGGGGCAATAAAGTTCGTGCCTATAACAGTTGGGTCATGCCGGTTCTGATGTACTCCTTTGGCATACTAAAGTGGACACAGACTGAACTAGAAGCTTTGGATAGAAAAGTACGAACTCTACTGACAGCTCATCGAATGCATCATCCGCGTTCTTCGGTAATGAGATTGTACATTCCACGAAAGAGTGGGGGTCGTGGGTATTTAAGTGCTAAAACCCTCCACAATCGCGAGGTGTACAATCTCAGAGAATATTTTCTCACTGTGGATGCGGATATACACAGAGATGTTGTGTCGGTAGATGTCGGACTTACTCCGCTTAGTTTGGGTAAAGAGAATTGGCGCAAACCTATAATACAAACTATCGATGATCGTAAAGAAATATGGAAAAGTAAGGAGTTGCATGGTCGTTTTTACCGGGCCTTAAATGGGCCTGATGTTGACACATTATCATCTGTGTCCTGGCTGCGATTCGGTGATCTCTTTGGAGAAACCGAAGGTTTTGTATTTGCAATTATGGACGAAGTCGTAATGACTAAGAATTATCGGAAATATATCCTGAAGGATGGTACAGTTGACATATGTCGGGCATGTCACTGTCCCGGAGAATCACTCAGACATATTGTTTCCAGTTGTTCTCGTCTTGCGAATGGTGAATACTTGCATAGACACAACCAAGTAGCCAGAATTGTCCACCAACAACTTGCTCTTAAATATCATCTTGTCGATGCAGAAGTACCGTATTATAAGTATGTACCCAACCCAGTTCTCGAAAATAGTAGTGTTACATTATATTGGGACCGATCTATCATCACTGATCGGACTATTGTTGCCAATAAGCCAGATATTGTGGTGATAGATCGGTCAGAACGCCGTGCAATGATAATCGATATCACCATTCCTCATGACGAGAATCTTGTTAAAGCAGAAAAAGACAAACAAACGAAATATTTGGACTTGGCTCACGAGGTTGTCGACATGTGGAATGTTGATTCGGCGATCATTGTTCCGATAGTACTTTCGGTCAATGGACTTATTCCAAAGAGTCTCTATCAACACCTACGGAGACTCTCGCTTGACAGTTGGATCATAGGTCTGATGCAGAAGGCAGTACTGCTTGACACGGCACGCATTGTGAGGAGGTTCCTGTCTCTGGAGCCCTAACCACCGGTAGCTTGGTCCCTGTACCCGATGCCGGTGGGTCTACCTTTTTTTTATATTTTTAAATGTTTTTATTTTTATATTTATATTTAAAAATATAATTAATTGTGAAAAATGTAAATAAAGAGAATAAAAATCTTAACAGTCCATTGATATCCCACTGCAGGGACGGGCCTCCTCCCGTGACGGAGGGATACTTGGCCTACTAATACCACGCTGGCCAGACGGATTGGTATAGATAGGGTTTAATTTCAAGTTTTCCTTCTTTTTATTTCGTTAAGATAATATTCACGAATAGCCCTTTAGTCTGTTTTTACGACACTCATGGGGTGATATGGGGTGGTGACATATTGTATTCTTACTTCGTCACCACATGGAGAAAAAATCAGTAGGTACTCTTTACTTACCGCCAATCGGGTAGAAAAAAGTAGGAATTGGTCATCAATGTTTTCTTAAATAAGCCTGCCAATTTAATATTACACACGCGCATGTCACTACATTTCAATACATTTTATTTTTGACGTTACCAGCTTTTCTCTATTTATTAAACTAGCAGCAGTTTGAGCCATTAAAAATAATAATAAAAAATATAAATAACAAACCTCTCTCGTATGATCGCTAGGAGACAAAGTCTCCCTCATCGACAGCGACATCAGTAACTCCTGCGTCAGCTTTTGTCTGCCAAACGCCACAGCACCACTGGTCACCATAATACATTCTCGCCCTTCGTGGTGACATTCTGCTACCTGTAATTATTAATTAGAATGTCACATTGTGAACGTCATCGTGGAGACGGAGTTAAAATAAAGATTACCGACTCATGGTTGTATTATCATCATCATAACAGCCCATCAGTAGCCCACTGCAGGGACGGGCCTCTTCCTGTGACGGAGGAGGTACTAATACCACGCTGGCCAGACGGTTTGGTACAGGGTTTAATTGTTGCAAGTTTTCCTTCTTTTTATTTCGTTAAGATGATAGTCCCTTAGTCGGTTTTTACGACCCCCATGGGATGAGATGGGGTAGTGACATATTGTATTCTTACTCCGTCACCACGCGGATAATAACAATTATACCTAAAATTAATTAATTAATAGAAGTTACCTGTTCAATGATAGAAGCCAATCTACCCAACGCCAATCCGTTTCCATCTTCTCTTGTAATGACAGCGCTACCAAGCTTGACGACTAGTCTTCTTGCGTACTTCAGCTGCGATCTGTCTGTGAAGGTTCTTTGCTTACGTTCCGCACTTGCTAGACTGCGCTTGTCTACATTGAGAGCCTGTAACATAATAATTAAGTTTATTTTTTTTTAATTTAATTTGGTCATTTCGATTCGACGACCCCTGTGGCGTAATATTTATAGTTCATGGCTGCTACAAAGAGGTCACAGGTTCGATTCCCGCTCAGTGTAAATATATATGTGCAAGAACAAGTATGTTTGATTTGGTCTGGGTGTTTTCTAAGTCTAACAGAATTGAGATGTTTTACACTTTTTGAACCCGTTTAAAAATAAATTGGGACTAAATTTTCGTGCATGAACAATGAACATAAGCCACCTTCATTGTTCATGCACGAAAATTTAGTCCCAATTTATTTAATTTCAATTAAATCTGAATCTCTTTATCAGTTGTATAGCACCCACCCAAAGCTTTGCTTAGCTTGGTACTTGATGGCACTCTATGAATGTAAAAGAATATTAATACTCTAACGCATTTATCAGAATCGAGTGATGGCAGCTCAATACATAGGCATTGGTGTCTCTCTATCGGCACCCTAATACATCTGTCAACTAGCCGCCATATTAATCCATGTGAACTGAACTGGCCAACGATCGATCATACGTACTTAGACAATAATTGTAACAATACACTACAGAACTAAATATTTGCTATTGGGAAAGTAAAGTAAACAGTAATCTAAAATTAGTTCGTAATTTCGTAAAGTCGAAAATATAAAAAAAATCGTAGCGAAAATAACGTCATCTCAGTCCATAATTGCTAGGACCTGGTACTTTAATCGAGAAATTTTGGCCTACAGAAACTATGCTGGCCAGATGGATTAGTATAAGATATTTTTTTATTTATTTCCTTCTTCGCTGAATATTCTGACTATTTGCAGATACCTTACACTTAGCACTCAGTATATAAATATTCAATGACATCTCTACACAGCGCCATCTGTTTCCAAAGTATATATTACATAACAAAATTAATAACACACAAAAATTTCGACGTGCCGTTTTGACCTTATTAATATTATGTATAAAATATACCACTTACATAAATTTTCAAATGCCACGGAAAAAAAATGTAATAGGAAATCAAATATGATTCTCGAATACAAATTGCTAAAATTAAGGGCGGGTAAACCTAACTTAAATAATTAATGATGATAAATTGCAACCGTTTGCTATTAATTTCTACCTTCCGAAATTCGATACGGAGGCCCTCTAAACACTGCAATTAATGTCCGAACGTACCGACCTCTGGTTTTTACATGAATTTGGGTGAATTATAACAAGTAATTATACATTTCTCAATTCATTTATATACATAAATTACAAATAGATAAGGATCTTTATTTTATCTACTAATATAATATTTGTAATTTAGTGTATCTGTTTTTGGGGTAATTTTAGTAAGCACGTGACTTTTTTGGAGGGCAATAAGTCATTAAGTTTGGGCAATATTGTGTCACATAAAGCTCTGTTTTCAGGGGAGGAAGTCAGGAGCTTTGAGAACATAACCAGCTTATATGAAATCTATTTATGTTGGTTATATCAGACTGTTGTTAACCAAACCCGTCTATGGTGTTTTGTTTTTGCAATTGTTTATTAAGGTGCTCGCTCACCGGGAGCATTCGCGTGTAATGTAACATTATAGATTTGACTTTGAGCATTACATTATAATACATTTCACTTGCCCGAATTTTCATTTTCCATAATTTCATTTGTACTAATATTGTTTGCCATAATCGTCCCTAACAAAAAAAGCGCTTTGATGTTACAAGTTGTATCGAAATAATATTACACATTGTATTATTACAAGGTGCGCATATTAATGTTTGGTTCTCCTCCTTCACTGATGTAAACTCGATTTGTATCATTATAGTTTGTGCACTGTAATGCTCAGTTTTCCTCCCTCACTGATGTTATGTTCGACTCTGTAACGTTACATTGCACGCGAATGCTCCCGGTGAGGGATCACCTTTAGACAGTACCAGTCAGGTCGTCTTCGACTGACAGTATTTTACGACCATAGTCAGCTAACTACGAGAGATATTGATATAGATAGATGAAGTAACCGATATTGTAAAGCATTATACGAGTATTGTAAAGCATTATATTTTCCGTGTGGTGACGGAGTAAGATGGATGTCACCACCTCATCTCATTCCATGGGTGTCGTAAAAACCGACTAAGGGACTATCCGTAAATTATCTTCACGAAATAAAAAGAAGGAAAACTTGAAATTAAACCCTGTACCAATCCGTCAGGCCAGCGTGGTATTAGTAGGCCAAGTAACCCTCCGTCACGGGAGGAGGCCCGTCCCTGCAGTGGGACATTAATGGGCTGTTATGATGATGATGATGATACGAGTATAATAAAAATTAAGGCTACTGGAGAATGTATGTTCATTTGATATACACACAACCCAAAAAGCAATTACGCTTTCACAATACTTGCCTACATTCTATGCACATGGTATCAGTTGTACGAATCACTGTCCCTCACTGTGACAGACACTATTTCTAAATAAACGACACGAACACAACAGCTGATTTTTAATTAAACCTTTTTTTAATCTATAAAAAAGTCACATGTACTACTACAATGTAAACGTACAGTACCCGGTCGTTTATAATAATATTACCAATCGACCTGTGGAAAGAGACAATCGGCTCATTTCGGCTTCGTAGAGCGTCACCTCTGTCGCACGAAATAAAAATAGTCCGGTATCTATTAGGAGCTGTTAAAACAAATTATGATTAGTTTTTTTTTTGTATAATTACATTTGGGGGTGTTAACAACTCTCAATATATATTTTAAATTGTATTTCGTGCGACAAAGATGACGCTCTACGAAACCGTAATGAGCGGACTGTCTCTTTCCATAGGTCGATTTGTAATATAAACTGCCGGGTACTGTATCTCTGTCTATGTTGCCTAATATGTTAAAATTCTAAAAGTTAAATAGGTTTAATTCCACTGCAGGTACAGGCGTCCTTCGGGATTGGAGGGTAACTTTGCTTACCTTAACATTTCATTCTGTTGTAACCAGACGTTTTGTTAAGGGGTGTTAATGATACAATTCTTACTCGCTAAGTCTTTTTCGTGACATGAATTTATGACATATTTTGTTCTTAGTTTGTTACCACGCGGAACAATAGTACTGTCTACTTTAATCTTAACTCTGTAAAAATACCTCTTACTAATTTTATTATCAGCAATGCATAAAACTTTCCACAATATTGTATTGCTTATCTGTATCAATAACATCCTTTATAGTTGATATACTATACTCAAACAGCAAATATATACATATTGGATATACATACTGTCTATAGACACACATTAGGCTGTGTTCACAAGAAGGAATCATCCTTAGTTAGTTCACAGACGAAGTATAATCATAACAGCCCATTAATGTCCCACTACAGAGACGGACCTCCTCCCGTGACGCACGTTGGTTCAGGGGCGGAAAAAAGTCTTTTTTATCAACTTTGTTTAAAATGTCCACAATTTGGTACACATATACTAGAATCTTATTAGAAACGAGATATACAAAAAATACGACTACATTATCAGATTTTTTAATTTTATGATGCAAAAAAGTAGAGTGTTCGACAATTAACAAATTTCGTGCAAAAAATTGTCTTGTTTCAAGTATGAATAAAACCGAAATATTGTTATACTTAGCTTTTATTCTTTGTTTGATTGTAGCTTTAATGTGTGTCATTAAATAAAACGTATAAATTGTAATTGATATAATGACTATTTACTTGTCTTTACACTTTTAACAAAGTAGAGAATTTGGAACCATTTCTTTTTAATTATGAGGCCATAACTAGTTTCCGTTACCGACCGTTAGACAATGATATGCATAAGGAGATTTATTAGACCCTATAGATCATAAATACATCAATTTTAGCTGCGACCATCTGCGACCTTAGAAATACCAAGTCATTATTTACATGCAGTACCTTGTAAAAAAACTCTCCACTTCATGATGATGCCAAAGCTCTATTAGTGGATAGCACCCATTTATAAATATATTTTCTGTATTATTAATCAATTTATAATGTTTATTTATAATTCTGCTTAAATGTATCCTGTTTTTCGTAATGCAATTCATTGGAATATAAGTTTGAAGTAATTATATATTATATTGTATCACGAAAAACCATGTTAAAAAAATGAGTAATGTGTATTATTATATCTTTGTCTTTATACACTTGATAAATTCGTTTTATCATTTTATTAAAGTTTTATAGTTATATGCAACGTATTATCAGATAAAAATAATATTTTCCGCATTCCCGTACAACCTGAACCACTGTGTGACGGAGAGATACTTGGCCTACTAATACCACGCTGGCCAGACGGATTGGCATAGGGTTTAATTTCCAGTTTTCCTTCTTTTTATTTAGTTAAGATGATAGTCCCTTAGTCGGTTTTTACGACACTCATGGGATGAGATGGGTTGGTGACATATTGTATTCTTACTCCGTCAATACACGAAGAGGCGAAGTAACAATATATAGATATAAAAGTCTCAACATCGTGGTATTAGTAGGTCAAGTTTTCCTTCAATGCGATTGTAGGTTGACAAAGCAATCTGACGTTAATTAAAAAGGCAAGTTACCTACTGTGTATCTAAAATAAGAAAACGGTTTCGCAATTCCGGGACTAGTGGAACAAACCTATACATATACATTGGTAACTGCTAATTAGATCAAAGTTGGTTAGCTAAGTTTAAGTAATCTAAGAATAATATTTTATTTCTATAATCATCCATGTTAACGAAATAATGGGAATACCATAATCGGTGTCAACGCTCTTGTTTTAGCATTGGCCCTTAGACTCTTACCTAACAAAAGACATATCAAATATCATAAATATCACACTTTTACTATAATTACACCATACTATTTTTACGGGTCTTACTCGCGGTATACTTAGGTATACTAATTAGCCTAGATACTAGATCCACTGACACCAGTCCCTCCGCGACCACGGCCCTTGCAAGTCAGCCGAAACGTCTGAGAAAAACCTAGGTATTTATGTTACTAGTATCTAGGCTAATTAGCGCGTAAGTTTATTTATTAATTACCGCGGGTAAGACCCGTAAAAATAGTATTATGTATACAAATCGCGATAGTTTAAAATGTATTATAATTACACCTACAATATCAATATCAAATCCAATCTAAACGTCACTTAAGAGCTCGACGCATACCGTTTGCAATTGATATAAACAGACCTTGATACGACCACAGAGTGTCAATGCAGGTTAACATAAAACGACATTACATTATTACGTATAGTATAGTAGAACGTCTTGTTGACCATATTAGGTATACTAGTTGAGCTTGTAGTAAAAACACTATTTAGTAAACTGTAATTAGGTGCTAAGCAACAGAAAGGTAAAGTTATGTCTTAGCAATTTCTAAATGATGCAATTGCTCGTTAGTACGTATAACATTACAATCTGTTTAGTCGTCTTCAAGTCATTTCGTAATGAAAATACGTTCCACAAATTATTGTCTCGAGTCTGTATGTTCTTTGTGGCCGTTAAATTGATATTTGTAAAGTCTGCGCTAAACAAGGCATGGACCCTAGTGCGTGAATTGTACTTTTTAAAAATAATGTATGAATGATATTATTATGAATAATTTTCTTCACCTTTGACTTCAATTTGTTACAATAAACACATAAAGCAGAGAAATTAAATAAAAATATAAATAAATATTCACGGACATCTCTAGACAGCCCCATCTGTTCCAAAAGTAAGCTAGGCATAACCTGCTTGTGTTTTGGGTAACAGAACTACGGATATTAATACTTTAACTTTTATTATTACGCCTTTTTTAAGTTAAAATTTGAGTTCTTATGTTTGAATTTAAGTATGTATTGTAGATTGTAGAGCTAATTAGGAGCTCAACAATATCTACCAATACATTCTTATATTATTTCAAATATCATGCTCTTATTCCCATCTGAGATATTCCCTGTAATTACATGCGCACAACAACTGCATGCTAAAACCTCTGCTTGGTAGAAACTAGCGTTGATTTCAAACTAGCAACATAACACGTTGCATACTAATAACTTGCTTTAGTTGAAGATAACTGCATGTTTATGTTATGTTATCATGATTTGTATGAAGTCGTGACTTCAATAAGAAGTAGCTTGGAAGAAAGTTTGGTGGAAACACTGGTTAATGCTTTTCTTTTACAGTTTTTTAATACAAACAGCATTGGAAATGGTATACATAGTAAGTAATAGGAACAAAGGCATGGTAACTCTTAATATACTTACTTACGCCTTTTAAGAAACCTCAAAACCTCAGATAGAACAATGTAAAATGATATGTATAAGTATATAAGTGACTTGACTGGCAGGATAACGATGCTATATGGTTAAATTAAAAAGAAGAAAAAGAATTTAATATTTTACAGGAGTAACGCTTATTGAAGTCAGGGAGTCAAAGTTTTAAATAGTCTTTCAGACGACATGACACAAATACCTACAAAGCTGGCGTCAATTGGCAATCAAAATTCAACGATGAACTTGTAATATTTCCAAAGTTAGCCCGGCCAAATTAAAAAGCTACCAAAAGTCTTTATAGTTCCGTCTAGCCACTGCCACTGCATTTCGTTGCCAACTTGGTTACATATTCAGTCACAATATGCCCCTGATAGGCAATCGAAACAATTGAAGTGTAATAAGTGATTGATAAGGCGAAGTCTGCTTATGAATCGTCTTTGATAACTGTGTACGTAGCAATGAACTCATTTCTACACGAGTTGATAATTTGTTTAAAACCTAAATATGTTGTGTAGGTAAATTATAAATTAACTATATTACTAGACGTTGATCTTGCAGTGGCCGTGTGATGGGGTGGCGTGGTTTTGTAAAAATATAACTTGATGTCATTTGGTAAAAATTAATGAAATGCAAATGCTAAAATATTAAAATTATAAGTAATACATACGTAAAAATTAAAATTGAAAAAATATGGTATCTGCGACTTGGGCTAAGAATAGAAAATGTGCAGATCCCGTACACACTACTTTTTCCTAAAAGATTCGGTTTGATAGTAGGGAATCAGACCGATAATTTGATATACAATCTGTTTATAACTATCTTATTTCGTACAGCTAAAAATTTAAATTTAGTGACACAAGGAGTTTGTGGTCTAGATTACCGAAACCAATCTGACCAATCTCTAAGTTGTTTCCTTTGCGTAAAGTAATGTACTTTTATACGTACGTTGTACGTACGAAACTTACTAAATTAACAGGTTGCCTGTCCCGCCTGTAGGCACAATAGTAAAACAATGGGTATGTATCATATTTATATGATAGGGAATAGGTTAAAATGCAAAAATTGATTACATGATGACTCGATAATGACTTTAAAGCAACGATATACTGATAAAATTACAGCTTAAACTGGAATAAATGATAACACAAACCGGTATCCGTAAAGAATAAATTCATTGATACAGAAAGTAAACGATGACAGGCAATTATTATTACTCGTCATCACATAGCACAATAGTTTACAAAAATCATCATCACAAAATAAATTACTTAAATCATTAAAGAAAATTACGACAGACAAAAATTTATCTATATCAGCATTCCAATAAATGATACGAGAGATTTTTTCATACCGTCATTATTATACTTAGTATACATGAATTAATATTAGTGATAACTGCTTGATTATTACAAATTAACTTTGTAAAAACAATGATAAAAATTTACGATGTCACTATGAAGATATTGTAAGAAATATAGGTATTTAAAAGACATTCAAATAAGCAAGATGATCTAAAATGTGCTTGTACATAAATGTGCTGATATATCTTAGTTTGGCTTCTATCAGCTCATTACACGAGTTATTGGGTAGTTTTATAATAAACTAGCTGACCCGTGCCCACTTCGTTACCGCAAAAAACGCGTCCCCGTTTTTAAACAAATTGATTACTGCTCCACTCCTATTAGTCATAGCGTGTTATAGTCTATGACACTCCCCTATAAATGGACTATTTAACACAGAAAGAATTTTTAAAATCGGTTTAGAAGATCCAGAGATTGGCTCCTACAACGGCACAACGTCACAAACACACAAACTTTACCTCTTTATACCTAATATTAGTATAGATGATGACAAATGAAAATTCCAGCACAAGGATCGAGCAGACAATAAATTAACGGATATATAGAATTACAAGACATTAATTGTGGTTCACACAAATAATTATCTTATGTGAAATTGAACTCAGGACTTCCTGCGCGCCAGCCGTCTGTCTTCACGGCCGCTTTGCCACATGCATATTTGGCAATTTAATATGTACTAATTGATAACATTAAGGAATGACAGAATTTTATGATATGAATTCCGTGAATTCCGGGACTCGTGGAACAAACCTATACATTTACATTGGTAACTGATAATTAGATAAAAGTTGGTTGGCTAAGTTTAATCTAAGAATAATATTTTATTTCTCTGATCGTCCATGTTAACGAAATAATGGGAATACCGTAATCGGTGTCAACGCTCTTGTTTTAGCATTGGCCCTTAGACTCTTACCTGACAAAAGACATATCAAACATCATAAATATCACACTTTTTAGGGTTCCGTACCAGTTTTGAAAAAACGGAACGCTTATAGGATCACTTTGTTGTCCGTCTGTCCGTCTGTCCGTCTGTCTGTCAAGACCATTTATCTCAGGAACGCGTGGAGTTATCAAGCTGAAATTTTCACCAAATACTAAGGCTTGTTGCCTCTTAGTGCTGTAAAAAATTCAAACTGCTAATCCAACGCAATCAAGAGATATAGCCGTTTTTGTCGCAAAATTTAGAGGGGTAAGGGCAAAAACCTACAGGGTACTTCCAGTCTACCTACAAACTTGAAATTTGGCATGGAGCAAGGTCTTGTAGTACAGTCACGAGCAATAATATGTACACATTTTCGCATTTTGTAAACCAGTTATCTAAAGTTCTGCCAATCCAAAATTGAAAATTCGAAGATTAATTCAAAACTGTACGGAACCTCTTCTAAATTACGAATTCATTTTGATATTGTAATGTCTAGATAAACGTGCAGATAGTTTAGAAAATTTGAAAATGTGTACATATTATTGCTCGTGACTGTACATATAATGGGAAAATTTCGAAAACCTTAAATTTTTACTTCAATCAAATTATATTTTGATTTCATAGAATTTTGGCGGGAAAGCTGAGTCACGTGACCAGTGACGTCATAGAATTTTGACAGCTGTCAAAGTGACAGCTGTCACTTTTGACAGTTGTGTCGTGACGTCATTGAATTTTTGACAGATGAGTTGTGACGTCACGGAATTTTGGCGGGAAAACATTTTTTGACAGTTGTGTCGTGACGTCATTGCATTTTTGACAGATAAATCGTGACGTAACAGAATTTTTGACAGATGAGTAGTGATGTCATATGTCACACCCGTCACTTTGACAGCTGTGACTTGTGACATCTGTCACAGATGGGACGTGACGTCATATAATTTTTGACAGGTGAGTCGTGACGACACAATATTTTGGCGGGAAAACATTTTTTGACAGTTGTGTCGTGACGTCATTGAATTTTTGACAGATAAGTCGTGACGTCACAGAATTTTTGACAGATAAGTTGTGACGTCATAGTATTTTGGCGGGAAAATATTTATTAATAGAGCTGAGTCGTGCCGTCATTGAATTTTGGCGGGAAAAATAATATTTAAACAGCTGAGTCCTGACGTTATCACAATTTGGCAAATAGGTTTGTACGGAACCCTCGGTGCGCGAGTCAGACTCGCACTTGACCGGTTTTATTAATGTATAACATGTATTTATTTACAAAAAAAACTATTTAAGTATGTTTATCCGTTGTCTAGTATCCATAGTACAAGCTCTGCTTAGTTTGGGACTAGATGGCGTTGTGTGAATGTGTGAGGAATATCTATATTTATTTATTATTTAAGTTTACTATAATTACACCTACAATATCAACATCAAATCCAATCTAAACGTCACTTAAGAGCTCGACGCATACCGTTTGCAATTGATATAAACAGACCTTGATACGACCACAGATTGTCAATGCACGTTAACATAAAACGACATTACATTATTACGTATAGTATAGCAGAACGTCTTGTTAACCATATTAGGTATATACTAGTTCAGCTTGTAGTAAAAACACTATTTAGTAAACTGTAATTAGGTGCGGAGCAACAGAAGGGTAAAGTTGTGTCTTAGCAATTTCTACACGATGCAAATGCTCGTTAGTAGTTATGACATTACAATCTCTTTTGTCGTCTTCAAGTTACTTACTTCGTAATGAAAATACGTTCCACAAATTTTTGTCTCGAGTCTGTATGTTCTTTGTGGCCGTTAAATTGACATTTGTAAAGTCTGCGCTAAACAAGGCATGGACCCTAGTGCGTGAATTGTACTTTTTAAAAATAATGTATGAATGATATTATTATGAATAATTTTCTTCACCTTTGACTTCAATTTGTTACAATAAACACATAAAGCAGAGAAATTAAATAAAAATATAAATAAATATTCACGGACATCTCTAGACAGCCCCATCTGTTCCAAAAGTAAGCTAGGCATAACCTGCTTGTGTTTTGGGTAACAGAACTACGGATATTAATACTTTAACTTTTATTATTACGCCTTTTTTAAGTTAAAATTTGAGTTCTTATGTTTGAATTTAAGTATGTATTGTAGACTGTAGAGCTAATTAGGAGCTCTACAATATCTACAATACATACTTAAATGATTTCTAATTCCAAATATCATGCTCTTATTCCCATCTGAGATATTCCCTGTAATTACATGCGCACAACAACTGCATGCTAAAACCTCTGCTTGGTAGAAACTAGCGTTGATTTCAAACTAGCAACATAACACGTTGCATACTAATAACTTGCTATAATTGAAGATAACTGCATGTTTATGTTATGTTATCATGATTTGTATGAAGTCGTGACTTCAATAAGAAGTAGCTTGGAAGAAAGTTTGGTGGAAACACTGGTTAATGTTTTTCTTTTAGAGTTTTTTGGTAGAAGTGGTATTCATGATAAGTACCTAATAGGAACAAAGGCATGGGAACTCTTAATATACTTACGCCTTTTAAGAAACCTCAAAACCTCAGATAGAACAATGTAAAATGATATGTATAAGTATATAAGTGACTTGACTGGCAGGATAACGATGCTATATGGTTAAATTAAAAAGAAGAAAAAGAATTTAATATTTTACAGGAGTAACGCTTATTGAAGTCAGGGAGTCAAAGTTTTAAATAGTCTTTCAGACGACATGACACAAATACCTACAAAGCTGGCGTCAATTGCCAATCAAAATTCAATGATGAACTTGTAATATTTCCATAGTTACAACCCGGTCAAATTAAAAAGCTACCAAAAGTCTTTATAGTTCCGTCTAATAGCCACTGCATTTCGTTGCCAACTTGGTTACATATTCAGTCACAATTTGCCCCTGATAGGCAATTGAAACAATTGAACTGTAATAAGTGATTGATAAGGCGATGTCTGCTTATGAATCGTCTTTGATAACTGTGCACATAGCAATGAACTCATTTCTACACGAGTTGATAATTTGTTTAAAACCTAAATATGTTTACGTGTAGGTAAATTAGAAATTAACTATATTACTAGACGTTGATCTTGCAGTGGCCGTGTGATGGGGTGGCCTGGTTTTGTAAAAATATAACTTGATGTCATTTGGTAAAAATTAATGAAATGCAAATCCTAAAATAGACATACGTAAAGATTAAAATTGAAAATACATGGTAGCTGCGACTTGGGCTAAGAATAGAAAATGTGCAGATCCATACACACTACTTATTCCTAAAAGATTTGGTTTGATAGTAGGGAATCAGACCGATAATTTGATATACAACCTGTTTATAACTATCTTATTTCGTACAGCTAAAAATTTAAACTTAGTGACACAAGGAGTTTGTGGTCTAGATTACCGAAACCAATCTGACCAATCTCTAAGTTGTTTCCTTTGCGTAAAGTAATGTACTTTTATACGTACGTTGTACGTACGAAACTTACTAAATTAAAATGCAAAAATTGATAACATAGTGATGACTCGATAAACGATATACTGATAAAATTATAGCTTAAACTGAAATAAATGATAAGGCAAATCGATATTCGTCAAGAATAAGTTCATTGATACAGAAAGTAAACGATGACAGGCAATTATTACTCGTCATCACATAGCACAAATAAGTAATTTACAAAAATCATCATCACAAATAAATTACTTAAATCATTAAAGAAAATTACGACAGACAAAAATTTATCTATATCAGCATTCCAATAAATGATACGAGAGATCTTTTCATACCGTCATTATTATACTTAGTATACATTAATTAATATTAGTGATAACTGCTTGATTATTACAAATTAACTTTGTAAAAACAATGATAAATATTTACGCTGTCACTATGAAGATATTGTAAGAAATATAGGTATACAAAAGTCATTCAAGTAAGCAAGATAATTAAAAATAATACTTGTACATGAATGTGCTGACTTATCTTAGTTTGGCTGCTGACAGAATCATTACACGAGTTATTGGGTAGTTTAATAGTAAACTAGCTGACCCCGTGCCCACTGCGTTGGGCGGCGAAAAAAAGGCGTCCCTATTTTTAAACATATATCATTACTGCTTTACTCCTATTAGTCATAGCGTGATACTATATACCCTATGACACTCCCCTATAAATGGACTATTTAACACAGAAAGAATTTTTAAAATCGGTTTAGTAGATCCGGAGTAGTAGATTACCCACAACGACACAAACTCACAAACACACCTCTTTATAATATTAGTATAGATGATGACAAAAGATAATTCCTGCATAAGGATCGAGCAGACAAAAAATTAACGGATATATTACAAGACATTTTTTTTGACATTTATTTTTTAATTTGGAGTTCACACAAATAATTATCTTGTGTGGGATTGAACTCAGGACTTCGGTTGTCTTCACGGCCGCTTTATCACCGTGGCAATTTGGCAATTTAAATAATATAATATATTAATATATTATATTAATTGACAACATTAAGGAATGACAGAATTTTATGATATTGAAAACAAATATTTCACAGAAGTAAAAACCATTTTTATGGTACAATTATTTTTAATTACAGCAATTAATGATAAGTAAATAAAGTGTAAAAACAATATGCATATTCGTTCATATCCAATTTTTTTATGAGCCAGCTGTAATTACTCTACTTTGCCGTAAAAGCTTATAGTAGACCCGCTGCACTGTAGAAACAACTTCCGTGTATAACTATTATACCGACCGATCACCAATACAATAGAATTGGTATATGGGCTCCTTCCTCTCCCTCCCCACTTCATGATTCGCCTCTTCAATTTTCATAGCGATTTTAATAATAATTAGTAGTAGCGATGGGGATTAGACAGGCGGACAAATATACTCAATACTTTATGGCGTTCCACAATGTTTTTATAGGTGCAAGACGGTAAAGTTAACAAAGGTTCAAATTGTGGACCCTGTCAGGCACAGCATAGTGTAGGGCGTTTAAATACTTAACTATATACTGTTTTTTTTTGCAAATACATACACATGTGTGAATGTGTGTGATATTTCCCTATTAGTGATACCACAGAGTGATACTACGACGACCTCGGAGGCGCAAGCGGCTGCCGTGCAAGAGGTTGTGGGTTCGATCCCCACGCAGGACAATAATTTGTGAGATCCACAAATTATTGTCCTGTTCTGGGTGTTCTTTGTGTCCGTTAATTGATATTTGTAAAAGGTCCCCGCGACACAGGGCATGATCCCTAGTGCGGGAGTTGTCTTTTTTTTAAATTAGAAAAAATTAGACTATGTATTCTTATGATCTAATCCCATCACGAACAGGGATAAAAATAATACAACAAATCGAGTGATTTGCTAATGTATATGTACTGAGCCGATAAATGAATAGCCTGCGGCGTTATCAATGTTAATGTGATAACGCCCCTAAGATCAATGTCAGAGACGAATGTATTTATAAGAGTAGGACTAAACGGTCGGTTATTTCTTATGTTTTGTTAACATTTTGAAATTAATTAGACCTTTCATCATAACAGCCAATTAATGGCCCACTGCAGGGACGGGCCTCCTCCAGTAACGGAGGGATATTTGGCCTACTAATACCACGCTGGCCAAATAGATTGGTTTAATTTTAAGTTTTCCTTCTTTTTATTACGTACAGATAATATTAACGGATAGTCCCTTAGTCGGTTTTTACGACACCCATGGGATGAGATGGAGTGGTGACACACTGTATTTTTACTCCGTCACCACACGGATAATACAATGATGTAAACTTTACAATGACCAAAAGTGTTTACAAAAATTCTACTCTATGGGACCGATCTCTTTCTTTAAAGAATGTGAGTGAATATGTGAGGAATATTATAGATGTACATATTTTTCGTAAAAACCTCAGCTACATATACTACGATGGCAAATAAGGGGTACCTACGTAGAGATCTTGGGTACCGGCACCTAATACCGGTAGAAAGCTTACGTTGGTCTTGATGTTTACATCTAAGGGACTAGATGGCGTTGTGTAAACAAAGAACAAGTGAACATAATTACGATACTATCTGATGAGGATACAATTCTTCCTTTACACTCAAAACCAAATAGTTTCAGTTTCAAAGCTTTAGAAATATAAATAAACTTATATTTATCATAGAAATCTTTATAAACAAGCTAGATAATAATAGTAATTACTTTACTTCCTTGTTTTAACTAGTATTAACTAGTATACAATACATCACAGATTTATATTTACATTATAAGTATAGTATTTGTATGTATTTATCTAGTATAAATACGTAATACGTTTACTTATTGTCTGCAATTAAATCATTCTTTAGACACATGGTGACTCTCCGTGTGGTGACGGAGTAAGAATACAATATGTCACCTCCCCATCTCATCGCATGGGTGTCGTAAAAACCGACTAAGGGAATATCCGTGAATATTATATTTACGAGATAAAAAGAATGTAAACTTGAAATTAAATATATACCAATACGTCTGGCCAGCGTGGTATTAGTAGGCCAAGTATCCCTTCGTCATGGTAGGAGGCCTGTCCCTGCAGTGGGACATTAATGGGCTGTTATGATTAGACAATGGTACTTGATCCATAGCCACCTCGAGTCATAATGAACGTGCAGAAAACTTAAAACTTAGTTTGACGTGTTTGAGGTTTTGGATTTTTCATAAACTTTTAACAGAGAGAAACTTTGCTTTTATACATCGCTGGCCAGACGGATTAACATGTCATTTTATTATTTTACTTTCGAAGAGATGAATTAAAAACATACTGTAATCTTACTGAATACACTCGGTGCACAATATAGAAGAATAGGGTTTAGAATTGCCTGTTTAAAGTGACAATGAATGATTCTAGAATAGAGATCGCGGAAGACGCAGTGTGTACAGAAGACTCACGCCCTGGATCAACGAAAAAGCTGCCTTTATCAGGGCGTAGGTTCACCAACCTTTCGTCACGAGTCTAGTGAGGTATGACAAAAGCACGTGACCACGTGCAACGAAAACATGTAGAAGAAGGGCTATGTCCAGCAATTAACACCTTTAGTTGATGCTATTAATATTATAAATGCTAAAGTTTGTGAGGATGTATGGATGGATGTTAGTTACTCTTTCACGCAAAAACTACTGAATGAATTTTGATGAAATTTGGAATATAGTTAGTTTAAGGTGTAGAATAATATTTAAGCCACCTACACAACACGGGTGAAGCCGCGGGCATCAGATAGTATGATAATATAATGAATACCCGCTCAGTGTAAATATGTGCCCTTACTGGGAATCTCACTCAAATACTTTAATTACTACATTTTGGTGGGTCGTCAAAGCGTTGCGTCGTCAAAGCGGCCAGCTGTTTGTAATTGTAAAATAAACACCAACATTAAAGCTTCGCCATATAAATTGCCTATTTCTGCCCAAACTTTATTGGCAACAAGTTAAAACTACTTATCTATTAATTTAGAATGAGCGTAAAAGAGAAAATTAACTAGTAGTAGAGAATCTTATTCCTTACATAAAACGCTTTGCGAAATATGTGAAAAACTTACGAATCATAAGACCTTTTAAGTACCTTGACTTTACACTCCGACCGTTTTTTTTATTATTTTTACAAGCAAATTGACCTGAAGCTGCCAAATATAAAGCCATCAGTGAGTTACTATTGTGAAACCATCCAAATAATCAAACATTAGGTATGGCATAATGGCCATCACCTTCACTGCCTAGAAGAAGAGTTTTTTCACGCCACGCAAAAGCACTCAGTATCAAAAGAAGAGAGAAACAAATGACCTGGTAAGTATCGAGTTCCATATTATTATTTAAATCTTAACTGCCAGTATAAGTTAAAATGTAAATCTTTAAAACCAGAGAATAAAGATAAATTCGAGATTCAAATGTATTAAATAAAGTGTACCGGAATAAAGTAATTTTGTTAACCGTTAAAATATTATTTCCGATTTAAAATTGGTAACAAATTATATTAAAAAGTAGAGTTAAACTATATTTTTGGTAACAAATTAAGTATATTAAAAAGTATAGTTACTTAAACCACATTTTTTTATAAAATAAAACATACCTGTAGTACTTTAGCACGTTCATTTATTGTTCTATCCCAACCGATGACCGTAAAAAACCTTCTTCCATTCACTTTGTTGCTTACACTTTTAGATAAACGAAACATTTTATCACAAATTATATTATATTATTTAAACTTAATTTATATTATTTTATTTATTATCTAAACTTTTATATTATTTATTTTATTAGAGACATAACAATACCAATGCGTCCGGCTAGTTGATACGCTCTGTACATAAATGTTACTTTATAATGATAACAACATTTTTAATAAGAGCACAAACAAATGACAGATTATTATTAGTTAAATATGTTTGTTTATATAAACGCATTAGGAACTCTTTAGATAATTTGGTTTTTTTTATACTTAACTTATCTATTTGTGACGTATTTGGAAAGAGTAGGTTGATTAAAGAGTTATGTGTGAGGTCGATATTTTATTGCTGTGTTGAATGTTAGTTGATAAAGTTTGTTACAGTGAGATAAAAAATATCGTTCTGAGTTAAAGAAGATGTAATTATTAAGAGTCGAGAGAAGTATTAAGTGGTTTGGACATGTATAGAGAATGGATGATAGTACAATAACAAAGGGAATTTAAATCACGAAACAAGTAGGCAACATCGATAGAGGACTCCCTAGAAGGATTTAGGTACAAGGTCGGTCGGTGATATTCCTTAGAAAGGGCAAGTTCGTAATCAATCCTGGCCATGGCCACTATATACGGGCAATCTCGGTTAACCTGCAGATTTCCTTATTTCTATTTCTAATTCTGAGAAACTTTCAACATAGCTTTCTCCATTAGTTTCTGTGTGAAAGTTAAACTATAACTTAACTATAACGATTCACTGCCATGGCTTCCTAACGCGGGAGTTGTCTTTGGATAAAATAAAGAATTGTTAAGGTTCTAACTTTAAATACAGACATGTAGAATACGGATACAAAAAACATCTCGGCCCAAGACGGATTATAAAAGTAATCAGTACTTTTTAAATGTAAAAAGGTAACTTTATTTAAAGCAAGTCTTTGTCATGATGTGACGTTGTATTACAACTTCGTTACCACAAGGACATCTGAGTGTAATATGTAAACAAAGTACCTTTATAATGTTTATTAAATGAACCTTGTTCTATAATCGACTATATTGCTTATGGAATGAGTAAAATAGATGCAGTATGTATTAGCACTGTTAAGAATACTTGTGATCTTTACATGTACATAATATAGTGATATAACACGTTTACACAACGCCATCTAGGCTCAAACTAAGACGACATTGTTTTTTGTTTATTTTATATTAGCTTTTGCCCGCGGTTTCACTCACTTTAAATTCGGGGTGGCAAAAAGTAGCCTATGTTACTCTCCATCCCTTCAACTATCTCCACTTAAAAAATCACGTCAATTCGTCGCTCCGTTTTGCCATAAAAGAAAAACAAACTCTGACAACTGAACTCGCAGCAAAACCTACTAAAATCAGCTAATAAAATAATAATGATTTAATCGCTTCTTATAGAAACTAGGATTATTGTGTAATTAATTACAATATTTACTAACTCCTATCTAAGTATTTATATGTCACAACAATCAGTTTGTACAAACATAACTTATCTCATTTGATTAACTAGTACGGAATAATAGTTTAATATAAATTATACTTACTATTAAGAGCTATCGAAATTAAACGTTAAACTATGAAAAAAAAAATCAAGACAGGTTTTAAACTTTTTGGATAGGACCGATAGTATTTTAATCCATGAACACATCCGCGATATAATAAAAATATTTGTACTATCCACAAACAATTGAATTGGACAAGGAATAAACTGACTTACTATAACTACTTACATAGAAAACCCAGACTTATGCAAACATTCATGATCATGCACACAAAGAACTGAACAGCACATAACGAATAACACGACAAAAAAATAAAAAGCTTCATATTATTATCATAACAGCCTACTAATGTTCCACTGCAGGGACAGGCCTCCTCCCATGATGGAGATAATTGACCTACTAAACCACGCTGGCCAGACGCATTGGTATAGGGTTTAATTTCAAGTTTTCCTTCTTTTTATTTCGTAAAGATAATATTCACGGATAGTCCCTTAATCGGTTTTTACGACACCCATGGGATGAGATGGGGTGGTGACATATTGTATTCTTACTCCGTCACCACACAGAAAAATTACTAAGTAAAAATAACTTTAGTCCACATCTACAACCGCTTGTAACAATTCAATACCTGAACTTAATCTCAAATACAACAGTTTCCAATTTCCGATAAACAAACTTGTATTACAGAAGTTGATGTCAATGCAACGCTTAGCGCCCGCAACCGAGCAATGTATGGGGCATAATATTATGTAAAGACGATTATTCAATTGTGAGGAAAATCGCTCAGCTACTTGCTTTACATAAACTTATTAACCACTTATGGATATATTGTTATTTAATGTGTACAGTATATGTAATACTGGAATGAAACTCGTTCAGTGGGATAGGAGAAACTTTATCTTCAAAAACTACCATGTCCAGACATTTGGAAGCAACAACGCAATAAATTGCTCTCTTCCATCTTCCATTAGCATATCATACCCAGGGTCTGAGAATAAACAACAGAAATGGCTACCACTGCACCACAAAAGCTCGAGAAGCAGAGCGCTCCGTCTCTTTTTTATTCAATCAGACCGAGTATATAGATAACTACAACTTTTTTGTATTCCGCTGATTTCTTCTCTATATTAACAAGCTACTATCAAAATATCTGCATGCAGTTCCTTTACAGACGAAAAAACTTAAAAAGCATGCTTGTCATTTTTATAAATAGTTGAATAGCAAGGGCTTTTGTGCAATTATCGCAGAAACTAAAAGCTATTCAGTTCGCTAATGAATAACCACCTTTAGAAACTTTGGCTAACCACACCAATATGTCTTAGTAAACTTTATTAATAATACCAAAAGTCTAGTTAAAAACAGTTGTATTACCAAAAGTCGCATATAAAGATTTCAAAATTGTCAAATTAAGCTATAGTAAAGTTTATAATAAATTTCAAAAGTAAACTAATAACGAGTACAATGGTACTCTTGGTACTCTTAATAAGAACTTTATTCTTAAGCTTTAGTTAAAATGTAAATATTATGTACTTTATGAATTTACAACATTTTAATTTAATTTTAAAGTGATATAAATTATAATTATAGACGACCTCTGTGGCGTAGTGGTTATATAACTTGACTGCTACGCAGAGTTCTCGGGTTCGATTCCCGCTCAATGCAAATCTTTGTGTGCATGAATATTCAAAGGGACAAGGCAGGCATTTAGATCGTATACTTCACATTAGTTTAACAAGTTTCATAAGCAACAAAATTTTATAAATAATTTTAATACTTGATCAACTTTATATCGATGTGAAGATTCGTGCTACTGAAGGTTTTCTTGTAATTATGCTTTCACGTTCACGGAAATTGGCGTTTAATAAAAGCAAACAATAATTAATCAGTAACCCGCCTGAAGTTCCCTTACCAATTAATTGTGCGACCCACAAAGGATTCAGGACAATACTTTGTGGATCGCACAGCACACAACTTTATTGTATAATTTGAGTCCGTTAATTGGCACTGCATGGTACTGTATCCCACCTGACTTAAAAATACACATAATTTAAAGGTTTATAATAAAGACTACACATACGACATACTTTGGTAATTTAAGTATTTGCGAACGAAAATAGTTCTTTCTGTCTGTAACATAATACCGTAGCCATTACTAGTAATATATGATAGAATCAAAAAGATAGATAGCTAATACAAAATGTGTTCTAAGATTTTTTTCCATTTCATATTACTTTTCTAAGAAAATGGTTATCTATCACTTTGTGATTGAAACATTATTACTAGAAAGTTTTTTGTTCTTTTACTTTTGAATTACTATGTCTTCAATTTTACTCTTTTATGAAGCTGCTTAACTTATTATCTACTGTCTATTTAACCTATATAATAAAACCAATAGAGGTGAAGAAGGCACCTACCCTGTTCTAAGACATACCAGGTAATCCCGTTCATAAACAAGTTTATTTGTTTTCTTAATTAACACTATTCAACTAAAGTTATTTTACTACTTACACCCAAAGAGAATCCTTGCACCGAAAATGGTCGTCTATAAAAGCATCTATTTATGTAAAAGCCACTAAAACCGCGAAATAAAAAGGATTTATAACACATTTTATTATTTTTTTACAACACCTTTTTAACACTTTTATAACACTAATATTTTTTATTACAATAAAATGCTATTGTTATTATTAAATTGCTATTCATGTAGTTGTTGTGGACAATTATGTTTGCGTACTGACTATTGAGATACTGTAAGTACTTGTATGTTTATATTATTGATAAGTGATTGCAGAATACATGAGGTTTGTTATTTTAATAGACAAATAGATAATAGACACGTTCTTTATTATTTTATACAATAGTTTATTTTTACAGAATTAAGCGCCGATCACACTAGACTACATGTAGTCAACTACATCTTGTAGGAGACTACATCTTGTAGGAGACTACATCTTGTAGGAGACTACATCTTGTAGGCGACTACATCTTGTAGGAGAAATACTAGTCTAGTTTAACATTTTTGTTGTTTGAATTTCTCTTACAAGATGTAGTCGCCTACAAGATGTTTATTCTCCTCGACCTCTGTAACTCTTAAAAGCCTTGAACGAAAGCGTGTCCATGAAAAGAATTGAGCTTGACACTCGTTTCTCTGAGTGGTGATGAAGTAAGAATACTCACTGTCAACACTCATGCAGTGGTTGTCGTGAAAGCCGACAAATGGTTTTTTTTTCGCTGATATTTTTGTACGACAAGAAGAGTAGGAAAACTGGATGTAAATGCCTAAATGCAAAAATAAACTGATTTGATTTGAATAAATCCGTCTAGCGAGTGTGGTAGGTATAAGTAGAGCTAGTTTGCCTCGGATGGTTGAGATGACTCTTTCCTGCAATGCAACTTTAATTTTAGGTATTTAGATGTGTTCCCATTCAATATATAATAATATACAAGGTGCTAAAAATTTACTTTTTTTATAAAATTAAGTTGGTAAACAAGATTATTCATAAAAAGTCGATTTGTTAAAAAGACACTTACTTAAAATATCGTTATTAATGTAGGTTAAAAGATAGATTAATAACACATTAGTTAAGCACGTGTTTAAAAATGTTTATGAGCTGTAATTAACTAACATTTATTAGCAAATTAATTATTCAGTAATTAGCAAATTATTATTTAATGCATTGGTGCGGCTGAAAATTCGCAGCAATGCATTAAATAATAATTTGCAAAACCGGGCTTTTGAATCCAACGCAGCTTATCTATTTTATTCTGATTAATTTTGTTACGGTTCAAAACACATTTTACTTTTTACGACTCACACCACCGTGACGATGAGAAACGGGATATTGCCAAGCTGACCAGATAGATGTGTATAGGGCCTTATGTCAACAAATATATTTTTTGTTTTCCTAGACGGAATACAGATTTCATTGCATTGGGTTCGTGTTAGCATTTTTTTTTTAATATATAATGAGAGGCAAACGAGCCAATCAAAATCAATCGAAAAGAGCAGGTCACCTGATGGTATGTGATTACCGCCGCCCATGGACACCCGCAACACCAGAAGAATCACAGATGCGTTGCCGACCTTTAAAAAGGGACCACGCTCCTTTCTTGAAGCTCCCCAAGTCGTAACGGTCCGGAAATATAATAATAATATAGGTATTTTTACTCCAGACACGAAAAGTAATAAAACTACTTAAATTAAAGTGAAGCACCCTGTATATCTCTCATCTATTTTACATAATGACGGAATTTATTGACAACAACGTAATTGTAAATAAAATCTATATAAGCAATATATTGTTATCTATTCCATTGGCCACTTCCTCATCAATGGCCCGTAGAACATGATAAAATTTACCCTATATTGACATCTGTAAGCAATTGGGTGTATCAAGTTTTTGTGGTTTTAATTGTGAAAATTCCAAACGGAGTTTACGATTTCAGGATTTTCAGTGTCATCGCCATAATATGAGACTCCATCCATTCATCCATCAGCCAATGAAAATTAATATCCCCACGATCTTGTGCCTCCCTTATACATCACATGAGACTCGAACCGTCTGAAACCAAAGGAAGTTCTTCCCAGGTTTTCAGGCTGCCCTAAAATGCATAACATCATTATGTCATTAATGGGACGGGCCTCCTCCCATGATGAAGGGGTACTTGGCCTACTAATACCACGCTGGCCAGGCGGATTGGTACAGGGTTTAATTTCAAGTGTTCCTTCTTTTTATTTCGTAAAAATAATATTCACGGATAGTCCCTTAGTCGGTTTTTACGAGACCCATGGGATGAGATAGGGTGGTGACATATTGTATTCTTACTTCGTCACCACACGGAGAACGCTTCCACGTGCCGTCGCTAAAATCCCTGGTCTCTAAAGTAGGATTAGATAAGTAAATTTGTAAATCAATCAGTTATCAATATTTGTGTTTGTATTATCCTGGTAGAGAAACTACTAATTATATTATACGGTTGAATACACAAACTAGTTACTACAGTACACGTGGAGTGAGATGAAGATTTACAATATTGTGATTGTATTAATGTAGGTGACCTTAATGTAGGTGAGTTTGCCTTCATAACAGCCCTTTAATGTCCCACTGCAAGGACGGGCCTCCTCCCGTGACGGAGGGATACTTGGCCTACTAATACCCCGCTAGCCTGACGGATTGGTATAGGGTTTAATTTCAAGTTTTCCTTCTTTTTATTTCGTAAAGATAATATTGACGGATAGTTCCTTAGTCGGTTTTTACGACACCTATGGGATGAGATGGTATCATATTGGATGGATGGTGATCATATTGTATTCTTACTCCGGCACCACAACGAGAAGGTGTTTGCCTTATTTACCAGTTTATTGATAGGTAGTTTTTGAAACAAGGGTTCAAGGGTCTGATGCGTATTGCACATATACAAACACAAAATCGCGGAAGCACAATGTTATGACTACAACAAAACGAATAATTAATAAGAATTGTTCGCATATCAAGTATGTAGGTTTATTTATATGTAAATGGGAACAAATTAATATCAAACAAAGATAATGTTGCGTCAATTGACAGCTCACGGTGCAAACAGTACGGAGTGCATATATGTGCATATTTATTATTGTTTGTTATATACTACTTTAAACATATGACGACTAATATACTCGTAGTTATAAATATGTCGGAACCCGAGGATAGTTCGACTCAGAAAGAGTCCTACATCGTGGGTATAGCGGGCGAGGATATTGAGACATTACTCGTATTACAAATCACTTTTTATTACACACTAATTATCTTGAACAACAATAATTCTTTAACACTATTAATTATAATTTCGTAACACTGTGAACACTAAGAGTTAACACTAATAAACAATAATTAAGGCGACAAGGTGTTCCGCCTAGTAACCATCGCTACGACTCTCTCAAAATTACCGCCAAAAAGTGACAACCCCGGCCTCGCGCTCTCTCTCGCGCCTCTAGCGGATTTTCACACAAATTATTAACAGTCAAAGCATGTTACAAGCGTTTCACCAGAAATGGCGCCACTACCATCTCTAGTCCACCAAAAATTAATCTAAGTGGCGCGTAACTTCATAATATTAATCTAACACGTTAGGCGCCGTCAAATATATAAGCCTAGTGGCCCTTCCAAGTCAGCTAAAACGTTGCAAAAAATAGACAGATATATTTGTACCTTAAATATTTGGGGTAAATTTCCGCCCTATTCAAATCATTCTGTGCGTGTTTTTTTATGTTTAATTACTTACGGATTTAGGTAAAAAATACTTCTTTTTTAGAAGTATGTTTATCCATTATTTAGTACCCAATAACATTACCCTTTGTTTAGTCTAGTACTACTTAGATGTATTAGATGTGTAAATGTGGAGGAATACCTAATTTGTTTTTTATTTCTGGAATAATTAAACGGCCTATTTCTAGTCCAAGCCAGATAGACAGAAGCGTTCGCGCACTCCGCTTATCCCAACACGAATGCGGCTCCATATTTGGAAACACGTCCGTGTGGTGACGGAGTAAGAATTTGGTATGTCAATATGTCACCACCCAATCTCATCCCATGGGTGACGTAAAAACCGACTAAGGGACTATCGTCTTAACGAACTCGCGACCTGGTGCATTGCTTACAGTGACCGCAGGACCACTGAACTCGAAGCAAAACCTACTATAATCGGCAAATAATCTAGTCAAATTATTATAATAATGATTCAATCGCTTCTTATAGATACTAGGATTATTGTGTAATTAATTACAATATTTACTAACTCCTATCTAAGTATTTATATGTCACAACAATCAGTATGTACAAACATAACTTATCTTATTTGATTAACTAGTACGGAATAATAGTTTGATATAAATTATACCTACCTACTATTAAAACCTATCAAAATTCAACAATGAAAAAAAAATCAAGACAGGTTTTAAACTTTTTGGATAGGTCCGATAGTATTTAAATCCATGGCTAATAACACATACGCGATATAAAAAAAATATTTGTGATGTCCACAAATAATTGAATTGGACAAGGGATGAACAAACTTACTACCTATAACTACATAAAAAACCCAGCCCTATGCAAACATTCATGTTCATGCACACAAAGAACTGCATAACGAATAACACGACAAAGAAATAACATAGAAAAATTCATATCATAACAACCCACTAATGTTCCACTGCAGGGACAGGCCTCCTCCCATGATGGAGATAATTGGCCTACTATACCACGCTGACCAGACGGATTGGTATAGGGTTTAATTTCAAGTTTTGCCTTCTTTTTATTTCGTAAAGATAATATTCACGGGTAGTCCCTTAATCGGTTTTTACGACACCCATGGGATGAGATGGGGTGGTGACATATTGTATTCTTACTCCGTCACCACACAGAAAAATTACTAAGTAAAAATAACTTTAGTTCACATCTACAACCGCTTGTAACAATTCAATACCTGAACTTAATCTCAAATAGGTACAACAGTTTCCAATTTCCGATAAACAAACTTGTATTACAGAAGTTGATGTCAATGCAACGCTTAGCACCCGCAACCGAACAATGTATGGGGCATAATATTATGTAAAGAGGATTATTCAATTGCGAGGAAAATCGCTCAGCTACTTGCTTTACATAAACTTATTAACCACTAATGGATAAATTGTTGTTTAATGTGTACAGGATATGTACCTAATGCAGCAATAAAGCTCCTTCAATGCCATAGGAAAAACTTTATCTTCAAAAACTACCATATCCTGCCATTTACTGCAATGTTATATTCAAATGGAAGCAACAACGCAATATGAATTGTTCTCTCCTATCTTCCATCAGCTCATCTAACCCAGGGTCTGAGAATAAACAAGAGAAATGGGTACCGCTGCACCACAAAAGCCCGAGAAGAAGAGCGCTCCATCTCCTTTTTAATAAATCAGGACGAGTATGTGTCTCCGTGTGGTGACGGAGTAAGAATACAATATGTCACCACCCCATCTCATCCCATGGGTGTCGTAAAAACCGACCAAGTGACTGTCCGTGAATATTATCTTTACGAAATAAAAAGAAGGAAACCTTGAAATTAAACCCTATGTGGTATTAGTAGGCCAAGTATACCTCCGTCATGGGAGGAGGCCCGTTTCTGCAGTGGATGGGCTGTTATGATGAGGCCGAGTATATTGATAACTACAACTCTTTTGTATTTCGCTGATTTCTGCTCTATATTAACAAGTTACTATCAAAATATCTGCATGCCGTTCCTTTACAGACGAAAAAACTTAAAAAGCATGCTTGCCATTTTTATAAATAGTTGAATAACAAGGGCTTTTGTGCCATTATCGCAGAAACTAATAGCTATTCAGTTCGCTAATGAATAACCACCTTTAGAAACTTTGGCTAACCACACCAATATTTCTTAGTAAACTTTATTAATAATACCAAAAGTCTAGTTGAAAACAGTTGTATTACCAAAAGTCGCATATAAAGATTTCAAAATTGTCAAATTAAGCTATAGTAAAGTTTATAATAAATTTCAAAAGTAAACTAATAACGAGTACAATGGTACTCTTGGTACTCTTAATAAGAACTTTATTCTTATGCTTTAGTTAAAATGTAAATATTATGTACTTTATGAATTTACAACGTTTTAATTTAATTTTAAAGTGATATAAATTATAATTATAGACGACCTCTGTGGCGTAGTGGTTATATAACTTGACTGCTACGCAGAGGTCTCGGGTTCGATTTCCGCTCAATGCAAATCTTTGTGTGCATGAATATTCAAAGGGACAAGGCAGGCATTTAGATCGTATACTTCACATTAGTTTAACAAGTTTCATAAGCAACAAAATTTTATAAATAATTTTAATACTTGATCAACTTTATATCGATGTGAAGATTCGTGCTACTGAAGGTTTTCTTGTGAATAATTATGCTTTCACGTTCACGGAAATTGGCGTTTAATAAAAGCAAACAATAATTAATTAGTAACCCGCCTGAAGTTCCCTTACCAATTAATTGTGCGACCCACAAAGGATTCAGGACAATACTTTGTGGATCGCACAGCACACAACTTTATTGTATAATTTGAGTCCGTTAATTGGCACTGCATGGTACTGTATCCCACCTGACTTAAAAATACACATAATTTAAAGGTTTATAATAAAGACTACACATACGACATACTTTGGTAATTTAAGTATTTGCGAACGAAAATAGTTCTTTCTGTCTGTAACATAATACCGTAGCCATTACTAGTAATATATGATAGAATCAAAAAGATAGATAGCTAATACAAAATGTCTTCTAAGATTTTTTTTCCATTTCATATTACTTTTCTAAGAAGAAAAAGGTTATCTATCACTTTGTGATTGAAACATTATTACTAGAAAGTTCTTTGTTCTTTTACTTTTGAATTACTATGTCTTCGATTTAACTCTTATGAAGCTGCTTAACTTATTATCTACTGTCCATTTAACCTATCTGTATAATAAAACCAATAGGATGAAGAAGGTACCTCTCTGTTCTAAAATACAATCAGGTAATCCCTATTTAACACTATTCAACAGTTCTGTCGTCTCTGCCTACTCCGGCCGGGATAAGGCGTGAGTTTATGTATGTATGTATGTATCAACAAAAGTTATTTTACTACTTACACCCAAAGAGAATCCCTGCACCGAAAAAGGTCGTCTATGAAAGCATCTATTTAGGTGAAAGCCACTAAAACTGCGAAATAAAAAGGATTTATAACACATTCTATTATTTATTTACAACACCTTTTTAACACTTTTATACCACTAATATTTTTTATAACAATAAAATGCTATTGTTATTATTTAATTGCTATTCATGTAGTTGTTGTGGACAATTATGTTTGCGTACTGACTATTGAGATACTGTAAGTACTTGTATGTTTATATTATTGATAAGTGATTGCAGAATACATGAGGTTTGTTATTTTAATAGACAAATAGATAATAGACACGTTCTTTATTATTTTATACATTAGTTTCTTTTTACAGAATTAATCTCCTCGACCTTTGTAACTCTTGAAAGCCTTGAACGAAAGCGTGTCCATGAAAAGAATTGAGCTTGACACTCGTTTCTCTGAGTGGTGATGAAGTAAGAATACTCACTGTCAACACTCATGCAGTGGTTGTCGTGAAAGCCGACAAATGGTTTTTTTTTCGCTGATATTTTTGTACGAAAAGAAGAGTAGGAAAACTGGATGTAAATGCCTAAATGCAAAAATAAACTGATTTGATTTGAATAAATCCGTCTAGCGAGTGTGGTAGGTATAAGTAGAGCTAGTTTGCCTCGGATGGTTGAGATGACTCTTTCCTGCAATGCAACTTTAATTTTAGGTATTTAGATGTTTCCCATACAATATATAATAATATACAAGGTGCTAAAAATTTACTTTTTTTATAAAATTAAGTTGGTAAACCTGATTATTCATAAAAAGTCGATTTGTTAAAAAGATACTTACTTAAAATATTGTTATTAATGTAGGTTAAAAGATATATTATATTAATAACACATTAGTTAAGCACGTGTTTAAAAATGTTTATGAGCTGTAATTAACTAACATTTATTAGCAAATTAATTATTCAGTAATTAGCAAATTATTATTTAATGCATTGGTGCGACTGAAAATTCGCAGCAATGCATTAAATAATAATTTGCAAAACCGGGCTTTTGAATCCAACGCAGCTTATCTATTTTATTCTGATTAATTTTGTTACGGTTCAAAACACATTTTACTTTTTACGACTCACACCACCGTGACGATGAGAAACGGGATATTGCCAAGCTGACCAGATAGATGTGTATAGGGCCTTATGTCAACAAATATATTTTTTGTTTTCCTAGACGGAATACAGATTTCATTGCATTGGGTTCGTGTTAGCATATTTTTTTTTATTTATAATGAGAGGCAAACGAGCCAATCAAAATCAATCGAAAAGAGCAGGTCACCTGATGGTATGTGATTACCGCCGCCCATGGACACCCGCAACACCAGAAGAATCACAGATGCGTTGCCGACCTTTAAAAAGGGACCACGCTCCTTTCTTAAAGCTCCCCAAGTCGTAACGGTCCGGAAATATAATAATAATATAGGTATTTTTACTCCAGACACGAAAAGTAATAAAACTACTTAAATTAAAGTGAAGCACTCTGTATATCTCTCATCTATTTTACATAATGACGGAATTTATTGACAACAACGTAATTGTTAATAAAATCTATATAAGCAATATATTGTTATCTATTCCATTGGCCACTTCCTCATCAATGGCCCGTAGAACATGATAGAATTTACCCTATATTGACATCTGTAAGCTATTGGGTGTATCAAGTTTTTGTTGTTTTAATTGTGAAAATTCCAAACGGAGTTTACGATTTCAGGATTTTCAGTGTCATCGCCATAATATGAGACTCCATCCATTCATCCATCAGCCAATGGACGTCCACTGCTGGACATAGACCTCCTCTTAATATCCCCACGATCTTGTGCCTCCCTTATACATCACATGAGACTCGAACCGTCTGAAACCAAAGGAAGTTCTTCCCAGGTTTTCAGGCTGCCCTAAAATGCATAACACCATTATGTCATTAATGGGACGGGCCTCCTCCCATGATGAAGGGGTACTTGGCCTACTAATACCACGCTGGCCAGGCGGATTCGTATAGGGTTTAATTTCAAGTTTTCCTTCTTTTTATTTCGTAAAGATAATATTCACAGATAGTCCCGTAGTCGGTTTTTACGACACCCATGGGATGAGATGGGGTGGTGACATATTGTATTCTTACTCCGTCACCACACGGAGCACGACCGAGTCCGACTACGGACAATTAAACCTCGCGTCCACGTGTCGTCGCTAAAATCCGTCACGGGAGGAGGCCCGTCCCTGCAGTGGGACATTAATTCTCTGTTATGATGATTAATGTAGGTATTAACTTACTGCCATACGATGATATAATAAGAGTAAAGACTATCACCATGCCATCTCAACTATAGAGTCGTTAATTGACAAACCTTGATTTATTTTAAACTGGACTCACCAGCCGACCTGATAGGGTTTGTTTTGTGTATGCCTTATCTACCAATTATTAATAGGTAGTTTTTGAAACAAGGGTTCAAGGGTCTGATGCGTATTGCACATATATTATACAAACTTTGACGACCTCGGTAGCGCGCCGGTAGAGCCAGCGGCTGCCGCGCATGAGGTTGTGGGTTCGATCCCCACGCAGGACAATAATTTCGATCCCCACGCAGGACAATGTTTGTCCTGAGTCTGGGTGTTCTATGTGTCCGTTAATTGATGTTTGTAAAAGTCCCCGCGACACAGAGCATGATCCCTAGTGCGGGAGTTGTATTAAAAAAAAACACAAAATCGCGGAAACACAATGTTATGACTACAACAAAACGAATAATTAATAAGAATTGTTCGCATATCAAGTATGTAGGTTTATTTATATGTAAATGGGAACAAATTAATATCAAACAAAGATAATGTTGCGTCAATTGACAGCTCACGGTGCAAACAGTACGAAGTGCAAATGTGCATATTTATTATTGTTTGTTATATACTACTTTAAACATAATGACGACTAATATACTCGTAGTTATAAATATGTCGGAACCCGAGGATAGTTCGACTCAGAAAGAGTCCTACAGCTTGGGTATAGCGGGCGAGGATATTGAGACATTACTCGTATTACAAATCACTTTTTATTACACACTAATTATCTTGAACAACAATAATTCTTTAACACTATTAATTATAATTTCGTAACACTGTGAACACTAAGAGTTAACACTAATAAACAATAATTAAGGAGACAAGGTGTTCCGCCTAGTAACCATCGCTACGACTCTCTCAAAATTACCGCCAAAAAGTGACAACCCCGGCCTCGCGCTCTCTCTCGCGCCTCTAGCGGATTTTCACACAAACTATTAACAGTCAAAGCATGTTACAAGCGTTTCACCAGAAATGGCGCCACTACCATCTCTAGTCCACCAAAAATTAATCTAAGTGGCGCGTAACTTCATAATATTAATCTAACACGTTAGGCGCCGTCAAACACGTTGCAAAAAATAGACAGATAATTTGTACCTTAAATATTTGGGGTAAATTTCCGCCCTATTCAAATCTTTCTGTGCATGTTTTCTATGTTTTATTACTTACGGATTTAGAAAAAAAAAATGCTTTTTTTAGAAGTATGTTTATCTATTTAGTACCCATTAACATTACCCTTTGTTTAGTTTAGAACTAACTGTAAATGTGGGAGCAATAACTATAATAATTTGTTTTTTTTTTCAGGAATAATTAAACGGCCTATTTCTAGTCCAGGCCGGTAGTCAGAAGCGTTCGCGCACTCGAAACACGAATACGACTCTATATTTCGAAACACATGTTTTACGTATAAATACCCAACTAATCGAAACGTTAACGGTTCGTTTAACATTCTAATTGAGGACCGTATTGATGAATATACACACATGTCCGATAAAGTAAACGAATGCCTGTCTAGTTGACAAAGATGGAGTGTGACAGGATATTTTGATACGAAACCCGTTTAACTACTTGTAGGGTAATGCTATGCAAATTTCTACGTAGAAGGAAATCACGGTAGGTTAGCTAGAAACTAGAGGACGACTAGCTTTTAGAGTATCTACCTGACATAGGTACTAAAGGTCGAGATTCACTTTCGGTACAAGCTAAAGTTATTGTCACATAGTTATTTTATAAGGATAAATACTTAATAATAGTCTGTAAATGTACCGATCCGTGTGGTGACGGAGTAAGAATGCAATATATCAGCACCCTATCTCATCCCATGGGTGTCGTAAAAACCGACTAAGGGACTATCCGTGAATATTATACGAAATAAAAATAAGAAAAACGTGAAATTAAATTCTATACCAATCCGTCTGGCCAGCGTGGTATTAGTAGGCTAAGTATCCCACCGTTACGGAAGGAGGCCCGTCCCTGCAGTAGGTCATAAATGGGCTGTTATGAAATGTACCGCTGCAGAGACGTTTGACGGAGGGCAACTTGGTTTACTGATACAACACTAGCCAAAGAGGTTAATATAGATTTTAGTTAAGTGTCCCTTCTTGTAGAGACAACATTCAACAAATATTTTATCAAATTCCAGTATCAGATATTAGTTAGTTGTAAGGTCAAAGCTAGTCTCGCAAATTAAATGAGTGTTTGTTGGTTGTTGCAGTTCTCTCGAGGACAGGGAGCAACTTGCAACTGTTCTACTCCTAGTACTATTGATACAAATTAACGTTGTTCTACGTAAAGTTATACCGGACTGTGAAGTTTCAATTTAGTCTAACTGTTTGATGTTTTACTGTTAATGCTGAAATTGTTTTGTTGTTAGATAGGTATTAAGTATCTTTAAGTTTTACCTGTTTGCCTAGTTGGGGCTTATGAAAATCGTTTTCGAAATGATTTTTGGGACGTTTTTGCCAGATTGAGTCAGTAATGAGGTACAGGGTAGATCTTACAAGCGGTCGTAATATGTCCTACTCGTGGTCCTACTAAAAGAGGTGAGAAGAAATGGAGAAGCAAAATCGTATAAAGTAAGATTAAAATCTGAATATGATGATATAACATAATTAGCTCTACAATATAGATTGAATAAGTATGTATATTCTTTTACAATAATAGATTTTAAAACTATCGCGATTTGTATAGGTACATAATATTATTTTATACGGGTCTTACTCGCGGTATATAGTACTTAGTCTAGATACTAATAGGATAAATACCTAGGATTTTGTTTAATTATGTGTCTTTTCTACTATGTTTGTATTGTGTTACCTAGATTGCGCTAGTGGCAATATTGTGAGTCGATGTTCAGATTCTCCACAAGTCTATATAGCCGACGTTTCACTGACGTCAAATTTTTAGTTAGGCGACTCCAATCTGCGTCCAACGCCCTCAGCGATTGGTTCCAGAAATGGAGGATAACAGTCAACCCCGAAAAGAGTCAAGCGGTGATGTTTTACAAGAAACGGAACCACTCGCCTCTCTCGGCAGCGACACAAAAAGTCAAGATGTTTGGCTCCCCGACCCCTGGGGGTAAGGAAGCCAAATATCTTGGAGTTTTGCTCGACGATAAGCTCTCTTTCCGTCCCCACATAAACATGGTTCGCAAGCGGGCCACGTTTGTGTTGGGACGGCTGCACATGCTCCTCCGGAAGGAGTCTAAGATGTCGATCCGAAACAAAGTTAGGTTATACACTACTTGTATCAGACCAATAATGACGTATACGTGCGTAGTTTTTGCCCACCTTAGGCCACACAGGATCCATAGGTTACAAACAGTTCAGAATAGGTTCATGCGCAAAGCGACGGGAGCACCGTGGTTCATGCGTAACGAGGATCTTCACATAGACCTCGAGTTGCTTACTATCCAGCAACACATGAAACTCTGTTCCCGTCGCTACTTTGATTCGGCTGCCACTCACCCCAACCAACTAGTGGTCGGGACGTCCGGGTACATCCCCTCCAAGATTAGCAAAATTCGTAGACCTAGGCATGCTCTCGAAGAGCCGGACGATAGGATCACGATCGCTCAACGTAGAGCTTACACGGCTCGCGAAGCCACAACAAAACGTCCGCGGTTCCGTCCTCGCCGTCGAGGCCGGAATACGCGCCGCGTTCGCTCCTAGAGGGCGTGCCTTCCGCACGTCCTGTTAGTCAGTGACGGTCCAGGCCGATGTTCGTACCCCAAAGGGGGTGCCCCTGTGGCACGTCACTTAAATGTCTTTGGTTGAGGGCCATCCGCCCCACCACAGCCCGCGTAAAGTAGTAATGGTCGTCTGAGACCGACTACTCGTCCTCACATAAAAAAAAAAAAAAAAATGACGTCAAATTTCGAGTGTTCTTACTAGTGAAAATAAAGTGTGTACATAGTGTGAGTGTTTCAATTATCCAGATTTTCTCCGACGTTTTAGCCGACTTGCAAGAGTCGTGGTCGCGAAGGGACTCTATCTAGTATGTAGTATCTAGGCTAAGTAGTACGAGTATATACCGCGAGTAAGACCCGTATAAAATAGTATTAGGTATGTATTCTTTTACAGTCGAAATCTACGTCTGGGTAGGAGCCTTTCTTTTACGTGGGAAAATTGTTTGAAATTATTTAGTTCTGAAGGAGAGAAGGAATGCCCTATAAAACTCTTAGCTAGGGACAAGCAGTCTTTAATCGTATGTAACCAAAAAGTATTAGCATCATTATTCTAAACGCACTCACAGAACCTCCTTCTTTACGTAGTATTCTATACTCTTTGCTTTCTTCAGAATAAGAGATATGACAGATAGGTTAATCAATCTTGTACCTTACAGAAAACCCAAAAACGTTTAAAATAATGTGATTTAACAAAAGTGCTGATGTTAACTAACCCGTGATTATTAGATTCAAAATATTTCAAAATCATGCGTAGATATTCAAGAACCATGATTTTGATACTTATATGAAGTGTACATAAATCAGAAGTAACCTATATTCATAATAAGTATATTAATTGTATTATTAATTGAACAGTAAGAACTCTACATGGGAGAACAGTACAGTTCGCGCAATCTCTCAGTAGCTGTTGACTTTCAGAGGTTCGCGCATGTATAGAAACAAAGAAAACACCCGCTCCCCACGTTCCCTACCATTTAGTTCAAAAATCCTGTAAAAAAGTAGGCCTCGTACTGTATAATTATCTTCTTTATATGTGCCTCTTCAACTAGTGAAGGCTGGCAGTTAACTCAGCATCTTTCACGGTCTCTTGCCAGATATAAAAGATCATAATTATGTACTGTTTATCTCGGAGTATACCCTGGTGTTACGCAAACAGGATTTTTATTACAATGATCGACTTAATTAGTTATCATTACGTCCTTCATAATCCCTGCAAGTCAAAGTCTCAAAATCTCTTTATAAACTACGATTACTTAGGTACCAGCTTTACAAAAAATTTAATTTATTTAATTTTACTTCAATTTTCAGACATTGCATCAATAGCAAACTCTATAAATGGGAGATGAATTCATCTTTAATAAAGAAAATATAATAAATAATATAAATGTGATAAATACAAAATAATATGAAACATATAAACATATATAAGCGTGTTTTTATTCTGCCGACAAACAAAGTAATGTTGCTTACTCTGAATCATTTTTACTCTCGCCAGAAGTCGAATGAAAAACAAATGGACGAGTTCCGTAGATTTGTTTTGTAACATTACAAAGAGCCCTATTCTAGTTCAACTTGGAATAACCCCGCGAGATAGTTATGTATTAGAAAAGCATTAAATAATTCTTCAATCATTGGCATCTACCCGGCTTGAAATTACAGACACTTGATTTGTAAAACCTTGCAAGATTTGAAACTAATCATTTTAAAATGTCAGAATAAATGAAATTCTTTAAGAAGACCATGAAACTATATCGCAAACATAAATCGGTCGACAGCGAAGGATTCGAAACGTAAGCTACTGTTTATCCATACTAATATTATAAATGGGAAAGTGTGTCTGTTTGTCTTTCTTTCACGGCATAACGGAGCGACGAATTGACGTAATTTTTTAAGTGGAGATATTTGAAGGGATGGAGAGTAACATAGGCTACTTTTTTTCTTCTTCTGTGACTATGAAAGGGGACCAGTCCTACCCTGAGCTTTTGCCCGCGGCTTCGTTCGCGTTAAATTATTAAACCAACTATGGTTTAATAATTTTTCGTCTCGAACTTTTTCTAGCTTAGTTATTCTTTGCTGACTGAACATGCCAGTTCAAGATGAAAAAAACTTTGGTCTACTAATACTTTACTGTATAGACGAGTAAGTGCAAAGCTCTTGTTGAAGTCGCCTTTATGATTGTCGAATATGTACCTTTGCTTTGCACGTGTATTAGCCTTAATTCCTTTTATTTTGTTGACAGACCAAATTTAGTGATTGGTGATGTGGAAAGCAGATCTCACCATGGTGCTGTGCTGCATACTACATACAGAGCAAACAACAAAAGCACCTTCCGCTTCTTCAATTGTTTCCGAAAATGGAAATCCGCAAACCAACGAACCAAGATGCCTAAGATTGTAGATTGGAAAAAAAGGTCATTCCCCAAAGCACTCATTAACAAAAGTTGTGATAGCGAAGTGGAATTGGAAAAAAGTAACAACTTTTTTGTAAAATATATTAAACAAGAAAGAGGGCCAACTGTCCAAAAAGCTTCGCAAGGGAATAAGGTAAAACGACAGATTGTGCAACGAATTAAACTGAAAGAACCCATTATAATTTACAATAACTATTCGTCAAGCAGTAACAAGACACCGTCTCATAAAAATAAATCTGGTAAATTGAAAAATACAAGAAAATATAGAAAGACTATAGTGCATTTGAAACCCAGCTGTGCAACAAAACAAGTAACTACGAACACGAGTATATCTTAGTAAGTATTATTTCTAAGCAGCATGTTAATGGCCCAGTGCAAAGACGTGTCCACATTTTATAAATATTCATAATGCTTAATACTATTTTATACGGGTCTTACTCGCGGTATACACCGTAACGCGCACTGATCAGCCGAATATAAAGCGATTCTTCGAACACGTGTTGCGCCTGCGGCTCCCGTACGAACAATGTCGAAAACGAGATGGCCGCCCCGCTAACATCGATACGACGCTCCGCTAGAGGGACAGTGACAGCTGTTGTCCCTCTTAAATTGACTTTGACTATTTCCGGTAATAGGCGGGAGCAGAAGCGCCGTCATGCTTATTAAGTGTATTACATCTTTTATTATTAATAATAAAATATGTATTTTTTTTCAGTTGTAACGAAGGATTTCATCGGACGCATATTAAAAAAGAGATATATTATTTCTGCCGTAACACGTTAATATTCATTGTCGTCATTCTCTTCGGCTTAGCAGGAGTAAATTTACATTACAATGAAATATTTTTGTTAAAATAAACTTTTCTTTTTGGGTAACTTAGTGTTTTTATTTACATCAGCATGACCAGGTTTACTACGGCAATGAAAGCTCACTGGGGTATCTTAGACCCACGATACCCCTGGTGGTATCGTTAGAGGTATCGTGGGTCCGTAGTGTTTTTATTTACCACGACAGTGACTCCGCTCTAGGCTTTCTTTGGTCCTCTAATAGTCCGTCGCGACGCCTCTCATAGCGCGGTGCGAAACCCCTCACGTATGTTCTCAATCTTTAAGGACGAGGTCACTTTGACCTGACTATAAAGCTAAGAATAACAGAAATGTTAAATGTGACCAATTAAATTGGCCCCACAAGAGTCAGACTCATATAAGTATGCTCCTTTTCTCTCGTTCTTAATATTTAAGGGAAGGTTAACTCGACAATATACATTAAAACACATAATAGTTAATCAAATAGTCTATATTAATATAGTTTAAAGCATACTTTATAACCAAATTGGTTACATTAAACATAAGATTTGACAAAAATTTATAACCAAAATACGTTGATTTATAATCACTCTTATCACAACGAGTTAGGGTTCAAAATTATTTATCATAATACTCTAATAACAAAGCAAGAAAATACTGTACATTAGTTTTCATAATTCAAGTAATATGTTAATATTTCTAAATAGGAATAATCTCATAAATTATGCAACAACCTACTCCGTATCTAGACGGTTAGGTTTTACTTAAAACGAATGTCATGTCTGCCGCTCTCAACAAGTGTTTATTGCATACACTTTTGATTAAAATAAAACAATATTTGAATTAAAAATAACGTGAAGAATATTGCAAATTAGTACAATTAATATTATGTATTATTTTTTCTTTTGTTGGCAACCAACTACGTCACATCCTTGTTTATTTCTGATACGGGCTGAATTTTAACACCGACTTTTCTGGCAATTTCTGAGGGTAAGGATTCCCCTAAACATTGCGGCAGAATTTTAAATTTAATATTTCAACAAATAACATAACTATGATAATTAACCTCTAAAATACAGTAAACGACAACTAACTCGGCCGGGTTGAAGTTGCTGCAAACGGCCGCGCAGATGTCAGTTGTGGAACTAAATGACGGGAGCGTGGGGAGCGGGTGTTTGCTTTGTTCCTGTACATACGCGAATTTCTCTGATAGCCAACTTCTAACTGGCCGCATTAGATAGCGCGTTCTGTTTATAAGTTAAATCATTCTTAACACACCATTATGTTCAAAAGTTAAAGCTACACTTGTAAAGAGAGACTCAACATGTCATATTGGCTAAGGCACTAATATTAAACAAAAATATACATTTATCAATCTTAATAGTTCCATAGTGACGGATTTTGTTTGATGTTAAAATACAAAATTGTACACTTTTTTGAAGTTACACAGACGAATATCTAAAGGAGACAATCGCCCATTAAATATCTTATCGTTTTAAAAGAAGCCATTTTTGGTAGGTTCATTTTGAGTTTCATAATAATTATGTATAGTTGAAAAATAAAATGAAATTTATTACAATTCAGTCTCTCGAATTTCAAAAATACGTTCTGTACAATTCTCTTTTTGAACTAAAGCTTTTTTTTCAACAGTTTCATCTGTACATGCTAAGGCATTCGCAGCACGCTTTCTATTCGGACTCTTATCGATATTTACGTTAATATTCGATAAAGCTGACCTCATAGGCGATTCTCGATCCACAGCCAAATTGCTAATCGATAAAGTCAAATCTGTTGGTACATTTCCATCTAAACAGTATAGTAGAGAATCGGTAATTTTATCATCGGTATCATTCGATTTATTTAGTATCGATAAGTCTACTGGAGTAGCTGTTAGAACGGATCTGCTCAGTAGATAATCTCTGAATGGTTCTGTTAGTGATTTTGGTCTTTCATCGCATGATATTGTGAATTTTGGTATCTCTTTGCTTCCACATAAGGTTGTATTTAAGTCTTCTGCTATTTTAGGTCGGTCATGACTGAGAATAAATCTTGTATTCTCGGATCTGAGAGGACTGTCTTCGCTTATTGACACTGATTTACCATCAAAATGGTTCCGTGGTAATGATGCACTTGAATGATTTGATCTGTTGAAGTAAATTATTATTATAATTTAATATCCGTAATCCCTGTGGTGAATGCGTAAAAATACATGACGTTGCATGCCGTAACATGCCTCTGCATGATGCCGGAGGTCGCCGGTTCAATTACGGCACATCTTATCAACCGATTGATGTACACTGCTGGACTTAGGCCTTCTTCAAATATTTTCACTTTACTCCCTGTGCCTCTCTCATCGGTTTCCCGCGGCCCTAATGGCACATATTTATGAATGGATGAAAATGGCTGTTTGATTTAGTGAGTGTTATAACAGCTGTCAAGAACCCATATTGGATGGACCTACTTAGTTACTCTATGGCGATAAACTTTAATGTCAAATTTAAAAGACCATAGACAACAACCCGTCTAGGCTGTTTATTTTTACTTTAGATTGATTACAATGGAAGTTTTTGAACAATTGTAGTGAACAGTACTGTTTCAAATTAATTTACCTTTCACAAGAAAACGTAGACCTAGTGAGCTCATTTTCATCTTCGGAAGACACAAAGTCGCTATCGTTCTTCGGAGACATAGATCTATACATGCCATCAGATTTGGTTGTCTCATTCTTATTCTCTACAGTCTCAGGCATGCTGTCGCGTTGTTCCGATGTTATTATTAGTGGTTTCCGGGATCGAGGCGTCATTATTGATTCCTGTAAAATTAAGTTTAAGCATTAGAGATCTCCTTGTGGTGACAGAGTAACAATATGTCACCACCCCATCTTATCCCATGGGTGTTGTAAAAATCGACTAAGGGACTATCCGTTAATATTATCTTCACGAAATAAAAAGAAGGAAAACTAGAAATTAAACCCTATACCAATCTGTCTGGCCAGCGTGGTATTAGTAGGAAGTATCCCTCCGTCATGGCAGGAGGCCCGTCTCTGCAGTGGGACATTAATGGGCTGTTATGATGATTAGAGATAGAGTACTCTTAATATATAATAGTTGGTCAGATTCAATCAAAACTATACATGTGTAATAAAAAATTCTATTGATATCCTAAAGAACAAAAGACTGTCGTAATTAATGCAGATGACAGTGCTGGGACCCAACCACCTTCTAGTTTTTTTCTTTTAATTAAAGGCTTTAATAGTAAATAGTTAGGGCTCAATATCGTTGAAACACAGCCTAATGAATGGCCATAAACAAACATGAGTCTCAGCTATCGGTAAAAAGGTCATCAACATCAGATTTGCCAAATCTAGTAACTAATCAAATAATCTACACTTAGTACAAATCTATTTATCACACAGCAATATGACTGCCCAGGGCCCAGACAGAAGAGGACACATTTGACAATTGATAATTTATTACAATTAATAAGTTATTAATTTGTAAGGATATCTCAAAGTTAATACTGCTAAAATTCAAAATGCAAATAATGCTGTGATATAACAAATAAAAACAGGAAACAATTAACATGAAAAGCTCCTAAAACATTGGGAAGCAAAAATGATAAAAGAGAAAATGCAAAATGATACATGCCAACATGCTAATAAACCAACCTGCATAGCTTTCGATAATTTCTGCGTAGATTTTGTAATAGGAGACATAGAGGCTCTTCGGAAATTCATCGTATACGGAGTCGCACAATCTTCATCGAAAACTGCATCAGAAATCCCAGGCGTACTAGTCAAATAATGTTTCATATCATCTATTATAATCTTCTTTGGTGTATCTCCGTTACAACTCCTTTCTTTGCTAACATCCTGGTATGATCCTTCGTTCTCTGACCCGGTTTCTTGATCCTCAATACACGATACGCAAGTCGGGGTACCCCTTATTGCATTACGCTTCTGATATTTCTTATTTATCGTATGACTGTTAATAATTTTAGATCTAAACAATCTATTACCACGTTTTTTCTTTGGCGTTTCATCGTTAGTATCCAAAACGCTTAGATTAGGTTCTGATACAAATTTCGGGCTTAATTTTCGTGGGCTGTTTATAGCACCTTCGGATAAAGTGCTTTCGTTACTAGCATCTGAATCGTAATCATCGTCTAACGATTCCGAACGTGCTATTTTGTTGGCTAAGTTTTTAAGGACTATGTTTTTGTGTGATACATCGACTTTACTGTCGTCCGAGAAACGTAACTTGCTTTTCCCTGTCTTCTGTAAGTGTTAAGTATGATAGAAAGTTAGGAGAGAAGACAGCACACAGGAGTTAACATACACAATGCAGCAAAGACTGTTAGTTACATTAGACGGACATGCTTTTAGAAGATATGTTTGATGACTTGTGAAAGAGTTGCGTGATGGATAAGTACCTACTGACGTGATTTTAAGACTGGCACAGTTATTTAAGCTTGGATGTTCATTAGTTGTTATGTTTATGTGAAGAACTTGATGAAATGTGAATTAATTATCCGAGCTTCTGCCTCGATATCCAACATTGTACATTTCACAGATTATGAACAGAGAACCCTATGTTTACTATGTCTTACATCTGCTTGATAGCATTAACTGATAAATCAGTACTGATTCGTAAAGATACTCTTACGAAGAAGAATTAAGATGTACAGTTAATAAAATGATTCAAATCATCAAATATATCTTCACAAACAAAATTATTTATAAAATGGCAGCTCTTTAAATAAATAATAGTACTTAAACTTACCTCATCAATAACATTAATACTGGATCCAGAACCTTTCTTAGGCGTTTTGTTTAACAAACCTTTGTTAAATATATGCCTCTTTATTGAATCACCAAAACTTTTTGATCCGGCCAGTTTACCCGTACGTTGTATTTGTATTGGCGTACCTGATTGACAAGATATTTGATTATTAAGTGTTAGACAACGCCTCTGTGCGGAAGTTGACTGCTACACAGAGGGTTGAGTTCGACACCCGTGAATGTTTTTATTGGCCAGGTCTGGACAAGAAGAAGTGAAATTTAAACGATTTTTTTCTCTATAAAGACAACTTCCACTTTAGGCATCTAGCTAAGTAACGCGGGTGGTTTACACAAATAACTTTTTGAACGGAATTTGAACCCGCAACCTCGTGCACTGCATCCGCACACACAATCACTTTGCCAACGAAGCAGTTTCAAGCAATGGATGTCCATTGGTCAGTAAAGAATCACTAGCAATTTAAAGCGCCGATTACACTAGATTACATGTAGTAGACTACATCTTGTAGGACACTACATGTAGTCTTTCCATTTCCAAAACAATTACATGGAAATGGAAAGACTACATGTAGTCTAGTGTAATCAGCGCTTAACACAAACATCTAAAAGCCAATACATACCATAACCATTCTGCCTGTTAAAATGTTTAATAAGTCTCCTCTTATGCTGTGAATCAGGCAACGCTTGTATATGAGCGTATAGTTGCGCGAGTGCTGTGTCTGTAGGATTTGTTTCGTTTTCTACTCGTGTTCTATGGCGATCTACAAATGTGTATACTGTGTTTGCTGCTGTCCTGAAGATTTTAAGGATAGAGTAATTAGATTTCAAGCATTCCTTTGGTTCACCTAACAGGTGACAGGTTTGCTTGTGGATTTTAGCAATCCCAAAGCTTAGCTAAGCAGCTGTTTTGGAAGAAATGCTTTATATGACAAGTGATAAAAAAAGATTAAATGTGATATTTGCAATCAGTACCTAAAATTTATAACAGAAGTGCCCTTTTAGCCATATTGTGTCACCAAGAAATGGTTGGTATAGCTTCCACACGAATTATGACAATATTATGACATAGCAATCCATAAGTAACATGTATGTCATCTTACAATCCTGGGGTCCTTTATTTGGGGTGTGAAGAAGCATCGCCTAAGGCCGCCGAGCAAAACGCACATAGAACGATTCCTTTACTATTTTCGAGCTTATCGTCAGGTTCGAAACAGTAATTTTTGTAATAGATTTTAAACTATCGCGTTTTTTTTACATAATTTATGTATGTATGTATATGTATTAATTAGCCTAAATACTAATAAAATAAATACCAAGGTTTTTCTCCCACGCCGACGTTTCGGCCGATATCCTATATTACAAAAAATATAACTCACTTGTCCGTAATACTCTCATCTAAATCAACATCAGGTGACATAGCCCTCCTTTTCTCTCTCACAGTAAAGTAAGCCGCGGCATCAGTAATCAATTGTGTAGGCGCGTCAAACAACCGTAACTGTTGACGAATCATGAAGCTGATCACAGGTGATAACGCTATTGAGTCCGCGTGAAATGTCTCTGGTGATAACTGGAATTTGGAAATTTAAGGGATTAACAACTTTAAATAGATAATTATTTTATGAATGTGATTTGGTGCTCCCATATAACATGAAACCAATAGAAGCTGTTCTTGAAGCTGATATTTACAAAAACATTAAAAAATCACACTCTCACGCGATGTACTTCCTACAGGACGTTACTCTTGAAGCTTAGCTTGGAGCTATCGTCATCATCATCATATCAGTCAATTGACATCCACTGCTGGACATAGGCTTGGAGCTATAGAATTTAAGTTTTCTAGATAAATATGGTTGCAGCAAGCACCTTATTACAGTCACAATATAACTTTAACTCATTTACTACTTTCAATACAGTGGCTGTGAGCTTCTTCTAGGTTCTTCTCATGACTCTACTCCATCTGTGAATCTGGCGGTAGCAAATTAACTTAATTAACAAATTAAATTGACTTTCGAAAGTAGTACTGTATAACCCAAATAAACAAATGGTTTGTTTTGTTTTAACATAATACCCAATATATAACAATTTTATGTGACTAATTTTGCATGTGGTGACAGAGTATGAATACAATACTTATCCCAGGGGTGTCGTAAAAACCGACTAAGGGACTATCCGTGAATATTATCTTTACGTAATAAAAAGAAGAAAAACTTGAAATTAAACCCTATACCAATCCGTTTGGCCAGCGTGGTATTAGTAGGCCAAGTATCCCACCGTCACGGGAGGAGGCCCGTCCCTGCAGTGGGACATTAATGGGCTGTTATGATGATGATGATGAATTTTGCATGGCATTACTGAACAAAATTTTCTATTACATGACATGCAAAATAGTAAACTCTCACCTTTCTCGGACATAGTAAATGTGGTGTAAACATAGTAGCCAAGGTATCTGGAGACATTCTATTACTAGCTTCATTGTCCGCAACCACTCTTAGCAGTCTCAATAATCTTTGTAGAAAACTTCTATGTGATGATGTTAGCAGTAATAGTAGTAATTGTAAGGCTGTGAGAAGTTTTACTTCGGATGCTTCGGCATTAGGTGGGTATTGTGCTGTGAATTATTTAGATATAGTTTTAATTGGGTTTGAGTATATATTTTGAAGAAGTTTTGGAACAAACATGGCGCATACTGTATTTATTAAACTTTCCAATAAGTGGGGGTGGAGATATAAATCATAGTTATATTCAGGTGCTTTTTAGGTTCTATTGTTTTATGTTTTTTAAACATGAGTTTTTTGTATTACTTTTTTATAAGAAGCAGCAGTAAATGTAATCATAATAATGATTACATTTACTGCTGAAACCTTATACAGACAGACATATTATGTCTGTCTGTATAAGGTTTGAAAGATTAGGGCTCTGCCTCATACATTATGTTTTGCATTTACATTTTGCTTTTAAATATCAGTGTCACTTTGATAATGTAAAAAAAAGTATTAATGAAATAAAATGTCTGACCTGCCAAAGTACAATATGTCTGATAATACTGATCCATGAGTAGCGGTTGAGGTAGTTCTGCAATAAAACCTTTTAATACTGAAGCACAATCGTGAACGGTAAACTTTCCTTCATCTAATCCCAAATTTGATCCTGTGAGCAAAAGGTTCTTAAGCTCTTGTTGACGTGAAAGAGAACCTGTCCGTCTAAATATACCTTCTTGAGTTACATCTGTAAAATTATAAAGGATAATGTCAGTTCTCATCTTATCATCCGTATGGTGACGGTGTAAGAATACAATATGTGACCACCCCATCTCATCCCATGGGTGTCATAAAGACCGACTAAGGGACTATCCGTGAATATTAACTATACGAAAAAAAAAGAAGAAAAACTTGAAATGAAACCCTATACCAATCCGTCTGGCCAGCGTGGTGTTAGTAGGCTAAGTAATCCTCAGCTACGGAAGGAGGTTCGTCCCTGGACATGAATAGGCTGTTATGAATGAATGTCAGTTCTACCATAAGTTCTGGTCCAAGTTTGTTGCAGTAGTGCATTTTACTTTAAATAACAGGTATTACCCAGTACATCATATTTTATTATGGCTGCAAAAAAGATCCCTGAGGAATTGACATTAAAGCATGTATATTTAACAATTTCATAAATATACTAGCGGCCCATTCCGGCTTCACACGGGCATTATATTCCCGCTTTTCGGTTGAAATTTTTCTCAAATTTTCATTGCTTTAAACGTCATGGAGCCCGAGACCTTTCCCACTAATGCATAACCATGGTAATCAGTTCATGCGTTCTGGAGTTATAGCGTCAGGAAGGAAAACCCAACTTATTTTTATATAGTAGATTTGGTACTTACTCTCAGGTTTTGAAAGAAAATCAATAAGTTCATTAACTCTTAATAAACCTTCTTCTGTTATAGAGTTAACTTCAATATTATTCTTTGCTGTAGTAACATTTATTTGACTAGAATTTGTATTTGTACTCTTTGCTTTCTTGTGAAAATTCCACCTGAACTGTTTTGGTTTATCAGTTGAACAATCAACACTGAAATTTAACAACATTGTATAATATTAGATACACGACAACCTGTACATTATTAACTTGTACAATAAAGACAACTTGTACATCTATACTAATATTATAAAGAGGTTAAGAAGTTTGTGTGTTTGTGACGTTGTAGGGGGTAATCTCTGGATCTACTGAACCGATTATAAAAAAATTATTTGTGTGCTGAATAGTCCATTTATCGAGGAGTGTCATAGGCTATATAGTATCACGCTAATAGGAGCGGAGCAGTAATAAAATTTAAAAAGTGAGGCTTTTCTTGCCACTTAACAAAGTATGCACGGGTCAGTTAGTATTAAATAGATATAACCAAATTTGCACATTGTCACCAGAACAGGAAAGTCACACAAACAAGATAAACTTTAAAACAGAAAACTGATTGCATATAACAACTGTAAAATAAACCCTTCTTTCTTGGTAATCTTAGTAATCTCAATTTGTTGATAATATCAAAGAAACTTTATGACTACAGCTGTATTCAAAATGAATGAAATATGTATTAGTAAACAAATAAATATAATTTAAATGAAATGGTACTTACACAGTAAATAGTATTTATAGCTATATTATGTAAAATTAAATTAAAACTTAAACAGAAACATCTAAAAAATATAAAAGACAGGAAATAAGTACACAAAAATATAGATATGGTTACAAAGTTAAGTAAATTAAGTTTATTTAGTATTTAAGTTAGTATTCCTGTCTCTTAATATTAGTGTGCCTTAGATAAAATTAAGGTTTTTCATATAAAATAATAGGTACAAGACAGTGAATCTAATTCAAGATTGGATGTATGCATCTTTCGATCTACTGTGCAGTATTACCAGAGAAACAATGATGCCAAATTCAAGGTAATAAAGCAGTGTACTTGTACTTAGTAATCCAAGTGTACTTACAAATCCGTAAATTATAAAAAAATCGAGTAGTACTTAAATTTTCGACTGAAGCAGATGGGTAAACAAAGCGGAAATGGCAATAGGTTATGTTACAACGGTTGTATGATACTTACTCGTCAGAATTTATATCCACAACGAAAGATAAATGCATGCGCACTAAAGTAAAGAACTGTTCTAAGTTCTCTTTTCTTAGTCTTTCAATTAAAACTGTGTCCGTGGAAGTCATTTTTACTTTATCACAAAGGTTCATAAAATTAATAAAACTATTACAATAACGTATTGTTTACACCCATTTTAATAATGAATTAAACAACAGAGAGTTGTTTTACAATACTTTGGCACGACCAATAATCATTTTGTTACGAAATAAATTAAAAACAAGTAAATACACAATCACTATTCTACATTGTTTTCAAAATGTCAAGCACAACGGAAAAAAGGATTCGTTCTGAAACGTCTTACAATTGGAAACTTTTTTATAGATAGCTTCTCTTAGTAATTTTTGAACGAAATATAGCAAGAGAAACTTTTTATAATTATTTATTTATACTCTAGATAAAGTATAAATAAAATTAAATTAAGTAAAGATAAATATTAAAACTATACAATCTAATAACCGTTATGATTTGTCCAGATTGCCTTAACATGAACATGTAAATTATAGAGATATCCACATGACGTGAATTGATTCATTTATAAGTCATGTACAGTCAGCCCCAAAAGTCGCTGAACACATTTTAAATTCCAAAACTACTGGACACTAAAAATGTCATAAATCAGTGTCGCAACAAGAGCACAGAATAAGCTTTACATACAAAACGACCATAACACGCTGAACACGGTTATTACAAAAGTAGCTGACCCCTAGTATTTTTAAAAGTAACTGAACGCCTAAGATTCCAAAAATAGCTGTACATACGCGTCAATTCGTATTAAAACCTACTTTTTGGGTATTATAAATTAAGCATCTTTAAAAAAATAAAAACTTTTAGAACAGATAAGTTTTGTTCAAAGAGGTTTAATTACAACGTTTTTTTATCTTGGTTATGGCCTAGGTATACATTAATTTGTCAAATTATGTATTTTACATGTCAATGAACCAAAATTCACTTTAGATCAAGAACACCAAAAGTAGATTGACAGCCAATAACATTGAAAATATGATTTGTCAACCTACTTTTGCATTTAATGATGTTCAGCTACTTTTGAAATACTAGTGTTCAAATACTTTTGGGAATACTAGTGTTCAGTTACTTTTAAAAATACTAGGGTTCAGCTACTTTTGTAATAACCGTGTTCAACGTGTTATGGTCGTTTCGTTTGTAAAGCTTATTCTGTACTCTTGTTGCGACACTGACTTATGACATTTTTAGTGTTCAGCAGTTTTGGAATTTAAAATGTGTTCAGCGACTTTTGGGGCTAACTGTACATTGTACATTTTACGTTACGTGTAAAAATATTGCACGCAGTTTAACTCTTGATGTAGTTCAGTCTAAGTTTGAAAGATGGCGCTGTTTAATTTTAATTAATTAAATTCAAATATCTTTCATTAGACTGAACCGATTACAATGAAACAATGACTAAATGTAACTTCAACTTACGCTTAACCGTTGTGTATAAAAGTCATCTACATTGCTTTCGAAGATTTTACGTGATGCCCGAAATAATTTACAGAATACAGATAATAATTCTAAAAATGCCGGAAATGGGTTCTGTTGGTAGTCCTTTAACACCCTGGCTATTTTTTATTTCTTTTTAATGTACAAAAACGACTTTTCTACAGTTTCATTATATGTATAGATATGGGTTTGATTTAAAAACAAAAATAAGTTTTGGTTCTAAATATGGGGAACCCCGAAACTTTTTTCTTCAACTTTTGTGTGAAAATCTTAAGTGTTAACTTCTACTTGCCAAATTAGTAATGTAATGTTTGGCAACAGAACCCTAAAAGACTATGGGTGTAGGGGATGGAATCAATGTCCATCAAAGAACTCTATAGTTATCCTTTCTAGGGTTTTCCCAAGGATTAACATTATGTAGTTTTGTTCAGTGCAACATGCATAATGGTATTAAAATTGTCATAATAATATTAAAATTGTCAATTCTCCTGATTATTCCTCATTATAATCAACATTTTTTTAAAAACCACCAAATAATCATGAGCATACTTCATGAAAGCAATTCTTTTAAGAAATTCACAAAAAGAAATAAATTAAAGCCTCCGTATTATAGAATGATACATTTATTTCAACACATAATTACAGTCTTAAGCAGATAATGCAGTAACGGACATTTAAAACATATCATCATGTCCCATTTCTGCTAGTAAATTAAGTCCTCTTTCTTTCAATGCTTTTGATAGTAACTTCTGCTGTTCAATCTTGGCATCCTGTTCTCTTCTTTGAGCATCAAGTATGTCATCAACAGATACTTCGGTCAAAGGTAAATTATCTTCCTTGTCTTTATCCTGAAAAGTACTTACCAATTAAAAAGGCATTTATTTAAAAAAAAAAATACAATAAACTTCATATTTTAGAGCTTGAGCTGTTCTATCATAGGAAACTTAATAACAACTTACTCCCTTACTTATAAACGCCTCTTAAATATTTAGTCATTTGATTAGCTTAAATTCTGACAATTTTGTTTGGCATAAGGTTGGTTTTGCTATTAAAAATCTCGCTAAACAGTGATTAAATTTAAGAGGTGTTTATGAGTAAGGGGGTTAATCATAGCAAACTTAATGTAGCGATGGGCCACCTTACAATGGTGAAGTCCAGCGAAAAAGGGACATTAGCGTACTAATATCTGGTCAGGACAGGCTTTATTGATGTAGGAAAAACATTTGCTAACTAGGCTTTAGCCTGCTTTTATGAGATCTGTGGGATGAATCAGACTGGTAAGCATTCATTCTTACTATGTTACTTGCCACTACCCACACAATGAAGAATTTACTTGCATTTCCTATGAGTTACAAGCCTTACATTTCTAATAAGAAAATCTATCTAATATCCAACATTATTTTGATGGCTGTGTTAAAGTCATTGTTGATAATTTACAACATTTTATAATTACCAATTTAATATTTTACAAGAAACTTACAATTTCCCCAAGTAGAACTACATTTTCTCCTCTTACAATAAATATACCGCGAGGAATATCTCCGTACTCCCTGCCAACGTGAATCCTTTCTATAGTCTTATGTAGAACTAGATTTGCAAATTGGTCCACGCAGCGAAGATATCCAATTAGTGTTCGGCCATCCCGCAGCAGCACCATGAGCTTTTCTTAATAAAACAAGAATTGTTTTGATAAAAAAAATAACATGATTGAACAATTTACAAACGATGTTTTGTGACACATACTATCTAATTCATCTAATAAATGTGCGGTTCCTGCTAAAGGATTTACATTGCTAGACATTGTGTTCGACGTCAGGTTTAAATTAATTCAGGTATAGAAAGTACAGCAAAGATAACTTTACAATTTTACAAACAAACTAAACCAATGATGATATTTTAAACAAAAACTTTAGATTGGATGACAGATGTCACACACAACCTGTCATCTATCTACAGATGTTAATTACTCGATTACCCTATTCGAAATTCCAAACAATAAATTTAGTCGAGATATTTATAGAGGTTTACTTAACAAAGCTGCGTAAAATTACACTAACTCGAATTTCCTAAACTAAAATCTGCAATGCAGACATTATTTTCTTTTTGTAAATTGCTTTTGTGGTTAGACGTCATATACACGACTTCCTTCATTGTGTCAATAATATTAATCGACTATTTTACAGTGCTAAGCTGACGGACTGATGACAGCTCTACGGTTTCGTTTCTGATTCTGAATCTGTCATTGAATTAGAAGTACTTTCTTACTTTCTTGCTTGCATTCACTAATCACATTCTAACACACGAATTATTGTTTTTATCTAATTTAGCACGTGAAAACAACAGCAACAATTACATTTTGTGCTATGTTCGATAGTGTTTTGAGTTTTTCCAAAGTGTTTATTACATCTAGATATTGCGACTAATGAAAATGGAACAAGACGATGAAATCAAATCCGGTTGTTTATTATTTCCGCCTGCCGGAGGGAATGTGTTTAGCAAATTTCCTAAAAAGGTACTTGTGCAAAGTTTTCATAATTAATTAAATTTAAAAAATTATTAGAGCGTATAGCTTACTACATTTAGGTAATATTGGTTTGTTAAATAATAGCAATTTGTAATCAAACAAGTAATGTGTCAATGCTTTGGAATAGTTGTACTTGTCAGCATTCTTGTTCTTGACAAAGTCATTAGACTAACTTTTCCTGGAGTGTGATTTTATAATACCATTACAATTATTATATAACAAAATGAAGAAAACTATTAAATTAAAATTATCTCTGTTTAGTAGTTTAAAAAAGAAGAATACCTATTTGTATTTATTTAAACTAATATCATAAGATATTAAGCATTGCTATTGTTAAAGAGAAGATAATTAAATATAAAATGTTTGTTTAATAGCAATTTTTTATTACAGTTAATAAATTTTTAGCTGTATTACGTTAAAAATATTAAATTTATCATTATCTACCTTTATTAACTGCATTTACTCGGTAAATTTTTCACCTTATGGTCACAAAAGTAATGCAATTAATACATACTTACTACAAATTTAATGTGAAGTGCATGAAATTAAAAATCTTTTGGTTATAGATCAGTTTGATACCCATTTATTTTAATATTCAATTGCATAGAAATTGCTGTTTGATTTGACCTGGTCGAAATATAAATCGAGCAACCAGCCCAGGCTTCGCACGGTACAATATTATGTGTGTATTATATTTACAAACTTTCCTGTTGAATCAGTCGAATCGATTAAAAAATCTGCTTTAAAATCAGTTGCATAGCTTTAAAGATGTAAGGATGTATAGGGTCGGACAGGCAGCCACAGGGACTTTGTTTTATACATTGTTGTTATCACATATCATAGTACATGTGCTACTCAGTTGCATTTGCAATGTGCAGTTGCAGCATGTGTGATAAATAATATGTATTTTATATTAAGAATAAAAATCTTTTGCACTTGAAGATAAGACCTAATCTTAGCATTTAATTACACTAAATTTTACACACAGACAATAAAGTGATGAAAAAGGGACTAAAAATAGAAACTGTCACAAACTGATCTTATTTAGTTGGTGTTGTAAAAATTTCTTAGGCAACAATTTGACAAAATTATGTAGTCTGAAATTTGAAATAGAACATAAGTTACTTTTTATCAAAACAAGCTGCGGGCGAAAACTTTTGTCTCAAATAATACTGTCTTACAGTGTTGGCTTCTCTTTTCCCTTATGTGGCCGAATCCCTTGACCTAATAAAGCTTAGGCTTAACAAACTTTTTTATGGTTACATGACTTACTGAATATTTCTAAGTGTTCTTATTCTGCCCTTAAACTCGACTGATAGAAATAAATTGTTTTGTCAAGGCTCATAACTTTTTCAACAGGGAATATTCATTAGTGAGAGTTTAGTAAACCATTTTGCATAAACCGAGGCTCTCGGAAATTTGTGTCCTTTAAGGACTGTATTTAATGCCTGGCTTTAGGTGTGTACAATGCTAAAATATATGCAGTAAGATTTTTTATTGTGTTCATCAAGGATCAGATTGTGCAATATGATCGATAAATGGAAAGTTTGTTGTACAATAATAATTGTTCTAATGGCATTATACTACAAATAAAAATTTTACCGCCTAAAGCACCTTCGTCTGAAATATTCATGTTTACAATTAGTTTAACTCATGCAGGGATCAATCTGCATCTTATGTCATCATCAATTAATAGATCGCGCAATATTACTTAGCCGGTCTGAAGTTATGTTTCAGAGAAGTTCGCATATTGTTATAGCGTTTTATGTAAAATTTTCCTGGTTTGGTTTCCATAGAGATAATTTATTTATATATAATATTTGCGATCACTTAGACGACTTTTGCTTGCGAAAGCCTGGTGGATCTGGATAGTGATCTAGTACAGTACCCGGCCGTAAATATTACAAATCGACTTTTGTAAAGAGACAATCGGCCAATTTCGGCTTCCTAAAGTATCATCTCTGTCGCACGAAATACAAACAGTCAGGTATCTATTAGCAACTGTTAAGGGTACACATTCCACAGACACGAACTTGGTAGTGAGCGGAGCCTAAAAGATTGTTGTCGGAAAAATGCGCACTAAAAAATAACTTTGGGAAAGAACAAATAATATTTACACATAAATAAATACTTACTATTTGATAATAAATTTCAAATGTAGGAGCAATTAACTTTTTTCATTTGTATGGAGTTGCGACTGGCATGCGTACCCTTAAAACAAATTATGATTTGATAGTGTGTGTTAAAAAAGTTTGGTAAAATTTCATTGGGTAATAAATTTTTTTTAAATCTTTTTGGCAAAACGGTAGGAACCCTAATTTGAAACCGTAACCTTTCGCTACAATATGACGTTATAGTTTCTAAGCACACGAAATTAAAACATTTAATTATATGTTCACAGACAAAATGGCAACAGAAACACTGCATCCTCTTCACTGCCAGCAAACAGGGGATAGAACGTCTAGAAATATATGACAATAAGGATGAAGTTTCAACAGGTGCTATACCCAAAATTATTACTCTCGAAAATTGTATAAAAATAACACATGCTAGTCCAAACACTATTACTATACTTACTAAGTCACACACACAACAACTTTCTACACAAAATGAATCAGAGACATTAGAATGGGTCACTGCTTTGCAACACGTAGCTTTTAGAGGCAAAGATTCAAATCTTATTGGTTGTGATGAAGACAACGATTTATATTCCTCATCTGGAGAGGGTGTATTCTCAGTCAAAATGTGCCCTTCTGAAGCTTCAACTAGGTGCGGTTTTGAACCTATCAGATATCTCCTTTTGCTCACATCAAATACAATAGAATTAAGAGATGTGAATGACGACAAACTGTATGCCACTTGGCCATATAGGTACATAAGACGTTATGGTTACAGACAGGGTAAGTTTACTTTTGAAGCAGGGAGAAAATGTGATACAGGAGAAGGGATTTTCCACTTAGAACATCCAAACCAATCAGAAATATTCAAATGTTTATCTTTAAAGATGAAAACAATGAAACAAATGATTGGTAATGATAACCTAAACAGTCCTGAACATAGTGAATTCAATATTCAACCATGTGCCAATTTATTTCCTGGGTCTAGAAGTCCATTAGTGGCAGCAAGACCTGATGACTTGAACTTAAGTACTCTATCATTTAAGACTACAGTGTCTAGCCTTAGTCAACAAAGTAGTGGCACAGAAAGAGACACAGCACCATTACTCATGCCTAAACCAGCCTTAAAACCTAAACCAGCAAAGCCACCTAGAAAAATATTCAATCTTCCTAAAAGCAAAGAGACTGTAAGTTCAGTTGATGAAAGTATAGACTTCATAAGATATAAAAAACTGGACAATTATGAACCAATAGAACAAAGAGAACCCAGTCCACCATCTGTGCCTTACGACAAAGTTGAAGTTAGGAGTGAGGCATGGAAGACATTAGGTATCGACACCCCAGACCACACTGAATTTACACCTAATTTGGGCGACAATCCACACTGTATGAAGTTAATTTCAAGATCACAGGATAATTTAAATACAACTGGTCCAGAGGCTTCTCGAATTATTCTGTTACCTAGTCCTGTAGTAGACCCAGAAGATGAAAATTATGATAGATTACAATATTTTGGTTCTACAAGTAAATTGAATAAATCGTCACGGTACAAAAAGATAGAGGCACGACCTACAACTTTAGCTCTTAGTGAGCCTAAGAATAAAGATACTTGGAACGATTACGACGAAGTTGAAAATGTCATGCAAACTGCTAGATTAGCTGACGATTCACATCTTGGTTACGGTATGATACGTAAACCAAACACACCCGGGCCTCAAGTTCCAACGGCTGCGCAAGTCCAAGCGCTGCAAAATCTTGTTGGTCTTGAAGAGGTTAATCATAATACTAGCAATGGTACTGACTATGCTATCGTAAGTCGTCCAAAAAGAGTATGATAATTAATATTGTAAAATGCTGCAAAATGTATTTTTAAGACTGAATTTTCGTCAGTGATTGTTTACTCAATTACGTCTATATTAGGGTAAGATAACAACGACAATGTCTGAAAGATGTTAAGAATGTGAATGGATTTATAAAAACTGAAATTAACATGTCACCCAAAACACACAAGAACTCATAACCGGTACACAGCTGAGATAGTTACAGGAGTTAATCGATATAAAAATCGCGCTCGAGCAAAGCGGACACTTAAATCTCGTCACGATTGGCGTGTGCCGTAAAGCTCGATTTACACAGCGACAAGTACAGTCGCTACTGTACTTGTCGATGTGTAAATCGGGCTTAAGATGTTTTAAGTATAACATAAGCCGTTGTAAAGACACCTTAAACGAAGGGTCTTCATCCCTAGCCAGACCGACGATCGTAGATTTGTGAAGACAGAGATTGATTTCTGTACCTACGTGTTTTGTGGTTAGGTATAGGTACATAATAATATCTATAATGACTATGTATGACTCTTTGTAGATCTATTTTTATAACTAAAGCCCAAATCCATTCTCAATAAGACAACCTTCCAAAAATAAAAACAACTGCATTCCTTTTTACATTCTTGTTTAAAAAAAAATGATTATAATTGTAAATTAGTGTTTTTAAATGTAATAATTATAGCACAAATCTTAGTCGTATCTATTGTATTTATATGTAAGAGATTATCGAAATGTACTGTTATTATATTGTGATTATATTGTGCCTTATTTTAATAGAATCAGTGACTCTGAATGATTATTTTGATATGATGTATTTTTCTAAAAATGTTTTTTTATGTATGCAGTTAAATGTAAAATAAACTGATATAATAAAGTTTTATTAAGTAAAGACAACGACGTCTTTGTTCGCGCACGAAACGCGCTTCCCGTGTGACAAATCTAATAAAAATTAAAATGTGAGAGTTTTGTCTTTTTGTAGGAAGTAAATAAAAACATATTTTGCTATAAGTAATTAATATTTTTATATGTTTATTTTTTTACTAGTAATTATTCAGAGTTCAGTATTGATTACCAACTGGTGCCAATTTAAAAAAAAAATATTTTTAAAGTTTTTCCTTTAAATATGGAAATTGTAGATGTAGAAATAAATTATATTTTAAGATGTAGAGCAGTATTCTTATAAATAATTAAAAGCGCATCATGGATGAGCTATATTTTTATAGTACCTAAGTAATTTTGTAAACCTTTTATCTAGTAAAGAGAGTTTTGTAAGCACTGATGATATTAAATCGAATAATATTTTAATTAAATCGACTAACTATGTATCGAATAGTTTGCGTGTTTATGGGAGATGACCTTTGTAAAGCCAGCTGTGAGAAAGCTTATGAAAACATACCATTGTTATTTTGCAATATGAACAATATTGAGTTCATTATGATTATATAATACCATGGATCCGCGGTGAATATAATCACCACATAGAGATAGGTATATTTTCCCAACATCTTGAAACAGCGTGAATTCGCAAAAAACATTCGAAAAGTTCCGGGAATAAAATTAAAAAATCAAAAGAAAATGTTTGATTTTTTAATTTTATTCCCGGAACTTTTCGAATGTTTTTTGCGAATTCACGCCGTAAATATTTTATTACTAAATGGTGAAATAAAAATCCATTCATAATATGTATCACGAATTAGTACTACTGTCCATATTATTTTTATAGAAGCAACAAGAGATTTTCCCGAACACAATAGCGATACTAGCGATATCAACTAGACCTCCCTAAGTCTGTTGTAATAAGACACATTTTTGAATGAAAATATACTTATTCCTAGTTTGACGTTTTACTATGCTTTTATTATGTTATTTAATCCAATTGTACTTGTTTCTGGTTTCAACCAAAGGCATCTTCCGATACGCTGATTATAGAACACCTGTTGTGGTTTTCTAGAATCTCCTTATACCATTCCATGTAAATATACTGTAACTCAATTGATTCCAATGTTTATAGTTTAGATTTATAGTTGGCCATATTTTCGATTTGTAATCTCTTGTAATATGAATGATTATAATAAATCATATAATCTTTTTAGAAAGTATTTTTATTTTATTACAAATTAAGATGAAGAGTCTAAACTATATTTTTTAATCAGCATGTCAATTCTCGTACCTTAAATTCGGTTAAGTTAACTTTTAGTTGTCAAATTGTCTTGTTTTTGCTATTGCAATTGTAATCTTTTGTGGTCGTGTTAAAGTTTTATTTAGAGTGCGACAATTTGACAACTAAAAGTTAACTTAACCGAATTTAAAGTACGAGAATTGACATGCAGTTTAAAAAAAACGGAAACAAGTGTCAAGACAGTAATTTGTGGATCATACAAAGAAATTCTTGTGTGAAATTCAAACCTGCGTCATCGTGCACGGCAGCCGCTGCAAAGGACTACGAGGCAGTCTTTCCAGGTTCTTACTATTCTCAGGTAAGTTTTTAATTATTTTTTTTTATTTATTACGTCAGAATTTTGAATTAATAGTTACAATTACTATAGCTATGGACAATGTTGATTCTGAATCAAATACGCTTCTGAATCTTGAAGATAAATACTTGAAGTACCCTGTTGGTACCTCAGATACCTATCACGAGTAGGTAGGTAAGTCGAAAGATATAGGAAACATGTATTTTAGATACACATATTACGAGATCTTCATCACAGACAGTGACTCACTATGCATTCTTACTACGTCACGGAGTACTTAAATATGATTTTATTTTTGGTGCAAAGTAGTAGAGAATTACCACTAAAGACTAACCCCTGATTTCCGAATGACTGATCAAGTAAAAATTAACTAATCAAGTGTCAAAACTATTATTTTCAGGAACTAAAATGAGTTCCAGTTTTGACACTTGATTACCTATTTGTTTTTTACTTGATCAGTCATTCGGAAACCAGGGGTCAGTTAGTTTCTAAGCTACTTAGTTTCTGCATCATCCATTAATAACAAAAATTATTTTTATATTTACGGTTGTTATTGCATCTACATATTTTCATCCATTGTTTCATGTGATTATTGAATAGGTAGTACAACGTCAATTTGTTGTTGTTAAAAGAATGATAACATTTATCATGACTTCATGATTAGAACTACTTTTTGTCTATTTAATGTTGTTTTATCAATTAGCATTGTTCTATTTGTTATGATGATTCGTACAAATTAGCATCCTCATCAAAGTTGTTTATTATTAAAACTGTGACCGTCAGAATGGCTGTGTGCCAGCCTTATTTAGGATCGAGGCATCGATTAAAAAATGCTACCTAATTGCTACCAACAATTAAATAATTGCTATCTCATTAATTTTGAAAATATATGGAAAATTTGTCTCACCAGCCATTCTGACGGTCACATTAAAACTGTGCATAGAGAACCGTAGCAAGAATATGCACCTACCTGATTCGAAAAAGTTAGGTCTGCTCTAGGGACAGAGGGAAATCAAGACTAATCAGCTAGATGTTTCACTGGTTTACGGCTTAATGTCAAGTTTTGCAAGCTAGGACAGCAAATTAATCAAACAATTTGAGCATTCCTATGAATTCGTTTACGGTTAAAGCTGTACAGGGACAATTTTGCAAGAGATAACTACTCGAAATAAAAGTAGAAAGGGACGGTCCATCCTCACCAAATGGCCCGCATCGGCCAGTATCGCATCGCACTGGCCAGTATCGTATGCGGCGGAAACCGACCGCGTCCCGCCAGATGACCTTCGGTTCTTTTTAGTTTCATAGTTTTAAGCCTTGAGTGCAGACGACCGCATTTGGCGGTATTCAAACGTATGCGGCGGTATCCGTACACACGCGGACGGAGCCGGTCGCGTGTCGCGGCATGTCACAGGGTGTGTTTACCCTTGACTTGGTAATACATATAAACTTTAAACACTGTACAAGATTTTAAGTTAAGTAGTACTTATAGTAAAATTCGTTTCGATGCGGGCCGGTTGGTGAGCATGGACCTTAAACAAATTTGTTAAGCAACTTTGAGTGTAGGTATTAAGAATCTGAACTGATCTGGAGTCTAGGGGTTACTGTGGTTATTCTGGTTTTATTCCTACAACTTAAAAGATAGTCATGAGCATTGATTTTCTTTTTAAAAAATTAAGTTATATTTAATGTTGTTCGAAGACTTTTGTCTCTCTCAATGTCCAGAACAGAACTCCCCGTGATAAATGCGGTAGAGAATGCAGAGACCTTACGATCGAGCCGATTAGAGATCACCTGATCGTCAACAATTCGAGCCGCTCTTCGTTGTACGTGGTCAAATGGAAGGAGTTGATACTGGGGTGCTCCAGCCCAGAAATAGAAACAGTATTCAATATGTGGCCGAACCTAGGCCTTGTAGAGTTGTAGGCGATGCATGGTTCGGTGTGAAATACTGACTCGCTCTATTGAGCACACCCAGCTTTTGCAAGGCTAATTTTATTTTACTCTTCAAATGACCGCGAAACTGAACTTCGCTCGAAATGCCGACACCCAAGATTTCAATAGAGGGCTTGACAATATGGGGAGCGCCTTCGAAATCAATACTTACGACAAAGGGAGTTTTTTTTGCGGTAAACGCGCAAACCTGTGTCTTTGAGAGGTTGAATCGAACTAGATTTAGCTGAACCCAATTCGAGACATGACTAAGCATGTTTTCGATATCAGACACAAGTCTGTATCGGTTCTCATTGACGTTTACTGATGAAATATTTGCATGACCATTAGAAGAGGTCTGTCCATGAAGTAGAACACTAAAGGGCTGGTAGCATTAAATAATTGCACATTCATAATTTGATAAAAGCTTATTATTTTAAAAATGGATACCTTCCAATATATAACACAAATAAATGGCATAAACTTTATTGGGTTATATTTCACATCACTTTATTGCACTACACCATATCTTACATTCCTGCCATATTCACTCTTTTTTACTGTCATCTAACAGTAATGTTGCATCATTCTTTGGAATGTCCTTAGCTATTTCTGCAGCAATAAATTCAAGATCTGAAGACATAATCTTTTGCACAGTTTCTCCTTTTTCAGCCATAATATCTTCTATATTTTTCTTTCCATTCATATCAGTAAACCAATTCAAATTGTCAGCTATCAAATGTTTGTTTTCGCAGCCTTCACATATAACTATTACAACACCTTTGTAATATGCTTGTTTTGAAATAATTTTATTATTCCTTGTATTGCATTTTTTACATGTGAACATCAATTGAAATTTAGCCGTTTCTATGTTTTGTTCCGTATTCAATTGGATCTCATTAAACCTTGTTGCTGTTGTACCAAAAGCTCTGGGTGATTGTACTTTTGGTGTTGATGTGGATAATGGCCGTAGTCCTACCAGTCTTCTGCCAAAATATGAGTTACCATTGCTTGGGAAGCACACGATATTGTTTAATAAACGAGGTCTGTGATATTTTACCACAAAGTCAATTAATGTTTTGTGAGACATTTTGACAGACTATCGTTATTCATGCACTAGACAATACAAAATTATATTTTAGCGATGTTATTACACTACGATATTTGCAATCTGTTTCAATATATTCTATGTTTCGGAGTATTGCACAACTTTTAAAACAAATTTCGTCTTTACTTTCTTCAAAAAATAAACATAACCTTCAATGTCAATGTGATTCTGTATCTTCTGTGTATATAACAATTTTCTATGTAAAGAATCTAAACGAACCAGAAGAATAGATATTAAGTAAAACTGTAATTAATGTGCGATTCAAAGGTGTGGAACGAATTAAGAAATAAAATAATAAAATTTTAACTTTAGACTTTGTCTATTCTTTTGACACTTGGACATTGACAATAATTTGACAATGACAACTGGTAACTGCTTGATAGTTGTAATAAATGAAGAAATGTTGCTGAGGATAAAAAAAACTTTTTAAGTTAGTCGATTGAATTAATCGATACTTGCAATTATAATACTTTATAAATAGCATTTGTTGTATTTTCATAAATGCTTTAAAATGATACCGCGGTATTAAAAGGTTTTATTGAACGCAATTAAAAGATATAACACGGTTTCGTGGCGGGTGGCTATGGGACCTCAGCCTAGGCTAACTCAGCCGGCCTAAAGTCAGCTATCAAAAAAGTTCGCGTAGTTCGCTTTTCGAAAACTGACATCTGCTCAGCCAATTATTGGAACAATTTCGGGCCGGCCACGTTGATTGGCGAGTTTCTTATTGTACTCTTTGTGAGACATAATAGTATTATTAATATATTACCATTGTCAATGGTTGCATAGCAGGATATGCATGCCATTTAATTTTATGCCATAGATACACTCTGTCTATAAAGTCCTGAAAATAAATGAGGCCGCCACTGTGCTACACGTAGCAACCCTATTTAGTCTGAGAAAATAGTTTTCATACTAGTAATTTATTGAAAAAATAAGTAATTTTGAAACACATTATATCTAATACTCAAGTAAGAAATTCACACAACTCTTAATGAGATAATTCATTTCATTGGTTGAAACCCTAAGTGATTGAGAAATTTGAATAATTGTTATAACATGACCTTTATAGAAGTAGTGTTAACCCTTTAAACATTTTAGATGACGATGTTTTATTTCTGTTTTATATGCACTATAGTCAAGCCATTTTAAATTTTGACAGTTGTTTTGAGCCATAGAATGTAACATAATTTAGTGTAAGAATTATGAGCCATAACGTAATTTTTTACTTCTACAAAACAATTATGTTCTATGGTTTTAATTTTAGTGCTGCTACTATATGGCTGCTGCCACATGTATACCAAACTTAAAAAACTAAACTATAAATAATAATCGATTATCGATTAATCGCTTGTTATCTAAATCGATAAATCTCATAATCGATTTCATACACCAACCCTAAACTACATGGGTCAAAATTCACCTATTAGAATGGTATGGGTATTAGAATAAATTAACGGATTGAATCAGAGTAATAAAAACGCATGTACACAGTTAACAAGGAAATTTATTCATCGCTTTCATTATAGGATTTTTGAAATATTCGATGTTGAGATAACTTTCGTTGCCACCTTCATCGTCATCACTAAAGCTTTCTTTGCTGCTGCTATTATCGTCAGTATTTGCCTCTTCTCTTGTAGTATTCTGATTCGAGCTTCTCGACGCGATGGCAACTGTTTTTCCAAGTTTCAGCTGTGATGCTGCTGAAGGCCCTTTTTAGAAATTGCCAACATTTTGTGACCTGCGGGAACATAAACAGTTACTTGTTAGTGATTATTTTATAAAATATTCTGTTATTTTATATATCAATTCATCATCATCATAACTGGATACTTGGCCTACTGGTACCACGCTGGCCAGACGTATTGGTATAGGGTTTATTTCAAGTTTTCTTTCTTTTTATTTCATAAAGATAATATTCACGGACAGTCCCTTAGTAGGTTTTTACGACACCCGTGGGATGAGATGGGGTGGTGATATATTGTATTCTTCCTTCGTCACTACACGGAAACCACTGATTTACTAACTATACTAATATTATTATTAAAAAAGATTTGATTATTGGTTTATTTGGAGGGGCGTATAGAGGGCAAAGAGGAGTAGAAAGGGAAAATAGGCTAGAAACTATTATTTTAACTATTTTATAGAGAAAAATTACTATACAAAAGAATATGCTTTATTATACAGGTTACCTTGTATGAAGAATGATAAATAATGTCTTTCCTTAGTTCTTCAGGCAAATCTCGATTTTTATATTACTAGGGCATTTCTTGTAGGCCTATTGCATTTAAAATTTTGCGTAATACTTCAAGACTACAATTAAAATCCATCACAGTTCTAGCTATCACCTGCAACTATCTGAGGGTTGGTTGGAGCCTGAAATTTTACAAAAGTTATGTTGATTAAACATTTGATTATACTTTTACAATAAATTTAGACATACCTAGACACAAAATACAGGCAAAGAATGGGATGAAAAGAATAACTGCAATACCTAACTAAAATTTATTCAGTGTTAAATATTAACTAACAAGATATCATTTAACATGGAGTTACTAAGAACTAAATAATAAAAAAATTATAAAATATTGCAATTTAATTATTCACTGTCGACAGACCAGTTGATGCGACAGTGACATACTTAGTTTAGATATAACAACCGTAATATAGACAAAGCAATTAATTCAAATTCAAAATTAGGATAAATCTTGACTGAATTATACTAATGCAACTGATAATGTATCAACAGAATAGGTCGTACTACAATATTTCTTACTTTCAATGACAATCTTACCTAAAAATATGCTATGTACGCAATGCCTGTTTTTGGTCTCTAAATCGCAAATGGAGTGAATATATTACTTGAGACAGATTACAAAACACAGTAACACGATTACATACCCATCAAAGTTGCAGTTCGCCCATAAATATCATCCAAATCACATAAAATTTGAGCAGCTTCGTGCTCCGTCAAACATCGCTATAGAACATCAAAAATCACTTCCCACGTGCCACTTTGATTTACTCTACTCATTCTTTATGTTGTTCTTCGTAAGTCAGTATTAGTTTATTGTAGATTAATGAACTTATAAAAATCACAAAATGAAAACCGTTCCGCAACTTCTACTCGATGACAGCTCATGTACAAGTCTATTTTGAATTTCAGTGTTGCCAGACACATGAACAATTTAGTTCCTCAAACTTTAATTTCTTGACTTTATAGACAACCTGTAGCTAGTATGTATATATAACTACACATGTACATGGTATTTATTAGTAAGTTAAACATAAATGACTTTATTTTAAATAGCAACTAATTAATAGTAAATAAATACATTTTTCATTAATTTTTGTTTCTTATCACAAAATAGATACATGATGTCGATATTTTCAAACAGCACTATTTGACATTGACATGTGGGAAAAACAGCAATCAGATCAGGCACTTTTTTTGACATTAGCCACCTCAATTTTTTTTACATTTCAAACAATAACGTAACCTCAAATGATCTGTATAATTATCCTATTTTAATTATATTTTTCGTAATGTATTAAATTCTAGTGGATGCAGTTTTGGAGAAAAATCTAAAGCTTTTGGCATTATGTTTTAATCTAAACACTTCCACAAATAACAAGAACAAAATTTTTTGTTGAGAAAAGTTATAAATTTTTGTTCATTAAAAATGGGTGATTCGGTGTGGTTTACTAATCAACTATCAGAAAGAATAATGGAAGATGCTGCAATTTTTGATTCTACAGGATATATTGTTACTGGTGAGTAATGAGTATAAACTGGAAATACTTTTTCTTTCTTTTATATTTCTTACTTTTAAACAATCACAGACCTTTCATATCATATAAAAAACTGCATATCTTTATTATTGTACCAATTTTATGCACATAGACGAAGTATTTTGTTAAAGAAACAAGATGCTTACAATTATCCGAATACTTACATTTTCTATCTTTAACATATTCTGTTTATGTGTATTCGAAAAACACAATAGTAGTTGAAACAATCTGAATAAACATTATCATCAATGGAAGGAAAATTCTTAAAAGTAGATCAAAACAAAATGATTCTGAAACATACATTTTTGTAACAAATTAAGGCTATGGAGAAAACCACATGCTTGCTGGGTTTTCTAACACATAGACAAGCAGTCCTGTATTTTGTTGATCAATAAAAAAGTGGCTACTGAAAATCTACCTAGTTTATGTTTTAGTATTAGTAATCTATATTAGCAATAGCATGTTTGACCTCAAAACAGTCTCTGGGTTGGACTGGATCCAGAAGGTGCAAGACCGTGTTCTGTGGCACATGTTACGATAGGCCTATGTCCAGCAGTAGACTGCAATAGGCTAATGTTGACTGAATGCAAACTAAGTTATAAGAACGTGAAATGATATACGTGAAGTATGACAAGCCATTCCTGATCTGCAATTGTAAAATTAATGATTCAATCATGCTCTTGATCTCTCTATTACATTACTAAATTAAAATAGTGTAATACTGTTAAAACTCTTACTACAAGGGCGGGGTACGACAGGTGTCCATGGGTGGCAGTGATCACTTACCAACAGATGACCTGCTGGCTTGTTTGCCTTTTATTACATACAAAAACATAGTTTATTCATACATTATTTAAACATTATTTGTAGTGGATCCTCAGTCTGAAATCTAAAATTGTTAGAATTATGTGTTGGGTCCTTCAGCAACATTCTTTGAATATTTGCCTATGAGGTAGATATAGTTTAAACCTCAAACTAAGGAAAATTTGGTTGACTTGATATATTTTAAAAAATATCTTTTATTCACCTATCTTACAACAGTATTGCTTTTCAATAGCAGAAGGTTTAATCTGTAAACAACCACCTATTTGGTGTTGAGAAAATGGGGAAGAAACTACTTGAACTGGCAATGAGCAGAGCATGTTACATGGGAGAACCAATAGCCAGTAGCACTGTATTAATTGTTGTTATGATAATTACACATCAGAATACACAGTTTAAAATCTTTCGCAGATGCAATCATGAGATTTCGCAATCATGCAAAAAACAGTACTGGCTTTGCAGAATAGATCTTTCCCAGTTGTGTGCATCAAAGTGTTGTGACATCTTAATATTCACATATATTTTGTATGTAGAGATTCTGTATGACAGTCAAGGGATGAAGGATGCACACTTTGTAGGAAACACATCCACTGCGGGATATAGGCCATGTCCTCCAGTGGATGTTTATTGGTTGATATGAGATGATAATATTGTCTTGTCTTTTTTGGATCGACATTATTTATTTAAGTTAGTACTTAACATTGCCTCCTGACGCAGTGTCACGTTTTAGTAACACACCAACCAATAAAAACTATACTCAATTAGTAATAAATTATGTATTATCTTTTTTGCGATAAAATGTTATTTATATTGTACCTATATTTAAATTCTGTAAAATTTAGTATGTAATAAAACAATGTCGTACTACAAAACGATAATATATTAATTGTCGCATAATGCTCTGCTGTCCCTGTGTGGATTACGCAAAGATGTGGGTTTGACTCCAGTTTAATGCAAATCATAGCGACCCTAGTCACAAATGTTTGCGATAATAAGGCTATCTCCATGTGGTAACGGATTAAGAATATCTCCATCTCATCCCATGAGTTTCGTAAAACCGACTAAGGGACTCCGTGTAAAGATACGCAGGACAATAATTTGTGAGATCCATAAAATTATTGTCCTGGTCTGGGTGTTCTTTGTGTCCGTTAATTGATGTTTGTAAAAGGTCCCCGCGACACAGGGCATGATCCCTAGTGCGGGAGTTGTCTTTTTTCCAAAAAAAAAAAAAAGATAATTACGAAATAAAAAGAAGGAACTTGAAATTAAACCCTATACCAATCCGTCTGGCCAGCGTGGTATTAGTAGGCCAAGTATCCCTTCGTTATGGGAGGAGGCCTGTTTCTGAAGTGGGACATTAATTGGCTGTTATAATAATGATGATGATGATAATAAGGGGTGTTTATGTATTTAAAAATAGTATTGTATTTGTTGTCTTCTACCAATAGTACAAGCTCCACTCTGTTGAACGTGGCCTTCAAGCTGTGCCAAGTCTTTCTTAGATAAAAAATCAAGCTTCTTTCTTTCTTTTTGACGCGACCTATCTAGGATCTTCAAAAGTCAACTTGTGTCAAGTTCGGTTCTTTCATCAATGTAACTGCACTTCACTCCCACGTTGATAGCATATTCAGTCTTCGAAAGTCATGCGCGTACGCGAGAAACTTACAATGTGCAGTCTGGCCTGTACTTTAACTATAGATCTCTTTTAGCGACTAAACGTAGCCAGCCCTTTTGTCGCTGAGGTTCTGGACAATGCATACAGAAAACTAAAATTATTATTATAGAAAACAATTTCCCTAAAGATGGCAGTTGTTTTCTATTATTATGCCTTACCAAAGAATTTACGTAAAAATATTCAGAATAATATATCACTCATACTTAAATTATTTATATTTCAGATTTAGTTACCGGCAAGTTAGACATCACATCTCTAGTAGAAAACATGGCAGTCGTATTAAAGCACACACAAGAAGATAAACGCGAGAAAGGGATGCGTTTCTATTCAAAAATATTAAAAGAATTACCTAAAAACTTTTTAAAGGAAATACAACTGAAATTTATTGCCAAGTTTTATGCTGACAGATTAAAGGAACATCATAGTATTATACCAAGTGTGTTAGAAGGGTATTTAGCTATTATTGAAATGACGAATTATAATATTAATGATAGTTCTGATTTCTTAGTGATATTGTTCCGTGAAGTTTCCTGCCAATCACAGTTGAGGCAAGACCGCCTACATATTTATATGATCATACAAAAGTTATTACACAAGGATCCTCAGTGTAAGTTTTATTTTTATTGTGTTTATTTTATTATACTCAACATTACTCTTAGTTTGGCTCGTAGATAATGGTTTAAGGCCTTTGTGCATTTCTTTAAAATGAAAAATAAAATCAAAATGTCATCAGCCCTTTTCATCCAATACGTGCCACAAAGATCGAGGAAATCCCACAATTTTGGTTTCATGCTAGAATTTACCGTCAAGAAAATTATACCGTTATCGTTTATAACTTCATACTCGTATAATTTCGTGTGAATGTAGGTAAGTAATTAATATTATACTTCAAGTATTACGAACATTTTCTAATTACCATAACATACCTATTTAATTTTATCTTTATTTACTGTAGTAAATGTTTTTAATTTATATTTTGAAAGACAACTAAACCTGCAACAAGATAAGGTATAGAGCGACTAGGAATTACAGATGTAAAGAAAACCTAGGCTACTTTTTTTCCGTTGCGCAAAAAAAACGGGGAAAATTTGTACAAAAGACTTTCACTGACACGTACTACCCGTCGATGACGTCACGTCGCGTCGGACGAATCACTGATGCGCCCGTGGCGAGCGCGGGGGTTGAAAGCAGAACGGGACGCGAGGTTCACATTCCAGCGAGGTCTCTAGATAATGTAACCGTGTAATAGTTTATATTATAAGGCTATTTAAGGTACTTTATACTACAAATTAAATGTAAACTTAAAGGCTTCTCCAGAAAACATTATAACGTTGACAATTCCATCGACTCAAACTTTTCGTGACGCAGTAGCAAGGCAATAGTTAGTCTCATAATTATTTTTAATAAATTCTCAGTACGCAAGAATCTCATACAAAATAAATAATAATGATCTATATAAAACTTTAGATTGAATAAGAAGTGCCCTTGACCTCCTAACTACAGATAATGCTTCTCAATATTTATTACAGCAAATATTAGGCAAGGGCGTACAAAGTCCGTGTACAAACTTATTCTAATCCATTATGTAAATACTCCATCTCATACTTTGGGGTGTCGTAAAAATTGATTAATGTGGCGTAGTGATTACGACTGCTACGCGGAGGTCTCGGGTTCGATTCCCGCTGCATGAACATGATTGTTTGCATTGGTCTGAGTGATTCTTATGTAGGTAAAATAAGGACAATAAGCTGCTGTCTGGTTTAAGCTTAGGCAGTAACCTTGTTAAGTGTACGTAACCAGTAAAGTTGATACAGATTATGTTATCTATTTACCGATTCACAGAGATTCCATATTTATTAAGATAAATCTAAATTGTATTTTTTATGGGACCAACTTTGTATAGGTATTTCCTTCGCCTACACCATAATTTTACGATACTGAATGAGAAGATATGGTTCCAATTATTCTCCATCTGCAAATCTTTTGATGTCACCTTCTAAATAAATTAAAAAAATTATTTTGTCTTGTTACAGATTGTAAAAAATTGGGTCCAGACTTTGTATATGGCCTAATATCAGCAATGGACGGGGAGAGAGACCCACGTAATCTGCAATTCCTATTCGAATTCCTTCCTAATTTCTTGACTACAGTACCTCTAGGACATTTAGTAGAAGAAATGTTTGATGTCATATCTTGTTACTACCCTGTTGACTTTAATCCTTCGCCCAATGATCCCGCTTGTGTGACTAGAGATGAATTAGCAGCGGCACTATGTCCTTGCCTTTGTGCCGTACCGGAGTTTGCTGAACAGTGTTTAATATTACTGGTTGAGAAGTTAGATTCTAATCTAAGGTTGGCGAAATATGATTCGTTGAAGTTACTGGTTAGTTAAGTTTTTTATCATTAAAAAAAAAAGCGTATAATTGTCTATTTAACATATTATTATGTTTTTTTAAATTGGCCTACCGGAATGAATATGGTCCCTGATGTTAAGCATCCAATAAAGTCCAAGAATGGCGAGCACCATGCCAGCTACAATATTTCTAGAGGCCATTATGGTGGCTTCAGAAGATGCTTTTTTTATTGACGTTTTGTGTGATGTTAGGGTGCAATTAGACAAATGGATCAATCGTCGATTTATGGCAGAATGGTTTACTCGACGTCTATCAATAATTTATAACGCATCGACTAAACCATTCTTTCAACGATCGATGCCATCGATCGACGAACGATCGATTGGGCTATAAACACCCTTAAATAAATTTTCGGGTAATTTTTTAATAAGATAAGATAATGTTTATTCAGGAAACTTATGAGCTAGAATTTACATGGTATATGAATTTTACTTAATTAATTCACATTTATTTTATTTACCTGAACTAGGTGAAACCTGTGTTTCAGGTACAGTGGAGATTAGATTATAATTAGTGCTTAACTAGGCAAAATGAATTATAAATAATAAATTACAGTTATACATATAGACTTATACGACACTACGTGACAATAAAATTTATTTGCATACAGCTAGCCGAGTCTCTGTCTGGTCATAAGTTAAATTATGTAAAAATGAGTATAGTATATTGATGTTTATTTACTGATTTCAGGCGACAAGTTGCAAAACATTCAAGGGCGAAGCTTACGGACCATTTATAAAAACTTTGTGGCCATCAATACAGAAAGAGATAAATCATAAAACTGATGAAGAAATGAGTCTCGCAGGTCACGAAGCGTTATCAGCGTTGATAGCCAAATTGAGTACTGTAGCTGAGACTGATAATTCATTTGAACAATTAGTCAAAACCATCCTTGTTTCTAACCAAACAGCAATTGCTGCAGCCAAAACTGTTGCTGAATTTGTCCAATCAGTTAAAATACTACTAACTGCAGCGAAAGCGTGTAAAGAATCTTGCATAGTTGTAACAAGGTGTATGATACCATCAACCATTTCTTACTATGAGTTCAAAACGTCAACGAAGCTTCAGATAGCTAGTTTAGATTTCATTGGGGACATGTATGACGCGATCAAACATTGGGATGTAACAGAATTAGTTAAAACTCAAGTAAACGAAATACCTGCGCTGTGCTTCACGGCTGTTAGTAGTCCCGTAAAAGATTTTCAGATAGCGGGCTTAAGAACTTTGATCAGAATTAAAGATGTGCTGTTAGTTGACCATGTATTACCTTTTATAGATATTTTAATACAGAATATACAGCACTCTCAAGATGCTGACATTCTAGCTGTTACAGTTGAAACTGTACATGCTATTGCCAGGAAATATCCAGAAGTTATAATGAGTTTAGTAGTCAGAGGCAAATGTAACCTAGACAATGTGTTTCAAGATAAATCAGTTTTACAGAAACGCTTACACCTACTTACAAATTTAGCAAGTATAGATGAATTTACGAAAGTTATAATAGAAGATATATTAAAAATTATAACAGCTTATAATAAAGAAACTAATTTAGTTGTTGAAGCTTTAAACGAGTCTATGATGCTAGCTAGTTATTCAAAAGAAAAAGTACAACAGATCGAAAGTGACCACGGACTTATAGAGCCTATTCTAGCGTGGTTATACAAAGAAATACCTACGAATAACTATGATATTCTAGTACATGGGTTTACTCTAGTATCAAATACTGTTGGAAGTTTACCAGCTGAGAAACAGCAATGGATTCTTTCAAAGCACACGCAAACGGTATTAGAAAAATGTCAGGAAAACGATACATATTTCTTAATAATCGAATGTTTGTATTCACCGTTGCATCAGAATTTATACAGTGATAAACATAAAGATATCATGGTGCTTGCCTTACAATTGTGTTTGGGGAGTGATAAAGAAATAGTGAGATCTAAAGCATGTATTTTAATAGCTCATATTTTGAATAAAGTTGAGTACGGACAGAAATTTGAATTGTTATATGAATTGTTGAAAACTCATTTGGCTACTTGTAATAAACAGGATGAATCTCTATGTCCGAGGTTGATATATTTGTATGGATGGTTGACTAAGGCTTTGATTATGAGAGGGAGTGATTTTTATAATTTTTGGTTACAAAAGGTAAGTTTGTTTTAATTGAATATCTTCACTCTATCAATTATGAATGAATTTCTTAATCATTTCATTTTTTTCATTAATCAATTCATTAACTATCTGCGTTTGTATGAAGTTGCAACTGGCATGCCTACCCTTAAAACAAATTATGATTTGATAGTATGCCACAGATATGATGCTCTACGAAGCCGAAATTAGCCGATTGTCTCTTTACAAAAGTCGATGTGCAATATTTATGGCCGGGTACTGTACTATATTTATAGCCACATAGTAAAACAATATACCAATCTAATTACAGATAATAAACATCCTGCAAAACCACGACTACAGTAAATTGGCTGCAGAAGCAATTAGAACCATAATGACTGAATCAGACTACTATATGAGCTCAAAACAACATTGCAGATCAAGTTTACTATACAAACAAAGAATGTTTGTATCATTCTTAGACTTAACTAAGAATCTAAATCTTGGTGATCAAAAGAAAAATGAAGATTATTATGCTAGCTGGGCGTATGTACTTAACAAAGTACCTAAGACTGTACTTAATAATGAGGCTATTAAAGTAAGTATGGGAATTTAGTTTTTGTACTAATGCAGAGATGAGCTTGCTCTTGCTATGGCAATGTTTGTGATTTAAATACATCATGCAATTTTATGAATCGCGTCTTTGGGTCTCAGTCCAATTGCGACCTTTAGAAGACGACAAAAACGTCGGAAAAAATTGCAATAAACATGCGATTTAGAAAATAGTATAACGATAAATATTCGTTTTATACGATACGGTTACGAAATGATCTAGTCGTTCGTGTAATGGTATACTCCGTGTTTATACAAGACTAGCTGACCCATGCCCACATCGTTGGGCAGCGAAAAAAACGTTATTCCTCTTTCGTTCGTCCCTTTTTTAAATATATTTCATTACTGCTTCACTCCTATTAGTCATAGCGTGATATTATATAGCGTGAAATTATATAGCCTATGACACTCCCCGATAAATAGACTATTCAACACAGAAAGACTTAAAAATCGGTTCAGTAGATCCCGAGATACAACGTCACAAACTCACAAACAAACAAACTTTACCTATTTATAATATTAGTATAAATTAATCATTTTATGTGGTATAGAATTTGTTAAAAGTTTAATCTTTTAATGATATGATACCTATTTATGCAAATCCGCAGCAAACGCCAAATTAAGAATCTAGAAATCTCAGACCAGTCAGACCATCTTCAGTTATTTAATGTAATGTATCTTGTTTTCAGATTGCACCAATAGTTATAGATTCACTAGACTACGAAGACAAAGAAATGTTACTAATAACACTAGATGTACTAGCGCAGTTAATAAAAGCACAACCATTTGTTTCCGACAGCCTACAAACTATACTTCCTAAGTTAATTAATTTAACAAGATATGTTAAGTCCATGGTAAGTATCTAAAAATGAAAGATGTTATTTTATTTAGCTGTATTAATTGCGAATTCTATTCGGATTTGTGTAAAAAAGCATTATATTTATTTCTTAGAAGTTCTTTTATATATCCTATAGTAGGTCTAATTTAACAGGGCACATTTGACATTTGTCACTTTTAGCTGATGTGACCTTAAAATTGAGTTAACAGTTATCCGATAAACGATACAAATTTTTAACACACTACACGAAAGGCGTTACAACGCCAACGTAATAATAGAGAAGCGTCGCAACGCATTTCGAGAGAGGCACTGCCACTCTATATTTAAGATTAATTATTAGAGAGACGGGCTTTCTAAATTCGGGACATTTCTCTTCACTGCCCTGGTTGTCGATCTATCGGGCCGAAGAGCGTTCCATGGTGCCTTTACTAATTCGTGGTCTCCACTCCACTGCATTAATTGATGTTTACAACTAAAATTAAATAATATTGTATTTTTACAGGACGTTAGAATAAAAAGCTTGGAATGTTTATGTGAAATAGCTAACACGTACCGAACATCATTACTGTTACCGTTCAAGCAAGATGTTTTATTGGACTTAGCGCCATCTCTGGACGACAAGAAGCGACTGGTACGCAACATGGCTGTCAAAGCGCGAACGCGTTGGTTCCTTGTTGGCGCACCAGGGGAAGACAAACCAAATTAAAAAATTGAATATGAATTAAACGTTTTAATTTGTTGTAAATGTTTCGAAACATTAATGTTTATTTATATTTTGTTTGAAAATATTCTAAAGCTTTTCTAGGTAAATAAAAAAGTGTCGCGATCTCTCGATTTATTTATTTTTAATTATTTATTTATTTGTTTTTATGTACGAATATTTCTCTTCTTCTCGCTCTTTTATTTCCTATTTTCTTGTAAACCAATGACAATTTTGTTATAATCTTTTCGACATCATCGCTATGCACATTTTTTTATTTTTCGCAATAAATTGTCTATTTTAAAAAACCATTGTTTTTTTTTCATTTATAATGTTTGTAATATACAAGAAATTGCGACTCGGTACTGTGTCTTGACCTAGAACGGCTAAGAATAATTTATTTTGTTTTATGTAAAATTTTTTGTTTTTTCTAATACTAAATGCTTTGGCAACTAATTTTGTGTGTATAATAATGTTGTAATTTTATGTAAATTTAAGTTGATGTAAATTGACAAGAGACCATAGAAAGTCTTTAATAAATATGTATACATGTATACAATTGCTATTTTTGTTAAATATTTTGTTGCAATGTTGTACGATAATAAAATTGTATATTTTTAGTATTTTTGGCTTTCATTTACTACTGCTTAGCGTCGTAGCACATATAACGTAACGTACACGGATCATCACCGTATCAACTCAAGCCGTTCAGTATTCTTTGTAATAAAACTCCTTATTGCAACGCACACTAATCGGATACGTAACGTAATCGGATTTTTGACGTTTGACACCGAGGAAAAAGGCGAGGCGGTGCCGAACCGTTTACGTTACGTTATACCTATGTGCTATGACCCTTATTCGAGGCACTCTCAGTGGTCTTTCGTGGTCATATTGTAAGTCTTCCCACGTGACAAGTTTGACAGTTTGCCTTCTTTCTTTCCTGACGGTTGCTTGTCTCAATTGCTGCTTCATTGATATGTCCACCTCATGGGCGATCTTCCTCGCATAAACGACCCTCCACTCGGCCTTGTATCACTAGTCCCTCTACGGATACGTCTCGCATGTCGAGAAAAGTATTTACGACACTGTAAACAAAATTTGTTATTACATTTAATGTCAAATGTGACCTTACCGACTCGTAGTCACACCAAGCTTGTCACACCAGTGTGACAAACAGTAATCTTTTTCTTGTTTGTCACACTACTGATTTTGACACACCTTTTAATGTATTTATTTCTAAACTAGTGATGTCCATGTTACAGTCCTAAGTTTTTTTATATTGAAATCATCAAAGTATGTAGGTACTACTGTGTTCAGAAAGTGCCAGAAAAAGACCAATAATACACAAAACGTTTTTTATTCATTAAATTCTATCATCTTCTGCTTTTCTAGTTCGACTTCGAATAAACCAAACAAAACATATTTAAACACTGTTTTCGGAATTTAGTTTAGTTCTCGTTGCAAATGCTCCTTTATTCAATTTCATTTCTTCTAATATTTAATCTAAGTTTACATATTCAAAGTTTATCAAGCTTTCCCACCGATTCTAAGGCGCTAGTAGAGAAAAGCGGCGTAACTAACTGCTATTTCTAGACTATAGTATAATGTTATAACATTGTGACTTTAATAAGGTGCAGCAACCATTGTTTACCATATAACCATAAAAACTTAGGTTATACTAAGGAATCTAAAAACATTTTAAATATCTAAAACTTTAGGGAAGCATTCTTTAGGTAGTACATAAAAAAGAGAGCACCAAATCACATATTTTATATCAATGTATTTCCAACCGGTCAGTTCTATAGATGAGGTTGTAGTAACTTGTACTTAATAATTGTCGACAAACGATTTTACTAAGTAGGCACTGCACTAGCAATTATGTTATACATGATGTTGAAAAATCAGTAGTGTGACTAACAAGAAAAAGATTACTGTTTGTCATACTGGTGTGACAACCTTGGTGTGACTACGAGTCGGTAAGGAAATGTGACCTATTATGATCAATTTAATAGGTCACTTTTGACTTCGACATTGTGTCTTTAGTCGAGGGTCTTCCGGTCCTTATAAAAAGAAGTTTACCAACCGCTTAGCAAACGCTACGCATCCAAAGTTACGAAGTATCTAGTCCAATTAAATAAAATTAGGTAAAAAAATATTTACAAAAATGTTCGAAAATAATAGAAAGACATCCTCAGTACCTACGTCAGATTAGTCGAACAAATCTCTGGCCACTAACAATTTGATCCAAATTTGCATAATCTCTTATCGCATTGCGAACGTTTGCACCACTTTAAATGGTAATGAAGGGTTGTCTGCCCTAAACCGGAGCGTTTTTAAACGACACTAGTGAGGGGATTATAACGTTGAATTATTAAGTTATGAATGTTTTAGATAAGTGACGGTTTTTGGGGAAAGGTTTTGGTTATTACTTCGCTTGAAATAGTTATATTATATAGGTTACCGTGTTAAGTGAATTAATAATTCACGCACACAAAGTTTTATAATATTGAGCAGGTATCGAATAGGCACCTTTGCGTAATAGCCGCGCTATTAAACCACTACGCTGTAGAAGTAAATAATATTAAAAATATTATCGTATGTCGGTATAATATTGTACAAAAAAATTACTTATGCCCGATTTACACATCGACAAGTACAGTGGCGAGTTAAGTAGTATTTTAAAATTAAGTTGATTTAAATAGATCTCCATCCTATATTTTGGCAAGTTAAGTACGAATTAGCCCCCTCTCTCGCGTCTCGCCAACTTAACTTGCCAAAAAATAGGATGGAGATCTATTTAAATCAACTTAATCAGCAACTTACTACTTAACTCGCTACTGTACTTGTCGATGTGTAAATCGGGCATTAGAGCATTGTTTTCTGGGTAGGCAGTACAGTGGCTGGGCTTTGCAACGATAGCTGGAAACCACGCTTACTACTTAATTACTAATTGGCCGCTTGTTTTTTTTAAAGCCTGCTTGATATTTCTGTCGTAATATATCTGTCGTAGGATAATTGTAAAATTGTTATATAATCACGTAATATTTAACATAACGAGCAATAAGACAACTATTGAAAAAATCAATCTACAAAATCCTAATTCTATTCCAATCAATTCGAAGTTAAATCAGATTATGTTCAAGCCGAATCTGAGCTAGCCTAATTTCTTCCAGAACGTTCCACTAAGCCTGTTACACACGATTTGTATTCAAAGTGGCACGGCGTTAGTCCGAAGATGAGTCCCTAGGCGGATAATACAAGTGAATTGTACGAATACCGGTCAAACGGACCTTCGCAGGGATTAAACGAACAAATCTCGGCCTCAAATGATTTAATTTAAATATGCATAGCCCGTCAGGCGTTTAGCTATGTAAGATTGATGTTGGTTTAGATTAATGTAATTTATAGCATTTGTTTGAGAAATTCGAATTATTTGCATTGGCAACCTTATGTAAATTTTGTTGAACGAAATGTATAGTTATCATATTATCGAGTCGAAACAGCACCTGGTAAGATGGCTCGAGTACCTATTGGTTTGTTTCGCGCTGTACCTACTGATCTTTTCAGATTGAGCTCGCTGAACCATATTTCCGGCATAAGTTGACCACTAACCAAAGGATTAACGATGAGTTTTAGTTTTAGATTAGTCTTACGATAGTCGGTATAGGGTATATACCTACTATTGAAACTGGAGCATAGGGAGCCCACCTGTGTCTATATTTTGGTAATTTCTGTCTGGTTTCTGTTTGGTAAGTCAAAAGCATTTCCTGATACCTATTTATAAGGGATTAAATTAACATTATTATCGAAGCCAAAACTATTTCTAAGGTTGCTATTTTTTCACGACCTATTACACTCGTAGCCTCTCTCACTCTCGTCACAGTTAAAAACACGAGTTTATAAGGTACAATGTCTGGCAGCATGATGATGTCAAAAAGAATAGGTACCTACCAAAGATTCTATTCTTCTCGCCTGCCTGTTATAACCTACATTTTATTTCGTACAGCGTAATCCTATTATTATATAATTATTACTGAACAATGCTATTAAAAGCTGAATGAGTTTATTATACTAAGCGGAGCTAGCTCAGTAATCCAGCAAAACAAATTGTATGAACAGCGACCTACAGACTGTATTGTAGTTAGTACCTATGTAACGATGTTTTTGTTTTATTGAGACGTTTTAGTTTCGTTTTTGCTAAGTTAGTGTTCGGTTTTGATAAGTGATGTTGTTGTTAGGTAGTTCGACGGTACTCTACGGTTTTCCTTTCTAGGACTTACTTAACTGGAAAAAACACCGTGTGGCTTTACTTATGATACGTAAAGCCTTCAGTCACAGGTTACAACTATATTTAGGGGTTTTTATGGAGAATGGTTTTTTCCCAGGTTATCCGATCTCCGTAATTGCGGGCCTGAAAACGGCGGTGGAATCTTTTAGAGCAGCAGACCAAGAAGATAGTGTAGAAAACAAACACATTTAGAACCAGGTCTGATTGCCCCGAACAGTACTTTAGGGCTCCCCTTCATCGCTAATTCTGAACTTCAAAATTTAGTATAACAGTCGTAAGCAAGAACAGTATTTAAAGTAATTAGTAAGTAAATGTTAAGTAAATAACTAAAACCCATTTGTTAATTCAAATAGTTTCTATGGAGACCGTGATGAAACAACAGAATTTTCGTTACACACTACATAACCTACAAACTGTCCCTTAGCACTGTTAGGGTTAACTACTAAATATGTCTATTGTAGCACGGAGAGCTGTAATAAAGAAAATCCCCTTTTCATCGTTCTTTATGGGTCTGCTGGCACGCAATATCGTTAATGTTTGCCTTGCTACGGACCGTCTCCGTTGTTAATTAAATTTGACTATTATTTAGTCAGTTTTATACGCTTTTTATAGTGTTGAAGTTAACTGAGCAAACTATTTATCTATATGTATGTATTTATATTGTTTATAACTGCTTGGATTGAGTTTTAATGTATTTAATTGTAGTAATCATACAAATTGAATGTAAGTATTAACCGCCGCTTATAAATGAATGTCAACAATGCCATAACACAGTCAAACCGCTGCCTACATTGTAATTTTGTCTGCGTATCTGATGGGAGCTTGTAAGTAAACTATCTAACGTTTATAAGTAACACCTATTTATCTTACCAAAAAATATCAGTACTTTTTCCTTCTGTGATATGACAAGCAATAAATTTAGACTCTCATACTGATTTCCGAATTACTGAATCCAGAATAAAACTACTACGAAAACATACAACCGCTAAGTAGTATCCGACTTTATCACGAATTTTCATTCAGGCACTAGCCGGTCGCTGCCACCATTTGCCAAGAAAAACGTGCTAAGTGCGTGACTCTGCGTACAAATTCATGTATTTTGTATAGAAAAGTAACTGTTCGTTGCGTGCAACGTTTGCTTCCATTATCTAAAACATCCGACATAGTACTTAGTTTAATGATCTTTTAATATAGGTTTTTGTACAAATTTAGATATTTTTGTCGTAGAATCCGACTAAGGGTCTATCTGTGAATATTATCTTTACGAAATAAAAAGAAAGAAAAACTTGAAATTAAACCCTATACCAATCCGTCTGGTCAGCGTGGTATCAGTAGGCTAAGTAATCCTCCGTTACGGAAGGAGGCCCGTCCCTGCAGTGCGTGGGACATTAATGGGCTGTTATGATGATGATGATGATGTGCTAATAATACCTACTAGACGAACTAAAAATACAAACAGCATGCCCCACAAAAAAGTCTTAACAAACCCCAAAAACTACAGTATCCCTATACGTTGAATCACACCGTAACGTATCGTAACGCACGATCCTTAATCCCTATAGAGTGTAATCTGTGTATCTCTTGCGCTCGAAGCGTTCGGCCAGTGCGGGGATTAGTTCGGTTCGTTTGCCGACTCTAAGTACGGATGTGTTTGTACATTACTGATGCTGCGTATATCTGTGTTTATGTGTAGACTAGTCAAGAAGAAAGCTAACGATTTCATTTTGTAAATCGAATGCTATAAATCACATGCAAAATCGTGTTACGAGTTTTATTGTTATTTTTTTTAGGAGGTAGTCTTAAATTATAGTAGAATGGTTAAAAAGTCTTGTAGTCGATTTACATGAATCCACGGAAGAGAAAAGGTGGTGACTTTTCTATTTTTTGTTCACTTTTGCGATTAGATTGTTTCTAATAATATGATAGATTTTAAGACAATACATATATGGATCGCCTAAATCTTCTATTTTCTAGAAGGATTGTAAGAAAGTTAATTTTTTAAAGCTCACATTTATCTCTGTAAATTGTTTTTATTTTTTATTTTTCATTAACAATGTCTTTGTCACAACAACAATGTTTATAGAGCCTTTTTATCGACCACACTCGTTCTTCTTTATTTAAAAAATTGCTTCGCAGATTTTATTACAATGGCCATTATTTTATCGACACTACTTAGCCAAAGCGCCTAGCGTTCACTTCGTCTCAATAAAAATAAATATTTTTAACTGGCAATCCTCTCAGGACTTCTTAAAAAAGGAATACTTTTTTAAAATTTAGAATACAAAGGAGGAAAGAACTTAAACTCACGAAATGTTTTCTACTTTCGTACAATACGCATAAAGAAAACAAGAGAACAATGAATTTGTACGGTGAAGCTACGGACAGTAGCTCCCTTGCTACGAAGATGCGGGCTACGAATAAAATTTTGTAGCTCGTAGCGCTTGTATTAGGGTACTTTTACTTCAATTTTTATGAAATTATTGTCTGTTTGTTTGTTAAAATCTTTGATATAACAAAATGTACCAAAACATATTCGATTCGGATATACAAAATATATCCGAAAATACGTTTTGTAAGTGGCAAATCGGTTTATCCTAATAGCCCATTTATGTCAATTTATATCCGTCAGAGTGAAACAGAAATTATGCACCAGCCGAAGCTTCCACTGCAGAGAAATCCCTGTAAAGGTAAAGTTAAAAACTATCTAGCTGATTATATTTAAATCAAACTGGGTTCTCAATACTGAGTATCGTAAAAACCAACTCGGGAAAATAAACATGGTTTTGTTTCTACAAAAACAAAAGAAGGATAATCTTAAGCCCATTCATCTGCCTACTAGTAGGTAGACCAAGTTTCTGTGGATCACCGCTTGAGTCCAGTCCAGCAGCAGATCATCTACATATACTTACATAGTATAAAATAAGTCGCTTTTTCTGTCCCTATGTCCCTTTGCTTAAATCTTTAAACCTACGCAACAGATTTCGATACGGTTTTTTTAATAGGTAGAGTGATTCAAGGGGAAGATTTTTATGTGTAATAACACCCATTAAATAGTGGAGAAATACTGTTAATTTTGAGGTTTTCACTACATAGTATAAAACAAAGTCGCTTTCTCTGTCCCTATGTCCCTTTGTATTCTTAAATCTTTAGAACTACGCAACTGATATTGATGCGGTTTTTTAATAGATAGAATAATTTAAGAGGAAGGTTTATATGAGTTTCTTTACTATATCATACATGTTATGATATATATATATTTATCATATATATCATAACATGTATTTATAGATATATAAATTCAGAGATTTCTAATGTAATTGTCGAATGAAGCTGTACCTAAACGTTGTTTAAGGACATTCTGTACTAGTTGCCCGTGCGGAACCGGGGCTGGCTGCTAGTAGTACATATTTAAACCACACAGTACACAATAATGAACGCTACAATAAGTAGAGTAACAATGTTACGATCGCATTAAACGCGACACAGTTGCAATCAACATTTTACGTTGCACATCGCTACCATTGCCAAGAATTGCAATTATCCCTGACGTGTGACGTAAGCATTATGTACCAGACACATTTTGTATGTTTCTGTTTTGTTATTATTATTCTTTTTATTTACATTTATCACATTTTATTACATTTTTAAATACTTATAAATATAAAAATAAAAACATTTAAAAATATAAAAAGGCGCCCTTCGCTCCAGAGATAGGAACCTCTTGACAATGCGTGCCGTGTCAAGCAGTACTGCATCATATTTTATATTTATTGACACATCGCCACCTAGTCCCTCCCAAACTAAGCAGAGCTTGTACTATAGTGTGACCACAGGAGCTGTGCACCCCCTGAGGTATGCGCGGCGAGGTGGGGAACGAAGAAAAAATAGGTTTCCGTTATGGTAGCGTACACGTGATAGTTCTGATAGAAAGGGAATTTTTCTTTTGAAAAATTCTTTATGTAAAAATAATACGTGAAATTCTGACTGAATTAGTGTAGGTAAATGCTTTATGCGACTTCACAGTGGAATATTTCAAAAATCCATGTTAATTTATGTCCATAGTACTGGCACACATAATATGCTCACAATGATTTGAATATCTCGAGAACTACAAAACATAGGTACAGTAATTCTGTTAATACAGTAGAAATGTAACCCTGAAATAACGCCTGTGTAACACTTTATTTCAATACAAAATTCAATATTATCGGAGATATTAACGGTTCTTAGGGGCCGGGCTGGAGTTATTTCATTACGCTATAATATTAAAACTACAACAACTATTTTTTTAAATGTAGGTACAGTCTGTCTATAAAGTCCTAACAAAAAATTAGGGCGCCACTGTGCTACACGTAGCAACCCTATTTAGTCTGACAAAATAGTTTTCAAAACAATTATGTTCAAATAACACTACACTATTAGAGCACTTATAATACTAGGGCATTTCTTAGGTAAGCCTATTGCATTTAAAGTTTTGCGTAGAACTTCAAGACTACAATTAAAATCCATCTCAGTTCTAGCTATCATCTGCAATTTTCTGAGGGTTGGAACTCGAAATTTTACAAAAGTTATCTAAATTGAACATTTGATCTACAATAAATTTAGGCATAACTAGAAACAAAATACAGGTAAAAGGAGAAAAATGTTATATACCTGTTTTTTACTGTAGAACATAATTGTATTTTGTGGGGGAGAGCAGAAATATAGAAACATACATTTACACATTACATTACTTTTAAATTTAATAATTCTAATGGAATGGAAAGAATAACTACAATACCTAACAACAAGATATCATTTAACATGGATTCACTAAGAGTTAAATGATATAAAATTTAATAAAATATTGCAATTAATTATTTTTTGTAGACAGACCAGTCGATGCGAAAGTGACATAGTTTAATTATCAATATCAACCGTAATATAGACATAAAGCAATTAATTCAAATTCAAATTGGGATGAATCTTGACTGAATTATACTAATGCAACTGATAATGTATCAACAGAAATGGTCGTACTACGATTTTTCTTACTTACAATGAATATCTAACCTAAAAATGTGCTATGTATACAATGCCTGTTTTTGGTCTCTAGATCTCAAATGGACTGAATTTATTACTTGAGACAGATTACGAAAAACAGTAACACCCATCAAAGTTGCAGTTCGCCCATAAACATCATCCAAATCGCATAAGAGTTGACCAGAATCGTGCTCCGCTAAACATCGCCTTATAACTTTAAAAATCACTTCCCGCGTGCCACTTTGATCTACTCTACTCATTGTTTACATTGTTCTTCGTAAGTCAGTATTAGTTTATTGTAGATTAATGAACTAATAAAAATCACAAATTTGACGACTTTATAGACATGTCTGTAATATATTACTCTTACTTAGTTGATCACAATGTAACCCAAATATACTCATATTTTTTTTAGAATATGCAGGTGATAAATAAGAACTCACCCCTTACTCATAAACGCCTCTTAAATTTAATAACTGTTTAGCGAGATTATTATTTGTAAAATCAAACTTATACTAAACAAAACCGTAAGAATTTAAGGTAATCAATTAACTTAAATTTAAAAGGCGTTTATGAGTAAGGGGGTAATCTGTATAAAGTAATTCCTAGGAATACTGTAGTGTTAACGATTTCTAATTCCTCATCATTAATCTTAACAATTGGATTTTTTTTTATTTTTATTTATGCAGAGTTTTTTGGCATTGTAACCAACTCGATATAGCTCTTGTGTATGCTACCATAACGGACACCTACCTGCTGTCACGAGTTTTGACGGCAGTGTCATAACAATTCGAACATTATATTTTTCTTTAAGAATTTCATGTTCTTAGAGTATTTGATACATTCCGCTAGATGTCATTTTTCTCAAAGTTACATTATAAAAACACAAATAATGTTCCTATTTACGCTTAAAACTATACAACAATGTAAATACTTCCTTGGAGTTTTAAAAAAAACTGTCTTTTAATAGAAAACTGCTACAAACGCTCGTGCAGCGACCAGTACCAGCCAAATAACTTAAGTATATTGCGTCAGATGTCGCTAGTAGCTACATCATAGACTGTTTATTCTATACCAGTATTTATCATGTACTCTATATGTCCACCCCCCTCTCGCCGCGCGCATACCTCAGGAGGTGCACAGCTCCTGTGGTCACACTATATGTGTGTGTACTATAGACAGCGGATAAACATACTTAAATACTTTTTTTTTGTAAATACATCCATATTATACATAGAAAACACTCAGACCAATGCAAACAAACATGTTCATGCGCACAAAGATTTGCATTGAGCGGTAATCGAACCCGAGACCTCTGCGTAGCAGTCATGTTATATCACCACTACACCACAGAGGTCGTCAAAAGTTTAGCTATTCATTACACAAAAGTACAATAGCCAAATTTGTAAATCTTAGATCATAATAAGTTACGCATTTTTGTGATCGTAAGCTTGGTACACAACAAGAAAATTTACCTACCTTATGGGTATATCACCATCTCCTAATTGCGAAGTATGTGGAGTAGTGGAGGACATACAGAATATTCTGTTGGAATGTGTTAGGACCGAGCTATGTAGGGAACGTTTATTTAATGATACAACTTAGGTAGGTGAATGTAACACTATCTTAGCTAACCCTGAATCAGAGTTAGATAAAAGTCTGTATAATTTATATCTATCTAGTATAATTTAAAAATATTTGTATATATAATATGTAATGTGACTATGACGGAGCGACATAGTCAAATTGTGACAAAGCTCCCTAAATAAAGATTAAAAAAAAAAAAGGCTTGGTACAGTAAGGTGTTACAAATGGAAGTGGCTTGGATTAAAGCCAGCAGGCAGTGCTCCAAGCCACATGAAGTTATTTACGGATATTAATATTGTATTGTGTTTTGCATTACTTGGGGAGATTGGATGGTTTTTTGAGAAGAGCGGTAATCGAACCCGAGACCTCTGCGTAGCAGCCATGTAATATACCGACTGCGCTACAGAGGTCGTCAAAAGTTTAGCTATTCATTACACAAAAGTACAATAGCCAAAAGTGTAAATCTTAGATCATAAGTCACGCATTTTTGTGATCGTAAGCTTGGTACAGTAAGGAGTTACAAATGGAAGTGGCTTGGATTAAAGCCAGCAGGCAGTGCTCCAAGACACATGAAGTTATTCACGGATATTAATATTGTATTGTGTTTTGCATTACTTGGAGAGATTGGATGTTTTTCTTGAGAAAAGGATTAAACTAGAAATCAATCCTGTTTGCAGGGATTTTTATAGAGCGTACATATAATGGACAAAAATAACATACAGGATCAGTGGAATAATTTGTAAATTGTACAAATATTTTTACTGCCTGGGCTCGAATAATATTATCAATAATTAAATAAAAAAAACCTCCTTATGGTGACGGAGTAAAAATACAATATGTCACCACTCCATCTCATGCCATGGGTGTCGTCAAAACCGACTAATGGACTAACCGTAAATATTATCTTTACGAAATAAAAAGAAGGAAAACTTGAAAATTAAATCATATACCAATCCGTTTGGCCAGCGTGGTATGAGTAGGTCAAGTATCCGTCACGGGAGGAGGCCCGTCTCTTCAGTGGGACACTAAAGGGCTGTTATGATGAAATGATAAAACTACATGCAGAACTTTTAATCAAACAGAAACTTAAACTCAGATATTTCATCAAGAAGTAATCATAAAACTGAATTCTTCGGATAGCTGTCGTTCAACAAAGCGCCTCCCTATATCCTCCTTCAAGAATGCATTAACATTATGGCCGATGGGCGATGACAAAACATTCAACATTCGTACTAACGACCGTACCCCGTTTGTTACTCAAATTGCTGACAATTACCCATTACGCATTCATTGCGACGCTCTTCTTCACTTTACCCCCTTATTACGTTAGTAAGGGTAAACGGGTAAAATTAAGCAATTTCTTACTTACTATTTCCGTGTTAAGGGAAATCTTGTTTGTAAGATTGTGTGATGTGTTACATAAGTCACTATAATTTTAAATAAATTGTAGTCATAGAAAAAGGAATTTTTGAATATGTAAGAATATTGTGGTGTTACCAGATCCTTCCATTCCAAAAGTGTCGTAAATTTTTTTACGAACACACAAAAAAAGAAATGTTGTTATAAAACCCATCACCAATCTGTCTGACCAGTATGGTATTATTAAACGTCAAGCTCTTCGTTACTAAAGTAGGCCGTTTTCTGCAGTGGTAAAAAATAGGATGACAGTAAAACAGATTAGATTGTTTCAAAAAACAATATTACGATTTCTGAGAAAGCGAATCCCACGGGATAATTGTTTGTGCCATCTACAAATAATTGACAATCAGCCATCCTCTGTATCATCATAACAGCCCGTTAATATACTTGGCCTACTAATACCACGCTAGCCAGACGAAATGGTTTAGGGTTTAACTTTAAGTTTTTCTTCTTTTTACTTCGTAAAGATAATATTTACGGTGAGTCCCTTAGTCAGTCTTTACGACTCATAGGATGAGATAGGGTGGTGACATATTGTATTCTTACTCAGTCACCACACGGACAATCCTCTGCCTGGGTTCAAGATAATGATCACACATTAACATCTTGGTATTCATTATCCCTAGTACAGCGAATGTCTTAAGATGTTGTAATTCGTTAACTCTAGTATAGCGTCTTAAAATAATATAGATAAAACAGAAATTTCTATTAATAAATTCACCCGTAAGACTTGTTTACTACCCTATAAGCTTAAAGCTTAACTATATCAGTTTAATAAACAGTAGGTAGAGGAAGTATAAAATATTTTGTATTTTTAACTTTTTACGAGCGTTCATTTTACCCCATAGTGGTCAGTTTACGACTCTCGGAGGTAATACAGCGTAATATACTGAACTAACAGGGTATAAACAAACCAAAGCATAATTTATCACGCCGTGAGTTTATGAGGGAATTAACGAAAACTTCATTTAGTTCATATACAATACAGTTAGCCTGCTAGCTGCATGTCATAAGTTCTCATTGGTTACTATTGGAACTTGATTTGAATTGATTACGGTGTTCTAGCTTAGAATTCTTTTATGTAGATAGAGTGCTTTTGATATTTAAAAACTAAAACGAATTTATTTGGTAGGTCTTTTAGCTGGTAACCCAATTTTAAAGGATAAACAGTAGAACCTCTTGAGACAATGTTTAATTGCCTCGATGCCGAATCAGTGGTGTAAGCGAAAATGCGTAATTCAGAAACGAGGTTGCGACTTCAAATCGCACGCCAGGTAATTACTTGTGCTATCCAGTGCGGTAAAAGTCCTTTCGATTCTTCGTAAATGTCGCTGTGTATTTCTTTAATCACCGGCGTATCTTTCACAGGAAATTGACATAATTTATAGAAAGTTAGAGGCAAAAATTTGAACAAATATGGATTTGTCTTTTTAACCCTATGTCGAAAGTTTTGTAGGACATAGAATAAAAGAAATTCCATGCATGCTTGGTTCCGAGTCCGTTATTGCGTACGCGGTCACCTTCATATTAGCTATACCCACACAAATGGAAAGCTCAAAATCATCATAACAGCCCAAAAATGACCCACTGCAGGGACAGGCCTCCTACCCTGACGGAGGGATACTTGGCCTACTAATACCACGCTGGCCAGACGAATTGGTATAGGGTTTAATTTCAAGTTTTCCTTCTTTTTATTTTGTAAAGATAATTTTTAGAAGCTCAAAATACAAAGCTCCGAACTAAATCTAGTAACATCAAAACCGTGTAAATGACAACTCGATAAGAAAATACTACAAAACTCACCATAAGTCGTTCGTTGAAAAGCATTTCCACTTTCAGTACAACAAAAGCTCTCTCGTTTTAAAACGAGATCGGTTTACTTAGTAAGAACTGAACTATTTGTCGGTAGTGCTAATAAAGACTACACACACGTGATACGAAGGCGTAGGGTGCTAAAATGACGCTTTGTTTATTTAAGCTGATGTTATCCTAGCTATTCTATAAGTCATTAAAAAAAACAAGAAATCAAATACTCACAGAAAGATTACCATCAGTTTGTTGCCTTCGGACAAGTCATATTGCAAAAAAAGATTGTACTTTTTATTTAATTATTCTCTAATTATACATACTCCTAATTAAGGAAAATAACATTAGTGTCATATTTATTCACTTAGTAATTATGTAAATACTCCCTTTAGTTTTGTAGGCTTACTACATGTCCATATCCTGACATGACTTAAAACGAACTTGTCTTTACTTTAATTCATTATCACAAGTTATTCAACTGTATGAGATATAATAATATATTTACCTGAGGTGTTCGAATCATTGACTTTCAAACTGTAAATTAATATCGCCTCAATGAGTTATAAGCGGCGGTGCTTGAACAAACATGCAAATAAAATGAATATCATTGTTTTTGGTTCAATGATTATGTTCATTGGCAGGTTGACCGGGAATTGAAAAGGTAGTTGAGTAGCTAAAATATTGTGATGGAAAAAGTAAGAGATTGTCTATAAATAATACAAAACCTAAGTGGGACGTTCTAACACTGATTCTACTTGCAGCGGGACGTTCAATTCTAGTAAGGCAAAAAATTAATAGTTTGTATGCTTTTTTTTAACAATATCATCGTATGATGATAAGTTCGACGATATGTAAGAATGCGAGTTCATGAAGTAGGTTTGTAGGGAAAGAGGTATACCGGAAAAAATACCAACTTCTCAATTCTTTCCAAAGCTTTTTCGATTAGATTTGATTTTATATCACAGAAACCCCGAGCTCCAATTTACGGGCAATCAATCTTCAAAGTTGAACGTAAACTTTTCTTTTATGTGCAATTAATCTTACATGCATCGAGCGCCATTTTATCACACTCAACACATGGCAGCGACAGTGTGATGAGCATCGTAACTTACGGTCGCGTTCCTATCCTACAATAACTCCTGTATAAATCACCCGTACTAGGCTATTGTATTTGTATTGTATCGTATTTGTATGACGACCTCTTTGGCATAGTCTTTATATACGCAAAGGTCTCGGGTTCGATTCCCACTTAATGCAAATGTTTGTGTGCATGAACATATTTGCTTGCATTGGGTATTTTCTTTGTATAATATGTATAAGTAAGGTAAGGCTATCCGTGTGGTGACGGAGTAAGAATACAAATGTCACCACCCCATCTCATCCCATGGGTGTCGTAAAATCCGACTAACTAATCCGTGAATATTATCTTTACGAAATAAAAAGATGGAAATTTTTAAATTAAACTCTATATCAATTCGTCTGGTCAGTGTGGTATTAGTAGGCCAAATACCTATCCCTCCGTCACGGGAGGAGGACATTAATGGGCTATTGAGATGTATTTATATGACGACCTCTTTGGCGTAGTCTTTATATTACGTGGCTGCTACGCAAAGGTCTCGGGTTCGATTCTCGCTCAATGAATATGGTAGTAGACTGCGTAAATTTAAAAAAACCCGTTACTGCTGTGTTTTTTGACATGAGTAAAGCCTTTGATTTTGTAAGGCATGACTTGCTTCTTAAAAAGTGTGAAGTATATGGAATACGAGGGCCTGCACAGGACTGGTTAAAAAGTTATCTCACTGAAAGGTCACAATATGTTGAAATCACTAGCTTGAATTTAGAAAGTAAGGAGAAGACATCTAGGTCGGAAACAAGGTTTAATAGAGTTGGTGTTCCACAAGGAACAGTTCTTGGACCTCTTCTGTTTCTTCTTTACATTAATGATCTTCCATCTGTAACAAAGTATCAGTCCATTCTCTACGCAGATGACATTTCCATAATCGTGCCTCAAGACTCTACATGCATGCATGATTACAATCTTGAAATAAACAACACTGTGGGATCCGTAATTGATTGGTTGAAACACAATAATTTAAATGTAAATATAAATAAGACTAAATACATTCAATTTCACAATAAAGGAGGCAACAAAATGAACCTACTTTTAAGTCATAATGACCAGATATTGTCAGAAGTAAACAATATTCCGTTTCTCGGTATCACCCTGGATCACACTTGTAACTGGAAGGCACATACAGAAAAAATCTGTAATAAAATTAATAAATTTGTGTATGCACTATGGAGACTAACAAAAATCTCAAGTAAAAGAGTGGCTCTTGAGGCCTACCATGCCTTCGTAGTATCTTCTCTGAGATATGGTATCGTGATGTGGGGGAACTCTGTAGATATAAATAGAGTATTCATCGCTCAGAAACAGTGTGTAAGAGCCATTTGCAATGTGCCCCCTTGGGAATCCTGTAAGCCACTTTTCCGTCATCTCAACTTGCTGACACTACCCAGTCTTTATATATTTGAGGTATGCATTTTTGTTAAAACTAATATAAAACTATTCCTTTTAAAGAAAGACACTTGCAATTTTAATACACGATATCCAAACAATTTGGTGTTGCCTCTAATAAAGACTGATTTGTGTAGTAGGAATAGTTTTGCAATGTCAGTTCGAATATATAATCACTTGCCCCAAAATTTACGAAATCAGACTATGAATAAGTTTAGGAACCAATTGTCTAATTTTTTAATAGATAAATGTTTCTACTCTGTAAAAGAGTATTTAAATTGTAAATGGGTGATTTCAGTATAATAATTTTATGAAATATATATAATAATAATAATGTAACAAGAAGGCGTATGATTCTGTTCCTCATACATGGCTTCTGAGAGTGCTGGAGTTGTATAAGATTGATGCAACTCTATGCACTTTTTTGAGGACATGTATGACAAAATGGAATACGGTTCTTTTTTATTCAGGATGTAGACTGGGCTTAGGAAACGAGGTGCCTATTCAAATTAAGCGAGGTATATTTCAGGGTGATAGTCTCAGTCCGTTGTGGTTTTGCCTAGCACTGAATCCTCTTAGTACTTTGCTAGAGTGTTCAGGGTTAGGCTATCGGTTAAAGAGACATGGTCAAGTTATATCCCACCTCCTGTACATGGATGATCTGAAATTATTTGCTCCAACTAAATCCCAATTATTAGTTTTACTAAAAGAAACAGAAACCTTTAGTAATTCTATTAAAATGGAATTTGGTGTGGATAAATGTGCTGTCATGCATGTTAAGCGAGGTAAGGTTGTGGAATCTGATGAGTTACAACTTTCAGATTCCATAAAACTTAGATGTCTCTCTCCATCCGACACATACAAATACCTTGGTATGTCACAGGCTTTATGTATAACGGAAACGGACATGAAACAACAGTTACGGGATCGCTTTTTTGCCCGCTTGAAAAAGGTTTTGAATAGCCTTTTGACAGGGGGCAATAAAGTTCGTGCCTATAACAGTTGGGTCATGCCGGTTCTGATGTACTCCTTTGGCATACTAAAGTGGACACAGACTGAACTAGAAGCTTTGGATAGAAAAGTACGAACTCTACTGACAGCTCATCGAATGCATCATCCGCGTTCTTCGGTAATGAGATTGTACATTCCACGAAAGAGTGGGGGTCGTGGGTATTTAAGTGCTAAAACCCTCCACAATCGCGAGGTGTACAATCTCAGAGATTATTTTCTCACTGTGGATGCGGATATACACAGATATGTTGTGTCGGTAGATGTCGGACTTACTCCGCTTAGTTTGGGTAAAGAGAATTGGCGCAAACCTATAATACAAACTATCGATGATCGTAAAGAAATATGGAAAAGTAAGGAGTTGCATGGTCGTTTTTACCGGGCCTTAAATGGGCCTGATGTTGACACATTATCATCTGTGTCCTGGCTGCGATTCGGTGATCTCTTTGGAGAAACCGAAGGTTTTGTATTTGCAATTATGGACGAAGTCGTAATGACTAAGAATTATCGGAAATATATCCTGAAGGATGGTACAGTTGACATATGTCGGGCATGTCACTGTCCCGGAGAATCACTCAGACATATTGTTTCCAGTTGTTCTCGTCTTGCGAATGGTGAATACTTGCATAGACACAACCAAGTAGCCAGAATTGTCCACCAACAACTTGCTCTTAAATATCATCTTGTCGATGCAGAAGTACCGTATTATAAGTATGTACCCGACCCAGTTCTCGAAAATAGTAGTGTTACATTATATTGGGACCGATCTATCATCACTGATCGGACTATTGTTGCCAATAAGCCAGATATTGTGGTGATAGATCGGTCAGAACGCCGTGCAATGATAATCGATATCACCATTCCTCATGACGAGAATCTTGTTAAAGCAGAAAAAGACAAACAAACGAAATATTTGGACTTGGCTCACGAGGTTGTCGACATGTGGAATGTTGATTCGGCGATCATTGTTCCGATAGTACTTTCGGTCAATGGACTTATTCCAAAGAGTCTCTATCAACACCTACGGAGACTCTCGCTTGACAGTTGGATCATAGGTTTGATGCAGAAGGCAGTACTGCTTGACACGGCACGCATTGTGAGGAGGTTCCTGTCTCTGGAGCCCTAACCACCGGTAGCTTGGTCCCTGTACCCGATGCCGGTGGGTCTACCTTTTTTTTATATTTTTAAATGTTTTTATTTTTTATATCAATATTTAAAAATGTAATTTAATGTGATAAATGTAAATAAAGATAATGTAATAAAATGTATAATAATATGATAATAAATTAATATTAAATGCTATTGATATTCGCATAATTTGGATAGAATTAAATTTTTAATGTAAATAGATAATTTAATTTATATAATTTTAATGTAGTAATAATTGTCTTAATGGCTGTAATAAGTGTAATTATTTGTACAATGTATTTTAGATAGGCTATTTTTAAAATTAGTATATATTTGTATGCCATAAATTAAGGTGGCAAATGTGCTGAACTACTAATGTTTTGTATCACCTGTCATGTACCACATTTTAACAAATAAAGATTTTGATTTGATTTTTGATTTGATTTTGATTTGAATGCAAATCCTTGTGTGCATGTACATGAATGTTTGCACTGGGCTAGGCATTTTCTATATATGGTAATAATATGCATTTACAAAAAAGTATTTAAATAGTAGTAGTACATAGTACAAACTCTGCTTAGTTTGGGACTAAATGGCGTTGTATGAATGAGTGAGAAATATGTATCTTACAATAACTTCGGTAAATCACCCGTATTGCTATTGTATTTGTATTCTATTGTATCTTTTGTTGATATATACGAGTGCAAGTTTGTGGAAAACAATTATATTAATAGGAAATATTTGGGGGACCGCATTGGGGGTGATAGAAATTCGAGGTTCAGTATGTTAAAATGATGTATTGTTCGGTTTGGGGTGTTTCGTGAACTGAATTTCAGAATGTTATTAATTCTCATATATATTGTAGACGAATAAAGGAGGGAAGGGACACCCAAGAATATTATAATTGTTTTTCAAGCTACTTCTTCTCAATAACTTCTTTCAATAAACTTAAAAAGTTTTTGCATCATTTTTGAGTTTATTCAAGTGAAATAAACAAAAATAGAAATTTAAAAAAAGTAAATTATGAAAGCGAAAAAAAATATTTATACAGAAATTGTCTTGATTTGTTTCATGTTCCCGCACCGGAAAAATTACTGCATGTTATAAATTATATATGTTTACGTACGTATATAACACTGGATCCCAATAACAATTCAAGACGCATGGGACCTAATGATAGACACCACATCACAACTTTATAATCCAATTATAATACACGAACACCATATAACAATAACACAACCCTTAAGTTATACTTGTATCGACATTGGTCCAATCAACCCAGCTTACAAGGATTGTAAAATAATTAAGATATCACACATTGGCAGGACCGGGCTATAAATTGAGCACATCGGCCCGATGGCACCCCTGCATCCCTTAATTTAGGGGTGTCCCGCAAACTGGATAAATCTGGATTGCTCCCGGAACCTATGAATACATTAGCATAATGATATCTTACGTTTTACAGCCCTGAACCTTATATAGATTAGGGTTTTTGCGATCGAAAAAAGTAGAACGTAATCTGGATTTATACGTTATTTATTTTGCATTGAAAAAGGTATTTTTTAATAGTAGTATATTAATAGGCATTGTAGACCACTTGTTTTACATTTTCTACAAGTTATTTGGAATACCTAACAATGAACTACTAAATAAGATAGTAAAAAGCTCATCAAGAAAACATAATAATTTGATACTCTAACAGCCGGTTCCCGAATCGAGTGTCAAAACTCTTGTCAACTATCATTTAAGGTAAAAGCACCAGTGGCTGACAGGTACCCAATGAATGACTTTTTTGCAGTTAACATAAAATAATAAGGCAACAAATAATAATATTACTAAAAAAAAAAGTTAAATAGACTACTAGTACTATTTAAGATATTTTTGCAAAATTTGGCATCGATGGGATCATTATTTTGTAATTATGAATCAGTTTTAGGGCGCGAGTGCTTTTAGTAAGATGTGCATCGCGATACTTATCTGATTTGTTAAGAAACTGTTTAGTAAAAGTGCATATTATAGCCAGGATTGTATGTTATATAGGTAAGTGATTATTGAAATTGTTACATAATTAAACAAATGACAAATATAAACGGTTTTAAATTGATTTTATTCAATAATTTAGTACTTAAAGAGGGGTGTCATTCACTGGGTTATCTTATATGTGTTTAGTAGTGGATGACACCTATGTCATTCTCTCGTACAAATTAATATTTTTTAAAATATCATTATTATTGAATTATAATGTAGTAGAACATTATATTTTAATTGCCCTGTAAACAAAAATCTTTTATTTGATGTTTAAGTAGTGCCTGACAGGGGGTGTCATCGACTGGTTTTCTATGGAGTACCAATGTATGACAGGTGTCATTCATTGGGTCAAGACTACAGTGTCATACATTGGTTTCAGATATTTTGCTATACAAATATGCCTCCAAGGACGTATAAATATAGTCTGGACGACGTGTTAGGGGCATTACTCGAGGTATCGAAGGGCATGTCTGTAGCTGCGGTAGCATAGAAGTATGATATCCCACATATTACTTTGTTGTACAAAGTAAAAGGTACACACCCAATCGAACGGCGCATGGGACCTACAAGCTACTTGATGATGGATCAAAATTCCTCATACTTCTTACTCACATGACTATAGGTTGCCACCCAAGACGATCTCCAATAGTTGGCCTATTCATACATTGCTCTATAACTAGTTAGATACCTATGGAAATCCCTAAAACATCCTGTCATATACTGGGTCACCGATTTTGTTTTTTCATAGTCATACATTGGGACATTCGAGATTTTGTCTGTCATCCACTAGTACAATTTAAGAGGTTGTGAAAAACTGAAATAGCTCAATAATAGAAATATTATTTTACAATGTTTTATTCGTATATCATGGATGAAGAACCAGTTCATGCATTCGCGTTTGTTAGAAGTCGATAAAATTGATAATTAAGGAGATATGTGCAAAAATGTGTAAATTCCTTCCTTATAGAGTCATCCACTGGTGCATTTACCTTAAAGGTACTAAAATTTGACACTTGATTAGTTGATTTTTGCTTGATAATGACTGATCACCGGAAACCGGGGGTAAATGAACTACATACGATTTACTAGTTCAGCGCGGGGTCTGACACAAAGTTTTACACAGCGTGGTTAATTGCAACTTTGGTAATCATGGTTTTAATAGGCCAAATTTCCCTCTATACCAATATCCAAAAAGATATACATGATCGGACTCGACACCATATCAACACCACGTCTTTAGTTTTTTAATAGAAACAACTAAAATACTTTATTTTTATTAATTTTTATTGTTTTCGGAATGCCAACAGCTTACATATTAACATACAATAATAATTAAATTAAATATCTAAACAGCTAGTAACCAGGCATTCGCATTTCGCAAATATATGCCTATAAAGCTCTCCCATATAGCAAACATAACTTTACCAAAACACACAACAATGTAGAACCACATCAAGTTCAAACTTATTACTTTCTTTCTACTTAAGTGTTGAGAAAGTTGTTGGACAACTCTAGCTTAGAAGCGGCACTGTAAATTTCATTACTATATAAACTATTCTGTAAACTTTTTGTAACTACCCGACAGTTACACAAGATTTATACGTCTGGCTTGTATGGAATGTATTTGTTTGTATTCGTTTCTAAAGCCCGATTTACACATCGACAAGTACAGTAGCGAGTTAAGTAGTTAGTTGTTCATCCTATTTTTTGGCGAGTTAAGTTGGCGAGATGCGAGAGAGGTGGCTACTTCGTACTTACTTGTCTGTGTAAATCGGGCTTTAGTACTGTTTTGTAGGATAAACAATTAGCTATTTTTAGTACCAGAACACAGTTTTTGACTATACCCATCTCCTCGACTATTGGACTTATCAGCCAAGCGCTAGCAAATCTGTAACGAGTTACAGATTTGCTAGCGCTTGGCTGATGTCGAGACATCTCTTACCAGTTCTCAAATGTCCCATTATTTTGATTTATGATAATTTTGTGAAGTTATTGTATACCTTGCTAAGTTACTTTCTTCATGTATTTGCACCCACAGGCTAAATGATACATGGTGTAAGGAAAGGTTTTAGAAGAAATGTAGAATTAGAAACTTCATTTCTTAATTTTTTGGAAACTATAAGATAATCTGGCACGCGCTGGCACGAAGGGTAGAGTAAAGAAAATGTTTTATATTAATTTTGTATTGATAACAGTGGAGTACTTTTAAAGTAAATAAATAAGAGCTTAGAAAGTTATCTAAATGAGGTATTAAATACGTTTGATAAAAATTTACTAGGTATTTTATAGCTCCAATCTTGCTATCCTTGTCTTACATCTCTAAAACAGACAATTAGAAAGAGAAACAAAAGGTTTTATAATCACACCTTTGTATGCATAAAAGCTCTTGGACAACAGTGAAGGATATTAAAAGAGGAATTAATATGCGCAATGTGACTTGGAAACGATGTCATTTGCTATTAGTATGCATTTGAACTAAAATATAGGTATTAAAAAGAGGTTTTTATAATTAGAGACTAGAAAATAATTTGTATGGAGACGCTAAGAATGAATTTTCATTTGCAATTTATGTCTTACGCTTGTATAAAAATTTATCCATAAAATTAAGAGTAATATTCCAGTAGCAAAGTAATTAAACTTCAATTAAAAAAATGGTCTTGTAGCTAAAGTAGGTATATTGACGACCTCTGTGGCGCAGTCGGTATATTACAGATGCTGCTACGCAGAGGTCTCGGGATCGATTCCCGCTCAATGCAAATCTTTGTGTGCATGAACATGATTGTTTGCACTGATCTGAGTGTTTTCTATGTATAATATGTAAGTAAATATTTACAAAAAAAAGTATTGAAATATGTTTATCCGTTGTCTAGTACCCATAGTACAAGCTTTGCTTAGTTTGGGAGTAGGTGGCGATGTGTGAATGTGTGAGGATTATTTATTATTTTATTAAGGTTTGCTATTGTTATAGTAGTCCTTCATAAATGCTATGCGTATATTTGGGTTTGATCCCCGATCAAATGCTCTACTTCTTTTGATGCTGATGCGTTGTTTCCAATTCAGCTTCCTAGAATAAAATTTCGCAAATCTTTGATAATCTTTTTTTTGAAACCGTTACTTGCATTTACGCGTAACCATTACCACGAGCAGCTGGCAGCAAATATATACAGGGTCTTTCATTAAGCGTGTCCTATCTTTAAATTCGAATAAAACAAAGTGTATGTAAGATATCAAAGAAATTATTTATTTATTTGAAGGACTTAGTAATGCCATTAAGTGTGGAGTATGACATTGCTTAAATTTTTGCCAGGGTTTTTCTGGGTCAAGCGCATACGAAGTATCCAATTTTCCATGAATTTTGCGTATAAATCAGGCTGCATTAAACTGATGGCATTGATTATGATGGCTTAGAGGGCCGCAGTACTTTGTTGTTTATTTGCAGATACCTGCGACTTAAGAAAACCCCACAAAAAGGAGTTTAGCGGAGTTAAATCGCTCGATCTCGGTGGCTGATTAAATTATCATTTACCGTTAACCATTTCTATGGTCGTTTACCTTCAATTCCTTAATCAGTTAGATTTTATATGGGTGCAGGCCTAATTCACGAAGCAAAATTCGCCAAGTTGTGGGCTGTGAAAGGCTGAGTTTTTGTGAGCGACGCGAAATCGACTGCTTCAGATTCTCCTTCACACTGTCACGGAAAGCGCCGATGTTTTCGGCAGATCTTGAGTTTCATTGACGTACGGGTGTTGGTCGATTATTTACTGAACCAGTGGACTCAAATTTTCCCACTACACGACGAATACTTCTCCCGGAAGGACGATGATGGCGACCCCAAAATGGGCCATGCGTTGCCCATACAGAACACTTATTTTGATTAAATAATTTAATCATTTGCCCGTGTTGTTGAATGCTATAACTATTCGTGATAATTTGGCAAAACATATTTAATAAATGAAAACCATTTTGACAGATGTAGCTTTAACAAGAGGGTCGCTATACACAATTAAAGTTCGGACTCGCTTATTGGAAGACCCTATAGGTTTACCAAGATTCTTGTCGTCAGTCAAGCATCTATTCTACGCCATTGTTAGGTTCCTACCAAATTCGGATAGGTAGAGGACGGAACATAGCAGACAGTGAAGGTGACCGCTAATGCGTTGTAAGGGGGTCTCCTTAAACCTACGTCTAGGTCGTAAGTCCTAGACGCTGTTATGCAACTTTTCCGTTCTTTATCACGCGATGGACTCAGCACCCGCACGGAGAATCCATGGAATGCTAAGATTAGGTCTTAACTTTGACGATTAAGTGGTGATGAACAACGTGGAATTTAGTCAGTAGACCCTCTTCTTTAAAGAGTCTAACACCCATTAAGGTCAAGTAACAATGATAAACTGCCCATATACCATGTAAAAAAGTGTTAATTGACCATTTTACCTTCGCACTTTGTATTAAACAGTTGCTATTACGAGAAAGCGCTTTAACGAAAGATTTAAAAACGTAGAAATCTCATTACTGCGAACGTTTGTCTTGGCTCTCTTAAGCACATCTTTTTATCTTAAAAGTGCATTTCCTAAGAAAAATCTTTGTGTACAAACGATCTTCGTGCCTTTTTAAATGATTGTATTTTTAATGTACTTTTGTAGTTTCTTATTTGTTTTTATTATTGGATATTATGCTTATTATTTATATTATCGTGGTTGAGTTTAGCGGTCACCCTGGATTCGAAGCTGTAAGTATCTGAAGTAAAAAGAAACTAACTGTGTGTTATAATTACACGTAATAATTACATAATTATAATGTATGGAGTCGTCTGTCCACCGTGTAAGGGAACTCCCCACCCTGCATTTTCCGCCCAACGGCTGTCGGTTCTCCGCGTTATGTGCTGCTATTTTAACCGGGCAATTCTGAGCACTATGTCAGTCTCTTTGGTTCTCCTGCGGATAATTTTAATCGGATTGTCACGCGGTGGACCGATGACCTAGTTAGGACGGCGGGAAACCGACGGATGAGGTAGGCACAGGACCGCACAAGGTGGAAATACTTGGAGTAAGCCTATGTCCAGCAGTGGACGTCGATTGGCTGATATATTGATGTTTTTATTTTTGGTGTAATTTGCTCTCAGTTTCCTTATTTATTTATTTATTTATTTAATATGGTACACTAACAGCTATACATATTTATATATTTTTTTAAACTAACATATTATATGTATTGTTCTGATATGTATGCCAATTATAAGCGTACACAACATTGACAGTGACTAGGTGACAACACGTTCATTAATAAAATTTATACATCCAATTAAAAATCAAAATAACATAACTACAAATTAAAATTTAAAAAAAAAAAATTAAAATTTAAAAAAATATATATAAAATTAAGCAAAAAATAACACACAAACTATTTATCTTATTCTAATTCTAAGTCGGTGCAATGATAGGTGCTTGTTGTACCAAGAGATTATTTTTTAATTTCCTAATAAATTCTGACGATTGGTCATGAAATATATCGACACTCGGAGTGTTAATTGAGTTATAACATCTACACATTCTTTCAAGAGGTGAATGTTGACCCAGATTAGTTCTGTAGAAAGAAGTACGAAGAATTTGTTTTATAGGCTGTCTAGGTATATTATATGGTACAGCGATAGAGATTTTTTCAGTCATGTATTGTGAATCGATCTGTCCGTTCATAATCCTATGCAACACGGTGAGATCTCGGATCGTTCTTCGGTCGTGCAAAGATGACATATGAAAGTGTTCAAGGCGATCATAGTAAGGACAACGATGTGATATGCCATGTTCCACAAAAGCAAGGTGACGAGTAAATGAGCGTTGGATGGTTTCCACACGTTGTGAATGCACAGCATATACTGGGTTCCACACGGTAGACGCGTATTCGAGGTGGCTACGGACAAAAGCGTTATAGAGGATTACTTTTATACTACACGAAAAACCTTTTGCATTTCGTTTAATGAAGCCTAACATTTGTGATGATTTTTTTACTATTGTGTCAAAATGTGAAGTAAATTTTAATTTTGAGTCGATAATAACGCCCAAGTCTCGTATATCGTTTACTTCCTTCAATCCCTTCCCATCTAGCTCATAACAAGTATTTATGATGTGTCTTTTCCTCGTGAATTTTATATGATAACATTTATCGACATTTAAAGTCATGTGATTTTGAAGGCACCATTCTTTAATATGATTCAAATCATTTTGAAGTAATATGACATCTGAGGGTGATTTAATTATGCGATAGATTTTTAAGTCATCTGCGAACAAAAGACATTTAGAGTAGAGAATTTTGGACGTGATATCATTAATAAACAGGATGAAAAGTATAGGACCTAAGTGGGAGCCCTGTGGAACGCCAGAGCTCACGTGATACATATTAGATTCATAGCCTTGTACAGCCACTATCTGAGATCTATTTTCTAAGTAAGATCTGAACCACCTCAGTAGGGAACCATGAATACCGCTTGCTTTTAACTTGTTTAGAAGAATAGAAATACTGACTTTGTCAAAAGCTTGGCTAAAATCTGTGTAAATTGCATCCACCTGCAACCCACTGTCCACGTGTTGAGATATATCAGACACAAATGTTATAAGATTGCTTTCAGTGGATCTACCCTTACAAAATCCGTGCTGTAAACTACTAATTTGTGGTGCAATAAATCGAGTGATATGTGGGCAAACTAGGGACTCAAATAACTTTGAAAAACAAGGCAATATTGAGATCGGACGGTAGTTCGTTATGTTAGTTTCATCGCCTTTTTTGTAAATAGGAACTATACGAGCGTGTTTCCACACTGATGGGAAGGTACTAGTTTCAATAGAGTAGTTAAACAATAATGTCAGTGGCAATGATAACACAGAGGAGCAACGTTTCACAAATAATGGAGGAATGCCATCTGGACCAGCACCTTTGAAAATATCTAATTGATTTATTTTCTTTATGACCTCTTCTTCTGTAATAACCAAATGACCGAGACCACAAGATACATTAAGATTGTACAAATCAGTAAAATTTAGACTACTAGAAGAATCGTGAGAATCATGAGAGTAGACTGAGGAAAAGTGGGTGGCAAACAAATCACTAATGTCTTTACCGGACTGTGCTGTGCTGTTGTTAAGAGTCATGGTCGAAGGTAGGGTAGATTCATCCTTCCGTTTACTTTTTATGAATCTCCAAAAGGCTTTAGGATTTTTCCGTGATTCTGTCTGTATTTTTTCTTTGTATTGTTGATAACAATGACGAACAAGATTATGACAATTAATTCTTAAAATATCATATTCTATTTTGTCTCTTGGATTTTTGTACTTAACATACGTCCTACGAAGTTTTTCTTTTTCAGAAAGCAATTTAATTAGTTTATTTGTAAACCACGCAGGATATTGCGACTTATTTACTTTTCTTTTGGGTACAAATTTTTTAATTGCGTCGTTAAGTGTGTCGTAAAATATTGAAGTCATTTTGTCTATATTACCACAAGCTAATCGAGACTGCCAATCGATATCTCTTAAATCAGCATTTATACTATCAAAGTCGGCCTTAAAATAATTCAAATCATTACGCGGTCTAGGGCGCAAGTTATCAATTTTACCAAATGACAGTTGAATCAGAAGATTAGGGTGTTTTGTGTCTAATTTACTTAAAAGATCAGGGCTTTGAATGACATTAACTGATCTCATATTACTTAGCACAAGATCAAGCACTCTATCATCGCCATTACACACATTATTATATTGATGTAAAATATTTAAAGACATAAAATCAGTAAAAAGGTATCCTAAGTTATTGTTATAATTGGTAGGTATTAGATTTTGAGTTTCGTTATTAAATGACCACTTAATAAAACCAAGATTAAAATCACCCACAATAAGAACCTCATCAACATCGCTCAAAACATTATTAGTGCTATCTACAAAACGTTTGAGAGTATCCAAGTTAACGGGTGGGGGAATATAAACAGTACAAATCGCAATTTTTTTAGGCAAGTTGTTGACTGTGATTTCAATAATAATCCATATGTCCTCGCAATCACTTTCAAAGTTACGTGCACGTACAGATTTGATGTTACGCGAAACTGCTATAAGAACACCACCTCCATCTTTTTTAGATCCTCTCAAACAATTGCGATCTCTACGGTATACAGTATATCTATTGTCAATAAATTCACTATTATTTATGTTTGCATTTAGCCAAGTTTCAGTAAGTGCAATAACATCAAAATTATTTTGTAAGATACTATGTGCTATTTCATTTGTTTTTGTTCTTATACCTCTAACATTCTGATAATACACATCCATTAAAATATATTAAGAAATACTAATGACATATTATAGTTTTTTTAAAAACATAGTTATAAAATTAAACAATCAAACCAAGACTTTCCAAGTTTTTTACATAAATAGCTTGGCAATATTCATCTTTGCGACAATAGATACGTCCGTTACGTACCCAGACGAACTTATATGAGAACTGTTTGGCTTTCTTCCTAGTTTCTGCATGTAGCCATTTGTTTGCAGGAGTTAAATGTTCTGCAATATATATAGGTGAGTTCTGACCGTCTGTAATGCCAATATGTCGTATAGATAGTTTGTTTTGTGTGTTTTTCTTATTATAAGTAACTACTGCAGCCAGAAGCGCATCACGGTGGCGAGTGCTATTTAGTTTCGCTATAACAGTACGTGGGCGATCGTTATCTCTGTTTAATTTAGCTACTCGTGTAATATGCAGGATGTTGTCTTCCTGAAGAGGGTTGTTAACAGACTTAGATATTTGTAGGAGATCGCTAACTAAGTTCTCCGATTTACGTTCTGGGATGCCGTTTATTTCTACATTTGACTCTCTTAGGTGCTGCTCAACTAATACCAATCTGGACGAAACATCCTTCATGGATGTTTTTAATTCAACATTTTCAGCCTTAAGAGTGTTTATTGTAGCCTCCTTTTCTTCAAGGCGTGTTCTAAGGTCCTCGTACTGTAGACTAAAAAATTGCAATGAGTCTTGGAATGTTTCCAACTTCTCTCTTATCGATTTTAGTTCTTGCGAAACCAACTCTTTTATGGACTGCCGTATGGTGGTTCCAACCTCTACTACAATCATTTCACGGATACTTTCCAGAGAAACATGTTTCAACGCGTGCTGTTCTTCTGCAGAACGAACTGTTTTTTGTATACGTTCAGTCACATATTTTCCTGCTGGTGGTGAATTTATATTCGGCTCTGGCGAGGAACATATTATGTCAGATCGTAGGGATGGTCTAGCGGGCGTGTCAGAATTATTATTCTTAGGCTGTTTGCTTATACATTCTTGACATTTCCAATTTTCTTTCTGTTCAACATTCATTAATTGAAATTGTTTTGTTGACACATTTGTGCAAAGGAGATCATAGCATAAACCACAAGCAAAGCATTTAAGAAACTCATTTTTAGGCAGTTTATTATAACACCCAGAACACTTCTTATTTGCAGGAGGCATTTTTTAAGTAAAAATGTTTTGTTAAAATTTTCTAACAAAACAATTAAATTATGCGGTGCGTCTAGTTAGCGCAGTTGCTTGAAAGCGGTTGAAGCGCTGGCAGATCGAATGCAACGCAGCGAGAAGCGGGGGCAGCGAGCGGTTAGCGCGTGAGCGTCACTTTGTGTCAATGTCGTTAATTAAAGTTTTAAAAAAAATGTTTTTTCTTATTACTCACGCGTCCTGATGAGAAGAGCGATGATATTGGTACCAATTTAAAGCTAGTGTCACAAGCTTCAAAACGGTATATAGCACTTTATGAAACTTTAACTTTTTACTAGGTTTTTGATTTAATAAGTACGGAACGAAAATTTAAATGTGTTGTCACGTAGGCGTTCAGCGCGCATTCCTTAGAACATATCAGTACAGGCAGTTACAGCTCATGCACCTCATATGCCTTCACCTATAGGCAGACGACGGAAGCCCAGGTCTATGTACCACTGAACGTCCCCTGTCGGTTAGTATGTGTTATTAAAAATAAAGTCTCCTACCATAAATACTGACAGAAGACATAAACTAACACAATTTTATTGTAGCTTACTACTCTGTAATAAGTTCTAAAGGAGATTGGTTAAAAGCTTTATTAGTATTCCTAAATGTAGGTACGATTGTTCCAGAATTTAGTACAAGTAAATAAACAGGATTAACTAGCATTTCTTTTCTAGAAAAGTATTGGGTCTAGTAAGCTCGGGGATAACAGGCCATTTTCCTTTAGAGAATAATATTAGAATCTACTAGATTAGTGCAACATAAACAAAGATAAAACTCCGAAGCAATTACGTTTAGTAATTTCATTGTTCGTTCTTAAATAACTTGTGCTTTGTTTACATTGATAGCGAGTTGTTGAGCAATGAATTTAGTACGCTAATACTGGTTTTTGTACATTAAAAGTGTGTCTGTTGATTTAGTTAATTGTTAAATAAGAGTCTAAGTAAATATATTTAAATGATTGCAAACTACGAGTAAGCTTACTATCAACTGACAACCAGAAAAACATGAAAAGAAATAGGACTATTTCTTCTTCCTAGGAGAATTCTAATGTTCGCATTTGCAATGAGTCCTGAAGTATTTACTTGTGTTCTTTGCTTGAACGATTAAATGCGACAATTATAATTGAGTGCTGGAGTTATTGTTTTAAAGTGACAAGATTTTATTTTATTTGGCTCCTTGATAAAACAAAATGGAAAGCGCAATATCGAATCGTTAGTAATGACTGATTACAGTTCAGGTTAGAAGACTATCTATGTTGCAATCTCTCTCTTTGTTTTCTTGTGATCTTCTTTATTTTCATGTGTCTTCTATTTTTTTTTCTTTTAGTATGTTAGATATTTGTAGGCCAACTTTCTTCGTCCCTACAAGGAAATCACACATTCTAGATTATACTCTAGTGATTTCTAATTGTAAAATCTAAAGAACCATTCCAGTAGCTAAAAAGTTCAAACGAAGCACGAATTTTATAGGCTATTTGGTCGGCTCAGCACGCTTCGTTCAATGTAACTAGCTCGGAACACATTTATTTAATTGCTATCATTGACAATCGATACCATTTGTATACCAACCTACTATTGTGGTAAGCAATGTTTTGATAAACTATCATGTCTGATTGTTTGTGGTTTAATGTTAATTTAGTAGGAGTGAATTAATTAAATTATTACGTTTCCTGCTATTTAATGTTGGGTTTGTTATTTTAGTTGTAATAATTGTTATGTAATATTCCTCAGGACCGCATAGGGTGGATATATTTAGAGTAGGCCTATGTTAACAAGTGGAGGTCGATTGGTTGATATGATGATGAATATTGCTCATATTTTTTACCTCTACGGACCTTTGTGGCGTAGTAGTTATGGTTCATTGCTGTTGTGTTGGGTCTATTCCCCCTCTATGCATATTTTGTGTGCATGAAAATGAATGCTTGCATTGATCTGGTTGTTTTCTATGTATAAGTAATTATGTTTTGTTCAAAAAAAAAAAGAATAAGTAAAAAATGTTACAAAAAATGCTTAATTAAAAAATATTTTGAATAAAATTAAACTACTGTGCATTGTCGCACATATGTGCAGATTGTAGAGTCTCATTCAAACTATTTATTATTAGTATAGTGAGCTAGAAGTTAGATAGTTTTTAGTTTTTTTGAGGAGGCCTATGTCCAACAGTGGACGTCTATAGGCTGATATGGATGGATGGATAAGTGACTTACGAAATTAGTTAGAAGACATCTCAAAAACGTAAAGAACTTCTAAGTGATGAATTTTCAGGTAAATACAAGAACAAATAAGAATTAAATCCCACTCAAAACCCCACGTAGTATCTATTTAACAAACTCAGAAACAAAATCTGCAGTGCGCTAAAAGTTTGTTCGGAAAACATTTAATCTGTGTCATTGAGAGAAATTTACACTATGCCAAGTTGGTAAACTAAACATGTAGGTAGGAATTTATGTTGGGAAACAAAGGCCATTTAGTTGTAGTCCAGGTAACGTTTCACGGCAGTTTTCATAGTTACCAACTATGTTGGCGTTGAAATACGATATGTTATGTAGGACGGGTTCTGTCGGAGCTTACTGTATGCGGATGATTTTCGTTATTGACACTCGTAGTGTCTTGGTGGCAAAATGGCCGCGTATGCTGACGAGCGCAAGGTTGTGCTTTCTAATCCTACTATATATTTATATATTTGTATGATGTATAAATAATGGCCTTGAGACTGGATATTTTTTGTGTCCGTTAATTTTATGTCTGTTAGAGCCCAGCTATATAGGGCTTCAGCCCAGCTATGTCTAGTGTGTGTGTTGTGTCAAAAAATTAAAGAAAGACTAGCAATCCGACTCGCTATGTCAGTCACTTTTGTTTTCTTGCGATTGTCTCTTTTTTGATTCGAGAAAAAACCCCAAAAAAAGAGCTGTCTTTACACTACACCTAGTTTGTAAACTAAACATGTAGGTAGGAATTTATGTTGGGAAACAAAGGCCATTTAGTTGTAGTCCAGGTAACGTTTCACGGCAGTTTTCATAGTTACCAACAATGTTGGCGTTGAAATACGATATGCTGTGCAGGACGGGTTCTGTCGGAGCTTACTGTATGTGGATGATTTTCGTTATTGATACTCGTAGTGTCTTGGTAGCAAAATGGTCGTGTATGCTGACGAGCGCAAGTTTGTGCTTTCTAATCCTACTATATATTTATATATTTGTATGATGTATAAATAATGGCCTTGAGACTGGATATTTTTTGTGTCCGTTAATTTTATGTCTGTTAGAGCCCAGCTATATAGGGCTTCAGCCTAGCTATGTCTAGTGTGTGTGTTGTGTCAAAAAATTAAAGAAAGACTAGCAATCCGACTCGCTATGTCAGTCACTTTTGTTTTCTTGCGATTGTCTCTTTTTTGATTCGAGAAAAAACCCCAAAAAAAGAGCTGTCTTTACACTACACCTAGTTTGTAAACTAAACATGTAGGTAGGAATTTATGTTGAGAAACAAAGGCCATTTAGTTGTAGTCCAGGTAACGTTTCACGGCAGTTTTCATAGTTACCAACAATGTTGGCGTTGAAATACGATATGCTGTGCAGGACGGGTTCTGTCGGAGCTTACTGTATGTGGATGATTTTCGTTATTGATACTCGTAGTGTCTTGGTAGCAAAATGGTCGTGTATGCTGACGAGCGCAAGTTTGTGCTTTCTAATCCTACTATATATTTATATATTTGTATGATGTATAAATAATGGCCTTGAGACTGGATATTTTTTGTGTCCGTTAATTTTATGTCTGTTAGAGCCCAGCTATATAGGGCTTCAGTCCAGCTATGTCTAGTGTTTGTGTTGTGTCAAAAAATTAAAGAAAGACTAGCAATCCGACTCGCTATGTCAGTCACTTTTGTTTTCTTGCGATTGTCTCTTTTTTGATTCGAGAAAAAACCCCAAAAAAAGAGCTGTCTTTACACTACACCTAGTTTGTAAACTAAACATGTAGGTAGGAATTTATGTTGAGAAACAAAGGCCATTTAGTTGTAGTCCAGGTAACGTTTCACGGCAGTTTTCATAGTTACCAACTATGTTGGCGTTCAAATACGATATGCTGTGCAGGACGGGTTCTGTCGGAGCTTACTGTATGTGGATGATTTTTGTCATTGATAGACTGCCTCGTCGTATGCTGATGTGTTCAAGGTCCTAGATTCTAATCCTACGTAAAATAGATGATTGCCTGATTCACAAATGGTCTGGATGCTTTTTGTGTCCGTTACATATAATTCCTTCTTCTCTAGTTAGTTTATATGACACCAATTCCACTTCATTCAGGATATGAATAACATTAAAAATTGCTAAAATTAAAGCTAACAATAAACTAACACTAGTACACATTACCACATTGACGTTACTTTATAATACAGCTTAAATATCTCTAACTCTGGCTCTACTGAAAACTATACATAAAGTTAGGAACTGAATCTATTTGTATGGAAAACAACCAGGCTCTAAGGGCTAAAACATAAAATTTCAATTAAGTTCACATTTCTCTTCAACATAGCTTTAATAACCAACCAGCTACAGTTGCTTGTAATAATCAGACTTAAAGCCTACGCAGACGGCAGACATCTCTCTAGTACTTTTTAGTATTTCTACCGTCTAATTACATAATATCGTTTCTGTGTCAGTTGCATTCAGTTAGTATAAGACTGCTGCTCCGCATGTTTAAGAATACCTTCCGTATAAAGGCCTAACAGAATATCAGCGCTGTAGTGTCTACGATGCTACAGCCATTAGCTGAGTTAGGTCCTATTTTGTGTGCATTTTTGTGACATGTTTAATGTTTACTTACTGTTTGTGCAACAAAATAAATATTTTTTCTTTCTTTCTTTCTTTTTAATTTATTTTTATAGGCTTTGTCGCTTAGCGACCACATCGCCGCTATCTTTCTTTCTTTACATGAAATAATTTCTTTGCTGGTCATGCGCCATGTCTGTGTCCTTGATATACAACTGAAATTCATGAACAAAAAAAATTTTGTCAAAATTTTGAACAAATGGTCTGCTTAGTTAGTACTGTCCTATTTCTGTTTGGTTATTTGAGTGAAGGTTTTATGTAATAAATACGAGCTCTAGTGAGGAACTAAACCAAATATGTAAATGAGTAATTTGTTTGCATTTTATTGCGGTATTTAAGTAGTATTTAAATTCAAATTTACTGTATGTTTATACAAAGTGGTTGCATTGCACGTGGTCGCGGGTTCAAATACCATGCAAGATAGAATCCCACGTAAGATAAATTATTTGTATCATCTACAAATTCTAATTTTCTGTGGCGTAGTAGTTATTAAACATGACTGCTACGCACAGGTCTCGGGTTCGATTCCCGCTCAATGCAAATCTTTGTGTGCATGAACGTTATTGTTTGCATTGATCTGGGTGTTTTCTATGTATAACATGTATGTATTTACAAAAAAATAAATTATAATGTATTTAAGTATGTTTATCCGTTATCCAGTATCCATAGTACAAGCTTTGCTTAGTTTGGGAATAGATGACGTTGTGTGAATGTATGAGGAATAAAATTATTGTCTTCAGCGTAGAAGTTTTGTGTCCGTTTATATCATTTCTGTAAAAGTCTCCGCGACACATCTTTAGAGAGAGAGTTGTCTTTTAAAAGAATAATAATCCAGCGTAAAAACCTTTCAGGATCAAAAGAATAATTTGTAAATCGCAAAAAAATTGTCTTTATTGGGATTCGAACCCCCAACCTTGTACCGGTAGCCACATGTCTGTAGTGCACACACCTTGTAGGATCTGGCGGAGACAACTGTTCCCGGTATTTAAGTTGCTTCTTATTTAGTACTATTAGCATTACTCTCTGCTATTCTAAGTCTAGTTACTATTTGACATTATCCTTATTAGCTAAGAACAAAAAGGCTAAACCATACTGAAAATTAAGCGTATAATCTCAAGCTCACATTGTAAACTTGTAGAACTCAGTTAGTATGCAACGTGCAGTGTCGTCGAATGTCATACAAGTTGAACATGGTAAGTTCGGTGGCTAGCCGCGTTACTATTTACATATGCTTGTAAAATTGCTTCGGCTAGTGAATGTTTTATACTTTAATATGAATGCTATGAGTTTTGTTTGGTAAGCTCTTTTGAAGTCAGCTGTTCTGAAGCAGATGGTCTTTCGTGTATTGTGGAAATTGTAATTACGTAATTGAAAAGCAATTTCAATTATTTTTTTTTCAGTTTTCTTTTTGACTATTTGGCAAAGGAATAGAATGACCTGTTAAAGGTCTTTAGGGGGGATTGGGAATTCAAAATTGAGTGTATTCGTTGTCTAAAACTACATGTTTTAGTTAACAAAAAGCAAATGAACATTACTTTAGTCTTTAACGAAGAAACTTAGATTTTATACCTACTGCCTCGGTGGCAATGTGGTCATGTATGCGGCGGCCATGCACGATGTCACACGATCGAATCCCAGTGATTCATAAATTATTATTTATGAGGCAGAATGTTCGATCCCAAGGGAGGAGTTGTTTATTTTAAAACAAAACAACAAGCACTTAACAAATACAGTAAACAATAACAAGGATGTTAAACCATGCAAAATTATTTATAAATTGGTTACATAAATAGATTGCCTTTTATCTTTATAATTCCAAAGGGAATTATTAAGAAAAACATAATAATAAGTTGTTCCCCTCCTTCATGTAAGCCATTTGACGTGTCTTTGATCCAAACAAAGTAATACAGTTGGTTCTGACAAACAATTATTGTGTATACAGGGTGTGTGGGCGAATGTTTACAGGTTGTGCAAAAATTATGATCTAATCAAAGTTATTTTTAACTAGTAAAATGAAAATTTTATTTATAAAATTTTACGGGCCTGGAACGTTTAGCAGAAACACGCTTGTACGATAGAAAGTACAGTTAATAGAAATCACTATTCGTAGACAGTATTTTTCACCTAATCATAGAAACATTGTATGGTTACGCGAAACGTGTTGTCTACAAATTGTCAATTCTATTAGTCTTACTTTCCACTATCGTACATCCGTGTTTATGGTTGACGTACCACACCCAAATTTTACATTGTTTGTAAAATATGCATTTTGACTATAGGTAAAAAAAATACATTTTCCTTAATTCAGCCTAATATCCTTAGAGGTAAAGGTAAGACAATGAAATTAGGTACAACATTCACATTTTCCGTTCAGTTATACATTCCAAATTTAACATTATTTTCCTTCTGAACATCCCCCTAGATTGGGGTACGTTGCTTAAGGCAGCTTAACAGAATCCCTTGAAACAAGGAGGGTGCCTATATCTCCCTGATAAAGGTACCTCCGTGTTTTGTTCTAAGCGTTCGAATATGCTACTGTATAATTTGATTGTACTGAAAATTTTAATTTTGTTCCGTTTTTAATATAATTTAGGTGTAAAAGTGTTTTTACGGAGGATTATCTCTCTACCTTCGTAAGGAAATGGTAATTTGCTGCTGGATTGTGTTGCTGTATGTAATTATTTCTAGATTAGATTATTAGATCTATGTATTCGTAGATATAAATGCATTGGCTAATTTGGTTGACTGGTTAATAATATTGTTATTTTATTATAATAGATTTCAAACTATCGCGATTTGTATTTGGGCATTTAATACAATACCTAGGCAATGTATGAAATTAATCGTATTATACACATCGCCGATAACATATACATAATACTATATTCTATACGGGTCTTACTCGCGGTGTATACTACTTAATTAGATACTAATAGGATAAATACCTAGGTTTTTATTCTATTAGAATATAGTATTATTTTATTAAATTCTGTAACCGTAGATTAGATGTTTTTTTCCAAGTTAATGAGCGTATTACCTATGTAAAACTTGCATGTGTTTTTTAAAGCTGTAAGTTTCAATTCTATGCCAAGCTCAAGTCGAGCGAATCGACACTGTAACTAACGAGTTACCCCCTTGCTCATAAAGGCCTCTTAAATTTTTAGCCAATTGATTAACTTATATTCATACGATTTTATTTAGAATTTGGGATATAACCCAGAATAGTGTTAAGCTCTAAAGAAAAGTGGAATGACTTCTTAGAAAAAATAACTGATCTAATTATTCTACAAAACAAAAGGTTTTTTAAACTTTAATAAAAACTCAAAAAACCTTTTAGCCAAAAACCAGGTGAGTGTAAAACCTTGATACCTTCTGAAAAATAATGAAAACTCAGCTAACGTTTTTAATAATACTGTGTACATTTGGTCAGGTTTAATCGCTGCCGTACAGTAAGATCGCTATTCGCCAGTAGCTACCACAGTACAACCAGTAGTCTATCTCGGCCGAATATTTATTATAAATACCTACGGCTGCGCGGTACGTAAACATGCGATAGGGCTGCCCACCTCATGCTTTTTAATTACATTTACCTACTTTGCCGCTCGTTACTGCGGCACAGTCGCGACTGTTCACTTCCCAAAGCCACCTCTATCGTGAGCGTGTAGGTATAACTCGCGTTTCGTCCGTTTCTATAAAGACGATATACTGTTTATATTTGTACTATGCCAGTACATACAATCCAGTAAAAATAAAATGTAATGAAACGGTTTAGATAATACAAAAAGAGTTCCTATTACTACTTACATATTCAGGTCATTTTAATTCACAGACTAATTTGACATTATCTTAAGTACTTGTAGAACAATTCGGCGAAAGTTTAATGTATTGTTTGGTCTTTGTTTTCTGTAGTAAAAGGTATCATTATATCTTTTGGCACGTGCCTAGGCCTTCTCTTGAATACAATTTTAGAAGTACTTACTGAATAAACACGAGAATTATTTTTAAATGTATATAATATCTCTCCGTGTGGTGACGGAGTAAGAATACAATATGTCACCACCCTATCTCATCTCATGGGTGTCGTAAAAACCGACTGAGGGACTATCCGTGAATATTATACCTACGTGAATATTTACAAAATAAAAAGAAGGAGAACTTGAAATTAAACCCTTTACCAATCCGTCTGGCCAGCGTGGTATTAGTAGGCCAAGTATCCCTCCTTCACGGGTGGAGGCCCGTCCCTGCAGTGGGACATTAATAGGCTGTTATGATTATGATGTATAATAATACATTGTTTGTTTATCATGCAATAAAGTGACGACCGACCAATGGTCGTTAGTGGTTTAGTACATGATTACTTTTCAGATGTCTCGCAATCTATGCTACAAATCTTTGTTCGCGTGAATAGAAAGAAAGAAAGAAAGAAAAATATTTTATTCGGTAACACCAAGGCACATTTATAACAATAAAATTACAAGTACAAGTTAAATAAGACACAGTTTACAGTAAACAAAAAACATAAAAAATAAAACAACAATCGACAACATGCACCCCGTGTACCAAATAGGTATCCAACTCAGCATGTGCCAGGACTCAAGAGACCTGAGATCCTGGCGCTGATTTTCAGTTGGACCCTGAGCATCCACGGGTGTCGAGCTAACAAGAATATTATAAAAAACAAAAAAAAAAAAAACCAAAAGACAAATTAATATAGTATAAATGTGCAATGCAAGCATTCCATAAACATTAGTCTCCGTTGTTACCATCCATTTTTATGATAGTCTGTGCTGTTTTGACAGACAACGAGACCAATGCTTATGTGTCAATTATGACGTGGCACATGTGGTGTCTACAACTCTAACCTAAAACCTATACCTACCCATACTTAACGACAAAATTACAAACTATTGATACTGTTCAATATCATTCTATACAATTAAGTCTACAAAAGAAACACAAATAACACGTAGACAAAAGAGCATAATAATGCATTAACATAAGGAAAACTAGTAAGTAAGTACAAACTATCTTTTAATAGGCTTAACATTTAAAATTCAAGCACACCCAACACACAGGTAATTTAAATGGCATCTTCCATTAATTGAAAACAATTTTGCACGAAAAAACAAAAACAATTCAGATCACATCAATTAATACATAGGTCCTTATCTTCACAATAAGATTCATAAAATAAATAAAAACATTTTAAATATGACCAGATTCAGAACAAGAATCATTGTATAAGGATGGCCACTATCACACAACTTTATCAAAACAAAGGCAATTTTTCAAATAATATATAAACCTAGTTACCTACATTATCTATTATAATCATTAGTTACATATAAAAACTAATATTTTTATTCATTTATACAATTAATTATCTTAAAACACACATTATACATCTCTTTAATGTACAGGTACCAAAATATTTATAAGGAATCAATCATAAACCCAAAACACTCATCATTTATTCACTACAAAGAAAACACACACTAATAATCTTATTAATATACTTAATAACAAAAATCTCAAAGTGAGATTTCATTTACTTTTACTTGTCTATCCTATCTTACACCTGTCATTTCCCCACTTGTATTATAGATATGAAACCGAAACTACATATCAAGAAATAAAATAACAGAAAACATGAAAGCTCATAAAAATTCCAAGGCCAGAATCACAATAAGAATGTTTGCTTTGGCTCGATGTTTTTATAAATACCATGGTTTACACATGTTTACAAGTTTTCTGTCTGGTACATATATGTAGTACAAGCCCTGCTTAATTAGGAACAAGAAGGCGTTGTGTGGGTGGCACTTTTGTAGGATGCTTGATCATCATAAGAGCCCATTTATGTCCCACTGCAGGGACGCGCCTCCTCCCGTGACGGAGGGTTACTTGGCCTACTTATACCATGCTGGCCAGACGGATTGGTATAGGGTTTAATTTCAAGTTTTCCATATTTTTATTTCGTAAAGATAATATTCACGCATAGTCCCTCAGTCGGTTTTTACGACACCCATAGGATGAAATGGGTGGTGAACTATTGTATTCTTACTCCGTCACCACGTGGAAATCGGTGCTTGATGTCAACTATCAAACTCTGTGTAAAGGAGGTACAATTACCTGTAATATTGCCAATTAAAACAACCATGAATAAAACTCAGTTTTATACCTTCCTCATTGTAATTACACACCATTTTACAAAAAAAAAAAAATCGTAAAAGTTGATAGCTCGATATATCGAAATGATACACCCCTATATACCTACTTATAGTAGGGTTTTTCAATACAGTTTGTTGCACGGTGCGAAAGCCTACTTACGAAGGCATGAGAACTTAAGCCTTCGGTTTGGGAGTGTTTGAAATTGGAAATTGTTATCATGCGTTCTCCTTCATTCTCTTTGGATCCATGTATTTGCAGATTTGATATTTACTTTGTATTATTTTGACACTTTTCCGTGTGGTGACGGAGTAAGAATACAATATGTCACCACCTCATCTCATCCCATGGGTGTCGTATAAACCGACTAAGGGACTATCCGTCAATATTATCTTTAAAGAAGGAAAACTTGAAATTAAACCCTATATCAATCCGTCTGGCCAGCGTGGTATAGTAGGCCAAGGATCCCTCCGTCATGGGAGGAGGCCCGTCCCTGCAGTGGGGCATTAAGTAATGGGCTGTTTGATGATGATTATGATATTGACACTGTCTGTGGTATACCTGTATCTGCTACGGGTATAATGGCTACTATAATTTTTAAGTATTTTTCTTAAATTTGTTTGCGTTAGAAATAATGATCAATCATGTTATTTGAAGCCACATGTTATCATACGGAAGTCAATTTCAATTGACATTAGCTCTTTTATTATTATTACGAAATAAATAAAGCTTATAAAAATTGACGCAACAGCGGATGGGGGTGATGAAAGGCGCAGTTCTACTAGTTGTTCTTCTTGAGGTTTTTCTGGACTGATTCGAGGTTCAAAGTGTTTCTGCTAACGAGTTGTTAACAAGGAGACCTTTTTTTTTGGTTACGCTGGGTTAAAATACCTACGCATCCCCTCTCGTCGGGGGACGGCAGGGGTATGTGGGGCTCCCAGGGGTAACCCATCAGTGCACCTACTAAAAGTCCCCAGCCACACTCCTTCATCGTCTACTTGGAGGGGGCCTGGGGAACCGGCAGAGCCTATGCCAACAAGGAAACCTTTTTAACCTATGATGATAATAATAAAGTAGTAACTGAAGCAAACCAGCATGTATCCTTTTTTTTTAAAACCTTTTGTCTCTTTGTCGCAAACGACCCCCTTGCTCGATTATCAAGCGCAGACATTAAATACAGTCAAACATAAAAATATATCTACAAACATAAAAAGGCTTTGAGTCGGGGTCGTTGCCCCGCAGTACATCAAAAGAAGTTACGCCATACGCGGTGTGTCCGACCGCATGTACACTTTTTAGACGCACAATTAGGCCTCTTCTGCTTTTGACATTGCCCCTACTACGAGAGAAAAATGGCAAAAACGAATTGTTCATTTTATTTGGGCAACCCTTTTTTGGATAGGACTAGTACAAATTGCTGTATTTTGCTTTGACCCTAATTGCTTGAGGCTTTTAGGAAATTTGTTTGATTATATTTATTCATAAACAACAGGCTTTAAAAATATGTGCACTGGTAACGAAATCCAATCTTGGTCCATTTTAGTATGTTGCCATTGACATCTGAGTATACAAGCATTATGAACTGTCTGTGTCTCCCTGTACACATCGATAAAATTATGTTTTCATTACAGCCTATTATTGACCAACTTCTCCGTGTGGTGACAGAGTAAGAAATCAATCTGTCACCACCCCATCCCATCCCATGGGTGTCGTAAAAACCGACTAAGGAACTATCCGTGAATATTGTTATTACGAAGTAAAAAGAAGGAAAACTTGAAATTAAACCCTATACCAATCCGTCTGGCCAGCGTGATATTAGTAGGTCAAGTATCCCTCCGTCACTCAAACACACGGAGATTAATGGGCTGTTATGATACTCATTAGTAACGGTAACCACTTACCTTCAGGTGTGTTACTTGCTCTTTGGAGAATCTCGAATCAATCATAATTCAAGTTTTATTCGATAAACAAAGACTCTCCGAGAACTCTCCAGTAGTAGGGGAGACGTAGTATCGTTCGAGGGTTGTACGTCTTATGAGGGCGCGGAACTGTGGATTTTTATATATAAGGTACAAGTTACCCTTATATCCTATCACAAGTTGTGCTTTTATTAAAAAGTAGTAGTCGGCTTACGTATGAGCATAAAATATTTATAGCTATTTTGATTACCGCTTACTCCAGCTAAGGTTTAAGGTAACTTTTTACCTACTTTCTTATATTGACTGGTTTAATATATTATTTGTGTGGTGATATAGAAACTAAATGAAGGATAAGTTGACTTAAAATTCTTGTCTGCAGTTAATGGGCAGCTACGTTGATAGAGTTACTGGTTTAGTCCACATTAAGAGATCATCATCATCAACATAACAGCCCATTAATGTCCCACTGCAAAGACGGGCCTCCTCCCGTAACGGAGGGATACTTGGCCTACTAATACCAGGCTGGCCACACGAATTGGTATAGGGTTTAATTTTAAGTTTTCCTTCTTTTTATTTCGTAAATATAATATTCACGGACAGTCCCTTAGTCGGTTTTTATGACACCACACGGGTGGTGACATATTGTATTCTTACTCCGTCACTTGGTCCATCATTTGGCATGAATTAAGAACCGATAATCTAATTACTAAACATCTGGAACGCGTAATAATAGTAAAGATAAACATTGTCATATAAAACTAGGTGAAGTTCACCTGCCTCATTTATAAAATACTTGACTCAGAAATGTTTAGTTCATAGTTCATTTATTTTTTCAATGTTATGTTACAAAATAACCACTTATTTCATCAAGTTTACATAATAAAACTTTAATTTCCTTTTTTTTAAACTTTACCACCGCTTCCAAGGCGCTAGTAGAGAAGAAGCGGCGCGGCGTATCAAACTCTAAATCAGCATTTTTTAGACAACTCTATAATTTTACAACAATTTTGTAACTGGAAAAAAGTGCTGCAACCATTGCATACCAACGATAACATGTAAAAACTAACGATTGCACTAAAGGATCGATATAAATTTTTAATATCTTAAACTAGAAAGAATCGTCCTGTAGGTTTAAAAGGAATGCTCCGACTAACCTTATACTACAGCAAGTATCTTAATAATATTGTAATTAAATTCTAGCAAACGTCTTACTTAAAGATTTAAATAGTAACTTTTACGTAAATAAGTGTATCTTATACGTAAATTAGATTCTCACAGCAAATTAGATTTTCAACGTTGAAAAATTTATGAACATTTCAAGTTGTCTCCATTTGCAATTACGTTTTTAGTCTGAATATTTCAAAGAGTTTAGAGAAAAGGAGTTTTAACAAGTTTAGTATTACCTGTTTTTGCTTTTGAAAATCGAATTGTTGTTATACCAACTTTTTTTATTTGATTATTCTTTTTATTTGTTATCTGTGTGGTGACGGAGTAAGAATACAATATGTCACAACCCCATCTCATCCCATAGGTGTCATAAAAACCGACTAAAAGACCAGCCGTGAATATTATCTTTACGAAATAAAAAGAAGGAAAACTTGAAATTAAACGCTATACCAATCCGTATGACCAGCGTGGTATTAGTAGGCCAAGTATCCCTCCATCACGGGAGGAGGCCAGTCCCTGCGGAGGGACATTAAAGGGCTGTTATGATGATTATTTTTATTCTAAGGGTTGAAGGAGTCATTCACTCTGTAGAGTTCATCCATCTATATCTCATCTATCTCAGAATCCTAGGGTAGTCTTGGGGTTCGTGTTTTGTTTCATCAAACATTATTTGTTTTTTTTTGTACTAATTTGATAAATTTCATACGATACAAATAGATAATTAAAATGTAACGAAGTATAAAAACATTTTGTTTGACCGTCCGTTACGGTCTAAGCGAGGTAAAAGAATGCCTGGGGAGATATCTGTACAAAACAGATGTCTATTGTTAAGAGACGAAGGGTTCGAAACAAAGCCTATTTTACTTTTGTATACATAAATGTTACTTTTTAAACTAAACCCGCTAACTCAAACAGAGGGTAATGAAAACAAAAAAAAAATGAAAAATATTAAAAGTATTTTTTTAATTTAAAACACAAAAAATACAACTGTCCATAAACAACAGTTCAAACCTGATGGTACCAGAAGCTAACGGTTCTCCCTTGTTTGGTATAACAACTTTTGATATAATTTCACTTGTTTGAACAACGTTTAAGAAAATAATCATTTTGTCATTTTCATTTCATCGAATATTTATTTGAGATAACAACTTTTGCCCTATTGTTTAATAAGTGTAATGTTCAATTTATTTATTGTTCAGTTGGTAAACTATGTATTTAATCGAATATTCAATTGGTTATTAGAAATGTTTCAAAAATATAAAAAATGTTCGACTATGCCAAAAACAAAATCTGTACTTGTAACTATATTAGTTAGACTTATCAATGTTAGTCTAGTAAACATTAGTTTCCATTTCATCGAATGGTTTAGGGTACGTTAGAACAGTGACCCTAATAGTGACCAGATCCTCAATGATATAAAGAAATAAATTCATTTGGTTAGGTTGGGTTAGAACTCTTATAGCGCGAAGGCGAGCGAGCGAAGCGAGCTTGCCTCGCGAGCGGCCGCCGACCGCCAGATCCTCAATATAAAGAAATAAATTTTTTACACTTTCGAATCCAACATATTGTTTCTAAATATATAAATGAATTTAAAACATTTTTTTTTATACATTACGGATGTGGCGCTCGGCGGCCGCTACGCTCGCGCTATAAGGGTCACAATTCTAACCTAACCTAACCGAATGACCTTTCGACTTAATGATTATTAGTCTAGTGAAACATTAGTTTAAATAAAATTAATGCTTTTAAAACTTCGGTGAAAGGATATTATTTCAAAGAAATGAATATGCAATTTGAAATTCTACTAATTAATTATTCGGTCAAATGAATAATTAAACGAAATGACTTTATTCGAAATAAAATTAGGCGAAGTGATTTTCGACGAAAAGTTGTTATAACAAACAAGGGATAACCGAAGCTAACAACATAACATTAACATTCCCTGAAAATATACAAATGTAATGGCGATTCAACAGGAGTACACGAAAACTTTATTGTCGTCAATCAAGTAAATAATAATGGTAGTTGCAATTTGAATCCATGAATTTTGACCTGCAATTTAATTCAAACGTGTCGGTCTTTTTATTATTTTTTTAAACCTGTAGCATGCGGCCCGCATACCATGTTTGAAAAATCCTCGCGTGAACGTTTCTGTCAACCTACCGTCATAGTACAAAGATATAACTGTGCTTCCGTTGTACAACGTTCTTAATAAACATTTGTCAGTAGGTATTTGTGAATGAACGTATCTTTGCACATAAATAGACAATAAGTAATATTTTTTTGTCTATTTGTGTGCAATGATCCGCTTATCGCTTTTGTCGCACGTTTTTTCGTCGTTTATAGGTTGTGATTTGTAACTTAAATAGACTAGACTAAATAGAGACAGACTAAATTAAATAGAGTGGCTATCACCTTTTTCACTTAATCGTGTAGATACCGAAAATTCTCTCGTCATCATGTCAAATAAAATAATCCAAAATAAAGTAACTATGTAGTAACTAATTTTTATATAATTCTCCGTGTGGTGACGGAGTAAGAATACAATATGTCACCCCATCTCATCCCATGGGTGTCGTAAAAACCGACTAAGGGACTATCCGTGAATATTATCTCTACGAAATAAAAAGAAGGAAAACTTGAAATTAAACCCTATACCAATCCGTCTGGCCAGCGTGGTATTAGTTGGCCAAGTATCCCTCCGTCACGGGAGGAGGCCCGTCCCTGCCGTGGGACATTAATGGGCTGTTATGAAAGTTACGATTCTTAAAAAACTTCGGAGATTTTTTAAAGTAGTTCTTTATTTGTTGAAGAATTTTCAAAGTTTGTAAAGTTTTTAGAATTAAAACGTCACAATACTGTCATACATTACTTTGACAAATGAATATATTTTATTTGACATTTTATGAAAATAGTTTTGAAACACTGAATTAAAGTGTCAAGTTTATTTATAACGATTTTAATATTGAAGAAAAGTGACTCGATTTTGCAACGATGGGCATCACAGATATTGATCCCTAGTGCGAGAAAGTCTTTTAATAAAAATGGAAGCGTAAATCGAGAAGAAGTAATCTTAAACTTTTTCATAAACGTCGCACATAAACGACTAGACATTTCCTCTTACAATTCAAACGAGGAATAAAGTAAAAAAAAACTTATTTTTTAATCTCCTGTACAAAGGGAGATTATGGTACATAAGCCTGAGAGTGTTTTTTTTTTAAATTCACGTCCCTTGTCATATACATTTATAAAACAACAAATAAGAAGCTTAAAGAGAGAATATTTCGTATTCTTTGTCCCTTAATGAATAATGCCACTATGCAATTTTAAAGTAATGAGATTTTAGGCTTTGTTATACGATTCTTTTGTTCGCTTGTTTATGTATGAGCTTAGACTTTATAAATAAATATATTGATTTTATTTTAAAGGAAAATAATTTATAAGTCTTTTAAAATTGTTAATATTTTGTAGGTTTTTAGGGATCGCCGTTCAAGTAGCTAATGCATGACGGGAACAAGGCAAAAGTTTATCTACATAAATAAAAAAATGTATAAAAGAAAAAAAAAAAAAAAAAAAATAAAAAAAAAAAAATGTATGTAATTTTAAATTTATTATTTAGACATTGCCAAAGCTTTCTTCCTTATAAATTAAAACGTAAAAAGGATAGGTAGTAATAATTAAAGTTAAAAAGAAGCTGCCGTATAGTAGACCGTGGCTTAAGACGGAAGTGATTTTATGCTCCTGGTCATCTTTTTTAGTAACCATAAGGTACATGCCGGAAAAAGTTCCCGCGAGATAGGGCTTGATTCTAGCACGAGCGGCAACAGTTCTTTTAGGAAATGAACATTTCTGTTTATTTTTTGTAAATCAGAAAATGTTCAGTGTATTTGTCAACGCTGTTCAAACTGAGAAGGTACAAGAATTACTATGAAATTACTTTTAAAAGATTCGGAAGAAATTACTCAAAAGCGTAAAAACTTTCAGCCATTTTTCTTGTCACAGGTGTGCATCTGACTAATTTTTGTATAATTGAAACTCTTCCACCTCTTTTTAATTCATAATAATCTTACAGAATAAAGGGTTGGGTGTGTTTCATTTTATGTCCACCATGCGTTCCCTTTGTACGTTAACTGTATTTCTGCTTTTGCAGTAGGTTCGACAGCGTCATAATGACGTGTCTCATATGTAAATAAAGATATATATTAATAGGCCTTCTTTGTCAGATGTTAAACTAGAAAAAATATCTAGTCAATTACTCGCCAGATTTAAAAGCATATCTTACAGCAACTACAATTTTATATAAACACATCTTCAAGTATTTTTTGTAAAGCGATATGTAGTTTTATTATAAGTACCCATTTTTCTGGCTACTCTAGTTATTCACAATCATTAAAAGGCAGTCAGTCGTTCTTAATACGTCCTTTTTAAGCGTTTATAAGGAAAATTAACCACGTAAAAGCCACGATTAAAGCATGTTATTAAAAATTTTCTTTTGAAAAACTCTCACTTTTGCCTTTGTAAGAGCTCGTTTTAATGTAAGAATGTTATTTAACAATTAAAATTAAGATATTTGATGAAGACTATTATGTGGTATTTTTCTTTGAAGGCTGCAGTAAAAAGCATTCTGTGGTTTTGATTGACGAGAAGTTTGATTTTAAATGTGCAACATAATTGTGTGTGAAACACTAGATAATAATGATATTTTATCTGTAAACTAGCATAAATCGCCATTTTGGAACGGGCACCCGTAAATTGCAACCCTGGCAGAAGAGACTGCTTATAGTAATAATTGCCTGGACCATGTAAGTCCCAACCAAATACTTTCCTATTTGTTCTTTTTAAGGCCCTACTTCGCGGGGACCAATCGACATTAAATCATCATCATCATAACAGCCCATTAATGTCCCACTGCAGGGACAGGCCTCCTCCCGTGACGGAGGGATAATTGGCCTACTAATACCACGTTGGCCAGACGGATTGGTATAGGGTTTAATTTCAAGTTTTCCTTCTTTTTATTTCGTAGCGATAATATTCACGAATAGTCGGTTTTTATGACACCCATTGGATGAGATGGGGTGGTGACATATTGTATTCTTACTCCGTCACCACACGGACAAAAACCACTTATGTTTAAAAGTAATACCTACTTGTGGATTACTCAAATTGTTTTTTATTTCTTTCGTAGGTCTTACCAACAATACCGACGTCGTAAGAGTGTATGAAATAGATTGCCTCTGATTAGTTTTGAATTTCTCAAGAAAACTTTTATAATAATTCTTTGCCTTTGTATTTTTATATCTGACAAGTTTTAACATCACTAAATTAAGTTAGAATTTGTACGGAGATGAAAGGAAAATATGTCTGCTAGAAAATTAAAATGATTTTAAAAGGTTTTGTTTTAACTTTGTTGTTATGATATCAAAATAATGTTTTCTTGTTTAAAAAGAAGGAAAAAGAGTCGTAAACTATTAAGCCACATTTTATGACCGACTAAGATGTGAGTGAAAATCAATAATATAAAACTTTAGGTACATAAAAAGTGAAATGAAATGAAATATTCTTTATTGTAACAACAAGGTGAATACAATTGTTATGTCAATCCTGATTCCCAAACTAGCGCGAGCTATATGTTGGGAGTCAGTGCCTTCCTATAGATATGGAAACAACATAGGTAGTAATTAACTAAGTATTCATTAGATTAACATTTCATAAACAGATAATCACCAGACCAATTTAAACATTCATGTACTTACACAAATATTTATATTAAGCATGAATCGAACCCAAAAACCTTTGCGTAGCAGTCATATCTTTTATAACCAATATGCCACACAGGTAGTACAAGATGCCATAATAAAACTTTACTTTATACCTACTCAGTAAGGGTCTCTAGAGACGCTATACTCATGGGTTTATACAGCATCGAGAAACATGTAGATTGAGAGATTTTACTATAAAACTCCCCTAACACACAACCAACGTGTTTGTGCTACGATCAATAATATCATAGCGGTATCATGGGTATTATATTATGGAAAACAAAGAAAACTTGAAATTCAACCCTATACCAATCCGTCTGGCCAGCTGTTATGATGAATATTTTACAATGTAATATTACATATTCTATTTTAATGTCATTACACGCAATCATCATCCTCACAGATGAAAAATAACTATAATTTTTAGTTAGATTTTTTTTTGTTTTTTGCCTTTATTGTGTTCAAACTTACATTGTCATTTCATTCTTTTCATTACATCAACAATATGGCATCAAAATTTATGATTTCGGTTTCCCATTACATCAAGTTAAAAACATATAACATATCAACAAAGAATTCCACATCAAAGGCCCCTATTTGCTACTGGACATAACAAAACTCATACATCCTGTTTCGACATGAAATATTACAAAAAATGACGTCAAAAAACTTTTTTACATGCATTGTCGGCTCCCTAAAAGGTCCCTTCAGTATTGAATCGAATACTGCATTCAATAGATAAGTATTTCATATACTGGTTGAATGAAGACATGCATCAGTAAAACTGAAAGTTATAGTTATATCTAAGAGTGGAATGTAAAATGTTTGAACGTGTTTGTGGTTTAGGATGCTGTTACACCGTTTTTGTTATGATTAAGTACTAGAATTTTTCTTATACTCGTAGTACTCTTGTTTAGCTTCAGGGTGGTGACGGTGTAATACACGGTGTCACTAACCTACGTAAACATTTCATCATAATAGCCCATTCTTGTCCCACTGCAAGGACGGTTCTCCTTCCGTAACGGAGGGATACTTAGCCTACTAATACCACGCTGGCCAAACGGTTTGGTCCATACCAATCTAACCAATAAATTAAACCCTATGGTTTAATTTCAAGTTTTCCTTCTTTTTATTTCGTATAGTTAATATTCACGGATAGTCCCTTAGTTGATTTTTACGACACTCATGGGATGAGATGGGGTGCTGACATATTGTATTCTTACTTCGTCACCACACTGACCTAAACATTTAGTTACGTGTAGGTATATTACGAAAATGTTTAGTCTCATACGCTTGACCTGTCTGTACATGGTGAATAGGATTTGTGTTTGGATTTTCTCCATACTTTCTCTTAAATTGGCTTACTACTGACGACTACAGTTTCCACCTGATTCAATACAGTCATACTGCCATCAACATCATCATCATAACAGCCCATTTATGTTCCACTGCAGGAACGGGCCTCCTCCCGTGACGTAGGGATACTTGGTCTACCAGTACCACGCTGGCCAGATAAAAAATAAAATAATGCATAATGCCATATATAAAACAAATTAATTTTACTTACAACATTCCTACATCAAAAGAAAGGTACACAAAGAAATGAGCATTCAAAAGTTAGATCCTACACGGTGTAACTTGCTGCCGGCCTAAGCGGGGTCAGTGGGGGTCGTTATTTATATTTCCCGACCGTACCTCCTGGTTATTTTATGTACTTCAGTATTTTTCATCGGTATGGTAGCGGTTGAGCAGGATATCACATGAAACCTCTTTCGATCGATACTTGTGAATGTTTTTTGTTGATAAGGGGGCAACTATATTTACAATATAAATGCAAAAATGTCAGTGTTGTGACGGACTAAAAGTACTACTTTGTTTAATCCAGAGGGTGTCGTAAAAAGAGACTTTTAAAATGTAAAGGTGTATTTTTTATTATCTTACACTTGTTTACTGAAGACGTCTAGAAAAAGTATTGTATTTCATCACTTCATTATGCTGTTATGCAAGACGGGAATGTCGTCAAAAGGAATAATATATGCAGTAGTAAGCTTAGTGATAAAACCAGTGAATCTTTGAACAATTCTCTACACAAAATGATTTACTGGACCTGTGCTTGCAATGGCACTGCATAGATAATTAAAATAGCCATTATTCTTGTAAAATAGTCATTATTCTTGTAAACTTAAGAAAATATCATACAGTTACATAATGTAGTACTCTTTCAATTTCCGTCGTGCCGAAATCAGCTCAACTACACTACCTAAAAACTGTATCAACTAAACATGAGCTTTCGCAACCAAACATCGCTTTAATTAAAACAGTCCCAGCAAACTCACGGGGAAAACCGTCTTGTAAGTGTATTGAGAAATGTGAGGAAAATAACAAAGACTAGGGAAATCCCCTTGCTATCGATCTGTTATGAAGAAACCCTACTCTTGTTATGTGATTAGTTTGAACGTAAACTCGTAAACTCGATGAAACTTGGGTTACAACTGTACTGGTATACACTCTATAATAATAAATAAGTTTGACATGGAATATTTTATTAAATGCTCTATGTTATATATCTATGATACGCCGTTTATAAAGTTACTCGTAGCAGAAGTATTAATAAAATAGCAATACATAGTCCAGTGTGCTTATTTAGTCTAAGACTTGATCCCGCCAAAACAATGAGTTTGAATAAGTACAACAAATTTATTCATTCATTCATAACAGTCCATTAATGTCCCACTGCAGGGACGGGCCTCCTCCCGTGACGGAGGGATACTTAGCCTACTAATACCACGCTGGCCAAACGGATTGGTATAGGTTTTAATATCAAGTTTTCCTTCTTTTTGTTACGTAAAGATAATATTGACGGATAGTACCTTAGTCGGTTTTTACGACACCCATGGGATGAGATGGGGTGGTGACATATTGTATTTCTTAGTCCGTCACCACACGTATATCTAGTACCAATAAGTTTGTAAATGCATAGGTTTTAATAATGGAGGAATAACTTAAATCTATGTTTTCTTCGAATCTACGAGTTTGAACATCATAATGATGATACTAATGTAAGTTTGATCACAAATATTTTCAACGCATACCTATCCTCAACTAAACAAGCATCTCTCTTATTAAGATAAATGAGATAACACTTAAAGTTCTTGACCTAAAGCATTGAACATATAAATTCAACCCAGAATGCCATGAGCCCCTTCAATTGACATTAACCCTTAACCATTTTGACCCTCGAAGACAAAATGAACTTTCCTACCGGAATGTACTCAAAAACATTATATTTCGAATAGTTTCATTGGAATCTTTAATAATGTCTAAAGTAAATATATGCTATACTTTTAGTTTTAATACCATTATATAAAATAGAGTAATGTACGGAATTTTTAATATCTAGAGTCCTGTGACGGGAACAATATGACAATGGCCTGATATGTTAGGAATCCCTATTGTTGACGTTTACAGACTTACAAATACTCTACTAATTCGTTTTTGATTCGAGACTTTATTCTTTAGAGAATAAGGTATATATTTGCATATCTTGAGGTTGAAATGTAAGTTTTTGAATCTCGTTTTCCAAGGGTTCGGGTTTTGTCGTTGGTATTGTTAGGGTACAATCGTAGGGTCTCTATTTGGATCCTCTCCAATTACTGATGGACGAAAAGTGAGTCTCGAATGTGTAGACTTTTAAATGCAATTCTATTTTTCACGTTATCGGAAAATTTATTTTAGTTGCCAAGCATTTGGAAACTGGCATAAAAAATAAGTGTAAGTATAAATAATTTATGAATTTTTATGTTTATGTTTATTTTGGCTTAAAGATATGTTGCTGTAATAGGCACGAGGCCGCACAAGGTGAAAATATTTAAAGGAGACCTATGACGATGGTATATTACTGTTTTTAATTAACATAAAATATATATTACTAGCTTCCGCCCGCGGCTTCGCCCGCGTGACATTAGTTTTTGTCAATCAGAATTTGTTGTGAGTGAGAGAGAAGTGAATGTGAGTTTGGCTTTGTAGTTCCCGTTCCGAATCCGTACAGTTCGAATTTCGGGAATTCCGTTTGTAGGAAAAGCCTACGTACCAAGATTTATTGTCTTAACTTCAATTCAACCCCTATTTCACCCCCACACTGGTAAAAATTTCAAAATGCTAGAACATAATTATGATTTTTTTGTAAAAAAAAAACATATTTTTTGTTAACAAAAAGTCTTTCTCAGGGTCTAAAGATTGTCTGTACCAAATTTCATCAAAATCCGTTCAGTCGTTTAGGCGTGAAAGAGTAACAGACAGACAGACAGACAGAGTTACTTTCGCATTTATAATATTAGTATGGATGTATATTATGACAAAATACCTTAAAACGTATTTTATTACAAAGACAAGTAAATAATACAGAAAAAGTAAAAACATACATTTCCCATTACTAATAGTTGACTTAATCTACTTTACAAATTGCTTCTCTTAGTTCAAATTGCTCATTAAATTCCAATTTATTATTTTCTCAATGTAATAAATGAACAATTTTATCGCAAAAGTATTCTTAGGTCACGTAAAAATAAAACAATAACTAGAACTGTTCTGTCCGTAGTGTTTAATGCAGTTAAACGAGTTGGCGTACTTTAAACTCGATACAGAAGTTTGTTCGACGCAATGGTCATAAGCGAGAGACACACTGTACGGTCATTCGAATAACATTATTCGATTAAATTATTCTTTTGTATTGTATCACACGTTTGAATTACTATAGACTATGTGTAATACAAGCATCTCCATCTCAAAGTCCTCCAAAAGACAACCGAGTATTGGTCATCATCATAACAGCCTATTAATGTCCCACTGCAGGGACTGGCCTCCTTCCTTGACGGAGGGATATTTGGCTTAGTAATACGACGCTGGCCAGACGGATTGGTATAGGGTTAACTTTCAAGTTTTCCTTAATTTTGTTTCGTAAAGATAATATTCACGGATAGTCCATAAGTCGGTTTTTACGAAACCCATGGGATGAGATGGGGTGACATATTGTATTCTTACTCCGTCCCCAAAGCGGATAACGAGCATTGGTGATCAAGCCTTAGATCGCGGAACTTTTACAAGCATGAAATCGACAGACAAAGAATAACATCCTTTTTTAAAGAAGCTTCCTAAGAAAGAATACAGCTAATGAAACAAAAGTTACAACATTTAATAGTAAGTGTGTATAATTTACAAACGGCGAGACATTGCAATGAAATTGAAAAGCGTCTTTTGAATGTCCATACATAGGTGCTCGTTATACAATCAATATAGCACCTTCTATTCATAGTTCTACTTCAACTTCAACCTTTATTATTGTATGACTTCCACTGAACGGATTGCGACGGAGAGCGAATGCTCTCCGTCGCTTAATTTCCTTTGGTCAACGTGAATACGTTGACCAAAGGAAATTAGGCCTTGGACACAGATTTGAAGTTTCATTTTTGCATGGAGGTAAAACGCGTGCGAACGCCGCGGCTGTAGATCGGGTACGCTCGGTTGCCAAGCAAATATAAAATTTAGAATCTTAGTACAAGGCTCAATTTTCTTTGACAAACGTGAAATGCTCTTCAACGCGCTCAGCTCCGTGGAAATCGTACGTTATTGTACGGAACGAGTTGTAACTTTGTCGATTTTAATTGCAACTGTACCCTTGCATCGTTGTAAGGAGGTATACATAAAAGTATTTCGCTGTTGCTATATTGGTAATCAATCATTTTGGGTTAGTTTCGAGACTGACAGTTTTGAGGTCGAGGGATATAAGGGTGTTGCGAGAATTTTCGGCTGAGATGTATTTCGTTATGTTTTATCCTTATAGTTTGTTGGTGCTTAGAAATTGCTGTAGTTGAATAGTTTTTGTATTTATACTTTGAATTTATAAGATGAGTAGGTAGAGCATGTTTTCTTTCGCGTGTACTAAAACTAGTTTTGTGAGCTTGTTGATACATGAGATCATACATTTTTTTAAATAATATTACGTTGTCAAAATATAAACAAAGTTTTTAAAAGTCCAAGCTAATATGATGACGACAATTTTTAATCAGTGCTGATTATTCCCTAATGACTCAAGACTAGCATAGATGATGAGTCTTGATTTGAGTAGTCTGTTTAGTGACCCATTTCTTTTTATATTACTCGTTGACATGGAAATTTAAATTTGTAGATTTTCTAGATGAAGAAACTTTTTGTATTCAAACTTGTTTTTAGCTGAGTAAACTAATAAGAAAAACGTACCTACCGTGTGATAAAGGTGTTGGGTTGTCAATAAATATGACAAGTATATGCCCAGAGATTAGCTTTATCGAATATTTTTGGAGGACGCCTATGTCCAGAAGTGAAAATAATTTGACAGATATATCATCATCTCAGCCAATTGTCGTCCACTGCTGGACATCGGACTCCTCCAAATATTGCCACCTTGTGCGGTCCTGTGCCTCCCTCATCCATAGGTTTCCTGTCGTCCTAACCAGGTCGCCGTCCACCATGTGACCGACAGATATATATTTGTAATGAATCAAGCTATTTATGTTAGAAATGTGTTTTATATTATCTAGTCCACGATTATGCAATAATTTGAATAATAATACTTATTTCTATTGCAACAATGTCACTTAAAGTCAGAAGCAATTCTCAGTTAACAAATAGAAGCTAAGATTACCGTTGAGGCTAATAAATGCTCCAAAAACAAGAAATAAATTTAACTGGAACTGACAAGAGACTTCACATCTATTGAAAGAAAGTAAAAAAAAAATATTCATTTGGAGCTAAACATGTACCTACTGAGCATCAAGCCTTTCTATTACCTGGTCAAGACGGATATTTAAAGGCTGATAAATTTTAACAATACGAGAACTGCATTTTTTATGTCTTTTCGCATAACTAATAAAAAACTTATATAATACTATTTCATACGAGTCTTACTCGCGGTATATATTAATTAGCCTAGATACTAGTAACATAAATACCTAGGATTTTCTCCGACGTTTCGGCCGACTTGCAGGAGCCGCAGCTGTGATGGTAGTTCCTATACTATTACAATTCCTATGACAAAGTCCTTGTTTTATGTAGCAAACTACCATAAGAATAGAAAGAGGTGAGGTCGAAAAAGATTAGATAGACGTACCATACCTAAGTTTTATGTTTATTTATTAAAATAGTCATTATCATTACAGTCCACTAATGTCCCACTGCAGGGATGGGCCTCTTCCCGTGATGGAGGGATACTTGGCTTGCTAATACCACGATGGCCAGACGGATTGGTACAGGGTTTAATTTCAAGTTTTCTTTCTTTTTATTTCGTAGCGATGATATTCGGTTTTTTCGACACCCGTGGGATGAGATGGGGTGGTGACATAATATTGTATTCTTACTCCGTCACCACACGGATCCGTAAAACGTACTTGATTAAATTTAAACTGTCTTAGCTTATAACTAAATGTGTTAAACAAAGCATTCTTAGACACAATTTAGGAACAACAGTTTAATAAAACTCTCTAATTAAATTGTCTTTTCTAGTTATTTAAAACAGATCATTGTTGTTGAAGCAGATGGATTTTGTGGCGCCAAAAACTCATTTCACTGTCTATTTTACATTTCTAATACGTCGTGGGGTCGAGCGCAATCTGGCCTGTAATTAATGAGACGTAGGATAATTAAATCTGAATTGTAAGAACGAAAACACTGCGGTTACTTTTAAAACAAGTTTCTGTCTAGAATTTAACTTTTTAAATTACTTACGGCTCTTTAGATAATTAAAGCAAAAACAGTTAGGTCGTTAATCCATTTCTTTAAAAAGTTTTTTTCAATTTCTTTGGTGTGTCATTTGTTTTCCGTGTGGTGACGGAGTAAGAATACAATATTTCACCACCCCATCTCATCTCATGGGTGTCGTAAAAACCGATTAATGAACTATCCGTGAATATTATCTTTACGAAATAAAAAGAAGGAAAACTTTAAATTAAACCCTATACCAATCCGTCTGGCCAGCGTGGTATTAGTAGGCAAAGTATTTCTCCGTCACGGGAGGAGGCCCGTCCCTGCAGTGGGGCATTAATGGGCTGTTATGATGATTAAATAAATGTATTTATTTTATCGTACACCTTATGTTTTGTTCATTTCCTAAAATTGTTATAAAGCATTTGTTTTAATGAAAATAAAATAATGTTATTCCGGAAAAACACATTCAAAAACCCAAGCTTATAATTCAGAGGTGACAAACTGTAAACCAAATTAATGTACAAACAAAAATGTTCCGTTTTAATTAAGAGATAGTTTTGAATATTTTTGCGCAAATTAAAACGTGACTTTAAAGTTCTCTTGCAGTTACAGTGAAACAGTGACCTATTTCACTGACAATGCTACGTAAAAGTAAATTACTTTCCGTAGAGTGCGGAAGATCTGATTATTTTTTAGTTTTATTCTGTATTACGTAGAGAGTGATTGAATATTTTTAATACTATTGTAAAGAGCTTTCTGCTGCGTAGAAGTCTTTTGAAAGTTTTAAAAGGTTTTTGAAGTGACCTATATATATATATATATATATATATATATATATATATATATATATATATATATATAGTAATATATATATATATATATATAGTAGGTATTCAGGCCCGGCGCATTATACCCTTCTTGTCCCTTTTTTCAATTGGTCGAAGCTGGTTTTACCGAATGCGAGAAAATGAAATAAATTGTCTATGGGCTTTATGTAGGCACGTTCTTCTTTCAAGCTTTAAAATTCAAATGAAAAAGCCATGCAAATTTTGGTGTGAATAGGAATAGTTCATGTAGACTAGATAATGTTCATAACAGCACTTAAGAACACAATCCTTTTTAACATATCACAGCTAGTTTATAATGGAAATATAAAAAATATTATATTAAAATTTGTATTATTGATGGAATAAAGTTTTTGTTCTATTGCATTTAAAAATGTTTATTCCATTACATAAAAGATTTTTGCTAGAATATATATATATATATATATATATATATATATATATATATATATATATATATATATATATATATAAAAACCAGCTTCGACCAATTGAAAAAAGGGACAAGAAGGGTATAATGCGCCGGGCCTGAATACCTACTGATGTTAATCGGATCTAACTAAGGATACAGAAACAGTCCAGCTGAAAAGATTCAAGCCGATAGAAGGAAAGCTGGATATAATGGTTAGATTGAAATTCGAATTAAGAATTTATTTTTCTTTTTAAAACGTTCTTTTTGAAATATTAAGTGCCAAAAAGGTTGGATATCTTATTGAGGTAACCAGGTGGGAAGATTACACTAAATGATTAAATTGTGAAAATTTACGATTATCTCTATGCAACCAATAAGTATGAATTTTGACAATGAACGGTGTACTAATTAACTATTTAAATAGTTAATTTTCATTTGTTTTTGCTAACTCTCATTTTATTATGTTGGTACTTTCATATTAGTAAACTAGCGTAAGACATTTGTTTGGCCTCATGCAGAACCAAGCCCTATTGCACAACCGTTATACCTATTTTTTTGTTCTGAATGAATGTTCAGTATGTTTGAACTTTTCAGTCACTAGGACAATAACCTGAATCAACGTATTACGTGTCCGTGTTGAGTATTGTTTCAAAAGAATGCTCAAATGAAACATTACAAAACATCGCCTATTAAATCTTGTCATCTATTTAATCGGCTTAGAAAAATATACGTGGAAAAATAGAAAACACTTTCATATAAATATTAAAGTATTGTGTAGTCTCTGTGTAATTCCTCGCCGATGGGAAATCAGTTGTAGTTAATATGCGGTGCACGAGCTAAATGATAATGATACGTAATAGCCATGACGTACAAGTCGATATACTACGGTGTTTGGTATGAGGTGTGAACGTTTTGCGGGCTATCTGTAATATGGCGAATTTTAATAATCGTAGCATTGGCTTTCATTTATTATTTGCCAAAAACAACGTAATCCTACTAATATTATAAATGCGAAAGTTTGTGAGGAAGGATGGATCGATGGATGTTTGTTACTCTTTCACGCAAAAACTACTGAATGGATTTTGATGAAATTTGGAATATAAGTAGTTTAGGGTATAGAATAACATTTAAGCTACATACAACGTGGGTGAAGCCACGTGCATCAGCTAGTTTTATTATATTTGTATTGTGAATAAAAATAATAATGTTCATGATTCTTTTCACGCTTCTAGAAATCAGTAGGCCTAATGCCGCTCCATAAGCCAAGATGATCAGTACAGGCAGTGCTATTTATGAGGACTGATGTAATTAAAATAAAGGTACTATACCTGATACTATCGTTATTGCAGTTACTTACTGGAATACTTTAAGTTAATACCTCATAACAGGTCTTACACAAGACTGAGTTCTTAGAAACCCTTCAACTAATTTTGTTTAACCGTGTAATATCAGAACCAATAATACTTCAATTCAAACAACTGGTACCTTAAAAGTAATTCAATTTATAGTAACAGGCAATATCCCTTCTTTTAGCATATTGTTCTGGAACGGTCGAATTTCGCTAGAGCACCAATTATAGTGCCTATTGCTGACATTTAATATTCGGAATTGCCTGCTAATAGTACCTGAAATCGTTACAGTATACAGCCATTAAAATTTGACAATTAGTCTTTATTTATCCTGAATAAATATGGCCAGTGTAGTTTATAATGTTTGCGATTTAAATTAATTATCGAGCATGTTTTCCAAATTCAATTACGGTGATAAGTGAGTAGATGTTATTTTCCATTTGCTGTTCCTATCCGTATAACTTTTATTGAGCGAAATATTCTGGCATAACAAGAGGGAATTCTGGCTTGTTTCCCATTGCCAAATAATAACAGGCTAGAGGCGACTTTGTAAGTGTTCCGCGTGCGATTTTATGTGAGTTGGGCAAGGACCTGCTCTTTCCTGTTTCATGTCTTTTCGTCACGACTTTGATTTTCGAATGAAATCTGATCATAGGCACAAACATAGTTGTCTGGCTAATAAACTGTTCATCGTAAATTATCTTACAATATTGACCATAACAAGATTATTGTCTATACTCTGTGAACTTATGCCAGACGTTATGTCTAGAAGACGCAGTATTGTACGCAGTCATATGTCAAGTTTGACGGTTATCCAATATAGTACGTGCCTCCCGCAACATGATCTAATCGCCGACTCTGTCCTATCTTATATGACCTTATTTATTTGTCAGTCTTCGTAATCACAATACGTCTAACTCACTATACAAATGTGGCATGAATTTAAATTATAATAACTTTGTGTGTAGATAAAGTTATTGCTGTAGTTCTATTTGCTGTTGTGAAAATAAATATAGAAATAGTATAAATATTCACAGACATTGCTTACACAGTGCCATCTATTCCCAAAGTAAGCTAGGCTTAACCTGCTTGTGTTATGGGTAACAGAACAACTGATATTATTACTTATATACTTTTTTTTTGTAAAAACATACATATTATACATAGAAACACTCAGACCAATGCAAATAATCATGTTCATGCACACAAATATTTGCATTGAGTGGGAATCGAAACCTCTGCGTAGCAGTCATGTTGTATAACCACTACGCCACAGAGGCCGTCAAGTATGATATTATGGGTTATTAGATGGATGTCATGTTCGATTTTAGTCATGTCATATGAGTCATGTATATTTAGATATTATTATATGAGTTTAACACCCCATCACATCACACACAAAAACCTGCGTGCGTGTGTATGTGCGTTTGCACTTTTCTTTCCTATATTCACTGCTACGCTCGATGAAACGTGTGGTTTTTTACCAGATATTGCACTGTAGGCAACTTTTTAACAATGTGACGCAAAAATGTTTGTAACGAAATATCACTCCGTGATCACTTCTAACTTACCTAATAATCCAGAAGTAGTAGTCAAAAATGAGACACATCAAGAAAGATAGAATTATGAACGATTATTTTACATAAATAGAGAGTATTGTTTTAAACTCAGTTTGTTTTATTTCGAGCATTTTAACTTTTAGACGTTTTAAATAAGAAAATCTCTGAATACTTCATGTGGCTAATGCAGGAATGTATTGACATCCTATTTCTTTTGCGGCATTTAAAACAAGGACACCTTGCACATCAAAAACAATGTCCAATCCTCAAATTACCACCCATCAGCATTCAATCACCTGCACGAGCTTACCTTTATGCTTAATACCAAATCACCACTTGCTGTCAAATACAAAGCAATAAATCTACCAGAACGACTCGACCACTCGGCCTTCCCAAATATTTGTAAAGCGTTACCAGTCGATTTCGTCGCCTGTCGATGACAGGGGCCTGTTTTATGGCATTCTCAAAGAGAGTACGACGGTAAATCATTGACAGATTTTTCGGGGCGTACTGTAAGATAGGCTATTTAGATGCTTGTGTGAACGTGGCTTTATGATCGTTTGTATACGATTTATATTTTTATAGAGGTATGCTGGAGGATATAATATTGCTTTTGGATCAAATGTCAAAGGAATTGTGTCGTAAATTTATTAAATGAACTTGTAATATTTTGAAGCAGAGTTTTTTATACGAGGCCAAAATGAGGAGGATGTTTCAAATCAGTTTTATTTTTAGTTACCTGAAAACTAAGTCATTTCTTCACCAATTAATAATAATTATTTTTTGTTTAAAGTAAGGTATCTGTCTGATTTGGCCCCAAATATATCAAAATTAGTTCCTAAAGTATCGTTCCTAAGGTTATCTTTAAAAATAATTATTAGTTTTTGAAAAGCATTCATAAAAACGTCGTTGGACGTCGGTTTTTCATTTGAAATGTGTCTCGTAAGTGTAGGTATATAATATTTTTTCCTATATATTATGGTTGAGTTATCTTCAAAACGTATTCATTGTATATAGGTTGCGAAGATAGCTCAACCGCACTCACCTCAGAAATATATAGCTCGAAATGACTGCTTTGAGATCATTTAGAAGCGGTCCTTGATGAATCGGCTCAAAGTGCGATATACATGATAAGTTCGACGAAAGGCTGATGAAACTTCATATTTCAGAACAGTGAATCACGCCGTGTTTTTTTTAAGAATTGCGAGAGAAATATGACGACCTCTGTGGCGCAGACGGTATATTACATGTCTGCTACGCAGAGGTCTCCGGTTTGATTCCCGCTCAATGCAAATCTTTGTGTGCATGAACATGATTGTTTGCATTGGTCTGAGTGTTTTCTATGTATAATATGTATGTATTTACACAAAAAAAGTATTTAAGTATGTTTATCCGTTGTCTAGTACACATAGTACAAGCTTTGCTTAGTTTGGGACTAGGTGGCGATGTGTGAATATGTGAAAAAAAAAAATACCTACTTGCTTTATCAAGCAAGTCGGTATATTATTTTTATCTCTGTCCTAATTATACGGCACATCTTATTGTATGTTGTCCCAATAGGTTTCTAATAACAAAGAAAAAAGGAAATTTGTTCAGCGTGTAGCGTTTCGTGTAAATTATTTTTCTTCGGTAAAGATATTGACAACTATGTAAGTAATCACTAATCACATGCTTTTTTTATTTCTACATCACTTTTTATACATTTTCCTGAATATTTGACGACATCTGTGGCGTAATGGTTATATAACATGACTGATATGCAGAGGTCTTGGGTTCGATTCCCGTTCAATGCAAATCTTTGTATGCATGAACATGATTGTTTGCATTGATCTGGGTGTATTCTATGTATAATACGAGAATGTATGTATTTACAAAAAAAAGTATTTAAGTATGTTTATCCGTTGTATCCATAGTACAAGGTTTGCTTAGTTTGGGACTAGATGACGTTGCGTGAAAGTGTGAGGAATATTTATATTTATTTCTAGAATACATTGATACAAAATAGCAGAACCAAATTTCAATTTATTTTATTTGCTTTTTAGTCTTTTACTGTTCTTTCAATGCATCAGTTTAAAAACAAGAGTATAAAATAATTTTCGAAATAAGACTGCTCAAGTCTTTTTAACGAAATCGAAGTAAATATTTGAGCATTTTTTTTCTTCCGTAACAAACTCCCCTGTTTGAATATTTGATCAGAAAGGCTTTCCATGGCGTGGGGTATAAGAAAAAATAAGATTTTTTACTGTACACCATCTTTTAGGGAGATGCGTCCGGATTATTTGACTGCTTTTAATATTTACATATTTTATGATAAAAATCTTGTGGATATGTAATAAGATTATTATTGAAACGTTTTTTGTAGATTTTTGGTGCAAGCTATCTGCTGAATATCACCCTACCAGTGCAGAGATATAGGTCTATACTAGCAATATGTATAGATTCATTTAGCTTGTTTTACAGATGATATGCTCTCCGTGTGGTGACGGAGTAAGAATCCAATTTCACCACCCCATCTCATCCCATGGCTGTCGTAAAAACCGACTAAGGGACTATCCGTGAATATTATCTTAATGTAATAAAAAGAAGGAAAACTTAAAATTAAACCCTATATCTGTATCCTATATCCTAATCCGCCTAGCCAGCGTGGTATTATTAGGCCAAGTATCCCTCCGTCACATGGGAGGAGGCCCGTCCCTGCAGTAGGACATTAATGGGCTGTTATGATGAATAGATGACAATAAATTAATTACTGCATCATTCTAAGTTAAACTCATGTTATTTGATAAAATGGATACATAATAAATGACAGTTGTAAACATATTGTAATAAGTAAGATTTTTTTTGAGTTACAATTTCGTGGTATCCATTCATTTTGTAACCCGGCTGCTTCCATGTGAGGCCGTTATTTTAGACAACAGCTTTTTAGATTTCAGATTACATGTCCCTTTCCTAAAATCCTATTGACAGCACGTTCATCAGTCGAGTGTTTTATATAGTCATAAGCAAAATTTACATCGTATATATGTTACAGCCAAAGTAATAAATATGAATATTCTACATAATAACTAGCCATTATGTACAAGGGCTACTCAATTTAGCTAAAGTGATAAATGCCGCAGAATTAATCACATTAACTAGCCATTATATATGGCAAAAATACAATATTAAGGCAAAAGTCAGAAACAGTTGGTTAGGTTAGGTTAGTACAGTGACCAAAGGACGGACGAGCCGAGCGAGCGAAGCGAGCGTGCCGCGGAAGCGGCCGGCGAGTGCTAGAATATAGTAATACCTACCTACTATATTCTAGTTTTACATAAAAAAAATGTTTCTTGCACTCGCCGGCCGCTGCCGCGGCACGCTTTTATTGCTATTTATGAGATATAGAATATTACCAACATCTAACAAAAGATAATAAATAAAAATAATTATTACTTGTATTACTAATAACCCTGTGAATATGGATCCAATTTAAAACAGCTGATTTTCCCATTTGTTTAATTGTAACTTCTTCCCTGATACTTTTTTTTCTTTGTTTTGAACACAATAGTTGGCTTAAAAGTTCGCCATTACTTATAGCAAATTTCATACTATTATGCTTAATAATTAATTATTGAAATCTAATAAACTGATAAAATCTTTATACAAAACGGCAATTTCATAGGTAAAGACATAATATAATATTGTCTAATAAGTAGCGTTACATATTACTCTTACTGTTATATATAATTTTAAGTACTCTAGTCTAGTCTAGATGCCATATAGGAATGTATTATACTCGTATGTATGTATAGTCATCGTGTATGGCAATTCATGTAAGTAAGCAGGAGTACTGTTTCAACGAGCTCTGATATTATGTTGTCCACGCGTTGCGTAGAGTAATTTGGATTCCAGAGGCATACGTAAATATAAATAGTTTTTTATATATTTTTAGTAAGGCAGCTTACAAACTGTTACTTTTGTCTGACCATAAACAAAAGAAGTTCAGTAATAAAACTCGTATGGTATTGCTGTACTTCGATCAAATCAATGGCTGGACATAGCCCTCTCCCAACACGCGCCACAGAACTCGGTCCTGTGCCTTCCGCATCCAGTCCGACCCAGAGACCTTTATGAGGTCGTCGGTCCACCCAACTGGGAGGCGCCCTACACTACGTTTGACGAGTCGCGGTCTCCGTAGGAAGCAACACTGCACCACGTTAGTACAATACTTTGGTTCATCGTACATTTCGTTCATTCATATCTCTGTAGTCAAGCTACTCTGTACATTCATCGATCGGTGTTGTGCTCGTTGATGTTTCATGGACAATTTACGTTGTGCCCCCTCGTTGTACAATATTGTCGCCTACCCTGTACACGAATGTAACGTGGATTACAATATAACCAACGTATGAGAGACTTAGGGTTACCAAACTTTTGAATTATATATTTATTTTCGTAAACGGAGATAACAATCACTTAAATCTTTTAAAAAATTGAACAGAATTTTGACCAATTTCAAGACTAAGCGGAAGGTGTCCGCGTGGTGTATGACACAGAACTAACTAATCGGAGGAAGAGACTGTAAAAAATTACCACGCTGGCCAGACAGATTGGTATAGGGTTTAATATCAAGTCTATTTACTTCGTAAAGATAATATTCACGGATAGTCCCTTAGTCGGTTTTTACGACCCCCATGGGATGAGATGGGGTGGTGGCATATTGTATTCGTAGAATAGGCTTGCGACTGTACGCACAAGGTGAAAATGTATGGTAGATGCCGATTGTTGAACAATTATCATAATGGTATCATGACTTAAAATAACTGATAAAAGACTCAACAACAACGAAAAAAACGATCCAGTACACCACCTATCAAAAATGGTGCGGCAGCAAACATACATAAAAACACATATAAAAATACATTGCCCTCAGGGTGGTTATTTTTTCCGCTATTTAAGTTTAACCGGCCATAGCTAAATGCTTATCACCCTAAGCCCCAGTGCAGAGATATAGGTCTATACTAGCAATATGTATAGAATCATTTAGCTTGTTCAAAAGATTTATTTTATTTATTTATTAACCAAATATTATACAACTATCTTTACAGGATCTTAGCCTAATGCGATAGAGTACAACAATTTTTTCTTATAAACTAACATTAACCTAACTTACATACTACACAATAAGTGACCTTTGTAAATTCGTTCGTGTCCGCGTGGTGTATGACACAGAACTAACTAATCGGAGGAAGAGACTGTAAAAAATTACCACGCTGGCCAGACAGATTGGTATAGGGTTTAATATCAAGTCTATTTACTTCGTAAAGATAATATTCACGGATAGTCCCTTAGTCGGTTTTTACGACCCCCATGGGATGAGATGGGGTGGTGGCATATTGTATTCGTAGAATAGACTTGCGACTGTACGCACAAGGTGAAAATGTATGGTAGATGCCGATTGTTGAACAATTATCATAATGGTATCATGACTTAAAATAACTGATAAAATACTCAACAACAACGAAAAAAACGATCCAGTACACCACCTATCAAAAATGGTGCGGCAGCAAACATACATAAAAACACATATAAAAATACATTGCCCTCAGGGTGGTTATTTTTTCCGCTATTTAAGTTTAACCGGCCATAGCTAAATGCTTATCACCCTAAGCCCCAGTGCAGAGATATAGGTCTATACTAGCAATATGTATAGAATCATTTAGCTTGTTTAAAAGATTTATTTTATTTATTTATTAACCAAATATACAACTATCTTTACAGGATCTTAGCCTAATGCGATAGAGTACAACAATTTTTTCTTATAAACTAACATTAACCTAACTTACATACTACACAATAAGTGACCTTTGTAAATTCGTTCGTGTCCGCGTGGTGTATGACACAGAACTAACTAATCGGAGGAAGAGACTGTAAAAAATTACCACGCTGGCCAGACAGATTGGTATAGGGTTTAATATCAAGTCTATTTACTTCGTAAAGATAATATTCACGGATAGTCCCTTAGTCGGTTTTTACGACCCCCATGGGATGAGATGGGGTGGTGGCATATTGTATTCGTAGTCCGTCACCACAAGGACTCCATTAAATTTTAATAAAATTTGGAAAACCAACTTGTTAACAAAAATGCATTTTTTTCAAATTGGTCAAGAAGCCACTGAGTCAGTTAAAAATACTGTAATTTGTGGTTACCCTATGTGTACTAGGCTTTGTAAGGAATTGTAAATGGCTTACTAGCTCCCTACAATGTCAAAGGTGTTTTGTTTTCAAGCTCATGCGACGAGTGTGTCAGGCTTGACCGATCCTGTATAGAACGTGTGGTTAAAGTTTTTGTGCCTAAAGTTTGCTTGAATTAACTGTCTCGTGATCATGGTGAATGACTGCTGACTAAGCACAATTTTGCGTTCATTTGATGGGTATCGGAAAGTAGATTTATATAATTAACAAGCACAATGTTGTTGTTTATTGTTTTTTTTGTGTTAAATATAATTATGGAGTAATTTTATTAAAAGAAACTTTTTTAGGCTGCTTGATGTTCCAAAGTAATTCAAACAATAGTATAAAATAGACAAGAAAATTATTCAATAACATCATATTCTCTTAGAGTTCTTCGTTTCAACGTCTTAGTACAAACTAACGACAATGTGATCGCATACCCAATACACTACAGCTGTACTCAGCAGAATAGCTAAACTGAAACTATAAGCTGCAAGTTAGCCTGTATGACCACGATGCAGCTCTTAGGTTATTTATGTGTAGCCGCGGTGTTAACTTGTTAACTTTAGTATTGTATACGTGTTATACGCTACCGTATTATGTTGTTGTAAAATATTTTTATGTGGTATTAAGAACAAATTAAATAAATAAATAATCACACATTCACACATCGCCCCCTAGTCCCAAACTAAGCAAAGCTTGTACTAGACAACGGATAAACATACCTACATATATTTTTTTCTAAAAATAAAATACTTTTTTATTTTTTTCTAAAAACATTCATATAAGTACAAAGAAAACAATCAGACCAATGCAAACAATAATGCACACAAAGATTTGCATTGAGCGGGAATCGAACCCGAGACCTCTGCGTAGCAGCTATGTAATATACCGACTGCGCCACAGAGGTCGTCAAAAAAGGAAACTAGTTCATATTTAACCATGTTTATTGCAAGAAAAAAATTAGGCCGTTCACTCACAGGTTGGCGTGATGGTATCGTTTATGGTTTGTTCGTCGATTTTCATTTTCTACTACTGTTAAGAACTGGAGGACACGATCCTCCCAATCAACTCAATGTTTTGTGAATTTAAAAAGGTTTGCACGAGCAAGTTGTTCATGGAACCTTCTTGCTTGGAGCTTGAGTATTAGTTCCCTTATATCTATGGGTGAAAGAGGAACAGCATACTGTTTGGTGAATAGCGTCTATTTTCCAAATTCTCACACATCAGTTCTTTCATAAATCATCATCATAACAGCCCATTAATGTCCCACTGCAGGGACGGGCCTCCTCCTGTGACGGACGGATACTTGGCCTACTAATACCACGCTGGCCAAACGGATTGGTATAGGGTTTAATTTCAAGTTTCTTTTATTTCGTTAAGATAATATTCACGAATAGTCCCTTAGTCGGTTTTCACGGCACCCATGGGATGAGATGGGGTGGTGACATATTGTATTCTTATTCCGTCACCACACGGAAACTTTCATAAATAAATTAACATAATATAATATACTTGTCATTATTATTAATACCTAATTATAGCACGTCGAGTCATTTATCAGTTTTGCACATATTGATCTGTCTTTTGAAGTCAAACAGTCTGTATTGATATTTGCAAGTCTGCGGTACTATTTGTTTATTCAAAGGAAACGTGTGATTAATATTCTGTTTGATTATTTGCTTCTCAGCGATTGGTTTGAAAATTATTTATAAATTTAATGATCAAACAAAATAAAGAACGTAATTGTTACAAATAATGTGTCTATGAAATAGCAAACAAATAATTTATGAGCGTACTTACCTTATAATTGGTATTTCATGTATTTCCTTGAATGAGAGTTTTGTGCTTGAAACAACAAGCAGCTATTTATTATAATGTTTAGCAGTTTTTTTTAAATAAATTTGATCTTATTTACAGTCCAGTTTTGTAAGGAAAAAATATTAAAATGTTTAAGGCTTTGAGATGTTAGAAGAAATCTTTCATCGTAGCGCTAAGATTACCGATTGAACGTTTTTGAATGATTACGTAGCTAATTTCTGACTGTATTATAACTCTTCGTGTGGTGACGGACTAAGTATACATCTCATTCCATGGGTGTCGTTAAAACCGTCTACACACGCATCACGCATCTAGTGCAAAGTGGGTTTGATTCCCGCTCAATGCAAATCTTTGTGTCCATGAACATGATGTTTGCATTGGTCTGGGTGTTTCCTATGTATAATATGTATGTATTTACAAAAAAAATTAAGTATGTGTATCCGTTTTTTAGTACCCATAGTACAAGCTTTGCTTAGTTCTAGTCTAGGGACTAGATGGCGTTGTGTGAATGTGTAAGGAATATTTATTTAATTTCCGAAAACTGGATCCAATTTTTAATTTTTTAGTTAAATTATAAGCTATGCAAAATCTGTTAAAAGTATGTGAACGTATGTATAGCTTGTCAAAAATAAATACAATACTTTTGTCTTTTGATTCAATTATAAAGGAAAAGAAGCTCAAAATACAGTATAAGTAACGTAACCGCACAAGTAAACTCCTAACATTAAAACGAATTAAATCCGAACTAAATCCTTTAGTAATAAAAGGATTAGATTTACACAGTGCGGCCAGACACATAAAGTACGATAATAATTTAGTGGGCTGGGCGCGCGCCAAATTAGGATTTTTGCTGGCTAGACCAAGCTGCGTGTAGAGTATTGGTAAACAATCTAGGTACTGATATATTTTCGCTTTGAACATATTCGTGAGACTTGTAAAAGCTTTGTGTTGAAATATTGATAAGAAAATATTTTATTCTTATTAAATACTTACCACTATTTAGATTCTCCGTGTGGTGACAGAGTAAGAATACAATATGTCACCACCCCATCTCATCCCATGGGTGTTGTAAAACCGACTAAGGGACTATCGGTAAATATTATCTTTACGAAATAAAAAGAAGGAAAACTTGAAATTAAACTATACTTACCAATCCGTCTGGCCAGCGTGGTATTAGTAGACCTTTTCCTGCAGTGGGACATTAATGGGGTGTTATGATGATGAAACGTCCCACCACAGATTCTGAACATATTATTTTAAGATTGGTATGATGGCGCAGTGGTTACTGTACTGTACAGCGCAAAATAAAATTTGCGCATGAACAAGGCTGTTTAATTAAGTCTGGGTGTTTTCTATGTGGTATTAACAAAAATAAACCAATTTATGATTACGTTAATCAGTTGTCCAATACCCACAGCTCATAGCACAAGCTCGGCTTAGTTTGAAATTAGGTATGTAAGAGTGTTAGAAGTATTATTTCACAATATAATAAAGAACAAAGGAGTCACAAAAAATGAAACACAAATGATAAAATAAAAAGTTATTAACAAAATGGTAGAGTAAAATATGTTCAGTTAATTATGACGTCTAAGTGTGCATCCCAAATACATAAAGTCAAGGAAAACAAAATGTCAGTGGCGTTTGCGTAAGTTTTAATTGCCTTCCCGGATCGCAGACGGGGCCTTAATTAAAATATTACTTTGGAGACAAAGAGGAATGCCAAAAAGATTAGCGGTTTGTTCGGGAAGTATTCCGGTCGTGGTGCTGGTATTTAATACTGTAAAAATAGATCGAAGATTTTGTAAAGTGATATAACAAATCAATGTTTTTAAGTAGCTTTCGAGTAATACTATAATAATACTCGTCATGCTCACTATAACTCGTCATGCTCACTATAACTCGTCATGCTCACTATAATGTCATTGCTTGTGGTGGCGTGGAGGCCGGGTCAATCCCTTCCCTACAATATGACGAGGGGGTTGATGGCTGACCTTTGCGTTATACTCGTGAACGGGTGCTACTTGGGGTGACTGGTCGACCCTGACATTAATAAATTTACATTGTCCCTTCCTTCCGGACTGCGAAAGCGAATGGTCGTGCGCACCGTCTCAGTTTAATTATTAAAAAACATTTTAATATCACTCGTAAAATAATTGAAGTACCAGGCGCGCATAGCAGTGCAAGATACGTGGAGTCGTGGTGCGACAAGAATAGCAACAATAGCGACAGAACTATCCCGCTACACAGTGAGTGACAACTTTTCTTATAAACTGTCATTTGAACATCCGTCATCCGCCTCTACTGACAGATGACACTACTTTCACTCGCCGCACCTGTCAAACGTCAGATCTACCATCCGTCGAAACTGTCAAGCGCCTAAGCTGTCAGAACACCGGAACTAACAGACGTCACATCTATCATACCTCAAACCGTCAACATTCAACAAAATTGCAACGTTTCTATTCACGCAAACACAAGATAAATATCTTAATTACTACTAGTATACTTTAATCTGAACAACTTGAAAATAAATTGTAATTTTTGGAGCAAACTTATATAAATAATTGAATTAAAATTTTATTATTAATAAAAGAAGAAATCTAACAGAATCATTATGTCTATCCACCGTACTCCACCACTTGTAAAAAATGATTCTGAAACCCACCTTATGCCAAGTACGCACTCTGCGCAAGAATCTGATACTGCATCAGAATGTATGGGCTCAGATGTTGACCATAGGAATCAGCCTAATAATACTAGGCGTTGTAAACGCAAGTACGACGAGTCTACACTCAGCGATATTAAAGACATGTTAGCAGAGATGCAAATTCAACAAAAAACGCAAATTACGAAATTTGATGGGGATATGAAGAACATGACTCAACAAAATAACGATATAAAAAAATCCATTCAATATATATTATGTCGGATAAATATGACGATATTCTGGGAGAATTACAACAAGCAAGAATGGAAAATAGTGTGCTTAAAAACCATGTCCAAATGTTGGAACAGAAGGTAGAGCTACTCGAGCGTAATATGAAAGCTTCAACATTGGAGCTGAAAAACGTACCTAAAATGTCCTCAGAAACCAAGTCCACAATGGTTACTATGGTCCAAAATATCGGCACTTCTCTGAGTATCAACTTAACCGACAATGATATACAAAATATTTACCGAAACAAAGGATCTCTGACTAAGCCTGCACCTATTATAGTAGAATTCACTTCGAAGTCTCTAAAAGACAATATATTAAAAGCCTCAAAAGCCTTCAACCGAGAAAACCAACAAAAACTGAATACCACACATCTTAAACTACCCGGTGAAGCTAAGCCGATCTACCTTTCTGAATCCCTCACCAACAATGCGAGAAGGTTATACTACCTTGGTCGGGAATACGTCAGAAACCATAAGACAGCAAGTTGCTGGACGGCATACGGCAAGGTTTATATACGTCAAAAAGAGGGTGAGCCTTCCAAACAAATTGTTCGTGAGGAGGATGTCACCTCGCTTAAGTGACTATTATCAGACTGTGATCAGAAACTAAGTGAATCAGATCTTATCAATGTCTCTAATTTTAAGTTTTTTAACATATCTTACTGCACTCATCTTTGTTGTATATTGCCACACTACACTACATCACACTTACACCCCATCCTTGCTTTTACATTCTACTCAAAACTAAACACGCATATTCTATTTCACGTAAATATTCTAATCATACATATTTTTATTTACATCTACACACACATTATATACACAAGCTATAACAACAATCACATACTCTATAAATAAACACAGCTCTAAATTGAATTGTAATATAATACCAGTTACTCCTTCTATATTAACTAACAGGCTATCAGGGACCTTGACACACTGCTCCAGCGTAAAAGCTCTATGTAAAATATACTTTGTGATGAACATTCTACTGACAAGAATTTCACAACTCATAAAAATATTTGTACAGGTTAGATTGACGATTTGCAAGTTTTCTGGTTCAATTCGATGACATGCATAGTGATTTAGATCGTCTGTCGGTGGCGCAGTCTGCCTACTGTATGATAGATGACTGTCAGCAAATAGCTAGAAACCACCAAAATAGCTTTACTTTATTGTGTCAAAATATAAGAAGTCTAAACAAGAATTTTCTAGGGTTAACAACTCTACTCGAAAGGAGTAAGACCTCTTGGGATTTAATTGTTTTGACTGAATGTTGGCTTCTAAAATCCTCAAATATACCCGCAATGGTAGGCTACAACTTTACGACTACTAAGCTACATAGTACTCAAAACGAAGGTCTCGTGGTGTACTACCGCTCGCACTTAAAACCTACCTTCACTGAACCTTTGGTTCTTAACGCAAATTGCTTATGTATCGTAATAAATAAGAACACAGTTATTATTGTCATTTACCGACCTCCAGCTATTCAAAATACAGCCGAATTTTTGGTCTCGCTTCACGACCTCTTAATGACACTATCAACTTACGCCAACATAATACTAACGGGCGATATTAATATTGATATTTCACCAGGAAACAATGATGCTCGGTCAGCCGAATATTTAAATATGGTAGCTTATCATGGCATGCTACCCGCTCACGTGCTCCCAACTAGATTCAACAGATCCTGTATCGATCACCTCATCCTAAAAACGAATAAACCAGCTTTTTGTTACGTTGCTAATACCACTATAACAGACCATGACACAATAGTATTTTTCCTACTTAATTTTAGTAAATCAAATCCATTACCAAGAACAGTTAAATTCATTGAATACGGTAAATTAGAAACAGACTTGCTACAGACAGATTTTAATCCAGTTTACAATACTCATGACGTAAATGTCGCAACTAATTACTTCGTTAACACGCTCAAGGCAAATATAGCTGCAAATACTACCATAAAAACAGTGCCAAACCGCAAAAGGACTAAAAAAACATGGATGACACCGGGCCTTCTCAAGTGCTTGCGAAATAGAGATTACCTACATTTAAAATTGAAAAAAAACCCACAAAATGAGACATTAACCATTACTTACAAAAGATATAGAAATTTTTGCACAACCATGTTACGCAACGCTAAAAGAAATTTTGAGAGTACACAATTAAATAACTCGCGTAGTAATATTAAAAGCTTATGGACTACTATAAAAACCATAACAAATACTGGACATCAAACAAGAGATACAAATGAGCTACTAACCCTCCCAAACCCCAAAGATTCCGTTAACATGGTAAACACCTATTTTGCAAACATTGGACGAGTTTTAGCTGAACAAGTTCAAACCCAGAGTTCCAACATTATGTCTCCTCACCGACTCGAACATAGTCAATCCCTAGTAATGCTTGAAACCGACGAGAGTGAAATCCATTCGCTAATAATGGGCCTTAGGAGTGACTGTGCTACAGGATATGACAATATATCAGCACTTATACTTAAAAAATACATAAACATTATTACCACCCCCATCACGTTTATATGTAACCTCTCACTGACCACAGGTGTATTCCCCGACGCATTCAAACTTGCTGTTGTACATCCTATCTATAAAGATGGTGATAAGGATCAGCCGTCCAATTATAGGCCAATTTCAATCCTGTCGAGTTTATCAAAACTTTTAGAAAAACTGATTAATAAAAGACTCATGAAATACTTAGAAGTTAATCAGTTGCTAGCACCCTCGCAATATGGCTTTAGGCCTGGAATTTCCACGAATGATGCAGTCTTGCATCTAACTGATGAGGTTGTTACAAAACTAGATAAAAAACAAAAGGTCTTGGGCATCTTCCTTGACTTGGCAAAAGCCTTCGACACGATCTCTGTGCCGATACTTTTGACCAAACTGGAGTGCCTTGGAATAAGGGGTACACAATTGTGCCTTTTTGAAAGCTATCTTACTGGTAGGAGGCAGTGTGTGAGGATCGGAAATTGGACCAGTGATGAACTTCCAATATTATACGGTGTGCCTCAAGGTAGTATAATTGGTCCGTCACTCTTTTTATTGTATATCAATGATCTGTGCAGGCTGAACCTAAATGGGGGATCAATTTATACTTATGCCGACGACACATCCTTGATATTCTTCGGTAACAGCTGGGAGGACACTTTTAGGCATGCTCAATCTGGACTTAATCTCGTCATAAACTGGCTCAATCATAATCTCCTTACCCTAAATTTAAACAAAACACAGTATGTTACCTTCTCCACCTCCTCCGCTGGTCAACCAAGAGACTTAACACTGTCACTTATTGCCCATTCATGTTCATCAACTTTAGTATCATGTAGCTGTCCTAGCCTAATGAGAACAAATATAATAAAATACCTCGGTGTTCAAATTGATAACAAATTATCTTTTCACCCCCAAATTGATACAGCCTCCTGTAGGATGCGGAAAATGATTTACATTTTCAAAAATCTTCGGACTGCTGCTGATAGAGACGTGTTGAGACTAGTGTATTTGGCTCTTTGTCAGTCTGTTTTGCAGTATTGTATCGTTGCCTGGGGCGGTGCCACTAAAACACACTTACTTAAACTCGAACGTGCACAACGAGCCGTCTTGAAAGTTGGCTGGCAGCTCCCCTACAGGCATCCCACTTCCGACCTATACAACACCTGCAAGGTTCTCTCAGTACGCAAACTTTTCATACTGAATCTAGTGCTAACCACACACAAAAACATACCTTTTGATCCAGGAAAATTTGATAACAAGCGACGAAAGTATGCAGTCTGTCAATCAGTATCAGTTTCTACATCACTTGCCAAAAGATCTTTCGTATTCCTGAGTAGCTTCGTTTATAATAAATTAAATAAAACTTTGCACATATATTCAATGTGTAGAAATCAATGTAAAAGCACCGTTACGAACTGGCTTTTGCCCTTAGAATACTCTGACACGGAAAATATCATAACAACAATCACTTAGATTGTTTAGTATACACTACTAAATATATGCATCCACAACACCCACTCACACACAAAACTAACACACACACACACACACACACACTCACACAAATACTTACATAAACACCCACACATTCCTCTTAGTTTTATATTTTATATTAATTTAGTTTTAGTGTTGTTTTTAAAATGTTCATTATATCTCTAACTGTCAATGTTTTAAGATACTTATATACAGTAAAAGAAAACAGAAAATTGTCCGGGAGGAGTGAGCCTGGAGATCTGTCATACAGGTCTTGAACCTAGTTCAGACTCCAGCTCTCTCTAAGGTCCAACTTATGTTCTAAAGATTTTTGCCATATTGTATTTGATAAATTTTTGTACCTTTTTGAGAGATAATAAAGAAATATTTATTTTTTATTTATTTAATTCACAGCAAACTTAACAGCTACTTAATGCTACTTTACAATTTTAAATCTAAAAACAGAATTAGCCAATAATAAAGTTTGTCAATTTACATTTTGTAGGGTGAGACATTCAGCCATAAAAAAAAAAACAGTAACTTATAGATACACAGAAAAAGAAAGTCGTGGAAAAACTAAATCGAAAAACAACAAACAAAACTAGGAAAGGCTTTAAATTATTTTATGAATTTGTGTGTGTCTGTGGGAGTGTGTGTGTATATATGTGTGTGTGTACCTACTATGTTCTGCTCCTCGTCACCCCTCCACTGCTCTAGAGGGCAATGATTCCATCAATATTATCAAGCAATTAACAAACATACCACGATCCAATCCAAAAATATCTATTTTATTAAATTTATTTTCATAAGCTACTACCGCTCTATGCATGACAGAGTTTTTGGCGTAATTAGTGTGAACCCAGTCAACACACAAACAACGAGCGTGTCTAGTACGACGGGGCGCAGTGAAATAGCCTACGCGCTCTGTCAGATCTGGACAGTCCAAGCGCGAATTAACCACGTCGTATAAGAGTTTAATATCATTAATAAGTCGCCTATCTTCGAGTGACATTAAGTGGAAGAAAATAAGTCTCTCCGGGTAATCATCACGCACGCCCAGTCGGTATCCCAAACGTTTAGTAAAACCACGTTGAACTGACTCCAAGCGAGCGATATGAGTAATATAGCTAGGAGACCAAATTGGAGAAGCATACTCCATAATACTACGTACATAAGCAAAATAAAGGATTATTAACGAATACACATTTTTAAATAATCTGAAGTGTCTATAAATAAAACCCAACATTCTATGAGCCTTATGTGTTATATGTTCAAAATGTTCAGTATACAACAATTTACAATCCAACATCACACCGAGGTCGCGAACAAGCTCAACCCGTTGAATTGGAATCCCATTAAGGTTATATTTAAATTTTATTACGCTACGTTTTCTAGTATATGTAATTACTTGACATTTTTTAATGTTGAGATCCAATCTATTAACTATACAATATTCCGTGAGTCTATCCAAGTCCGTTTGAAATCTAACGCAATCATTCTCATCCTTTATAGCCGTAAATATTTTTTTGTCATCAGCGTACAATAATATTTTAGAATGCTTGAAACATTCCTCTATGTCGTACATATAAATGTTAAATAAAAGAGGTCCCAAGTGGGAACCTTGGGGCACGCCAGAGGGAATTTTTTTGAAGGAGGACTTATGTACGCCGATTCTCACGGCCTGTGATCGATTCTCTAGGTAAGACGTTAACCATCTGAGGAGATCGCCATGCACACCAATAGCCCCAAGCTTAGAAATTAAGATTTTGTGATCTAAACGATCAAAACATTTGGAATAATCAGTGTACACGACGTCCACCTGGCGTCCCCCGTCCATACTACTGGTGACACTCTCCGTAAAAACAGCAAGATTCGTGACAGTTGATCGCCCACGCATAAACCCATGCTGTGACACAGGAATGTATGCAGCTGCTACCGGATAGAGTTGGTCGTAAACGATGGACTCGAAAACCTTTCCTAATACAGGCAAAATTGAGACAGGCCTATAGTTCTCAACATTTTGCTTAGAGCCGCTCTTATGAATGGGAATTACATATGCTTCCTTCCACGCTGAGGGGAAGATACCTGTTTTTAGTGACCGTTTGTAAATAATTGTCAGAGGTAGAGATAGTTCCCTCGCGCACATTTTCACAAAGTAGGAAGGAAACCCATCACTCCCTGCACCCTTATTGGGATCCAGTTTTTTTAAATATTTTTCGACTAAATCTCGCGTGACCTCAATCGACTGAATAGGGTTTATATGGTTAGTAGGAGCATTGGGAGCGCTGTATTGAGATGCAAATTGTGAACTAGTATATGTAGACATAAAATAACATGAAAAAGCGTCACATATGTCAGAACTGCCGTAGGCAACGCTATCCCCGTAAGTAATCTGTGCTGGAATACCTCTGTCTCTACGTAGAGAATTTATATAAGACCAAAAGCTCTTGGGCTTAGCTGCAAGAGACTGTTCGTTATTCGCCATAAAGCGATTCCAACATTCACGCTGTACTAGCTTTTGACGAGTTCTAAGCAAGGCAAAGGCATCATAATCTAGTTGATTGCTATTTAGTTTCCATAACCTGCGGTATTTATTTTTTTCTTTTATAATTTTTATAAGAGGTACAGAGAACCACGTCGGATAATTGCCACCGCCACTCATGCGACTAGGCACCTCCTCCTCAATAACCTCTCGCAATTATTATTATCTTTATTAATATTATTATTATCTTTATTTACATTTATCACATTAAATTACATTTTTAAATATTGATATAAAAAATAAAAACATTTAAAAATATAAAAAAAAGGTAGACCTACCGGCATCGGGTACAGGGACCAAGCTACCGGTGGTTAGGGCTCCAGAGACAGGAACCTCCTCACAATGCGTGCCGTGTCAAGCAATACTGCCTTCTGCATCAGACCTATGATCCAACTGTCAAGCGAGAGTCTCCGTAGGTGTTGATAGAGACTCTTTGGAATAAGTCCATTGACCGAAAGTACTATCGGAACAATGATCGCCGAATCAACATTCCACATGTCGACAACCTCGTGAGCCAAGTCCAAATATTTCGTTTGTTTGTCTTTTTCTGCTTTAACAAGATTCTCGTCATGAGGAATGGTGATATCGATTATCATTGCACGGCGTTCTGACCGATCTATCACCACAATATCTGGCTTATTGGCAACAATAGTCCGATCAGTGATGATAGATCGATCCCAATATAATGTAACACTACTATTTTCGAGAACCGGGTCGGGTACATACTTATAATACGGTACTTCTGCATCGACAAGATGATATTTAAGAGCAAGTTGTTGGTGGACAATTCTGGCTACTTGGTTGTGTCTATGCAAGTATTCACCATTCGCAAGACGAGAACAACCAGAAACAATATGTCTGAGTGATTCTCCGGGACAGTGACATGCCCGACATATGTCAACTGTACCATCCTTCAGGATATATTTCCGATAATTCTTAGTCATTACGACTTCGTCCATTTTTTTTTATTATTATTCTCTTTATTTACATTAATCACATTTAATTACATTTTTAAATATAGATATAAAAAATAAAAACATTTAAAAATATAAAAAAAAGGTAGACCCACCGGCATCGGGTACAGGGACCAAGCTACCGGTGGTTAGGGCTCCAGAGAGAGGAACCTCCTCACAATACGTGCCGTGTCAAGCAGTACTGCCTTCTGCATCAGACCTATGATCCAACTGTCAAGCGAGAGTCTCCGTAGATGTTGATAGAGACTCTTTGGAATAAGTCCATTGACCGAAAGTACTATCGGAACAATGATCGCCGAATCAACATGCCACATGTCGACAACCTCGTGAGCCAAGTCCAAATATTTAGTTTGTTTGTCTTTTTCTGCTTTAACAAGGTTCTCGTCATGAGGAATGGTGATATCGATTATCATTGCACGGCGTTCTGACTGATCTATCACCACAATATCTGGCTTATTGGCAACAATAGTCCGGTCAGTGATGATAGATCGGTCCCAATATAATGTAACACTACTATTTTCGAGAACCGGGTCGGGTACATACTTATAATACGGTACTTCTGCATCGACAAGATGATATTTAAGAGCAAGTTGTTGGTGGACAATTCTGGCTACTTGGTTGTGTCTATGCAAGTATTCACCATTCGCAAGACGAGAACAACCAGAAACAATATGTCTGAGTGATTCTCCGGGACAGTGACATGCCCGACATATGTCAACTGTACCATCCTTCAGGATATATTTCCGATAATTCTTAGTCATTACGACTTCGTCCATAATTGCAAATACAAAACCTTCAGTTTCTCCAAAGAGATCACCGAATCGCAGCCAGGACACAGATGCTAATGTGTCAACATCAGGCCCATTCAAGGTCCGGTAAAAACGCCCATGCAACTCCTTGCTTTTCCATACTTCTTTACGATCATCGATAGTATGTATTATAGGTTTGCGCCAAATCTCTTTGCCCAAACAAAGCGGAGTAAGCCCGACATCCACTGACACAACATCTCTATGTATATCCGCGTCCACAGAGAGAAAATATTCTCTGAGATTGTACACCTCACGATTGTGGAGGGTCTTAGCACTTAAAAAACCACGACCCCCACTCTTTCGTGGAATGTACAATCTCATTACCGAAGAACGCGGATGATGCATTCGATGTGCAGTCAGTAGAGTTCGAACTTTTCTATCCAAAGTTTCTAGCTCAGTCTGTGTCCACCTTAGTATGCCAAAGGAGTACATCAGAACCGGCATGACCCAACCGTTATAGGCACGAACTTTATTACCCCCTGTCAAAAGGCTATTTAAAACCTTTTTCAAGCGGGCAAAAAAGCGATCCCGTAACTGTTGTTTCATGTCCGTTTCCGCTATACATAAAGCCTGTGACATACCAAGGTATTTGTATGTGTCGGATGGAGAGAGACATCTAAGCTTTATGGTATCTGAGAGTTGTAACTCATCAGATTCCACAACCTTACCTCGCTTTACATGCATGACAGCACATTTATCCACACCAAACTCCATTTTAATAGAATTACTAAAGGTTTCTGTTTCCTTTAGTAAAACTTTAATTATTATTATTATTATGTAAGATTGTATATATTCAACTCCCTTTTTGAGGGGTAAATTCATGTCATGCGGGCCGAAGCCAAGCGTGACACGTTAAATAGTGTAAGCAGATGAGACTGATGATGATGTCAAAAATTTGCGAGTGATGCGGCATGTGTTGAGTATAGTGGCTTTTTGTAGTAAGTTTAATGAGTGTGGGGGCATGTGTAAGATGTTCAAACTGTGACTGAGCGTTTTGGGTATTACGCCAGTTGAAGACAGGACTATGGGTACAATATGGACAGTACGAGCTCTCCATTGTGTTTTTAATTCGATGGCTAGATCTTGATATTTAGTAAGTTTTTCGGCTATTGTTGACTGGATATTATGTGTGTTAGGAATCGCTATGTCAATAATATAAACAATATTGTTAGTTTTATCATGTACAGTTATGTCAGGTCTATTGTAGTGTATTGTCTTATCTGTAATTATGGTGCGATCCCAATATATTTTGCAGGTTCTATTATCAAGTACAGTATCCGGTTTATATTTATAGTAAGGCGTTTTTTTATCAATGAAATTATTTTGGTGTGCTAGATGTTGATGGACTATTGCGGCTACTTGATCATGTCGATGCTTATAATCAGACTGAACAAGGAATTTGCATGCTCCAGTTATATGTTGTATTGTTTCTGAGGCTGCGTGGCAGTGTCTGCATAAGTCAGAAGTTTGATTAGGATCTCTGATAATGAATTTTTTAAAATTGCGGGTTGTTATAATTTGGTCCTGAATAGCAATCATAAAGCCTTCGGTTTCTGGGAAGAGTTCTCCTCTAGTTAGCCATTCGTTCGACTTTTCCTTGTCGACGTAGATTTGGCCTAGGTCGCTACGATGTCTACCATGGAGACTTTTTGCTGACCATTTTGTGATATTATGCTCTGCATTAATAACTATTTCATTAGGCTGTGATTGCTTGTTTTTTAAATTTAGAGGTGTGAGCTTATTATCTATCTCAGCGATGTGTTTATGTAGATCTGAATGTTGTGATTTAGAGTGAAAATAGTTTCTAAGTGTGGTTATTAGTTTGTTGTGTAAATTTTGTATATGAATAAGTCCCCTCCCTCCTTCTTTTCTAGGTAGAATAAGGCGTTCTATTGAAGATTTTGGATGGTGCTTACGGTGTTTAGTCAAATGCGTGTTAATAATTCGTTGTAGATTTTTAAGTTCTGTTTGAGTCCAGTTAATTATTCCAAATGAGTATATGAGTATAGGAATAGCAAATGTATTGATAGCTTTAATTAAGTTTTTTGAGTTAAGGTGTGATTTTAAAATTAGGTTTAATCGGACCCTAAATTTTTTAGTTAGCTCTATCTTTGTTTCCTTTTGAAGAATTTTTCGAGACTGTCTGAACCCAAGGTATTTATAAGTAGTCATGTCATCCATCGGCTCAATAGTTTCACCGGTCCCTAGAACATACCTATTGCTAACAATGTCCCCGTTACTAATAGACAAAATATTGCATTTATCGACCCCAAATTGCATACAAATGTCATCTGAAAACTGTTGAGTTAAATCTGCAAGGCGAAAAAGATCAATTTCATTAGTAGCATATAGCTTTATGTCATCCATATAAAATAAATGTGTAAGTGAGAATTGACTGTCTGGTAATTTTAATTGATAACCGAGATTATTATTGTTTAGAAGAGTGGAGAGTGGGTTAAGTGCTAAACAGAACCATAGCGGGCTAAGCGCATCTCCTTGAAATATACCACGTAATATAGAAATCGGTTCAGAAGTTAGCGTTAAAGAGTTTTCTTTCAATTTAAGAACAGTTTTCCAATGTTTCATGGAGTGTTTTAAAAATGTGATGATAGTTGGATTAATTTTGTAAATTTCGAGTATGTGTAATAACCAGCTGTGGGGTACGGAATCGAAAGCTTTTCGAAAGTCTATAAACATGGTATGAATGTCAAGTTTTTTGTTACATGCTTCGTTGATAGTTATTGCATCTATTGTGAGTTGTTCTTTGCAGCCCTGACTATATTTAGTACAACCTTTTTGTTGTTCTGCGATAATGTTATTCTGTGACAAATGTTTATTTATTGTTTTACTTATACAAGATGTTACAAGTTTATATATGGTTTGAAGGCAAGTAATAGGTCGATATTTTGAGGGGTCTATTGTGTTATTTTCTTTTGGTAACATATATGTTACTCCGTGAGTAATGTATTGGGGCATTAGGTTAGGTGTTTGAATGAAAGTGTTAATGTGATTATGTAAATATGGGTAGATGAAGCTAAATTTTTTATACCAGTAGTTATGTATGTTATCACTTCCAGGGGATTTCCAGTTATGTGTTCGCTTGATTACATCTGAAAGTGTATCTATTGTAATGAATTGAAAGTCCATTTGGGGTATGTCATGAGTTGCTTCTCTGACAACTTCTGACCACTCAGCATTCTCGTTATGCTGTAAAGGGTTTTCCCAGATATTAGCCCAGTATTGGCGTAGATTGTCTAATGTAGGAAATGCCTGCCCTTGAGTATTTGTATTCTGTCTATTAGATGACGTTAACCCTCTATAAAATACTTTTTCATTATTTGTGAACTGTATATTTTGCTTTTTTCGAATTGTACAAGTTAGGTATCGTTTTAATCTACTAGCTGCTGTATTTAATTTTTGTTTAAGTGTGTCTAAAAAATGTTCTACTTCTGAATTTGCGTTTTCGTACTGTGCGTGGGTTTGGTATTTACTTTTTATTGCCTCAACTGCTGTAATAATGCGATAACTTCTATTGCCATGTTTGTATTGTGTTAAACGAGCTATTTCAGATCGATATTTTTGTATCTTAGTTTCTAATCTTTTCTGCCACGATGGTTTAAAGGGCGTAGTGGTTCTTGTGCTTAAATTTATTTTGGCGCCATTACACACTACTGCCGTATATGCGGCTGAGTATAAAATTGTTTGAAATGTTTCGAAGTCTTGGTCTGTATTTAAAATTCTAGGTAAGATGGTTTGGTTTATGTATTCTACTATAGTCGCAAATTTTCTTGATGGCTTTTGTTTAGGGAGGTACGGTCTTGTTGTAGGATTTGTGTTAATAAATGTGTCTAAGGATAAGTTAAATTGTTCATCAATATCGTTATGGTGTGGTGTGTGCGCAGAATTGGTGTTGTTGGGGTTTTGTTGAGTATTATTGATCGTGTCTTGGGTTATGGAAAAATCTATTTCTTCAGCATTTAATTCTGAAAGAGTTGTGGTGTCTGGTTGTGAGCTGTTCTCAAATTGATGTGTGTTTAAGGATCTTACTGTATCAAAAGTTGGTAACCGAGTTCGAACGTTATTTTTAATTTCGTTAATTCTAGTTTCTGAGATCATTTTATTATTAATTATAGCTCTTCTTTGATCAGAAATTCGCTGTTCGGATAAGTGAGACAAGTGTGGGTAAGTTTCAATGAATTTCTCATGAAGTTTTTGTCTGTATGCTGTTGTGTTTGTTTCAAGTTCAGTTATTTCATAGTAAATGCGAAGTATTGTTTCGTTAACATCGTTTGACCATCTCATTCTCTGTGTGGATTGTGTGAGTGTTATTGATGGTGTTTCGTTGTGTTCCAAATAAATTGCTACTTCATTTTTTATTTCGTTAAGTGTACTAAGCGGAAGCAATTTGTTGTTGATGATAGCCCTACGTTGATCACCTATACTCTGTTTTGAAGCGTTCATTTCAGGATATTTTGCTGTAAATGAGTTATGTAATGGGTCTAAATACCCTCGGGTTATGGTTTCCAATTTGGTGATAATGAGATATGTGCGCCATATGAACATATTCATGTCAATAGTCCATCTACGTCTCGCACGTGATTTAACAGTAGCGGGTCCAGTTACATCAGCAGTAACTGCTTCCTGGACAACATCTACTGCAAGTGGTGATGAAAGTGATGAATGTGATGATACGCTGTTAAATTCAGATTGTATATGGTATGATTTTAAAGATGAATTAGGTGAAGGAAATAATGAGCTTCTGGGCGAAGAGTTAGTTAAAGAGTCTGTATATTGAATTACATTATTTGTTGAAAGTTCTACAGAATTACGTCGCTTTGTAGCTATGGGTGTTACCCTATTACGACTTGATAGTGATCTAAGATTATATCTTTGTGAATTATTATTTTCCATATTGTTCCCACGAGTAGCAAGGGACATTTTAGGTCGACCGCGGCAGAGCCCAGCATTCACACGCGGCAAGGGTAAATAAAACTAAAGATTCCCTGGTCTCTAGAGTTCGCATACTAACGACTAAGCTCCCCCTTAGCCATGCAGCTCTCGGCGCATACTGTTTCACCTTAGCTTGGGTCCTTCTCCTACTCTTGCCTTCTACTCTACCCTCCTACTCTTCCCTCCTACTCTATCCTCCTACTCTCCCCCTTACCAGTGCCACGTTAGCCACGCCAGAAATTTCACATTCGTGTGTCCGCCCCCCACGTGATCAGATGGTCGATCAGGACGTGTGGTTGGATTTTAGGGGGCTTATTATTATTATTATTGTAATACACTTCTGAGTTTTTATTCAAGGGGTCATTTGGCTGAGCGACGTCTTTACTACTGGATAGTTATTTATGAATGTGATTTGGTGCTCCCACTTTTATGTACTACCTACATCACGACGCTACCTTTATAATTGAATAATTCTTGGTTATGGTTATGTATGGTATACAATGGTTGCAGCGCCTAATTACAGTGATCTCCTATGTAAAAATTATGACGTCAAGAAAATGCAGAAGTAGAGTTTGTTGCGCCGGTTCTTCTCTACTAGCGCTTTGGAGGCGGTGGTAAAGTTTTCTAAACTTTGAAATGTTTTTAAATTTAGATTAAGTAATGTTAGATGACGTCAAAAAGATACAATATTATTGTACTACTTTAAATAAATGAATGAAACTGAAACTGAAACTAAAACTAAAATAACTTTACAGCATTTGGAATAAAGACATTTTGGTTAAGACAAAAAATGTTTTGAAGCTGGAAGGCAAGACGCAACCAAACACGCAGGAAAATTGTTTGCAATCCACATGATTGGTATGATCTTGGTATCCTTGTAAGCCTACAGAGCACAGGTCTCTCTAGGACGGTAGGTGTTTTTTGTACGAAGATAAAATACTGTAGAAAATAGTACCAAGAAAAACTTTTTCAAGTAAAATTGGCCCACTAATACTATGTTAACCAGAAGGTTTAGTATAGTTATAATATAAGACCTTTCGAAATTAAAATTAGACCAACTCTTATGACCGTAACACGAATGCTATCCTCGGCTGTCAAGCCAAGAAAAATGTTTGAACAGAAACAACTTCACGCAATTCTTTGCTAAGATTGTTACGTGTTTCGAACATTTTATCTTTCTGACCACACTGTGTTAATCCGAATTTGTATTTAGAAGAAGAAATGTATTTTTTATACAAAAGAATAATAAGATTAATGAGCATTTGTTAGCTATTGTTAGTTATTTCTTTCTTATCTTATGGTTTTCCGACGACACAAGTGGATTCGGATTTTCAAGAGCTGTAGGTATCCATGTCTAAACACAACAACAACTTTGCTACTACTAATCAGTATTTCCTGTTATGCTTGTACTTTTTGCCAGCCGTGTACTTTTTGTCGTAAAAACCGGGACTATCCATGAATATTATCTTTACGAAATAAAAAGAGGGAAAACTTGAAATTAAACCCTATACCAATCCGTCTGGCCAGCGTGGTATTAGAGGTCAAGTATCCCTCCGTCATGGGAGGACGCCCGCCCCTGCAGTGGGACATTAATGGGCTGATAAGATGATGAAATTTTCTATGCCGGGACAGTTTTCTTTCTGTAAAAGGAGGCAACTGGAATCAGTACTATGCTGGTCAGAGGAATTTGAATATCTATCTCTTGCTGTTATAGGTATTATGATTGTTGCTCTTCATCATCGTCATCATATCAGTCAATTGACGTCCACTGCTGGACATAGGGTTGTTCAAACTCTTTTAGTATTTCATAACACGGAGAGGATACGATAACGATATTTTGCTTTCTAAGTCCCCAGGCTGATAGCTATAGGTTAAATAGGTTGTGTACCTAAGTTTTTCTCAAATGTCTAGCAAGAAACGAGTAAAATACCAACCATGATACATACTCCTAAATATTATATAAGCCTGCACCGCAATACTTTAAAAAATATCAAAACTACATGCTTTTTTAAAATCTCAAATTAAAACATAACTAGCAAACAAACCGTGTCGTGACGGAGTAAGAATACAATAATGTTACCACCCCATCTCATCCTATGGGTGTCGTAAAAACCGACTAAGAGACTATCATCTTAACGAAATAAAAAGAGGGAAAACTTGAAATCAAACCTTGTACCAATCCGTCTGGCCAGCGTGGTATTAGTAGACCGAGGAGGTCCGTCCCTGCAGTGGGACATTTATGGGCTGTTATGATAGCAACCAAAAATATTTAAATCTAGTAAAACCAAAATAAACAAATTTATTTACTTAAATAGTGTAAGGGCATTGTTTAGCGTTATATTGAATTACATAGCAAGGAAGGCTCGCCTATAAATTCGCACGTAGTGATAATAATTCACGTCAACCTTACTGATTTATAAAGCTATGCCTTAGTTTTTTGTCCTGTATTCTGTAGACTATTTACTGTTTGTTTTTTTTTTGTTATGTCTTTTGTAGATACAAATGAAAGCTGTTTTAATGTAGTTTCTTTTGAACTGAGTCTTAAGCGAGTAAGTTTTTATTTTGGTTGTATTTTTTGCACATTTGTTACATCTATTCAGTCAATTCTTTAGTTCTGCAGTATCTTCGTCAGTTAATTGAGATTAAAATTGATGAAACCAATCCAAATTTTTAGCTTTGTCCGATAGATATTTCATATTGTTTTTTTATATAAAAACTCAGCAGTATGACCATATCAAACCTGGTGTGATATAGATGTATGTTCTGCAAACAAACTCTTGATTTATTTGCTACCTTCTACTTTCAGAAGATATAGTTTTATAATCATCTTTAGCTTTTTCTACTTTTTCTCGATTGGATGAAATGAAAGTGAAGAAAACATGAGCTATGAATTTCTCACAACATTTTGCTCAAATGAAAGCGCCAACATATTTACGATAATTTATATAAATGTATATGTACAGGAAACGCTGTAGATTGGCACTCGTTTTCGCAAACCAACAATTTCTATTCGAGACCGATCTCAATGGACGATATCTATTGGAATAAAATTCTGTCGAGATACTCACCGTTTGCGCTCTACGTGTCCCCATTGTTTTAAGTTTCTGTGTTTTCGTGTTGGTACGAGAGAAGTGCATACACAAAAATATTGTACAAAGGTGGGTCTTTTGTACGGAAAATATTTATTCAGACAAAGAGTTTTAAATGAAAAAATGCCGTATGTTTTATTGATCATTACTGATAGTGCCTTTAATTTTAGATAGTCTACTATTTCGCTAAATAGTCAATGTAAGCGAAATTGCGTAAGTATTAAGTTGAAGTTTGACGACCTCTATGGCGTAGTGGTTATAATTATAACATGACTGCTACGCCGATGTCTCGGGTTCGATTCCCGCTAAATGCAAATCTTTGTGTGCATGAACATGATTGTTTGCATTGGTATTTACAAAAAAAAGAAAAAAAAGTATTTTAAGTATGTTTATCCGTTGTCTAGTACCCATAGTACAAGCTTTGCTTAGTTTGGGACTACATGGCGTTGTGTGAATGTGTGAGGATTATTTATTTATTTATTTTAAGTTTCTAGTTGGAGTCATTTTATTAATAAAAAAATTATTGATAGTCCAATCAAGACACTCAAACTCAAAAAGGTGTTAAATGATGAGGAGCATTTCCTAATACAACGTAGTGCCAAAGCAAACCAGTAGCTCGGTTGAATCTTGCTGTAAGCTTAGACTTAACAGACATCCCACTCACTGTGCACTAGTCTTAACCATCTATAGCCTTACCATGCAGTGTACCATGCTATACATTGCATGGAATCTTTGCATACAAAAATGTATGTAGATGGGCCTAACAGAATACCAGCGCTGTAGTGTCGTAGTGTCTATGACGCATGACGCTACAGCAATTAGCTGAGTTAGGCCCTATTTTGTGTACATTTATGTTTTATATTTAAATTCATTTTATTGTATGTTTTTTATGTGTACCATAAAATAAAAAAAAATCTTTCTTTCTTTCTTCTTTCAAAAATACCTAAAGCCTTTGGACTTTGGCCTTATGGACTGCGCTTTACCTCAAGCAACGTCAACATAATTAGGTAAGTAAAACTACATGTATTAGGTAATTAATTAGATTAAAACAAGTTCTCTAATTAGTTATAGAGCACTTTACGTCATCTCTCTGTTAGATAACACATTATATCAATTAGCTAATAAGTAACTATATGCGCTTGTAGTCAATTATTACCTAATTTGATTATTAATGTAGTACTTGTATTCGATTAAGATCTGCAGGTTTCTTATTTTATATGGATATAGTTTTTCAGACCGACTCATGTTTATTTACGATGTTTATATTATAGTCAATACCATGAACTTTATCTTAAGCACGAGTGCAGTCCAAGAGCAATACAGAACAAGACAGCCTCGGTGTAGTAGCCATTGCGGCTGCCGTGCACGTGGATTCGTCTCCCACGCGAGAAAATTGTTGGTGTGATCTATAAATTATTGATTTTTGTGTCTGTTAAATCTATGTTTGTAAAAGTCCCTGCAATAGAGGGCATGCCCTCTCTGTTTTAAGGAGCTGTCTCTGCAGGAAGCAGCAAGTCATCTAAAAGTTTAGACGCTAGTAATGCTCTAAATAGTAAGTAGCAGAAACACACGAGACACAGATCTAAGAGAAAACAATTCAGTTGTTTCACTTAATCCAAGTCTTTACAAATCAGTACAGGCATATTATTTTTATTAATTGTTTTAGTTACATTATTCGAATGCTTCTTAAAGCACCTTTCCGCTATGAAAATTAAAGCGACGCAGTTCCAACGTAGTCTCAAAATTAACGCCAATTTACTCTTTCAACAGAGTTAAGTGTCGCTAGATATGGTCTCTTGAACATAAAGACGATTTAATGGAACCTTTGTCCTTTAGCGAAACTCGAATTTATTGAGAGTTACAAACAAAATGTACCTTTTTAAATATACATTTTTTAAAACGCTGTGTTGAAGGTACTTTATTTAAGATAAATAGGAGTAAAATACCTTTTCATGTGTTTTATCTGGCGTTTTGCTCGAGGGGTTTTGGTATTTCATTTTGTATTGAATTTTAAATGAATGTAGCTGAACAATAGCAACTCGTCAATGAAACGTCGAATAATTTTGTAAACTAAAAAGTGTTTGTTTTAACGTATTTTTGTATGGAATTTCTCTTTTGTTACTTCATACGTGTATTTACTTATTCAAAATTCTTTGTATGTTCTCAAATTTTGTTTGAGAGTATACATAATAGGAATAATGCAGTGTATATTATGTATAATAATAGTTTAGAATACATAATATACACAGCATTAGAGCAAGTATTCCCAGTAAACTTAATATAATGAAAACGTCATTATTGATTTTCTTTCTACTATTTATTTGTATTATCACTTTTTTATGTGAAACAAAAAACATGAAATCAAATTAAATGTGCATCGGTTTGATGTAAAAGCGGTTGACGAAAGGAAAATTATAGGTATAACGGAATTTATTTTAATTGATTGGTGAAAGCAAAATTATATTACGGAATTTAATAATATTTTAATTTCAGTAATTTTCAAAAATTCACTGGTAAGCCAATTATATCTGATTCTATGATTCCCTATCTTATGAAGGGCATGACAAGATAAACGAGCCATGTCAAGTCGTTTAATAAATAGTTATAAAAAGTTCCCTATCTATTTATTCTACATTCTATGCAAAAACTAAATTTATGAGCACACCGCCGAAGACTCAACGGTTGACAACTCTATGTAATTAATTAAGTCTGTATTGTTCTTTGTTTTAATAAAATAAAGGATTTAGATGCCATTCTTGTTCCGGGTTCTGTTACTATGTTAATTGTTGTAGTCAAGATATTTTTTATGGAGTAAGAATACAATATGTTACCACCCCATCTCATCCCATGGGTGTCGTAAAAACCGACTAAGGGACTATTTGTAAATATTATCTTAACGAAATAAAACGAAGGAAAACTTGAAATTAAACCCTATACAAATCCGTCTGGCCAGCGTGGTATTAGTAGGCGAAGTATCCCTCCGTCACAGGAGGAGGCCCGTCCCTGTAGTGGGACATTGATGGGCTGTTATGATATACTTGGTTTAAAATATTGACCCGCTTCAAACGTTCCCCCATCAGAGCTCCAAACGCATTGTTTAAATTTATTTGCATTCTAACTAGATACGAATTAATTTTATATATCAAAATATAATCGTTACGCCTACAAAGCCATTACACATACCGATAGTACACGTAAAAGGGGGAATTTTCGCATTTTCCGGGAAAGCTACTTTATATTAAGCCGTAAATTTGAGCGAACGGTCGCACGAGCCAATTTCCAACACTTATTTGTCGCGCCCATAACGGGTACGGCGTGTATACCGTGTTGTGAGAATATGTGATTGTAGACTTTTTAGAAAAAGTCTATTTTTATATCTGTATCTTGTTGTTTTGACTTCATAGAAAATACACAAATAAGTAAAGGAAAAAAAAATAAACCCTATACCAATCCGTCTGGCCAGCGTGGTATTAGTAGGCCAAGTATCCTTCACGGGAGGAGGCCCGTCCCTGCAGTGGGACATTAATAGGCTGTTATGATGTTATGAAGTAAAGGAAATAGTTCGTACCTGCCATTGAACTCCAATACACATACAAAATTTAACCGACTATAACTATACCCGATGATAATAAAAAGCTATCAGTTTTGGGTTCTGAAAATAAATAAAATAACAATTTGCTTTATGTAGATACCAGCGGACCCCAAGAAGGTATATACACACAAACTATGCCTTTTTTTTTAAAGCGAGAAGGGTTCCATCTATTTTATTCGTGTGGTTGACGGAGTAAGAATACAATATGTCACCACCCCATCTCATCCCATGGGTGTCGTAAAAACCGACTAAGGGACTAACCATAAATATTATCTTTACGAAGTAAAACTTGAAATTAAACCTTATACCAATTCGTCTGGCCAGCGTGGTATTAGTAGGCCAAGAATCCCTTCGTCACGGAAGGAGGCCAGTTCCTGCAGTGGGACATTAATGGGCTGTTATGATGAATCCATTTATTGAATAAAAAAAGTTTGATATTATTTTATTTTATGTCACATTTTAATAATCATGTAAGGTTACGTTTTCTCTCTAGACTGAACATAAAATCGTTATGAAGCCCGCACCTCGCTACAGGTGAATACTCTTCACAATGAGTAAACGTGACGACGCGTTTATGACGCGCTACTATTTATTGGAAAACGTGGTTTTATTACATGACTGCTACGCAGAGGTCTTAGGGTCAATTCCCGCTCAATGCAAATCTTTGTTAATGAAAATTAAAATTCAATGACTTGATAACTTGCATTGGTCTGTAAATATTTCCAAAAAAAGTATTTTATTATATGTATCCGTTGTCGACTACCCATAGTACAATCTCTGCTTAGTTTAGGACTAGATGGCGTTGTGTGAATGTGTGGGAAATATTTCTTTATTTATTTCATTTCGTTGATATAATTTTTTTACTGAATAATTTAATATAATACATATAACGTTACGTTTTCACTCTAGACTGAACATAAAATCGTTATGAAGCACGCACCTAGCTACATGTGAATACTCTTCACAATGAGTAAACGTGACGACGCGTTTATGACGCGCTACTATTTATTGGAAAACGTGGTTCTCAAAACACACGTCTTTATATTTCATGGCTGCTACGCAGAGGTCTCTGGTTCGATTCCCGCTCAATACAAATCTTTGTGTGCTTGAACTAAATTGTTTGGACTAGATGGCCTTGTGTGAATGTGTAAAAAAACAGTCTCATATTCCAACTACTAACACAATTTATTTATTTGTTTCTTTACACCAGTTTCACTTTGTGTTACACAGTGTCGTCTGTGTTTGCTGTTGAGTGAGATGTGACTATAAAGTAACATTGAACTCTCTTTTACACAATGCAAATCTTGTGCATTCAACATGATTATTTGCATTGGTCTGGGTGCTTTCTATGTACCTATAATATGTATTATATTTACAAAAATTACAAAAAAAAGTAAGTAGGTATATTTATTTATCCGTACCCATAGTACAAGCTCTGCCTAGTTTAAGACTTGGTGGTGTTGTGTGAAAGTATAAAAAGTAACACTCTGTACTATTTCATACATTTTTCAAAACTATGAACACTGTATTTTTTCTTTATACCAGCTTCACTCTGTGTTACACGGTGTCGTCTATGTTTGTAGTTGAGTGAGATGTGACTATAAAGTAACTTTGAACGCTCTTTGTAGGTGATGTATAGTTCACTTCAATGCTGATACGCCTTTTCAAGTCCCTTCTCGTTTTAAAAGTATCAATATTAAAGGTATTTTCTCTGTGTTTTGTGAAATATTCCACCGTAGATCAAATTACTTTAGCGTATACACTAGGTATCTACTGTTAAGTTTTATGAAAATGAAAACAGTATTTGTTGAATGTTCTCGTATGCTCCGAAAGCGAAAAATGTTTTAAGTTGGAATATCATGAAATGTAACGAATAGTGAATAAAGTTTTAATCAACAGTTGGGTTAATCTTTTACTTTTGTAATTTAAAATGCAAGATTACATGGAATTATGATAAAATAAAAAAAACTCCGTGTGGTGACGAAGTACGAATACAATTTGTCACCACACCATCTCATCCCATGGGTGTCGTAAAAACCGACTAAGGGACTATCCATGAATATTATCTTTACGAAATAAAAAGAAGGATAACTTGAAATTGAACCCTATACCAATCTGTCTGGCCAGCGTGGTATTAGTAGGCCAAGTATTCCTCCGTCATGGGAGGAGGCCCGTCCCTGCAGTGCATGATGATGATGAAAAAATATCCTTTTTAGTTTGTCGAGGTTCTTGATGACGGCTATACTAAGACTATTTAGACTGTGCAACCTACCACAGATATCTATCATGACTCATACGGCAGATAGATACCACACTGACTAAACTATTTGGTATTAAGCTTACGTCTACGGATTTCATTCTATTGATGCTTAGAGATAATTTAGCAAACTTACTTTTATTTGGCTTTGACGACACCCAAGAGTTGAGATAGAGTGGCTACACCAGTGATCACTCCATTATCACGTAAAAAAAAATTCTGATCTAAAAACCCTTTTTCCTAAATCGTCTTAAGGCAATATATTCCGTATAAAATACAGTAAGCGACGAACATAATATCTTCACTCAGGTGCTATCAAATATAAAATATGTATCGTAAAGACGGATTCAAAACCGTGACCTAACCTTAACATGCTCCCAAAATGCCACTTGAGTCACGTCGCTCATAATTTCCTATGAAAAAAGACATCACAGTGTGTGGCCATAGAATTCCCTGGGGCCATGAAAATAGCGGGACGTACACGCGCGCTTACCCGCTGGTACACGGTTTCGCACTTTCCGACTCATAAATGCGTCTTTTGTTAACACACCTAAAAGTAGCAGTTAGCCTCTGAAATTGTTATCATAAGTGTAATGTACTAACGTTTTTGTAAGGTTTTTTGTCTCGGTTGTACATTTTTGTTAGTGGGAATGAGAATTTAAGTATTTAACTAGTTCTAGACTAGACGGGTTTCCATATAAAGTTAGTTAATACTCTACGTTAGTTTTAACGTAGGAAGGGCATCGTAAAAAGCCACTAAAGGGATTTAACTTAATAGTTAAATAAGGAAAACATGTATGTATTTACAAGAATAAGTTTATTTATTTATTTATCGAAGTCGTGAGTCCTGAACGCAGTCACAGATGTTAATGCCTCATCTGTTTAACTCACACGATTTACTACTGTCTACTATGTACTATAACAGACTACTACAGTTATTTAATAAATAAATAAATATTCCTCACACATTCACACAACGCCATCTAGTCCCAAACTAAGCAGAGCTTGTACTATGGGTACTAGACAACGGATAAACATAGATAAATACTTTTTTTATTAAAAAAATTAATTAATCATTTATCTTTATTTATTAAACTAACTTAATGACAAGTTACTTACTGGTTATTATACTATACAAGCAACTTAAAAATACTGTGACATTGCTTGTACTTTTAGATAGATAACGAATACTTATAACATAAGAAAAAAAAGGAAGGGTACAGGACCTAGTGAAATTACATGACTGCGAGACTTAAGAACTACTGTCAAAGTAGCGATTTGACTGGGCTTTGGCATTACTAAGGTTCATGTTTTTTTTTTTTTTTTTTTTATAACATAAGAAAAAAAAGGAAGGGTACAGTACCTAGTGAAATTACATGACTGCGAGACTTAACAACTACTGTCAAAGTAGCGATTTGACTGGGCTTTGGCATTACTAAGGTTCATCGATTGCCACTCTCTTTACTACACCTTAAAGCAATAAAAAAAAACATTTATTAAAGTCAATCAAAATCGCTATTGGGGAATCACCACCTTTAAACCCCCATGAGGAATTCACAATTGTTAACGTCAAAATACATTAAAATACCATTAATGTAATGCATTTCCCATGTTCCTTTTTTATTACCATAAGTTTATGTGAAGTGCGATATGAACTAGGGTAATATTTATTTTACTGTTTATCTCTGAAGGTTGGGATTTGTTAGGAGAATATTTTAGTATAAGTCCCCTTTTATTGGGACCACAGAAATCTAACTTTATTCAGATATCTGTGATTGGGACCAAAGTACTCCTTAATATTTGCTATAATGAGAGCAAAAAGTGACGTCAATTAATTGATAAAATGTACATGGCTTTATATTTTACTGCAAAATCTTTTTAGAAAATTAAATTACCGATTGTTATAAATAATACGTCTTATAAATAAATCAACAATCTACCACTCAAATTTTATTAACCTATTCCCTGTCCCATGTATCATATATGATACATACCCATTGTTTTACTAATGTGTCTACAGGCGGGACAGGAAACCTGTTAAAATCGTTCCAGGGGTTTTGGGGATTACCTGGATCCAACGAAAAACAAAAAAACAAAGTTTTTCTATTAGTGTCGTTTAGCATTTATGTTACAAACAGACACCTTAATTTTATTTATATGTAAATACCACTAAATATTTCAGTGCATAATCCTATTTTATCTGTGAGTATAAAGAGTAAATCGTGTCGGCACGGCACCATTTCATTCTTTGAATGTCCCACGGGGCCAGTTTGCTATCTTTACCCACGTAACATCTGAAATTATTATAACAATTTTCTTTAAAAACATGGTAAGTGGCTTCTCTACAACAAGCCAATACAATCTCCACTAATAATAAGCTAATACATATATTTATATGAAATCTAAGTAATAGTAATGAAAAGATTGAAAGAAGCAAACTTACGAAAGCAGTTAGTACGTTATTTATTGCCCCTGTAACGAGTTGCCAAGGAGTTGTGCCGGGGTCATTAATAAGTTTACTCGACAAAAGCTAAAAGGGCGGAAGTTCCTGTAATACTGTGCACTCTTGCTACGTTTTCTTTTTAGTCGTGTTCTCGTTCGATGTAATTGGTGATCAGTTTAAAAAGGTCGTAAGTGTTTATGTTAAGGAAAGAGTTGTGACGTTTTAGTTCTGGAGTGATTTGGTTAGTTGCAGCCTGTGATGTAATCAGATCCAAAGACTGATGATCAACATTAATACGAGGCAAGAACTGATTGACTATTTAGGGATTCCCTAAATTATGTCTTCGAAATTCGAATGAAAGTAGATTCATAAATTATTTGAAATGGCTTAGGTTTGCAGTTAAAATCTGTGATTGGTTTAGAGTTCAAACTTTGTGGTAATGCGGTAAGGAGAGGTATTCAATCTTTGTGGACGACTTTTTAAAAGTAATTTACTTAGGCCAGGCGCGCACTACGAGTTTTTCGCCGCGCGGCAGAAAAGCGCAGCGGTATAATGTCTCACTGTAATACTGTACCAAACAGTTTTACATTGTATTGCGCGCACTTGACGGCAGAGCCACCGCAGCCCACCAGTATTACTGTGCGACATTATACCGCTGCGCTTTTCTGCCGCGCGGCGAAAAACTCGTAGTGCGCGCCTGGCCTTAATCAGATGTTTTATTATTCTTATCAGATTAATATTACACTGCGGAGCTTTGTAGAGGTAGATAGGGTCTGCAGTTGAACATAAATTAATGTAAATGGAATTTATGGATCAACACAGACAGACAAGTAGATTTGAGTAGTAGATTGGTTTTATTTTTCTTCTCTAATTTACATTGGACAATACAACGCGGTTTTATTAGTGCTGTGGCGTTTGTCTGTGTCGATCTATAATTTTAACTATAGCTTCAATTTCAAGTAAATTCTAAAAGACGATTTCAAACAATTTGTGATAAATTTTATGAAATAAAGCATTTTGAAGTTTGAAGAAGTTTGAAGTTTGAAATACTATATTTTTGTCCAATATGATTAATATATAACTGCATTCTACTACTAATATACTTAGGTAAACTGTTAACTTATTAGCGACATCCTTTAGAAAGAACAATTTGCATACCACTTTGTATTGAAAGGCCTGTTAGAAGATAAGTATCAAAGTAGCTCAGTATTCTCGGTCTATAGTTGAGACATAAACCATTTTCTACATAAACCATTAAAGGTAATTCCTCTGGTGTTGCGGGTTCCATGGGCGGCGATGGTCACTTACCATCAGGTGACCTGCTGGCTCGTTTGCCTACCATTACATAAAAAAAAGTTGTGGAATGGTTTATGTAGAAAATGAACTAAACGTAAAAGAAAAATAATTATTATTGTAAGTATAAGAAGTAAAACTAAGTACTATAAAATATCTTGATTAATAAATAAAACTACCTAATAAATTAAAAACTAAATTGCAGATTCAAAGTTTTCTCATACATTAACTAATATTTGAAAGATGAAAGACCATTATCTAAATTATATGAACTTTAATATTACTAGAAAAGTAATTTACCTACAACTTAATAACTTTGAAAAACTTATGTTTTAATTTAAAATTCTTTTCTCTCTGATACTAGCCAAAAGAGGTTTTATTGCTGAACGTAAGCCTCCTTCAACATACGCGATCATGTAGGTACAGTCACGAGCAATAATATGTACACATTTTCAAATTTTCTAAACTATCTGCACGTTTATCTAGACATTACAATATCAAAATGAATTCGTAATTTAGAAGAGGTTCCGTACAGTTTTGAATTAATCTTCGAATTTTCAATTTTGGATTGGCAGAACTTTAGATAACTGGTTTACAAAATGCGAAAATGTGTACATATTATTGCTCGTGACTGTACCTACCGTATGCACTTCAGGAATTCGTTTATCATATTATAATTCGTTTACATAATATTTATATAAACTTAACACAGAAACTTACTTTGACTAGTTTCCATTTCCACGTCACGAGGAATCCCGATGTGAGTTCTAGGGCGCTAATATTTGTATCTTTGTATACTTACTTGTTGTGTTTAATAAATGATTTCTTATTTCTCATTTTACTTACCTTTTAGTATAAACGTTGAAGGATATGTTTCAAATTTACTATAAATCTGTATCAATCAATCAACTACCCTATTGCAGTCCACTGCTGGAGGCCTCTCCCAACACGCGCAAAAATAAATCTATCTCTCTATAAATCTGTATATTTGTGGTCAAATATATTCAGCTGTTTATTTACCTTAGTAAATATTCACGAGCCATTCAAATTAATGATCAATGCCTTTGAAGCTAATATCTCGATTGAAAAACAATACTATAGCTACTGGGATTCGTCCACTAGCACTGATGAAATACTTCTAAACTTGACAAAGTACGTTCGCCTGGTTTTGGAATCACTGAACCGTATGAATCACGAATAATGTTGATAGGGCTGCTGGCTATTGTTTTAGAAGTAAATGTTAGAAAGATAATTGTTTACAAAAGTTCATTATTTTATCTTAATAAATCGTTTTAGTTAGATTTAGCGTGACACAATGGTATCTTATTTCTTTTTGCAATTTATCGTAAATCATGGTTTACATACGGCTAAAAGTAATAGTAAAACTGCAGGCCTACCATCACCTGTTAGCTAGCGATAGTGTTTCGATTCAACTCAGTTTAGGTTCCTAAACTGGATCGCTATAAATCGTACCATGACTATAGATGCTAGCGGGAAAAAATCCGAATAATTCAAGTTGATTAAATCGGAATAATACGGAAATATACCGGAACTTTGGGATTTTTTCAACTGATCGCACTGTCACGTGATTTATTTATTTTATTATATTTATTATATTATTTATGTGCTATAAAATTTATATTATTATGTTTTTATTTATTATGTGTATAATTATAATTTCTAGGTAAGTATAAATAATTGTAAATAAACTATTTATGCATTTTATCTGGTACCGATAGTTTTATATTATTATTTTAGATTAGTTTAATATTCGGGCGATATATTTGACGCAAAATTCGATCGAACCTTTCACTCACTCGCGGGGGGAAAGCTCCTCCGCAATGCATGTCCTCTCTCTCTCTCTTACCGCACCAGGCACCGCTGCCGAACAACTCGAGAGTCATGTCACAACGTGAACCACTCACGCGCGTCGTGACATGAGTCGTGCAGACGGGCTCGCGCCCGTGAGGCTGCGGCCGGCGCACAAAGTTTTAGCGGCGCCGGCGCGGCGGTGATCGACGATCGATGCAAAATACTATTTTTCAGCAAATAAAACAGAAAAATATTTATTAAATAAATTTTGAATAAATCTGATTTTATGAAATTTTCCCTGATTTTTTCCGGTATTATTCCGTATTAATCAGAAGTTTTGCAACTATAACCATGACGTATTATAAACTGAATCGTAATTGGTTCGCTAAGTGGCCTGTTGAATGAACGAAAGCCTAAACTTAATCGCATTGATAGAGTGAGATAGCGCTATACGGAATCGTACCAAGTGACAGCAACATTGAGCGTGCGTTCTGAAACTCAATAAGAGTATTTTTCGGAATATTACGGTTAATTTTGTGTTAAAATTATACGTAAAATTTTCATGAAAGTACTTCAGTTGCAACCTTTATTAATAATTATAGAGATTGAAAATAAAGACAAACATGAAATTTATGTTTAGTCTACTGATTAGTTTTAATAAATATACGCCGCGACTTTGAACTTAGGATGGGTAAAATGTTTCGAACGTGTTCGTACGTCGAGTCAAAAGTTTTGACATTAGGTACTCATTGAAAATAACCGCGGTTGTTTTGATTTGTTAAGTTTGGTGTTAATATTGTAAAAGAGTTTTACCTATTGTATAATGGGGTAAGTAACTTCTAGGAGTGTTATATCTCAAAGCTATTTAGTCTTTAATATTACCTAAACGATATATATTCCACAATGTAAAATATCTAACAAGCGTCATTGGTATGTATCTCAAGTGGTTTTTTTTTGTACACAGCGAACCCTCTCGACGAAGAGTTACCTACGGCCAACTTGAACACTTGTGGGAATTTTTAGATAAGAGAAGGGATATAGCTACGGGCTATAACAAAACATCCCAAGCTAGAGCTTTTTCTCGAAGGAAGTGGGAAGAAATAGCCCTTAGCTTAAATTCTCATGGTGACGGTGCAGTAAAAGATTGGAAAGGATGGTGTAAAGTATGTTGCTACTACTGTATTTAATATTATCTTTTATGTAAAATAATAATGTCATTTATTTTCATTTAATACAAAGCAAGCACCTTATTTAACAATCAATTAAGAATTAATTAACAGTAAATTTAAAAAACACGCGGTTTTTTTATGGATTACATCATGCCATCATTCGCAAACAGCATGCATCACTCCTTCACAGAGTGTGTGGTAAATCACACATTTTGAGCGCACTATAAAATAAATGGGAAAGCCCGATTCTGGGATGTTGAATACAACCGCATATGATATAGACAGTGTATAGTAGTGGATTTGTCCATGTCAACATTAAAATCTTTAATTATTAAACAGTCAGTCAAGATCTTTGTAACTTATGGACCATAGTCTGAAGTCAATGATGTTACCATTGTTATTATTTTCAGTTTTGGAATGATTACAAATCCAAATTGAAAAATCTGGCAGCAGCAACAAGATCATCGCATCGGTAATGTTTCTTACCTTTTTTTCCACAGAAAGGTCGGTTGTCTTTACCGGCTGTTTAAACAAAGGTCTTAATTTCTCGCACAAATCTAAGACCAATCGTTTAGAGAGCCGGTATCTTTTTATAAACTCTGTGTCGTCAAATTCAACGAAAGGGTCAGACTGTTCTCTCATTTGACCCCGTTGTTTACGACGTGAAGTATTCGCATCATTATCACATTCCATGTATTCAAACAACAACGCAGAGTCAGACATCTAAAAACAATAGGTCTACGTTTAAGTGAGTACATAAATAAGCTTGAAAAACATTTTACATCAAAGTAGGTAATTAATTTAGACAAAAATCACTACTTACCTCAAAGTGTTTATATTATAAAGAAAAAACTTAATAAAAATCAAAAACTATCCAGTTTTGTTTAGCCAAATATTAACTTTAATTGAATCGTTAGATTTGACAGCTCTACGAATCAGTTTAGGTTGTCAAAGCACGTCATGGTACGAAATGAATGAACAATTAAACGTCTAGCGAATCAACTTTCAAGGTCAACCGCATTTTAATTGTTGCGCCTGTATTGGGTCGAATTTAAGCTGTTATGGTACGAAGCTGCGACTCAGTTCAGTTTAGGTCCTAAAATAAATTGCAATAAGAGGTGATGGTAGGCCTGCTGAGGTGTGTTAAAAATCATATAAAATAAAAGCTTCAATAAACAGCATTATTATATTTTTAAAACAGTTTTTGCAGGTTGTCTTTGTCTTATACGGCTTTGCACCTATTTTAAAAACGGAAACTGTCTTATTGTTTTCTTAAGAACTCATAAAAATACAATGCAAGATTAACACGACCAAGTAAGATGGAAATTGTTTTTGACCGACAGTCCATTATGGTGTAGTAAGTTTTATATTATTGCAACAAATCGAAAACCCAAACGTACCTAATCAATTGAACTAATTTACGATAAACAATCATTCGTTCAGATAGTTTTTATCAAAATACATTTTTATCAATAACATTTAAGTGTGTTGCGATATTACATTTATTTTGTGTGTTTTTCAATTTGTTTTTTATTTTTAACACAGAATACAGTAGTATTCTGTGTTAAAATCTCTCCTTTATCTCACTATTTTTAAATAAAATAGCCAATTATCCCTCCGTCATCGGAAGAGGGCCGTCCCTGCAGTGGGACATTAATGGGCTGTTATGATGATGATAATGATGAAATAAAATAGTAAAATAAAAAAGGTAGGAACTCCTTTTTTTACTATTTTATAAGTGAATTAAAGACTGAAAAATCAATTTCGAAAAAGTTAGTCCTGAGAACCCTATTTTGTTGATCGAAATCTAGATTAGCCTGAGGCCATTGCGAAATTAAGTCCTCGCTTTGTCTGAGTTCACCTGTTCGAAATCGAATGCCCTCGTATAGGTCTCACTGGAATTTGATTTTTGGAAATACAATTACTTACTGATTTACAATTTTCAAAGGGTTTTAAATTACAATATTTATTAAATTTATTGTTGTCATCAGTTGTGGATATTCTGCTGTTATTATCTGTTTTGTTGTATATTTTTTATTTTAAATCATAACAATTATTTAGTATCTAAAACTATCATGTGTCATAATCGTTTACACTCTTATACGAGTTTCAGCCAATAAATGTACACTGTTGGAAAAAGGCCTTCTCCAAATATTTTCACTTTGTGCATGTTAGAGGGGTCTCTACCTGTATACAAAAACACCAAATTCAGCTTATCATTATTGTTTTTTTCAAACTTACCCGGTTTTTACAAAAAAACTCTGGGTACTACTTATCTAGAGAGCCATCATTTCTAGATTTTCATTTAAATCTTCGTCTTTTACATAACGAAGGTCTTATATCTCTTATTTTTATCAAATCTACGCCCGGCTTAACGCCAAAGAAGGCGGCTTCCATTAAAATAGCCTTCAGAGATTTTTGTAAACGAGAGGTACGCTTTGGTCGATCCACTGGCCCTAATCGCGTCACACATGGTTAATTATGCATATCCTTTTAAACTGTAGTGCAAGATGTAGGTTGGAGCGGAGATACTCGGTTACGGAAACTTGGTTTTTAAAATGGAAGAATAAATAATTAAAATATTTTAAATTTATTCTTGTATATCTCTTATTTTATATAGGTAACCAATTCTAGTCTAGTTCTCTTTTATGATGTCACTTTTATCATAGCAGAAAGAATTTCAAGCAAGTAGTTCCTACCTATATAGTACACATTCTTTTTAATAAGCCAACACAATAATGACAATTTGTTCGGTTATTTATAACAATAACCAATATAATTTGTACCACAATCGAAAACCAGTACACAGGATTACCAAAAGGCCACCCACATAGAATCAGGAAATTAATTATGAGAAAAACGTCGACTAGATTATAAGGGATTAACGGTATTTAGAGAGGTTTCCTTTCGCTAGTTGATACCGGGTAAGGTGCTGTTAATACCGGGATTAAATTCAATTTATTGATATCGGTTGCCATTTTGTTTTTAAACCCTTTGTTTTGCATTGAATGGGTATTACTGTTATTTTTATTGAGCATGAAATGGGAGTTAATTTGTTGATAAATGATGTTTTTTTTTAAAAAGGCTACATACACAGGTGTTTGTCGTAGTAAATTAACAGTAGAGAAGAAAATTATTATTTGTTCTGAAATCTATTTTGACTAATATATCATATTACTTTTTAGCTTTTTCTATCAAAGATATGATGGGCCATGGACTGCTGACTGACCACGGCAGCTTCGGCAAATTTCTGTGCTGAATTGGCCATAGGGATGTGCTCAGTTGTTAATGTTACTTGCTAAGGCGACTCAGCTAAAGACGGCGTAGCACACACTACCAGAGTGCCCGGCGTTGAAGTAAATAGTGTCAGGGACAGAAGCTTTTGGTAATTATTAGTGCTATTAGGCGCAGTTTATACTGAAGATGCGTATGGCATATGGCAGTGGCGAGTGTTTTGTTCCATGATTGACTGTTACGTAGATAATTAGTTATTCTTCGTTGAAGAGATGAAGTAAAATAGTCTAATACGACTCTATATTAATGCAGTTAAGATTTATATTATGTTTTCTTGACTAAATGCCACCGCCATACGTCCACGCCACGCCACTTCAGTACCTATAACTCGGGCTTTACTCATTTGCTGCCTTACACCAAAAAAAGAAAAAATTTTGACTTGACACCACAAAAATATTGTAAAAACGAAAAGCTAACTACCACTATCTTCATACAAACAGCTTAAGTAAGCCTACTCGAATATCTAAGATATTGTTTATCCTGTCCAGTCGACTTCCTACTATCAAGTCTATCATCAAACTATAACATAATATATTATTATTTTGTGTGAGTGTGAGTGACATGCTTGTGACGTCACGTAATACATTGAATGTGCCAGCCATGTTGTGGCAAACAATATTAACAGACACGTGTTCAGTACTTGATGACGCAGGGTGGTCTTGTTATGAAAAATAATAGATAGTGGCCAGTATGTGTTCATTGATTATAATTAAACAAGAAACTTTTTTTTTAATTGGTTTCGACCTATTTTAGAACCTCTTCTCATTTTTGAATTCGGTTAAAAATCCATGTATTGCCAGACCGATAATAATTAAGGTAGAGTAGCGTGTTGAAGCCAATGAGGTCGTAAAGAAGGGTAAAAAAGTGATTTCGTTTTCTTCTTTCCTTTGATTTTCCTTACAGTCCTGGATCGCGGGGACTTTTAAAAAATACATTTAATGAACTCAAGGGACATCCATGCTTAGGTCTATAATATAATTTAAAGATCTCACTAAAAATGACCTTAATGAGATTAAAAACCATGACCTCGAGCATGGGCACTGTATGCACTGCATGTATCTACTACCCGGTCACATTATCTCGAGACCTAGCCTCGTCGATCATGTCACGTCGAGTTGGCCGTACGGGAAATTTTCGCATTCCAGCGAGGTCTCAAGATAATGTGAGACCGTGTAATAATGCTGTAACACAGATGCAGTTAATTTGGTCAAGTTTTTATGTTTTTTTTTATTTTTACCTCCATTGTCAAATTTTATTTAACGTTTTACGATTTCAATCTAAACACCAAATACTATTGAGTCACAATTTATTTTCTACATCAAAGTGAACGAGACATAATTAATTGTGTAAAATGTCTTTTACGATATGCAGTAAAACTCTGCAGTGTGAATGGGACGTTCATTGCTTGAGAATGTCTATTTTATATAACTTAACTAAATTAAATAAAGCTTAAAGAAATGTAGGAGGAGGAATTTATCTGTTATTTTCTGTGGAACATACATTATTCTTTGACGACCTCTGTGGCGTAGTGGTTATATAACATGACTGTTACGCAGAGGTATCGGGTTCGATTCCCGCTCAATGAGAATCTTTGTGTGCATGAACATGATTGTGTATTGGTGTGGATATTTTCTATGTATGATATGTATGTATTTACAAAAAAAAAGTATTTAAGTAATAGGTCGGGGAAAAAGTCTTTTCGCATAACGTAGGTATAAACTTATTATAAAATTTCTTTGACTGTACTACTTGTGTCTGGCTGGTTTTGGTAACATTAAAAAGGTTACATTATAAAGAAAAGAAAAAAATAAAAAAAAGTTGTTTCCCGCTATTTTTCATTTGTTTTTCTCTCCGTAAAAATGAGTGAATCTAATGAAGAAATTCGATACATTTTAAAATTTTATTATAAAAAAGGCAAAAATGCAACTCAAGCAGTGAAAAAAATTTGTGATGTTTATGGACCTGATGCAGTGTCAGTAAGAGTAGCACAAATTTGGTTCAAACGTTTTCAGTCCGGAAATTTTGATGTTAAAGATGCACCTCGCTCTGGTCGCCCTGTTACGAATAAAATGGACGCCATTTTTGAAAGAGTGGAGCAAGATCGGCATATTAGTAGTTACGATGTAGCTGAAGAACTGGGAATTGACCACAAAACAGTTTTGACCCATTTGAAGAAAGCTGGTTATACAAAAAAGCTCGATATTTGGGTGCCACACGAGCTCACTCAAAGAAACTTAATGAACCGTGTACTCATTTGCGATTCATTATTGAGACGTAATGAAACCGAGCCGTTTTTGAAGAGATTGATAACTGGCGATGAAAAGTGGATCACGTACGACAAGAACGTGCGAAAAAGGTCGTGGTCGAAAGTTGGCCAGGCTTCACAGACTGTGGCCAAACCTGGCCTAACACGAAATAAGGTGATGCTGTGTGTATGGTGGGATTGGAAGGGCATTGTTCATTATGAGCTTTTACCGCCCGGCAAAACCATCGATTCTGATCTTTACTGCCAGCAACTGATGAGATTAAAGGAAGCAGTCGAGAGAAAACGGCCGGAATTGATCAACAGGAAGGGTGTGATCTTTCATCACGATAACGCTAGACCACACACATCTTTAGCCACTCAGCAAAAATTAAGAGAGTTCGACTGGGAGGTCCTAGTGCATCCACCATATAGCCCTGACCTTGCGCCTTCAGATTTTCACCTGTTTCGGTCTCTTCAGAATTCTTTAGGTTCTGTAAGGTTGACCTCAAGAGAGGACTGCCAAAACTATTTGTCCCGTTTTTTTGATCAGAAGTCCCAAAGTTTCTACAGTAACGGGATAATGTCTCTGCCCACAAAATGGCAGAAAGTTGTTCAACAAAACGGTACATATATATTGTAAATAAATGTAAATAAACTTTGAAAAAAATGTCTTGACTTTTCATACAAAAATACGAAAAGACTTTTTCCCCAACCTAATATGTTTATCCGTTGTCTAGTACCCATAGTACAAGCTCTGCTTAGTTTGGGACTAGATGGCGTTGTGTGAAAGTGTGAGAAATATATTCGAAGACACAAATAGGCTAATTTAAGCGCCATAAAACCAACGATCTACAAGTAAAAGTTACAACAAAATCGGTCAAGCCGTGTCGGAGATTAACCAGGACATACAGACCGCCAAACCTTTTTTTATAAACGTGAGTTTTGGCATTAGTTTCGTGGGTTGCTTGATTTTGCAGTTAGTTTAAAACTGTGGGTTTGATTTCACAAACAGACAAACAATTCATTTATACGTATAGATAGTTAAGTTACACTGATACGAATACTTTATCAATATTATTTAATTATCGGTACTCGGAAATCCTATACAAATGAAGTCGTGTAACACAGTACATTAATAACTCAATAGTTAAAATATTCGGCTTAATTAAAGGGTGTTGGGTTCGGGTCTAGTTTATTATATCGACAGTCACTACATCGATGGTCGCTGTATCGCAAACGTTACATCGACGGGTTAATGTATCGATGGTAGCCTAAATCGATGGTACGCTACATCGACAGTACCCCAAATCGATGGTACGCTACATCGACAGTACACTAAAAAGACAGTATTCTACATCGACAGTCCACCAAATCGCTGTACGACTAGATCGTACGCTGCATTGACTACCCTTACCCAAGCCATAATTAAACAAAAACACACAGTTAGTATTTGCGTCACCCGGTAAGAAAGAGCGCTGTGGCTTCTTTTAAACCAATCCTTCCGTGAAGGAGGAATACTTGGCCTACTAATACCACGCTGGCCAGACGGATTGGTATAGGGTTTTATTTCAAATTTTTCTTCTTTTGAATTCGTACAGATAACATTCACGGATAGTCCCTTAGTTGGTTTTTAAGACACCCATGGGATGAGATGGGGTGGTGACATATTGTATTCTTACTCCGTCACCACAGGGATGAAAACCATGTATTTGTTATAGGCAATGTGTATAATCCGAAATTGTATAGAATACCTAGTCATTCTATACAATGCCTAAAACGATCAGGCAATGTGTATAATACGATTCATTTCATACATTGCCTAGGTATTGTATAGAATACCTCCATTATACACATTGCCTATAACATATCTATAAAATTCTCAGTTATTTTCGACCAGTGTCTTGCTATTGATTATTTTGTCAAGATGTGAAGATCCGAAAAAGAACTAAAGTAGCCAATCATGAACAAGCTAAATATTCTCCAAAGAATTTGTAGCTTATTACAAGGGGTTAAGGTATATAGGTTCTTGGTTAAATGGTTGCTGTGTAAGCAAGTAGGGAAATTAAGAAAAATCAGACTTAACATACAAAACTTTAAAATATCATCATAACAGCCCATTAATGACCCACTGCAGGGACGGGCCTCCTCCCATGACGGACGGACCCTTGGCCTACTAAAAGCACGCTGGCCAGATGGGTTGGTGTAGGGTTTAATTTCAAGTTAATTCCTTCTTTTCATTTCGTAAAGATAATATTCACGGATAGTGCCTTAGTCGGTTTTTACGACACCCATGGGATGAGATGGGGTGGTGACATATTGTATTCTTACTCCGTCACCACAGGGAGAAATTTATATAGCCTCGTTTTATATGAATGGAACAAGAGAATAAGTTGTTGCTTAGAACAAGGGAACATGCCTATAATACGGCTGTTTGTTTATTAAGAGACTTTCATTGTTTAATCAACACGAAAAATGCTTAATTAAATTCTTGCGAGACCCACAAGGTGTACAATGACTAGGGTGTCCATAAGTTTGTATTAAGTTGTTATTTTATGTGTTGCATATATTTTTGCGATGGAACTGATACCTTTTAGGTTTTGACATCTTGAAACTTGCAGTTGCATGTCAATTCTCGTACCTTAAAATCGTTAAAAATTCAGTTAAGTTATGTTTTAGTTGTCAAATTGTCTTGGTTTTGCTATTAAAAATGTAATCTTTTGTGGTCGTGTTGAAGTTTTATTTAGAGTGTGAATTTGACAACTAAAAGTTAACTTAGCCGATTTTTTAACGATTTAAAGGTACGAGAATTGCCATGCTGATGTAACGATATTCTACAGTTTAGAGTATTACTAATTTAAAAGAGTTTTTTTGTTACTTTATTATAATGAATGTTAACGGTTTTAGCTTATAAATTCTATTCGCGTAATATTCATATGTATGACTTATTTATGATAACATAAATACGTCATACATATTTTAGTGTGTATGTCTTTTGTTGGATAATCTGTCATAAATTTAAATATAAATACACTTTAAAAACGTGCTTACGTCAGTATCATACAACTATAATTATTTATTCTCAAAACAAGTAAACGTATGGTCACCCTATCAGAAGTTGAACTTTTTTCTTAATTTAACCCGAAACTGAGGCTTGTTTAAATCTTGCATGTAATATAACCTACCGAGATTACTCGGTAGAAATCTTTGTTCCTGTAGTGAAGAGCACGTTAGGGTTGATTAACTCGTTTAATTTTTTTAATAAGAGTTAGTAAAATACAGAAAGAACTATGCTGTACGAAGAAAAAATGTAGAGAGAATTTTCTTGTTAATTGAGTCCTTTTTAATTAATTGATTTCGAAATTGGTGAGGTTTGAGACCACTTCTGGTTTATAAAGCTAACAGGAAATGATAATTTTCACAACTTACACAATAATATATATCGTATTTATCCTTACTTGATTTATTTAGTAAACAAACACCACATATTGCAAATTCACTAGTTTTTACATCAATCGCACACTTTGATATGGATGAAAATTTCTGGAAAGTAGCATTAAACGTTTATGCAATAGAAAACACGTAAATCACTTTGATTTATCCACTATCTTTCGTAAATTTTAAATAAATGTATTTTTTTCCAACATAAAATTTCACAAATAAAATTATTTTTACGATTTGACATTTGTAGATTATTTATTTATTTATTTTATTTAGAAAACCAACAGCGTATACAAAAAGTGCTTAAAGATAATATTTTTACAAAAAGTATAGCCAATAACAGGTTTCCCTTATAATTTAACAAAGTGCTTATTCAGGTGAACAATGTTTTGGTATTATTTAAAACCTATTCCAAGTAACACAATAGCTATAAGTAATATATTTAGAAAAAGCTCCAGTTTCGACAACTGTAATTAGGTATACATACATAAACATACTAAATAGATACAACATCTTTAAGTATATATATATATATATATATATATATATATATATATGTATATATATAAATTAATTATAATTTAGATATAAGCTAACATTTGCACACAATATGAAATTGTTTTTAAAAATAAATAAATGAAAATTATATAAATATTATCAAAAGATACGGAAATAATTATCTACCTATCTACTTGCTGAACTTTATAAATACTTAGATACATTATTTGATATTTGTTCAGTCTTTTATAAGTATGACCTTGTTACCGAAGTGAATAAATAATTTTACTTTATTTAAGAGATTGAGTAACTTTCTGTTTAAATTTTCGTTTAGTGAATGAAAAAAGATCGATGTTATTAAAAGAAGTGTTGTAGGTGCGTGTAAGTAAGTAAGTAATTATAGAATTTTGTCCTTGATTCCTATACATTTTTCAAAGATTAAAGACTAAAGTTTTTAGTCTGTGGTTGACACGACGCCATATATGTTTACGTTTTAGAGCAAGTCTGTTTAAATAGACAGTAGTTATGTGTCCTTCTAAGAACCCAGCCAATGTTTACCCTACTAAATATAAAAGGATCACACACTGATTGAAATAAAACCAAGTCCAATAAAAGTGGTGCCATAATTACATCAGTCTACAGTCTCTATTAAAACAATGAACTTTACGAAATAATAGGAGAAACAAGACGTGAAAAACTGAAACCGCATATCCCTTTAATTATACATTTTAATTATTAAGTTATTATCTTACTACTGTTACGCGACTTACCATCAATGACTATTCGTTCAGAATTCCGATAGTTAAATAATATTGATAATTTAATAACTTCTGGAGTACTTAATTGAAAATAAAGGATAATTAAAAAATTACCGGCATTGTTATGACTGCAATTTTTTTATAAATTAATTTTACTGATTTTTTTTACTTTTTATTGTCATCATCTTATCAGATTCAGTACAATTATTTAAAATGCATTTATTACAGTTTTATTAGTTCTTTTAATAAACAAATGAATATTAAATAAATAAAGATGAACCACACAGATCAATGTTCAATGCCAAATTTGGTTTTCTCATCTATTAAGCACTCCATTGTAATCGCAATTACAGTTACGATGCTTCAAAAAGCTAATTAAGTAATTTATATAATTTCCAATATTGTTTCTACAGTAATTAAGTTTATTTAGAAACGTATCGCAATTAGCCGCACAAATTAATTTGTACAAATAGAATGCGAACCACGCGAACCAATAATATAAGAGCTGTTAATACCTCCTATTGATTTCAGCTCACCGCGTCATAATTTTAAATTCAAATACGTCACACCGTGGAGGATTTAATCATCATCTGAATGTCTGAGTGGCAAAATTATTTTCCATTTAATTACGATTTGTTTCCGTCAAATTAAACCGTGGTCTTTCATCACAGAGTCATTTGAGATTCAATGTGAAACTTTTGGGACTCGAATATTTTTTGTTTGTTGTTTCTAAGGGTGGAAGTTTTGTTTGCTGTTTCTTGGATAATTCTATTAAATTATTTATGTTCATCAAGTAAGTATAATGTCTTTGACAGAGTTTGGAGACAGCATTTTTTTTTGAGGATTTTTTGTTATACAGTCTGAAGGCGAGTAAATGGGCCACGCGACTTGTGTAAGTGGAAATACATACATGGTTTATAGACATCATGTGTTTATGTAAAGATATCGATAAACAGGAGGTCTTAAAGAAAATACAAGTAAATGTCTCATTAAGGTTTCACTGGGAAATTAATATTCTGAAGGCCAGGGCCATGATAATAAGTTTTAAAACAGCTGATGTGTTTAATAAAATATAGTTTTTTTATTATTACTTATTAAAACAATTATAAAATTAAAGCCATCTGTTCAAATTGATTTTTCAATTGGTATCATTGATGACAAATGTGTTGTTTGAGCTCATTCAACTTATTATTTACTTTTTATTTCTTTTGATTCAATATTTGTTTGTTTCAATTTATTTATTTTTCCGTTATGTACGCTATAATTTATTTTATATTAAAGCTAATGACGTACTTAAGATTGATGTCATTGTTTCTTATTGAATGTTATTAGATGTCATATCTTTTTATTATTACATATTTTATTTAAATTTTAATGCATGTTGTGGTTAACCTATTACAGGTTGTGTAAGTGAAGTTAGCAAAAAGTAATTTTAAGTCTAAAAAATGTTTGATATTGCTGTACTTATGTTGGTAACCCTTTATAAAATAAATAAATAAATATGAAAAAAACAATCTTAAAACACAGCCCACGGACCTGCTGAAAATAACGCTTTTTTAATTCCAATCACTTAAATATTTCTGATATTTGATAAATATTTGTGGGTTGATTGATCAATCCTTGCCAGGATCGTGCCAAGTGGCGTTCTGTCGTCTCTGCCTACCCCGGACGGGATAAGGCGTGAGTTTATGTATGTATGTATATATGATTGATCAATTAAGATATCTGAAATAAAATGGACGTATCCTTTTGCAAAAAGAAATCAAAGATTATTATCAAAACAGTAGCAACAATCTAAGGACAACCCTATAGAGGTTGCTCAGTTTAGACAAATACGTGATCTTAACGAACGAACTGGCAGTTTAAACAGCTCATTTGAAACTTTAAGGCGCCACAAATGAACAAATTTATATACAAACATTGACAATAAAATATAAATATGTACACATAACACTTTTCAATGTGGTGTGGGTAATAAGAACCAGAGTTTGTTTGTTAAATTGGTTTATTTTAATTATAAACAAGTTGAATGTTTTACTCAACAACTCTGTGCCTATTTGCGTGAAATAAATATGAGCAACTTGAAAGTTACATATTAAAAAGATTTTTTTAGTATATGAACGATGTGAATATAAAGACAAATTTTGAACGATACGGAGTGATAAGTTACTTCTTTGTTAAATTAGGTCAAGATTTTTAGAAATTAGTATTTGCATTACTTTTTATTAATTTTCTATCAAGACTGTTTTTATGCTAAGGATAAAATAAACCACGCTCTGAACGCTTTTTTTAAAATCTTAAATACCTTTTTTGCGGATGACTGGAAAAATTTAAACCATGTCTGAATCAAAATCAAAAACTCAGTTTAACTGTGTTTTTTTTTAAATTGGTCAATTTTCATTCAGTCGGGATTTACTTTATCTAAAAAATAAGATACTTAAGGACAACATGTACTTTCATTCCGTCACCACATAATGCAATAATTAAATCGGTTCTTATTAGACGCAAAAAGGGTAATAAGAATCAAAGCTAATGAATTTAACACAAAGAGCTGTTATTGAAAAGAAAATGTTATGTGCAATATTCTTCTTATAGGATGCCGAAGTTTGATAATTAGGAAGTTTGATGCGCAACTATTTTGTGGGTCGATGATAATTTGTATTGTTTTGGCGACGTGGCTGCCTTAACCCTTAAACCCTACCCGGGGGTCCAGTAAACCCCAGAGCTTTATTTTTTTTAAATATTTTAGCAAAAACGAAAAGCACGGTCACGTGACTCCAGGTAATCCTCGATGACACCTTTGGCTATCTTATAATTAGTCGTGCATTCGCGCTAGTGCATTGTAGGCGTAATTATGGCTGTTTTGGGGTTTATCAGACCCCAGGGTAGGAATAAAGTTATATTTTTGTGGTGTACTGATAGTTATACATTGGTTTCTGCTGTTCGTTCTGGTAATAAAATAAAAAGGGTAAGATACATTTCTTGATGTTTAATAATATAGTAATAGTATTCTTAGTTCATTTTACAAAAATTAATCAGCATATTGTATTTTTTTACATTTTTTAATGTGTTTTACGTAATTGTTTTGGTAAAGCTAAACAAAAATTGATGATCAGATTATTGACTGGCTGCACGAAGAAGATTCTGAAGAGGAAGAGGTGTTGGGTGTTGTGGCTCTTAACCGACTTCTGGAGATGGTGGACTTTTATAATAAGACGAAAATTGGTGTCGATTTGATGGACCTGTTATGTCACAAACACAGTAGGTATTTATAGTTGCCTGTGCGGCGCTACACAAACTATGGCCTACCTCTCATCATGTCCTGGGTACCCTTACACCTGCACTCAGGAAGAGCTAATGATTGCCAGCGATAACGCAGTCAGTGTCGCAGAGTTTTGGGCTACATCAATTTAGTCTAGTATCGTTTTGCCATCGATACGCTAAGAAGAAGAAGTATGTCTAGGAGGACAAAGAGATGGCTAATAGCAGTTTTTTATGGCCTAATCAATATAGAAGGTGTTAATTTATTTATTCTACTAAAAATGGCTACAAAAAAAACAATGAAAAAACTCACTCGACAAATGGAGGACAGATTTACATGGCCTTCATTGCCCTCAAATCTCCAAGACCTCCTATGAGGAATTTAAAAAAAGAAGCGTCTTTTGGTCGTCGCAACTCCTGCTCTCATAGCAAAAAAAAAAATATGCTGTCTGCCCAAGGGGGAAAAACCGGAAAACGAAGGTTTCCTGTGGGATGTGCCGTAAACCTCTCTGTGGTGAAGATACTGTGCCATGATGTGAGGAATGTGGCATCCAAAAAATAAAATGTTGTTTATAATGTGTAATTAAACTATTTTTTGAAATAAATAATTAATACATTAAATTTGCGTTTAATTTATTATTTATTCATGATTTAAATATGGGGTCTACGAGACCCCTGGGTAGGAATAATGTTTCTCCTAGGATGGGTAGGACTTAAGGGTTAATAAAACATGTAATAAAAATGACTACTACATACTTCAATTCACATACGTATGATCTTCCCTTGTGAAAATTCTTTACATCAGTCTAAGAATAGAGTGGGTGGTTTAGGTCATATAGGATAGGAATAATGAATTAATGAAAATACAAATTAAAATCAAAGTAATGCATTTTAATTAGTAGATATTTACAAAAAGTATAAAGTTAATAAAAAAGGGAACAACTAGTAATTATTTTAAATATTAGGTTGGGGAAAAAGTCTTTTCGTATTTTTGTATGAAAAGTCAAGACATTTTTTTCAAAGTTTATATACATTTATTTACAATATATATGTACCGATTTGTTGAACAACTTTCTGCCATTTTGTGGGCAGAGACATTATCCCGTTACTGTAGAAACTTTGGGACTTCTGATCAAAAAAACGGGACAAATAGTTTTGGCAGTCCTCTCTTGAGGTCAACCTTACAGAACCTAAAGAATTCTGAAGAGACCGAAACAGGTGAAAATCTGAAGGCGCAAGGTCAGGGCTATATGGTGGATGCACTAGGACCTCCCAGTCGAACTCTCTTAATTTTTGCTGAGTGGCTAAAGATGTGTGTGGTCTAGCGTTATCGTGATGAAAGACCACACCCTTCCTGTTGATCAATTCCGGCCGTTTTCTCTCGACTGCTTCCTTTAATCTCATCAGTTGCTGGCAGTAAAGATCAGAATCGATGGTTTTGGCGGGCGGTAAAAGCTCATAATGAACAATGCCCTTCCAATCCCACCATACACACAGCATCACCTTATTTCGTGTTAGGCCAGGTTTGGCCACAGTCTGTGAAGCCTGGCCAACTTTCGACCACGACCTTTTTCGCACGTTCTTGTCGTACGTGATCCACTTTTCATCGCCAGTTATCAATCTCTTTAGAAATTAGTATTTGCATTACTTTTTATTAATTTCTCTCTAATTTTACACAGTGACCTTTTTTGTCTACTTACTGTGTACTCGTTATATTAAATTAAAAAAAAAATGTGGTTTCTATTTTAAACAGAGCAAGCATTAAATTTCCAAAATAATAAAATGTTGAATTTTTAAGTATGTTACGAAAACTGACCTGCCAAAACATTAATCATCATTAGAAAATGTATCTTATTACAAGGAATTAAAGAGTAAATTTTATGAGTCTCAATTTTGCTTTATGACTTATAATTTAAGGGTTAACACAAGTGTACAAGAAGTTGTTGACGGTTATTGTAGTGTTTAGTTAGCACCATCTTCTCGTTGTCAATTTACATGTTACTGCTGTAGTAGTCGACTTGCAAGTTGACGTCGTAGATTTGGCTGTTGTTTCACATGTTTTCATTGTAGTTGGTTTAGTAGTGGTTGTTGATGCTTTAGTTGTTGACTCCATACATTTTGAGGTAGTAGTAGTTGGTTTAGTAGTCGTTGAAGCTGTAGTCTCCGTACATTTTGTGGTTGTTGTAGTAGGTTTAGTAGTCGTTGAAGCTGTAGTCTCCATACATTCTGTGGTTGTAGTTGTAGGTTTAGTAGTCGTTGAAGCTGTAGTCTCCATACATTCTGTGGTTGTTGTAGTTGGTTTAGTTGTCGTTGAAGCTGTAGTCTCCATACATTCTGTGGTTGTTGTAGTAGGCTTAGTAGTCGTTGAAGCTGTAGTCTCCATACATTCTGTGGTTGTTGTAGTTGGTTTAGTTGTCGTTGAAGCTGTAGTCTCCATACATTCCGTGGTTGTAGTAGTAGGCTTAGTAGTCGTTGAAGCTGTAGTCTCCATACATTCTGTGGTGGTTGTAGTTGGTTTAGTAGTCGTTGAAGCTGTAGTCTCCATACATTCTGTGGTTGTTGTAGTAGGTTTAGTAGTCGTTGAAGCTGTAGTCTCTATACATTCTGTGGTGGTTGTAGTAGGCTTAGTAGTCGTTGAAGCTGTAGTCTCCATACATTCTGTGGTTGTAGTTGTAGGTTTAGTAGTCGTTGAAGCTGTAGTCTCCATACATTCTGTGGTTGTTGTAGTTGGTTTAGTTGTCGTTGAAGCTGTAGTCTCCATACATTCTGTGGTGGTTGTAGTAGGTTTAGTAGTCGTTGAAGCTGTAGTCTCCATACATTCTGTGGTTGTTGTAGTAGGCTTAGTAGTCGTTGAAGCTGTAGTCTCCATACATTCTGTGGTTGTTGTAGTTGGTTTAGTTGTCGTTGAAGCTGTAGTCTCCATACATTCTGTGGTTGTAGTTGTAGGTTTAGTAGTCGTTGAAGCTGTAGTCTCCATACATTCTGTGGTTGTTGTAGTTGGTTTAGTTGTCGTTGAAGCTGTAGTCTCCATACATTCTGTGGTGGTTGTAGTAGGCTTAGTAGTCGTTGAAGCTGTAGTCTCCATACATTCTGTGGTTGTAGTAGTAGGCTTAGTAGTCGTTGAAGCTGTAGTCTCCATACATTCTGTGGTTGTTGTAGTTGGTTTAGTTGTCGTTGAAGCTGTAGTCTCCATACATTCCGTGGTTGTAGTAGTAGGCTTAGTAGTCGTTGAAGCTGTAGTCTCCATACATTCTGTGGTGGTTGTAGTTGGTTTAGTAGTCGTTGAAGCTGTAGTCTCCATACATTCTGTGGTGGTTGTAGTTGGTTTAGTAGTCGTTGAAGCTGTAGTCTCCATACATTCTGTGGTTGTAGTAGTAGGTTTAGTAGTCGTTGAAGCTGTAGTCTCTATACATTCTGTGGTGGTTGTAGTAGGCTTAGTAGTCGTTGAAGCTGTAGTCTCCATACATTCTGTGGTTGTAGTTGTAGGTTTAGTAGTCGTTGAAGCTGTAGTCTCTATACATTCTGTGGTTGTTGTAGTTGGTTTAGTTGTCGTTGAAGCTGTAGTCTCCATACATTCTGTGGTGGTTGTAGTAGGCTTAGTAGTCGTTGAAGCTGTAGTCTCCATACATTCTGTGGTTGTAGTAGTAGGCTTAGTAGTCGTTGAAGCTGTAGTCTCCATACATTCTGTGGTGGTTGTAGTAGGTTTAGTAGTCGTTGAAGCTGTAGTCTCTATACAATCCGTGGTGGTTGTAGTAGGCTTAGTAGTCGTTGAAGCTGTACTCTCCATACATTCTGTGGTTGTAGTAGTAGGCTTAGTAGTCGTTGAAGCTGTAGTCTCCATACATTCTGTGGTTGTTGTAGTTGGCTTAGTAGTAGTTGAAGCTGTAGTCTCCATACATTCCGTGGTTGTAGTAGTTGGTTTAGTAGTCGTTGAAGCTGTAGTCTCCATACATTCTGTGGTTGTTGTAGTTGGTTTAGTAGTCGTTGAAGCTGTAGTCTCCATACATTCTGTTGTTGTTGTAGTAGGTTTAGTAGTTGTTGAAGCAGTAGTCTCCATACATTCTGTGGTTGTCGTAGTAGGTTTTGTAGTCGTTGCATATGTACATTTTGCTGTTGTTGATTTAGTCGTTGCATCTGTACATTTTGGTGTTGTTGATTTAGTCGTTGCTTCTGTACATTTTGGTGTTGTTGATTTAGTCGTTGCTTCTGTACATTTTGATGTTGTTGATTTAGTCGTTGCTTCTGTACATTTTGGTGTTGTTGATTTAGTCGTTGCTACTGTACATTTTGGTGTTGTTGATTTAGTCGTTGCTTCTGTACATTTTGGTGTTGTTGATTTAGTTGTTGCTTCTGTACATTTTGCTGTTGTTGATTTAGTCGTTGCTTCTGTACATTTTGGTGTTGTTGATTTAGTCGTTGCTTCTGTACATTTTGGTGTTGTTGATTTAGTCGTTGCTTCTGTACATTTTGCTGTTGTTGATTTAGTCGTTGCTTCTGTACATTTTGCTGTTGATGATTTAGTCGTTGCTTCTGTACATTTTGCCGTTGTTGATTTAGTCGTTGCTTCTGTAAATTTTGTTGTTGTTGATTTAGTCGTTGCTTCTGTACATTTTGTTGTTGTTGGCTTTGTAGTAGTGGTTGTTGTTGACTTTGTGGTTGTTGTTGTTGATTTAGCGGTTGTTTCTATACATGATTTTGTTGTTGTCGTAGGCCCACATGTTGTAGAAGATGTTGTACAAGGTTTTGGTGAAGTAGTAATTTTGATTGGTGGTAGACAATCTGCAACTAAAGAAAAGTTTATTTTATTGATTTGTTCGCCCGAGCTAAAATCTTTTTGGAGAGAAAAAAGGAAGGAAAAAAAGAGGAGTAAATCTAATATTTTTGGTAAATAATTTAGTATATTATATTATAGATTTTAGGTATATTATTATAATTTTTTGTAATATTATTACATCATCTCAAGCATGAAGATTATGTACATCTCACTATTAAGAGTCAATGTACTGTACTGTGTGTCCATCAAATGGCTATTTGGTAAAATTCTTGTAACAGACCAAATGCTTAAAGTAAACTTTTTAAAACTCAAATTAAATAAATATATACTTACTGAGGTTTGGAGCTGCATAACTGTAGCTAGCCTGAAAATAATACGAAAAATTAATTATTGAAATATGAAAACGCAAAGGTAGCTAATTATAAAACAACTAACTCCGTTTAACGCTATCGAGGATACAGTAAGTGTATCAGTTGTCATTTAGGGCTCTTTCAATTTAGCCGTTTCGTGCCGTACGGCAGCCTTACGTTTTCCATACCGCTTTACTATATTTGGAGCAGAACTATGTCCAATAGTGGACTTCCATTGGTAAATATTTAATTCGCATGTATCCGTATTTCTTATTGTATCAATATGTCAAAATTCACTCACCAACGACAACCCAATAAAAATTAACACAGCTATCCTCATTTTTGCAAGTCAAACCAACCTCCTAATGACGACCTATTCTAATTATCTATCTTTATATATTCAATAAGGCAATAGTTGTATTGTGCCAATTACTATTATCACAGCTGTGTTAGATATGCACTTTTTTTATAATGCAAATTATGTTCTTTTTGCTCTTTAAATTTGACTATGTCATTATAATGCAAATTATGTATTTTGTTATTGTATTTTGCATGCGTTTGACGCACATTGATTGAGAGTATAGCAGGTTTTTGTATTGTATGAATAGTTTCTAACATCCTTGTTAATCCGTACAGCTAAGCTAACAATGTGCTTGTTACTTCGAGTATCGGTTTGTACGAGTAAACCGCGAGCTTTGAATAGTCAGTAGAGGAATAGTGTGTCGTTATATTCTTATGTTGTGTTTCGAATACTATTTTTAATTGGGTTTTGTAGCTATGCTTCAAGTTAGTTGTGTGTGTTGTTATTTGTTACCACGGAAGAACTTCCGTGTTTGTTACCGTTTTTTTGACATTTATTTTTTATTAAAATAAGGCTACTAGATTGAGCGTGCCTTTTTTGATGGTAAGTAATTATCAGTATCCATAAATGTTACCGCTGCGTTTGATGCTTTAATTGCGAAAATGAAGTGGTGATATCTATGGCGATCTTAGAAGATGTTTTTACACACCCCTTTTAAAGGATACAGGATCATTAGAACAAGGGCTCAAATAAAACAGTTTAAAAAAAATTGATTAAAATATACGTAAACACTCGTGCAATGCCTTTAAAAGGCACTAAGTCATAAACTTTATAAATTATTAAATACGAACTTGCACCTATACGTAGACGCAAAATTAAGTTTGAAGGAACTAAAGTTGAAGCTTATGTAGCTATGTAGACTAGCTTCCTACAAGTAGCGTTTACCTACTTACTGATAAAGGCTTTTATCAATTATTTAAACAAATATTGTTTTGATATCCGTGTCGTGACGGAGTAAGAATACAGAATGTCACCACCCAATCTCATCCCACGAGTGTCGTAGAAACTGACTAAGGGATCTGTGAATATTACTTTTATATAGAAAGAAGGGAAACCTTGAAATTAAACCCTGTACCAATCCGTCTGGCCAGCGTGATATTAGTAGGCCAAGTATCCCTCCGTCACGGGAGGAGGCCCGTCCCTGCAGTGGAACATTAATGGGCTGTTATGATGAATAGTTTTGCGTGAGATTTGAAACCTCAACCTGACCGCTTAGCCCCCGAGGCAGTTAATATCGGTTTTACTTTTAATTAAAATGCAAGTTCATTTACCTGTCTTTCATTTAATACCACTACATTAAGTTTTTATTACCCAAAAACATATTATCCAAAAGAATATTAAGGTTATAAATCTTCTGTTGAAACGTAAAAAAGTAAATAAAATTGAGTCACGAGACGTTGATCGAGTCTTTCATGAAGTTATGACACGACCAAGGTATTCTTTTATAATGAAAAATTATGTTGTTGTGGAAAATAGTTGTAAAAGACATAAAATTGTTTTCCACATAAAATTTTCTGTTTGAATTCAAGTTATAGGATCACGCGATGAAAATATAACATACAAATAATTCTAATTTTATTGTCTTTATTAAGTTTAAATACAAATCAATCCTACCGTATTTTTGGATTTAAACAAGGAATTTTTATGGCCTCTGTTATGCCTATGTACTTCTACAACATCTAAAGCCTAGGGGTCGTAGCACATATAACGTAACGGATCGGCACCGTATCAACTCGAGCCGTTCAGTATTATATGTATGAAACTTCTTACTGCAACGCGCACTAATCGGAATCGTAATGTAATCGGATTTTTGACGTTTGATACTGAGGAAAAAGGCGAGGCGGTGCCGTTCCGTTTACGTTACGTTATATGTGCTACGACCCTACACTTAAAATACCACTATTGAATTACCGCCAAGATGTTACTAAACCCATAAGTGATGTAAATCAGAACTTATACAGTAATGACGACCTCTGTGGCGTAGTGGTTGTATGACATGACTGCTACGCAGAGGTCTCGGGTTCGATTCCCACTCAATGCAAATCTTTGTGTGCATGAACATGATTGTTTGCATTGGTCTGGGTATTTTCTATGTATAATATGTATGTATTTACAATAAAAAAAAATTAAGTATGTTTATCCCTTGTACCCATAGTACAAGCTCTGCTTAGTTTGGAACTAGATGGCGTTGTGTGAAAGTGTGAGGAATATTTATTTATTATAGTAAATACTATAAATGACTAAATAAAAAAGAGACTTTTGCTCTTTACACGGAAAAATATGATTGGGAAAATACGCTTCTAACCTAAAGAAACTCCTTCGCTAAATCTACCCCTTCTTGTGTGGGTGCAATTAAACTTTGGATAACTAGAATGCCTTTAGTCGGTCTTAGAAACATCTAGAGGTAAAATATTGTATCCTATACTTAATCCAGGGAAGAAAACTTTTAAGATTATTAAAACCTAATAAATCAAGCTAACGTTGTAGAAATATGAACTTTATTACAAAGTATTAGCTTTCATATCGCCTTTCACTTATACCTTATTGCTAGCTATCAGTTGATAGTGTAGCATTCTACGAGAATATATGACGTCATAAACCAGCGTCGCTAAGCTTCATTGTTTGTGTATTATTGCTTTCGGATAAAATAAACGGCTCTACGTACATCACAATAGAGTTTACAGGAAAAATATGGAAGAAATAATTGTGTTATACGGTTGGAATTACAAAAATTGCAGTATAAAACTCAATATTATTAGGGTGACGGGATAAAGGCTCTATCAATGTAGCCGCTTCTTGCCGTACGGCTGCCTTGTGTTTTCGGTGCGTTTTTCGTACGGCAAAAGCAACGTTCGTTTATTTTCATACAAATCTTACCGCATGGCTGCCGTGTGGCGAACCCCTAGACACTGAAAATACTGTCGTACAGCAGCTGTACGGCATGAAGTGGCTGAATTGAAAGAGCCCTAAGAATACAAAATATCAAGCTTTTCTTATCCCACAGCTGTCATAGAAGGCGCCACAACTGCTTCGATTCCGTGTCGGTTACGGAATTAGTCGTGGATTTGAACACCACTCAAGAATACGTTTGCTCATGAAACTTACAGATTCTTTGGTTCTATCACAGGTTTCCTCGTTTTGGATTTTCCCCCCCTTTCTCCTCCCCCAAACTCGTCACCTCCTAAATTTGAAATATACCCTTGAAAGAATAAAAATAAGTAATAAAAAGATGCAATCTGCGTCATACATGGGTTTTGGTTATGCATAATTTTACACCACCATAATCATGTACTCCGTGTGGTGACGGAGTAAGAATACAATATGTCACCACCCTATCTCATCCCATCCGTCAATATTATCTTTACGAAATAAAAAGAAGGAAAACTTGAAATTAAACCCTATACCAATCCGTCTGGCCAGCGTGGTATTAGTAGGCTAAGTCCTCCGTCACGGGAGGAGGCCCGTTCCTGCAGTGGGACATTAATGGGCTGTTGTGATGATAATGATGATAATCCTAAAAATCCAACATGATTATGTTGGATTTTTAGGTATATGAAGGTTTAATCTGCGTTTAATATCCTATAACATGTATATTATAATGTAACGCAGAACGCAGATCGACGCGTTACGTCACATAATAAAGTGATCATAAAATCTCCGAGTGGTGAACAATGTTATCAATGCTAAGTATCGTGTTACAGGCGACATCGGTTAAGTTGGAGATGCACTGAGACATAATAAGTAATGAATGTAATAATTGACGTGATTTGAATACCTTTTTTGTATGAGTTTTTCCAAATAATTTCATATGTTACCTAGCAAATGTTGAAGTCTCGTTTTTTTCATGTGATGACTAAAAACAGGTAAGGTGAGGCCGCAAAGTGAGTTTTGACTAGCATCTTCTGCCTTTTTTTCTAAATTGTACTTATTTTATTTTTAAATAAAAATATTCTGTATTCAGATATCTATTACGTGGAATAGATAGATATCTTTAAGCCCAATTTATAGCTAAGGGATGGGCTTAACCAATGCAGTAAAGCAGACCATATCGACGGGTCCTACGTAGACTAGTATAAGTGCAAAAACACAAGTTTACAGGAGAGCAATTCAAAGGTTCAAAAGCTTATAACTTTGTCTAAGTTCTACAGAAATTACTGAAATTTTGATAGGTTATACCTGGAAATGAAAGGAAAAAACCGGACTAAATATATTTTTATATTTCTTTGTATTTTAGAAAATAGCTGTACTTGCGTTTGTTTAGATTGTTTTGATCAAAGTATGCAAACAAGTAAACTGTTACAAGTAACCACTTGTACTAGTTTACAAAGTTCTGACTTAGTTTTTAAATAATGAAAATAAAAGAAATACACATTATTAGTCATACATATGAGTGTAATTTGTAAATCATGAAACCTCGAAATATGGGAAAATAATTTCATTTATCTACTTTTAGCACTTGTACTACTTTACAAGCTACTACGAAACTAGTTGTACCAGTAATTTATGTAGTTTTGTGTTCATGAACTTGATTTTTTTATGGAAAAATGAAACAAACAAACGTACAAAATAGTAAAACACGTTTATTGTGTAACATTAACCCCTTACTCATAAAGGCCTCTTAAGACGCTGCTTTGAAAATTTTCGAGTTGAATTCGGCCGTGGCCAGAGGGAAGCGCCCCTCGGCGCGCGAATGAGACGGATATACTCTCGCTCACGCGCCGCCGCGCCGTGTGCGCCGTCGTCGTCCCACCGGCCCTCAAGGACACGTTATCGCTCTGTGCCATAGTACAAATATATACAGTATTTCAACTTCATAGAAACGGACGAAACGTGAGTTTATACCTACACGCTCACGATCGCGGAGGGAACAGTCGCTACTGTGCCGCAGTAACGAGCGGACTGTGTGTTATAAATTGAAACTAAATATATTATTCATATGTCAATTTCAAACAAACATGGCTGATATAAATACCTACCTTACTAAATGACTTAGGTATTTAATATTATAATATAGTATTTTTTTTATCACGAAAACGGTTTGTTGTACTTAGGTCAATAATAATGAAAATTTAGCCCCCCTTTATGTAATCCCCCATGCGTGTCTTTCACTTTGATCTAGGTAAATTTAAGCAATGACATCGATGTCATTTTTTGAATGGATTGGTCACCCATCCATAAAGTGACCTCGATGCCTTTATTTTGACGTTAGAATAGATCTAATAGACCTGTTTAAAGTTTGGTTTTGGTTATCGATAAATTCAATTTCAAACAAACATGGCCAATATAATAAATACAGTACCCGGCCGTAAATATTACACATCGACTTTTTCTCTGACGCTCTACGAAGCCGAAATTGACCGATTGTATTTTTCTATAGGTTGATATGCAATATAAACGGCCCGGTACTGTACCTACTTTACTGAATGACTTGTTAAGTACCTTCTTAATATTATAATTTAGTATTTTATTTATATCACAAACATGGTGGATATAAATACAAACATATACATGTTTCTTTAAATTAAATGTATCAATCATAAAACAACACGTTTTTTACAGAACACTTCCTATTTATTTAAATATAAAATAGAAAAATAAAAAGTATTAATATACAATTACAAAACTAAATGGAAACACAAAGTAGATCGCATGTTTACTATTGTTTATGTACCGCGCACCCATTTATAATAAATATTCGGCCCAGTTTGACTACTGGTTATACTGTGACGTCAGTCCGCGGTAGGTAACAGAAAATTCTGTTACAGAAAAACCTATCTACCGGTCTATTATGTTTATACATGTAGCCCCTATTTTTTTTTAATTTACACCCGCGCAAGGTATTATGAAGGCACAAAGCGCATCCAGATTCAGGACAATGATTTGGGGATCACAAAAATAATTTGACCGCCTCGGGGTAGCGGTCGCAGTGCACGAGGTCGCGAGTTTGAATCTCACGCAAAACAATAGAACTTTAAAAAAAATACAATAGCCCCACTATGTATTGTCCTGTGTCGCGGGGTATTTACAAACATTTACTTAGCTGACTCAAAGAACATCCAGACTCAGGACAATAATTAGTGGATGGAACAAATAAAATTGTCTTACGTGAGATTTGAACTCTAGGTGATTTTCCACCAGAGGGGCGAAACGAGGCAAAAATTGAAATCTTTATGTAAAAATGAACCGTATTGCTTAGGAAATAGAGTATATATTAACTTTGTAATAAAAACACTCGCTTCTCGCGATAGGCCTATTGTTGTTTGTTGCTACTTTTTGTTTGTGTAAAAATGAACCGTATTTTTTCTTAAATAGAGTTCAAAATACATTAACAAGAAACACGCATGTCGCGATGTCAATTTTTGGTGGAAAGAGTTCGGTGCGATTTCAATTCTCGTCTCGTCTCGCCCTTGTGGTGGACTCTTCATGCTGACTTACGATTACCGATTACTGCGCCCGCCACTGCCTAAGGCAGACAGTTTTTTTGTGTGATCCACAAACAACGGTCCTGAGTCTGGACGTTCTTTGTGTTCGTTTGTTTCATGTTTGTAAACGTTCCCGCAGTGGAGTGCATGAGAGTTCAAATCTCACGTAAGACAATTTTTTTTGTGATCCACAAACAACTGTCCTGAGTCTGGACGTTCTTTGTGTTCGTTTGTTTCATGTTTGTAAACGTTCCCGCGGTGGAATGCATGAGTTCAAATCTCACGTAAGAAAATTTTTTGTGTGATCCACAAACAACTGTCCTGAGTCTGGACGTTCTTTGTGTTCGTTTATTTCATGTTTGTAAACGTTCCCGCGGTGGAGTGCATGAGAGTTCAAATATCACGTAAGAAAATTTTTTGTGTGATCCACAAACAACGGTCCTGAGTCTGGACGTTCTTTGTGTTCGTTTGTTTCATGTTTGTAAACGTTCCCGCGGTGGAGTGCATGAGAGTTCAAATCTCACGTAAGACAATTTTTTTGTGTGATCCACAAACAACTGTCCTGAGTCTGGACGTTCTTTGTGTTCGTTTGTTTCATGTTTGTAAAAGTTTCCGCGAAAGTAAAAAGTATTATTTAGATCTTATCAGTAAGTACCTACCTACCTAAGCTTGCAAATAAAATAGGTGAGTAATATTATTTCTTAGATTTTTTCAGTTTCACACAACTCCTAGGTACTGTCGCGGAGACTTTTACAAAGAACATCCGAACTCAGGACAGTAATTTGTGAATCGCTCAAACAACTTTTTTGGTTGGATTCGAGCCCGCGACCTCGTGCACGCAAGCCACTACCGCGACCGGCCCGCACTGCCCGCGCCACTGAGGCCATTTCAATTACGTGATCTTGACGAAAACGGTTATAAAACTTATTACACTTGAGCATATAGTCTAAAATCGCTTATATAAACAAACGCTTGCATTATCAAAAGGGTCAACAGTAACTAGGTACTTGGTTGAGTTATGGCGAACATTACCTAAGTTTTATAAAAGACATAACTACAAAAATATTTTACGAACCAATGTTATCGAAATAACTATTATAAAATAATACTATTATTTACTTATAAAAGAGAACAAAGTATTAATAAAAACTTAGGTATATATTTTAAACCTAACCTATATATTTTACCTACGATTAAAAATTACGCGATAAAATTTAGTACGAACGGTGAGTCGACATGCACAGGTCCGGCGTCGAAGAGGGCCATCGCCCGACTGAATCGTCGACCGTACTCATTCTGTATCGATCGTTAACTAATCGGTATAAGGTCTGAAATTGCGATGCGCCCGCAACGATCCGGAGCGCTTAGAAATTGCTAAAATCTTATTTGATTCATTAAAAATTATTGGTTGTAGTTATGTAATGATATTCTACAGTAATACTAATATTGATGTTACGAATGTATTTGAGTAATTCCTAAGCATAATGATAGTGTACTTTCCGTGTAATATGTAAAAAACTGTTTTTGTAGAGGTGTTTTCAAAAATAAATATGATCGAGCCAAAATCAAGCTATCGCGTTTTGGTAATTACAAAAACCTAGTTAAAGGTATCAATTTACCTATATTAAAATTCTAGATCAATAGGTCTTTTCATAGTCCTGTAGTAGTTGATGAAAGATAGTGCATTTTATCAATGTATCATCTTAAATTTAAACACTGTTTAGCGAGATTTTTATAAGCAAAACCAACCCTATGCCAAACAAAACCGTAAGGATTTAAGCTAATCAATTGACTAAACTTTAAGAGGGGGTAAATGTGTAAAAATAAACGTATTTACTATTTTTATAATGACTTCAAATTTTGAAGTCTTTTCCATTTAATTTTTTAAATGTTAAAAATTTAACATGATTATCGCTCTGATAGTAAATATCATCTTTAATAGGTTAAGGAGATATTAAATTATTAAAACAGTCTTTAACAAGCTATAAACTTTAATAAAATATATACTTGGCTTCGTCTTTTTAGTAATAATAATTAGTTAAAGTAATCAGTGCTTTCTTTACCATGTTAATAAAATAATCTATAACAAAATGTTCGATTCTTTTAAGGTAAGAATTGTACGACTACTAAGACTAATTAAATAGTTGTCTTACAGACTCATCAAAATAAAATATACATTGCACAATTAATTTTGTACCACAACAACAATCTACTAAGTGGTAAAAATAACTTAAAAAAATAAGACTTCTATTAAAATAAAAACCTAGTCAGATACGTTTACGTATATATAAAACGTTCTAACGTTTTATTTATTTACAAGAAGGCGTGCAGGATGGCCATCTTTTTGTTTAGTGGAAAAATTGTTGTCCCTCCAAGTGGATGTACTGGGAAAAGTTGCCAGATACTAATTCTCCCGTGATAACTTCTCACTCTTTCACAAGATCGATTGAATTGCATAATGTCACGTATTATTCACGGCTGTGCTGATACACAAGTGGTTACAAGTGATGACAAATTTATGAAAGAGAGATTTTTTTTATGTATTGAACAAAAATGTCTTAGCCATATGGCTCTGTAGAATTATATTATCTATAAAGTAACGTTGCCTTATTGTGGTAGCTATAGATGCAAGCAATTTAAGCCCTAACTTGTAAATAATGCAAAAACTAACTTTTTTATGTTAGAAATGTTAAGTTTATTTGTTCCCTAAGAGTTCTTTCATTGCACAACTAACGTAAATTTTAGCTGCTTATTTATTCACTTATCCACAATTTATTAAAATATATAAAAAAGATTTAAAAATCAATAAAGTGTAAAATTTTATTCAAAATTCTCCCCATAGTTCTCTACTAGCAATATGCTACCCATTCTCCTACCAGGTGTTATAACACTGATCATTTTCCAGATTTCCTAGAGGACCAGGATTACTTTTTATGTAGTTTTTCTAAAACGTTAGTGACACAAATACCAACATATCAATTTTTTTTAAAGATCTGAGACCCTTAATAGTTTCAGGAGTATCTGGGTTAATTGACTCCGAGAACGCTTCATACTTATTATAATTTTTATTTTCACTGATCTTAGACACTCAAAACGTCGTAAAAATATGAATAATTTTTAGAAATTCAATACATAAAGTAAAGTTCGTTGCAGTTACACCCGTATTGTACGTACGCGCTGTATCGTCGCCGCGCGTATACTGGTGCAACGGTCACTTACACTCAAGCGTCACGTAGATCGTAACTACGTAAACTAATGCAAGTAACTTATATCAGTTTAGACCGTCTCCTTGCATTAAATTGTGTTACTTACTTCAGTTTACGAGTTTGTATCGCCGAAACTAAAAGAAATTTTAATTTTTTTCTTACTGAGTTGAGAAGAATAGGTTATTTTAAGGCCATTCAAGCAAAAAAGTCATTTTCGTCAATTTGCGGGTTACACCAGTATACGTAGGACCCGTCGATATTTTCTTGGCTCGAAACATTTAACATAGATAATTTTAACTGTATAAAGGAAACGGTTATTTTTCGCACCACCCTAAACAGTAATGTTTATTATTCATATTACTCACAAAAATAGTTATCATCCTAATATAGTTAACCGAGCACAAATTATACTTAAACGATGAGGGAATAATGAAATAATGGTAAAAAAGGATTACACCTAAAAATGCTTGTTTTGGAACGTTCTTAGGTTTATTTTAATGGTTAATACAAATTATCAAGTAACGTACTTTCAAAATAATCGTAGAACGAAACGTAAATAACAGCCAATAGCAGATACTCTGTTGTACAGTTTCAATCAGTTTGACACTGTCATGACAACGTTGTTATTGTTTCAGATTTTATTAGATAAATGCATGATTTTTATGTACCTACTTTTAAATTTTATAAAAAATGGCATCTTTAAAAAGAGTGCATAATACAAACTAAAGCTGCTCTTGCTGGATACTGTTGTTATTGCTTATTGAGCAGTGGCACAGTCACTGTTGGCTGCTGTGCACGTTTGATGTGTAAAGTGTGGTTTTTATCTTGGCAAAAGCAGATTTTAGGTGAGCTTGAGCCACAAATACAAATTCCAAATACAAATTCCTTTAATCACAATAAATAAGGTACGTACATACAATGTAGGTGACATAATGAGGTTTTAAACAGTGCTTTGCCTATTTAGCTGTCAATTGGAACAGCGTGTGATATAAAACAATATTAATAATAATGAACTTACAAACTAGACAACTACACACATCAAAAAAGTCTAAGCAACATGCATGATATTACAAATTTACCATTTATATTAATTTATTTTACCATTTATTTTAATTATAACGTTGTATTTTATTTTTAAAATAATATTTTTAGGGTTCTATGATGTAAAAATAACAGCTGTTTTCTTTATAAGTTCTTTTAATAACAGAAATTAACAATATTAGAATATACAGGTACATAAGAAACTATACTTTTTTTTTACAAATTGAAATTTCTTAAGAAAATGAATTTATTGTGAAAGAATAGGACAATTTAATACAAAGTATGGCCTCCTCTGCTATTCAGAACTTGTCGGCAACGATTATTCATTGAATTAATGAGACTGTTTATGTCATCTTGCGGTATTCGCTCCCAATGGAATTGTAGCAAATCCTTCAGCTGTTGGGTTGTTGTCACTCCATCCAAGTCCTTCAAAACACGTCTCTGGAGCATGTCCCATGCGTGCTCGATGGGGTTGAGGTCTGGCGATTGTGCAGGCCAGGGCAATACCTGGATGTTCTCCGTTGCCAAGTATTCACTGGTTCGCCGAGCTGTATGTGAACGCGCATTGTCATGCATTAACGTAAAATCGGAGCCAAAGGTTTGTGCAAATGGATGGACATAAGGTCTGAGAATATCCTCAACGTAATTTTCAGCGTTCATGTTTCCATTTACAAAAACGAGCTCAGTTCGCCTGTTCTTCATAATACCCGCCCATACCATAACTGTTGAGCCGCTGTATGGATGAACTTCCTGAACGCACCTGAGTCTTTCAGTATTTCCGGGTCGACGGTACACTCGCACCCTTCTTGTATCAGGCCTAAACCCGAATCGCGACTCATCGGAAAACATAATTTTATCCCATTGTTCCTGGGTCCATGTTATGCGTTCTCTACACCATTCATTTCGACGAGCGCGATTCCCGTGACGTATCGGTGGGCACCTGATAGGGCGTCGAGCTCGTAGGCCGTACTCATGCAGTCGATTTCGCACAGTTTGGGGACTTACATCAACACCACTTGAATTTTGTAGCCTCAAACTTATCTCTCGAGCGGTTAACATCGGCTGGCGTCTTGCAGTCAGTTGTATGTACCGGTCTTGCCGAGTGGTTGTACTCCTTTTACGGCCTGGATGCTGTTCAGCGGGTTCCCCTGTATTATTGTAGCGCTGCCAAAGACGACAAATAACACTTCTATGAATACCAAAATGTCGAGATACCTGAGATTGATTACTTCCCGCTTGCAACATCCCTACAGCTCTTTGCATTTCATCTGCCGTCAAATGACGTCGCTCCATGACGTAAAGAATATCTAACAATTCAATTTTGTCGCCAACTGTATTTAAATGGTTGGTAAAATTATAAAATCAAGACTAAAACGTAGCAATTAACATGCACTCAAATTCAAACAAATTCGCAGTCATTTGAATTTTATGAAAAAAAACAAAACATAATCGAATTTTTTTTTTTACAACCAGCCAGTATGTCATCAATAACAAAAAAGTTTACTTACCTATACACTTTGAGTGAGTAAATACTTAGAAATTAATTAATATAAATGGTAAATTTGTAATATCATGCATGTTGCTTAGACTTTTTTGATGTGTGTATTAAAATTAATGAAAATAATTTATTTAAGTTTTTATTCTACATGTTTTAGGAAGTCGTTTACACCTGCGTCTATTTATGATGAACTACTGCTTTAGGAGATGACTGTGTTAATTATAATTGTGAACAGTAATTAATATTTCTTGTGTCATATATACCTAGTCGGGTCGTAAGTTCTGTCAAAAACTTTTAATGTGATTAATGATACAGTTTTTGATAATTGTTTAAAAATTATATATGAAATGAAAGGTAATTAAATGCACAATCCAAATTTATTTACATTATTCAAAATGCCCTCCCCCATTTTGAATACATGCCCGTAATCGACGCGGCCAGTCGTCGATCGCAGCACGCACCACATTCATGTCTATTTCTGCCGCTGCTTTAACCAGAGATGCTCGGAGAGACTCCAAATTCTGATGAGGTTTAGCACAGACAATCTCCTCCAAATGTTGCCATATCTTGTAGTCCAGTGGATTTAGATCTGGACTAGAAGAGGGCCAGTCTTCATGACCAATGAAGTTAATTCCTCGGGCGGTCAGCCAGTCTTGCGTGCTTCGTGCCCTATGAGCTGGCGCAGAATCCTGCTGGAATATCCAGTGTCTGTTTTCGAACATTGTTTGGGAAAGAGGTTCCACTATGTTCGTTAGGACGGTATTTTGGTATACAACGGCACTGGTTTTTACACCTTTTTCACAAAAAAACACCTCAGTTAATCCTGTATAGGAGACTCCAAGCCAAACCATGATTGACGAAGGATAATGCCCACGCTGCACCCTTGGAATACGCGCGCTTGCTTCTTCACTGCTATGGGCATACACTTTGTCATTTTGTTTGTTGTAGCTTTCTTCGATGTTAAAAATTTTTTCGTCGGAAAACAAAATTTCGCGGTATTTTTTTCCCGCGTACCGCCTTAACAAAGCTCGGGATCTTTCCAGCCTAATTTTTTTCAAACGCTCATTCAAAAAATGTCCGGTCTTTTTACGATAAGCTCGTAGTCCTAGGTCTTCATTTAACACTCTTTTAATCGTGGTTCTGCTTAGGCCCATCTGAAGAGCTAAGATTTTTTGCTTCCGGACGGGATTTCGTTGAATTCGCGCCTTCACGGCTTTGATGACCGCTGGTGTCCTAACTGTGCGAGGTCGGCCGCTCCTCTTACGATCTTCGAAGCTTGAATCTTCAGTGTACCGTTTGATAGTGCGATAAACAAACCGTAGTGTTATTTTCAATTTTTTCAGAAAGTTGAAAATCTCTGTTGGCGCGTAACCACAGCGGTGCAACGCGATAACCGCGACTCTATCTTCCTTTTGCGACCACTCCATATTTGAAAATGAATAAAAATGATTACTTTCTTTATATTTGAAAAGGGCGAATGTTCTATTTTTAAAATTAGTCGAAGCATATGTGGCCAGTATTCGAAGATAAAAAAAATATGGATGTGACAGAACTTACGACCCGACTAGGTATAGTGTATTGTTTCTCTTTACCTACCTTATTATTTTAGATCTACAAGCAATAGTCAGCAAAAACTGCATCATTTCGAGAGGTCTTGGTTGCCTTATTAGTGTATATTCATTAGACAATCGCTGTTGTGAGATTTTAGGTTATCACTAGAGTCATGATTTGATTGTCCTATTTCAGAGTATTCCCTCTTGAGGGAGTTTTGATATGTGCAGACTGTCTATCTAGAGATTATAAGGAATAAACCGGTTTGCATTTCATTCCTATACTCGCACAATTTGTGACTGGGCCTATTCGCCGAACAAAAAAAACCGTCTCCTTTGGTTTTGACTTTTTGACAACCCGCTTTCAGTGACTATATACATAGATAAAATATAAAACTAATTAAGTTTTCAGGAATTTAATTTTTTTTAAAGTAACTAGCAATTTTTTTAAATGTTCGTAATTTAAATACACGCCCGTTGTATCTTTAACTTAACGTTACAAACAGCAACTTTAGGGGCGGTTTACGTTACACTTAATTGTTCGTAAAACAAAAGTTTCCTCTGCCGATAACGTACGAAGGGGTGCCCGATATAATTTGCAAGTTCTTGGGGTACAACACTGTTGAACCCACTTGTAGGGGACAAATACTGTAATTAGTGCAAGATACCAGAGTTTAAATATAGATAGATGACTTCATAGAAATTTGTTTGAACATAGTTTTTGACATATTTATTATACTGCAATTAAGCTATATCTCCGTGTGGTGACGGAGTAAGAATACAGTGTGTCACCACCCCATTTCATCCCATGGGTGTCGTAAAAACCGACTAAGGGACTATCCGTGAATATTATTTTTACAAAATAAAAAGAAGGAAAACTTGAAATTAAACCCTATACCAATCCGTTTGGCCAGTGTGGTATTAGTAGGCCAAGTATCCCTTCGTCACGGGAGGAGGCCCGTCCCGTGACAGAGGGATACTTGACACATTAATGGGCTGTTATGATGATGATGAAAAGCTTTTAGCTTATGATTTAATTTAATATTCCTTTAGCTTACACAATGTCACCTAGTTGCAAATTAAGCTGTACTATGTGTAGTAGAAAACCCGCAAACATGCAAAGTTATTACACACAAGTCCATTGCACCTAGATCAAGGCTAAGCTATGAAACATGGAACTATTAAGCTACGCGTATATTACACAGACTAAACAGATTGCTGTAGATTTTAGATTCCGATTCTGATGCTGTAGATTGAAGATCTGAGACACTCACAGAATTATGATGATGTATAAGTAAAATTTAAAAATGGTCTTTCTAAAACATAAGACAATGAATATTTTTATTTAAAAATAAAATACAGTTTAGAAAGAAAGCAAGTCAATATCTCTCAGTCCTCCAGTGACTGAGAGATATTTGGCTTACTAACACAACGCTGGCCAAACGGATTGGTATAGGGTTTAATTTCAAGTTTTCCTTCTTTTTATTACGTAAAGATAATATTCACACATTCACAGAAAAACAACTTAAATTTCTCCAAATAAATTTGTGATAACTATAGTAGTAGTAAACGAGCTTCACCAATCGGTTAGTTTGACGAAGCCTAACATAACACAACACAATATTATAGCATAAAATGACCTAATACAATTTAAAAAAACGTAGCATGACATAGTATAGCATAACACATTAAACTACATACTCGTAAATTAAGATGTAAATACAACATTTATTATAGTACTAGCTGACCCGTGCCCACTTCGTTGGGAGGCGAAAAAAATGCGTGCGTTTTTTAAACATATTTCATTACGGCTCCGCTCCTATTAGTCATAGCGTGATACTATATAGCCTATGACACTCCCCGATAAATGGACTATTCAACACAAAAAGAATTTTTAAAATCAGTTCAGTGGATCCAGAGAGTAGGTACCCCCTACAACGTCACAAACACACAAACTTTACCTCTTTATAATATTATAGTATAGATAAGCAATCAATGGTCTAGATCTAAGTTCATGATAATATCAGCAATGTTTTTGACAAATGTGTAAAAAATGTCGTTGTTATTGCATTAACTACTACCGAAAACTGTATCAATTATGCATTATACAATGTAATAACGTTTATTTTTCCAAATAAATAAAATATAATATACCTACACCAAAATGTTTATACCTATCAAAATATACACCAAAATTACATATTATACACATACGCCTCAACATAACCGAGAGATTTGTGAAATTACTACATTTCTCAGATCTAATTACACGAAAGCAATCAATACCCTTCATGTTTTTCTCCTTCTGACGGTTAGATAACATCACTGATATCTAATTTACCCGTTTTCTTATTGCCAAAGATTTCTTTTACTGGCATAGAAACGAAATAAATTAGTTCTTCATTACCTTTAATGATTTTATATACAAGGTTTAGAAGTAAATAATATTCTGTACTTATATTAGGAAATGTAATTACTGGATAAACTTAAGGAAAATATTTGAAAAAGTTTATTTATTTATTTATTTATTCAACTAACTTATCACTATCCTTACAGGGTACACCCTAATACAATAATAGTGTTGCCTACATACTATAATACAATTAAAAATAAAATTAAAATAACTTAATAAACTAATTAAGTATAACAAATTTCGAATAATGTTATCTTTGTGAGTTCAGTCAGCGTGCAACAGACTCGGCCTTATTAAGAGATAAAGATAAAGATAAAGATTTATTTATTGCAAAACTGTGTACATCAGGTGTTAGTGTATAAATACAGTAATTAGTTTCAACAGTCTATCCCATCGGATATGCAAATTATAGCAATATAATATCTTAAAACTACACATATTAAACAAAAACTTATTTAACTAAATGTTATTTTTTTCAAAAAATTCCTTTAAATTATAGAACTCATTACTAATAAGCCATGTTTTTAAATGGTTCTTAAATAGTAAAGTATTATTTTGTTCCTTAATAGCTACAGGTAAATGGTTATACACCCTAATGGCAGTAATATATGTACTTTTGTAGTAGACAGTATTTCTAATTTGTGGAATATTTATATTATATTTATATTTTCTACGGACATTACTCTTTGATGCAGCTGTCATTTCAAAATATTGTATATTATTTCTAACAAACAAACACAATTCCAATACATAAATACAAGTCAGGGTTAGATAATGTTTTTCTCTAAATACCCCTCTGAGTGATTCAGTGCTATGCATATTGTATATAGTCCGTATACATTTTTTCTGTAGAACAAAGGTAGATTGCACATTTGTCGAGTTTCCCCAGTAAATGACACCATAGGTAAGTAGAGGATAAATATTACCAAAATAAGTAGTTCTGGCAATAGTTACATCTGTAGTTTCTGACAGAACGGACAAAGCATAACAAGCACTTGAAATCTTTTTATTTATTTTTTCTATGTGTGACTTCCAATTTAAATGTTGATCTATAGTAACCCCTAAAAAACTAGTTTCTGACACTTCTTCAATTATGGTGTCAGACAATGATACAGTCAACTGTGCAGGTTTGCTTTGATAATTACGGAATTGTACTAATTTGGTTTTATTTAAATTTACTTGCAGGTTTATTGACTGTAACCAGTCTGTTATGGTTTTTAGAGTTCTATTTATTTCAATTTCAAAATTAAAATCTTCATTATTATCATTAGAAATGAATATAGTAGCATCATCAGCATACATCACGCATAAATTTTTAATTATGTTAGGAAGCTCATTGATATAAATGATGAATAAAAGTGGCCCTAAAATACTTCCTTGAGGCACACCTATTTGTACATTTTCATATTCTGATTGAACCGTTTGAATAGTTTTAGTTGATACATTATAAGTTTGAATAATAGTAGCTTGCATTCTATTTTGTAAGTAGTTATCTATTAATTTCAGAGCTATACCCCTTATTCCAATTCTATCCATTTGGTTTAGGAGAATGTTAAAATTTACACAGTCAAATGCTTTTGACATGTCAATAAATAAAGCAGCACATTGTTTTTTACAATTTATATTATCCCACACCGAATGAAATAGTTTAAATATAGCTAGTGATGTAGTTTTTTCTTTTTGAAACCCAAATTGATTGCTATTTATAATTTTATTGGTATTTAAAAAATTAGTCAGCCTGGTATGAATAACTTTTTCAAAAATCTTTGAAAAATTTGACAAAAGTGCAATAGGTCTGTAGTTGTCTATTTCATGTCTAGATCCTTTTTTGAACAAAGGTTTGACTAGTGCTTTTTTTAAAGTGTCTGGGAATTCACCAGTTTCTAACATTAAATTTAAAATATGTACAAGAGGATCCACTATGTACTCAATGCTTTCCTTAATTAATTGAATAGGTATATTATCATGACCAAAACTAGTTTTATTTTTTAACATATTTAAAATTTTTTTGACTTCGTACCTATCGACTGGATTTAAAAAAATGCTATTTATATTATATGTAGGTAGATAATTTTGAACAACAGGTGTAGATCCTTTAAGATTTTGCGTTGTATAGACATGGTTAATTGTTTGAACAATATCTTTAGGTGACTTAATAACATTATTATTATGCATTATATAATCTATGCTGGGCTGTATTTCATTCTTTGATTGAGTTTGTTGCTTAACCAATGCCCAAGTTGCTTTGGTTTTATTATCACTTTTTGAAATAAATTTGACATTCGAATTTTGTTTAGATTTCCTAATAACACGCCTCATTATTTTACAGTAACGTGTATACCTTAGTTTAGATAAATGACATTGCTTATTTTTAGTTTGTAAATATAGTTTTCTTTTATTTTTACTAGAAATAATTATACCCTTTGTTTTCCATGACTGACTTTTTTTGTATTGTATTTTTACTTTTTGTATAGGTATACATAAATTAAATATTAAATTAAAAGAGTCTGCAAAATCATCATAGGCGGCATTCACATCTGTTTGACTATAAACACTACTAAAATTAATTTGTGAAATATATTTCATGAAAATTTCAGTATGTTCTCCTATTCTGCGTTGCATTTTGTACCAATACTTTTCTCGAAAACCCACACTACATGGTAATTCAATGACTTGAGCCGTATGATCTGAGAGACCTAAGTCCCATATTTTAGCCTCATAATTCTTATTATTAAAATTCGTAATAATGTTATCAATACATGTTGCCGAATGAGATGTTATTCTAGTAGGTTGAGTTAAAACTAGGTGCAGGTTGTATGACTTAAGAATGTTTAAAAATGTGGTACTTTGTTTGTTCACAACAAGAGTATTAATGTTAAAATCACCTAATATAAATATTATCTTGTTCATGGCTCGTGACCGTATAGTTAGTTTATATAATAATAGTTCTAATTTATCAAAAAATTAATTTTCACAAAAAAAAAGAACCGACTTCAAAGACAAAAATTGCACTAAAAAGTAATAAATAATTACTTGTATTTTGATTTTACAACAATAAATCAGCCATTATTTCTATTTAATTTTAATTTATAGAATAGGTTCTTTTCATTAAGTATTGTAAAAGTATTGTTAAGGATATTTCTTTAAGAGTCTGTAAATATATTTATTTGTAGATTGTTTAAAAGATAATCAAATTATTACAAATAATGTAATATTATTGTTATTTTTGGAGTCGGTGTCAGCCACGATCGTTATTATTAAGTATACCATTTTTTATTTCTGACTGAAAACTTAAACAAATATTATGGCGCCGTGTTATACACAGACTAATAATTACATAAAATTCACATTCGAAAATGAAACGGCCGTTTTCGTTTTAAATGCAATATTTATCTAATTAGAAACCATTTAAAGTGATGAGAGTGTGTTATACAAAACTTTATTGCCTATTCTAACGAACTTGTAGACAACATTTTGCATTATTGATCCTATTCGCGAATTATTTCTTTAAATCTAATCTATTTTAAGTTCTGGAAAGCTTTAATCAGTTATTAAATATAATATTAAAACGTTTAAATGTGATACTGGTATTTTAAAATATATTTATTTAAATATGATAAGAATAGTTGTTTAATATTTGTTTAATTTTTAAACTAATCCATACACAATCAACAAATATAATGTCGAAGTCATTTATAATCTGTAATTCATGGCCGTCATTCCGTTTGCTTAGGTATTATCGTACTTATTCCGTTGGCTGACACCGCCTCCAAAAATAACAATAATATTACATTATTTGTAATAATTTGATTATCTTTTAAACAATCTACAAATAAATATATTTACAGACTCTTAAAGAAATATCCTTAACAATACTTTTACAATACTTAATGAAAAGAACCTATTCTATAAATTAAAATTAAATAGAAATAATGGCTGATTTATTGTTGTAAAATCAAAATACAAGTAATTATTTATTACTTTTTAGTGCAATTTTTGTCTTTGAAGTCGGTTCTTTTTTTTTGTGAAAATTAATTTTATTTCTAAATTTTTAGTGAATTCCAATTCTATAAATCCGTGTGGTGACGGAGTGAAAACACAATATGTCACCACCTCATTTCATCCCATGGGTGTCGTAAAAACCGACTAAGGGACTATCCGTGAATAGAGATTGAGATATAAAAAGAAGGAAAACTTAAAATTAAACCCTATACCAATCCGCCTGGCCAGCGTGGTATTAGTAGGCCAAGTATTTCTCCGTCACAGAAGGAGGCCCGTCCCTGCAGTGGGACATTACTTTGTCGGAATATGGGTAGACCTACGAAACGCGCTGCTTATATGAGACAGCGCCGATTGAATGAAACAAACGAAGAAAGGGATAAACGCCTTTTAATGTAGGAAATCTACCTCCAATGTCATTTCAAAAGAGACTAGTGAACAACGGAGGACCTACATGCAAAAAGTTTTAAATAGGGAGAACATCGAAAAGCGTAGCCACCGTCTCGGCATGGTTAATTGGTAATAATAATTAAGTTAATTAAAATTAAAATAAATCAAATAAATATAATAATTATTATTATCAATTTGTTATATCTAAAGAATAAGTTTAAAATAAATTAAATGCAATTCAACAATTTTGTCTATTTATAATCCGTTATTAATTCCTATTTTAATTTAAAATAAGAATTTCATTCAAGTCTTAAACCACACCTGCGATTACATTCATAATGTTAAGTTTTCATCAATACAATTAAAATAAGCCCAAACACAAGGTAGCTGCTGTATGCCGTTGAGGAGTTTCTTCGACCCTCAGTCGTCTTTATCATGAGATCATGTTTGTGTAAAGTTGTGTAAAGTTTTCATCAATACGAATAAAATAAGCCCAAACACTCGGTAACTGCTATATACCGTTGAGGAGTTGCCTCGACCCTCAATCTTCTTCATCATCAGATCATGTTTGTGTAAAGTTTTGTAAAGTCTTCATCAATACAATTAAAATAAGCCCAAACACAAGGTAGCTGCAATATGCCGTTGAGGTGTTCCCTCGACTCACTCTGGTCTCCAGGATCTGACCAGTTCTTACTCTTGACTATTTGGTAGTGACGTCAGAGATGCACATGTATGACAAGATTTTACACAATGCGTCCCTACAATTTTCAAGAGATGCCCTCGATTTCTCTGGGATACCGTCATCCAGATCCAGATCTGGTGACAATGGGACCAAATGGGAAGCATACCCATACGAACAAAAAAAAAATTTTTCAAATCGGTCTAGCCGTTTTCGAGAAATCAGGTAACAAACACAAAAAAAAAAAAAAAAAATAAAAAAAAAAAAAAAAATACAACCGAATTGAGAACCTCCTCTTTTTTGAAGTCGGTTGAAAAAGAGTGCAAAATTACTACTCGGCGCTCTATATAAACACAAAATATACCAGTTTGTCTCAGGAATTACTATGCCACAACATTCAAAATGGTGTTCCACTGCCAAATCTGTTGTACACTCGAGTTTCTTAAAGTTTATATGTTTTTTTACGTATATACACACACCACCACGTGATTTACTTTTTCTAGAAAAATATGTTGCTATTTTATAATTAGATATTTGTAATATTTCAGCACTATCGTCTTTTAAAAATGTTTCACTCAAACACAGAATGTCTATGTTTTTTTCTAACACTAATAACTCTAATTCACCCAGTTTTGACCTAACACCCTGTATATTATTATGTATTATAGTAAAATTATTTTTAGTCTCGAAAAAACTCTTGTTCGGTTTGTATTCCTATTGAAACTGTGTTTGTTTGTAGTAAATCGGTTTGAGCACTTACCGATATATTGTATTGAGTATTGTTAGTATTTTTTTCATAATGCTTAATGTAACTTAAGTGTAATATATCTCGAAATAATGACCTACAAAGCACTGAAATATAATGAGAATAAGGTACTCTAAAATTTAAATTTATAAACGTTGTGTGATTAAATTGGGAACAGATAAAATAGAATGTTTCACGCAGTTTACTCTCACTTAATATTACACTACTATATACATCACAAAGTAATACGTTTGTATGTGCTAACTTATCTAAATAATAATACAATGTCGACTTTAGTCTTAACGGATCTCTATCATTTTTTCCACACATTATAACCACATAGTCTGATTTGTTAAAATTTCTGGTATGTATTAAAGATGACTCTAGTAGTTTATCGACTGAGGCACCTGGCTTGCAAATTGAAGACACAAAATATGATGATCCGGCATAATTCTGAAGCGTATTCCTCATCCGCGAGTGTATATCAGAATAAATGAGTATTCTGGGTTTACTAGTCTTTGTGTTAATTAACTCATTTACTGGAAGGATGTTCTTGCAATTATCAAAATTTTCTGGTCTATAGGATGCTTCTAATGTTTCACATACCAAGGTTTTTGAATTTAAATCTTCATTTTTTGACTTCCGGTGAATACTAAGGTCATCATAACTCTTATTTAAATCAGTTAGGCTTTGAGTCGAAGATGAGATATTGATCAATTTCTTACGCCTCTTTGGGGATGAAGTTCCTTTTTTATGAGTCGAAGTATTTTATATAACATTTGTTCAATTTTTACCTGTTGAGTGTTTACTATTTGTTGTAGCGTACTGTTTTCTGAGTTAAGGAGAACAATTTCATTCTGGGATTTTTCTAATTCCATTCTTAGTTTCAATAGCTCACATCTCAACTCCTCGACTTCAGTATTAAGTAGGGCTCGTGACAAATCTGGCAAACTGCACGCTGTAGACGATATATCATGAAAGCTTAAGGAGGTATCGAGTAAACTATTATTCATACTGCTAACGCTTTCTTTTCTATTCAAGCGTCTTCTCCTCTGTGTGACGTTACAAAAGCTGGAATCCATTTATTTTTATTTACGTAATTTGTTATTAAGTCAATGACCTCATAAGAATGCAGGCGTGCACAGGTGTCAGGGGTGCGGGTGCAGTGCGGGCGGCAGGGGCAGCTCACTCAATCCTTGCGCCGTGTCACAGCGCGCGAATTTGATGTTTTTGTTGTCGTAGGTCAAGGACGATGCACTATTTTAGTAATTTTTTTTTAACTTAAAACTGTCATAACTTTTTAAATTGCTATTTTATTGAGATGCGGTTTTCTTTAATATATTGATGAACTATTTAACTTTAATATTTTTATAATGTACAATCTAGAATGTGACTTTAATACACTTTTTTCGTTTTTTAAACACGGAGCAAATAAAAACACGTCTAACTTTAACGGTATCGCGCTGTGCACAAAATACGGTCTAACTATAAACCACGTTTTATTACGTCACAAAACCACTGTTTTTGAAATTTGTTATTGCAAAATCCGTCTTAATGCTAAAATGTTAAAACTGATTTTGTATTAACAAATTTATGATTTAGTATTTGTTAATACAAAATCAGTTTTAACACTTTAGCGTTAAGACTGATTTTGCAATAACAAATTTCAAAAACAGTGGTTTTGTGACGTAATAAATCGTGGTTTAAATTTAGATCGTATTTTGTAATAAGGCCGAATAGGTCTAGTTTGATAGCCACTCGATTGAGGGTTTTGCGTGCACTCGTCAGAGGCGCCTCCTGTAGGAGGTTGGTGCGCGCTCGGGGTACCCATAGTAATTGTGGCATCCGTCTTCTATGTACATATCCGTCCGGTACATTGAGATACATCAGCCCTAGCATCTGAGGGTTGTCTATTTTCCCTCTTAATACGTTAAATAGATATAAAATTAGTGCCAGTTCCCTTCTGACTCTTAATTCATTGTACCCAACCATACCTAAAATAAATAATGTTGGATACATTAAGGGATAGAATGGATAGAAGTTAACTTAAAGCTAATAAGACTAAAGCTAATTCAAACTTCAAGAAATACTAGCAGTAGTTACGTAGTAAGTTTTGCAAAAATAATTGAAAATGAAAGCTAGTATAAAAACGTACAAGTCATTGTGGTGATAGTGTGGGAATTAAAAAGATTTCCTACTCAGAGCCAGATTGCGCAAAAAGAATCATTGACGTTGTACACATAAAATAATAAATAAATATTACTCACACATTCACACAACGCCATTCACATATCTTGTACTGGTCTTGGAAGTCTTTGTGAAAATATCCTATGGAAATTTATGTTTTCAGATTTTCTGCTACTGAAGACACCCGTCTTACCTACTAGACGAACTGGGTTAGGGTTGTAGGTTATTGTCATAAAGTGGTGACAACATACCTTCTTACTCTATTGCTATATAAACACACCACCACACACGAAACAAAAGCTTACAAAGCATAAAAACCAGCCAGCTACATTATCACGATAGTTCCATTAAGGCAACTGAACCATATATCATTCAAGCAATTCAGCCCGTATACGGTTGTCATAAATTTAGTTCAGGTATAACAACAGTCGAGGCAGTATAATTCAAAAACTGCAGCAGTTAGAGTTAACGGCATATTTTTATTACCGTAGTTGACTATTTTCCATGTTTTATTTTGTGCGGTAAAAACAACATGTTGATTTCCTTTTAAAATAGTGGTGAAATATGTTATATGAAAAATAGCACTAGGTTTTTTTATGAAAAATACACTTTTTTATACAGTGTGTCACGGGTACCACGGGTGTCGTAAAATCCGACTAAGGGGACTATCCGTGAATATAATCTTTACAAAATAAAAAGAAGAAAAACTAGAAATTAAACCCTATACCAATCCGTCTGGCCAGCGTGGTATTAGTAGGCCAAGTATCCCTCCGTCGTAGGAGGAGGCCCGTCCCTGCAGTGGGACATTCATGGGCTGTTATGATGATGATGATGATTTATGGACGTCAGCAATTCTAAAGCATACCCCAGCGCACACGGCGGACAATCTATGTTTCATAACTACTGTAACTACCACAATTATAATAATATGCAAACTACTGCTTAGAGATATGAACCTAGATGGTCACTTGCAGAAGACACTTACTTTACTTTAAAACGTAGGCATTAAATGTAGTGCCTAGACCTAGAGCCTAAATGTACGGATAAGTCTCTTTTCCAGTGATTTTGCATCATGGACAACTTGATAACGCCGGTCGCAAGTCTATGAATAACGAAAAGACAAGATCGGACCCAGTGGATGCGTTTAGAGAAAGCCTATGTGCAACAATGAAAGGTAAATGTGTCGGTAACTGTTCAGACAGTTTGGTTGACTTGTATGTACTTGGCCAAATAAAGAGCACTCGTAACCGACGCGCATGTATGACTCGCTTAATGAATGTGGACGAGGCCCGATCTGTTTGCCAGTATCGATCGTGACAAGTGATGTTCTGTCGTCTCTGCCTACCCATGACGGGATAAGGCGTGAGTTTATGTATGTATGTACTTGCAAGTGTGTTCGGCCTGACCATGGATTTACTTTATTTCCTTGTGTATTGATTTCCTATCTTTAAAATTCTCGATGACAGAGTGCTCAATTTCAAGTACGGAGACTATCTTTTTTCTATAAAAATGCCAATTATATTCTTAAAACTACATTGGTGCTATTTCTCGAGAGAGTTAAGAAAATAAACTTATTTATAGAAACAATTTAATTAAAAAGAAAAGAACGCAACAAGACACTTATACTCCAGTAAAATAAGCATTCAACCTCGGAATGGAAGCGAATAAGCTGTAAATTTGCATAAACCTTTGTTTTGGTGTACTAATGACTGGTAGAAAAGTCTCATATGATCACGTGTCTGCGTCATAAGTTATTCAAGGTCAAAGGTCACGAAAATCAGTTTTTTCCCATTATCTCGTTTTCTATGGGAAATACGCATTTAACGTCATTATAAATATTGTAGATCATAAAATTGTCTACAAAAAATATCTGAACACTTTTCTCCTAAAAAGCATCGCTTTCGAGATATCGTGACTTTAGAGCTCAGGAAAGTCGTATTTTCGACTATATGCACACACTAGCTTTTTCCCGTGATTTCGCTCGCCTTTATAAATATTATGAAAAATAAGGCTTATTTCAATATATAGTATATAGCATATGCATGCTTGGTCACAGCCTAATCGGTTTGAAATTGACAAGGTTACATACAAACTTCCATCCCCTATCTTATCCCTTTAGGGGTAGAATTTATCAAAATCCTTTCTTAGATGATATAACGTAGGCACCCCTACGTTATATCATCTACCTGCATGCCAAAATTCAGCTAGATCTGTCCAGTGGTTTGGGCTGTGCGTGCGTTATTAACGTGGTTTCTCCAGTAGGAATACTCCTACCACATACCTAGTGTTCTATCAACGCACAGCCCAAACCACTGGACAGATCTGGCTGAATTTTGGCATGCAGGTAGATGATATAACGTAGGCATCCGCTAAGAAAGGATTTTGATAAATTCTACCCCTAAAGGGATAAGATAGGGGATGGAAGTTTGTATGTAACTTTGTCAATTTCAAACCGATTAGGCTGAGACCAAGCATGCATATGCTACTATATATTGAAATAAGCCTTATTTTTCATAATATTTATAAAGGCGAGCGAAATCACGGGAAAAAGCTAGTGTGTGCATATAGTCGAAAATACGACTTTCCTGCGCTCTAAAGTCACGATATCTCGAAAGCGATGCTTTTTAGGAGAAAAGTGTTCAGATATTTTTTGTAGACGATTATATGATCTACAATATTTATAATGACGTTAAATGCGTATTTCCCATAGAAAACGAGATAATGGGTAAAACTGATTTTCGTGACCTTTGACCTTGAATAACTTATGACGCAGACACGTGATCATATGAGACTTTTCTACCAGTCATTAGTACACCAAAACAAAGGTTTATGCAAATTTACAGCTTATTCGCTTCCATTCCGAGGTTTGCCCCTAATTAAGCCTTATTTGACTGTACTATTAGGGCGCCTTCAAATTTGCCGCTAAGTGTAGCGCGGAGGCAGCGCGACTGCAGCGCTGCGGTCGCGCTGCCGTCGCTAGGTTTGAGAATGGTATTCGTATTATTCGTTTTCAAATATCAAGATGTACACAATTTGTTTCTTAAGTTAACAAATAATTGGATAACAATTGCCTTTGAGGTTTCTAAATCGAATTAATTTATTTCTGAAATTAATATTGGATTGAGAATTGAGATTTTTCACGAGCACTTATACAGACAGAATTGAAAATAAGTTTAGAAATTGTTGAAGTTTTTACTGTGTTTTATTCAAATAACGAATGCCCTTTGCCAAGATTGGTGCTCCGTGGATCATAAAAACGTACATAATATCTTTATCTTCAATAAAATACTTCTTCTTTCTTAAATAAATAATAAGGATATTACATTTACGCTTTGATTTTTATCTTAGCTTAAAAATGTAGAGATTAACAGGTACTGTAACATAATTGGATTCGTGATTTGCCTAGTTCGGAAAATAAGCACCATAATATTTCTGTATTGTGTTACGGAGATAATGCACATTTTCCTTGAACAATTGAAGTAAATACACTCATACTAACAGTGATAACAATCAGTTAGTCTGCTAGTGAGAATGGAACTTAGGTTTTAGTCAATAGCCATGGGACTAAGACATGGACCTCCATAAAACTAGCTAACCAATGGGATACGATTAGTTTTATTTAGCATACGCTGTATCACTAAGTTTTGAACAATTACCCCTCGATGAAGCTATCATGTAGGTACTCTTAATTAATTAAAGCTATCTAGATCCTTCGTTGGGAAATAAAGCTTTTTATTTGTTTCTCTTACATCTGCCATAGCAAAAAAGACCTTATTCTTAAGTGTCTAAGTTCAAGACAAAACGCAACGTTGTTCTTTTAATTTGCAATTTTCCGGCTTACTATTTCCGTGGTATTAAACTAGATACGGATAGAATCTTTAATTTCCTTAGGGCGTTACACTCAGATAGATATTCGATTCCTAATCTCTATGGGTGCAATAATATTATTTACTTTTTTATGGATGACTTTCTCACCCACGTTATTGGATTCTGGAATGTCCCATTATAGAAGACGTGTTGTGAATTGTGTATGATATTATGACATTCATGTCTTCATATACCATTTCCATTTTTAGATGTAAAAATTATCTTTGTGATTCTGCTGGTGCTAGTGTTTTGGAAGTTTTTGAAGGCCAAATGTCTTTAGCAAATTACCGACTTACCTACTCTTAAAAAATTATGGGGACTTGCAGGCTCATAAAAAATGATCAGATGCCGACGAAGTCTACCTCCTGGTCGGAAGTAGTTGGTCGGGTTGCAATATACAAATGAAACGTGAACTGTGACGTTTTACTAATTGAAACGTCACACTTCACATGCATTAAAAACGATATGTGTTTAACCCTAGATGGGTCGAGCTATAAGCATTATGCCTAATTATGTTTTATGTTGTAAAAAGCAATAAAACGAGATTCAACAAGCATAATTGCATTATTATTCACAGTATTTCTTCAATTTAAAGGATTCATTTGATTAAATACTACCCCTAAAATTTTGTAGAACGTAATAAACGAAACAATATTCTACATGCAGCTTTATAAAAGGATTTACACTAACAAATAAGCATTAAAAATTTAAGAGCTTTATAAATATCTCAAATTCGTAAGCTTTAATCCCCGATACCCAAAAGATTACCCAAAATATACAAAATATTTTGTTTTTCTTGTCTTTTATGAATAAAAAGTTTTAAACTCTACGATGGCAAATGTGATGGGAAGCTTAAAGAAAAAAGATGTGAGCTGTATCATCACATGTCGGAAAATAATACGTTGTATTGTGACAAAAACTGTATATTTTATTATACAGCATTCATCACAATACAACGTATTATTTTGTAGCTAGAAACAAAAGTTACCTAAGTAATCTCAGATTTAATTTTGAACTTTTTTTTTTTTTCATAATATGATATGAGGCAAACGAGCCTGCAGGTCAACTGATGGTAAGTGATCACCGCCGCCCATGGACACCCGCAACACCAGAGGAATCACAGATGCGTTGCCGACCTTTAAAAAGGGAGTACTCTCGTTTCTTGAAGCCTTCAAATTGTCTCACGTTCCCAGTACCATATGTGGTACACGTGCATTGTTTTACTATTGTGTCTATTGGCGGCACTGTGAAAGGGTTAACAGATCTTTGTTGCCTGTTACCGTCCCAATTATCAGTCGAATTTGTAGGTGTTAGTTTCCATTATTTTTGAGCCATTTTGAATTTACTTCTATCTTTGAGCTCGTTCAGTTGACTGTTTTCATCTGACTCTGACTTGAGACATCTGCATAGTAGCCAAAGTTCACTATGCTACAGACGTCGTAGATGTCATAAAGACGTAAGAATAATTACAATGTTTACGTTAAGATCAATTGAAAATCTTTGTCTATATACTTATATATGACATAGAGGAGATAAACCTATGTATAATTTACATGTGAAATATTATGTTTATTTAATTTACAGACGACCTCTGTGGCGTAGTGGTTGTACAACATGATTGCTACGCAAAGGTCTCGGGTTCGATTCCCGCTCTATGCAAATCTTTGTGTGCATGAACATGATTGTTTGCTTTGGTCTGAGTGTTTTCTATGTATAATATGTAAGTATTTACAAAAAAAAGTAAGTATTTAAGTATGTTTATCCGTTGTCTAGTACGCATAGTACAAGTTCTGCTTAGTTTGGGACTAGATGGCGTTGTGTGAAAGTGTGAAGAATATTTATATTTATTACTACCTTATTATTTTTGTTTTGCCACATGGCAAGCCTTTCAATAAAGTGATTAAAATAATTCAATTAGCGTAAAAGGTTTTAAAGTTTGCTGCAAAGAGGATTATAATAATAAGGTGGCATTCATTAGAATATAATTATTTTAAAACATTTAAATACTATAGTGTATTCACGGAGACGAGTTAGTAGAGCGCTATCTCACTCACACAATTTTTTAATTGCGATTGGTCAGTGATAAACCCTAAGGCGGTGTACACAGTACGAGTACTTTTTAGTCTACCCACTCAAACGCCCGGGTCGAAAAATCGACCTAATCCATTGTAGCGTCTACCGCCCGGGTCGATAAATCGACCCGTTCGCTAGACGCTATACTAGCGTATTTTAAACTTATTTTAATCTGTGGAAGTCTTCTAAGCATTTTTAGGATTCGACAATAGATGGTACTGTATTAAAAAACGCGTCTTTGTGTGTATAACAGTCTGACACTTGACAAGGAGAATATAGACAATTTTAATTTAGTTTCAACACGCGCGCCGCGAGTTGACAAGGTATTGCGATCTCTGCATTTAAGATGTAATTATTGTTTTATTTATTACTAAAGTCTAGCAGTGTTATATATTAAAATGATCCTCAAGATTATTGCTTATAGAATATCTAAAAATGCAATGGTTTGCGAGTCTTTTGTTATATTTTTACCGGACTTGAAATGGACACGTAACAATTTTTTATGTTGTGTTTTCAATTTTACAATTTAACATTATAATTACGTTATTTTACTAAAATATTTATTGTAATAGGTAGTACAGTTAATTTATTACTATTATTTCGTTCTTATCTGAAGAAAATATGACGGATCCATTAATATTTTTGTTGTTTTAAATTTACGGTCGGCCATATTGCCGTAATTTTATTAGCAAAAGTGGCTACAGATATGTGGGTATTTGTAGATTGTTTAATTATTGTGCTACCCACTTATTATTTATTTGGTATCAAAATAAAGCTTATATAACCTACTATAATATGGCAGTAATGATTTAATAGAAATATGATACCATAGATTCGGAAATACGTGTTAAACAAATTTTTTGCCTAAATTTATCGTAGTTTTGCAACTTTATATTTTTTTTTTGAGTTTCGGGCTGATGGGTCTACTTTAATTTAAATATACCTAGATGCCTTATAGTTTTAGCTTTATAGTGGAATTTTTATTTTGCTGTAGTTGTAGTAGTTTAGGAGTAATTACATTTTATATCGGCAACGGCATGACGCGCGGAACGCAGTTAGGTCGCTATAGCGGGCCGGACGTTTGACGCTCTAGCGGTCCGCGAGCTCGGGCGTGTGAGTGGCATACTTCCCGTGCTGTGCAGACGTGCTCATACTTGTGACTGTATGCTCGACTTGTGAACCGGCTGGTGTATTGGATTTTATAATTTATTAATGAACTAACGACTGGCTTGAAAACACCTTCAGGTGTGCATTTTTTTTTAATAAATGGTCCATGGTAATTTTTAAGCATCGCAGGTGTGCTAATGACCCGTTTATTGTTCTTTTGTCATAAATGAGCTTTACCATAGTAAAATACTATTTCCCAATTTTGGTATATTAAACTGGTGCGCTACATCCATTGTTATTATTATCATTAAGTTATTGTTATATTCTCATTGTTGAAACACGTGTTTTATAACATTTTTATATTCTTGTTGAGAGTGAGGATGAGGATGGAGGATGGAAGGTGGTCTAAATATGTTTGAGTCGAAGAAACAAGGCGATTATCACAAGGAGATGAATGCCGAAGAATTTGAAATTTTTTTTTTTTTTTTTAGAAAAGACAACTCCCGCACTAGGGATCATGCCCTGTGTCGCGGGGACCTTTTACAAACATCAATTAACGGACACAAAGAACACCCAGACCAGGACAATAATTTGTGGATCTCACAAATTATTGTCCTGCGTGGGGATCGAACCCACAACCTCTTGCACGGCAGCCGCTTGCGCTACCGTCGCGCCACCAAGGTCGTAAATTTGAAAATTGGTTTAGAGAAGTTTTAAATAAGCTAGATGATAATTCTGTGATAGTCATGGATAACGCTTCTTATCACTCTAGAAAAATAGAGGGAATCCCAAAAGCCCAATTTAAAAAAAACAGGATACTTGTAATTGGTTACGAGAATAAAATATTAGCTATAACGCTGAAATGTTAAAACGTGCATTATTAAATATCGTTAAAAATCATAGACCGACCATACGACGCTTGCATTATAGACGAAATGTCAAAATCACAAACCAAAACTGTATTGAGACTGCCGCCGTATCATTGTCTCGAATTCTCCTCAATTTATCCTCGAATTTATTTCTTTCCTTCATATCCATCAGATACCCATAAAAAAATCTATCAAATTAATGTCTCTCAATTTATACGACAGACGAAGCCGCAGTAATAAACTAAGCGAACTTTTAAGAAGCGCAGTGTGAACGCACATTTACATTTCTAAGGATTTGTTAACGCCCACCGACCCTAGAAAAGTATTTTTTGTCCTTGTCATTTGTATGATAATGTGCGATAAAGAAGGCGCTATACTAACTCGTCTCCGTGAATACACTATATAGAACGATGAATGTAATATTTTAATATTAAAAGTAGTTATAATTAAATGTAGGTTTTATTCTTTTAATACATGGGTTTATAATACAACAAGTTTAGTCTGTTAGATTTTTTTTTAAAGTATCATTAGATACAAATTAACAATAGATTTTAACCTGTTGCTAATCTTCATAGCTCCTAATAAGGACCCCCCCTAGCGCCAAATCAAGGGTACGCTGTAAACCTATCCTTTCTCAAAGTCTAACTTGGAGAGGATAATGACTGCTTGTTGTAACTAGATAAAACTAAGACTATGTTAATTGATAATTTTTAATTTTTTAAGATAACGTCACCACGCCGCGCCGTCTCATTCCATGGGTGTTGTAAAAACCGACTAAGGGACTAACCGTAAAAATTATGTTAATGAAATAAAATTAAACCCTATACCAATCCGTCTGCGCCCAGCGTGGTCTGTGGAGGCCCTTCCTTGCAGTGGAACATTAATGGGCTGTAATGATGATGATGAACAGATGAACAAGCGTCTCACCGAATGATAAGAGATATACTAAAACTGATGCTCTCCTTAAAACTCATTAGAAAAAGGACAAGCCATAGCGTTCTGGAAACACAGCAAACCCCACCTACTCGTAATTGTAAGAGGTACACTAGAGTTAATGCTCTCGTTAAACGTCGTTTAAAGAATGGTAGATCATTCCGGAGCTTACAAGTTTCATCATAACAGCCCATTAATGTCCCACTGCAGGGACGGGCCTCCTCCCATAACTGAGGGATACTTGGCCTACTAATACCACGCTGGCCAGACGGATTTGTATAGGGTTTAATTTAAAGTTTTCCTTCTTTTTATTTTGTAAAGATAATATTCACGGACAGCCCCTTAGTCGGTTTTTACGACACCCATGGGATGCGGTGGGGTGGTGACGTATTGTATACTTACTCCGTCACCACACGAAAAGGAATTGGGGGAACACAGCTTACAAGTTTAATTGAAAGATATTGATAATGACAACTTTAAGCAAGATATTTTTACAATAAACACATTTCCTACGCAAACAATTTTTAGCTAACAAAATGGTTTGTCAAACAATATGTCGAGGATTCATAGTTATGTTCTTACAAAACTTTTCTAAAGAGCTTCAGAATACATGGGGTGCTGTCACAGCGAATAAGTTTGCTTCATTGTCAGTGTTCCCCCAATTCTTTACGAGTGTGTAAGCCCTCTTGTAGATCAGCTTCTCATTTTTGTAACTAAGTTTTTAAAAAAGGAAAGTTTTTTTTCCTGTTTGCCAGGATCGTGACAAGTGGCGTTCTGTCGTCTCTGCCTACCCCGGCCGGGATAAGGCGTGAGTTTATGTATGTATGTAAGTTTTTGTTAAGATTCAACTTTGTTCGTAGTTTTGATTGCTCACCTTTGAGTTCATTTATGAAGTTGGTTATGGCTTGCTTTGTTAGCTTTTAATGATTTATTCGAAGTTAGTTTAGAGTGCAATATGTTGTGTTGTATACGCAGGGTGGGGAGACCCCTCACACAGTGGACCGACGACCTCGTTAGGACGGCGGGAAGCCGATGGATGAGGAAGGCGCGGGACCGCACAAGGTGGCAATATTTGGAAGAGGCCTATGTCCAGTGGATGTCAAATCGCTGACATGATGATGATGATGTTGTGTATTAGGTTAAATAATACATATTTCTTTTATCATCAATACACTGCATATTCAGTGTTAATGACGACCTCTGACGACGGGCGGCGTAGTGATTATAGTCCATAATTGCAACGCAGAGGTCTGGGCTTGTTTCCCAACACACACAAGTCAGTCGCATCTGGTGAGACTTTATGTTCGGATAAGGGGTTGTTAAAAATAAGAATGCAAACAGACTAAACGCCTAACAATGAATATTAGCAATAATGTTTTGGTTGCTATTGATATTATAAAAACTCTCTCTGTTCAGTGTGTTCGTATAGTCAAGATGTCGCTCTAAACTATAAATTAGAATAAAAGATTATATTATATATATAAGTTGTGGAAATCAAAGGTTTGTTCTTCCGTTCGTCCTTTGTTCAGCTGTGGGATGATAAGGGCTGATACGATACGATACGAAAAGATTATTATCTGTCTATTCAAGTTTCGCCTTTTATTTCATCAGGGGTACTAAGCAACTTCATTTTGCTTTAACACACATTATACTAGAACCCTTTATTGTAGAACTTTTCTGCTTCTACAGCACACACCATCCAAGTGATTGTAATTCAGCTATCATATTTACTGCCTGGTTGACACAGAGGCCGTGAAGCGGCTGCCGTGCGCAAGGTTACATGTTCCAATCCATCGGAAGACAATTATACTAGCGTTATCCACAAATCATTGACTTGAGCCTGGATATAATCCGTGTGGTGACGGAGTAAGGATTCAGTCAGTCACCTCCCCATCTCATCCCATGGGTGTCGTAAAAACCGACTAAGGGACTAGGTATCCGTGAATATTATCTTTACGTAATAAAAAGAAGGAAAATTTGATATTAAACCCTATACCAATCCGTTTGGCAAGCTTGGTATTAGTAGGCCAAGTATTCCTCCGTCACTGGACGAGGCCCGTTCCTGCAGTGGGACATTAATGGGCTGTAAAGAAAAAATAATTTGTGTACAGTCATTGTAAAAGTCCCTGCAACACAGAACGTGATTATTTCAGTGGGAAACGTCTAAAAAACAGAAAGACTCTTAATCTATTCATTGACTGACACAAATAGTCTTATATTTCCAGTTTTCCGCGAACCATTAACCCATTTAGACCGATAATTATTTTTGTAAATATTTTGTAATTTTTTAATAAAACCTTGCTAAAAGATACTTCAGAAACCTAAAAAAAATATTTAAAAAAATATCTAATAAAAGGGGGAGCAGATGGGGGGCGTACCATATATGGTACAGTAGGCTTAAAGGCATGCAAAAATACTTGATTTTTACCAAAGACTCTTATTAGCTTTTTTGTGTGATACATAGTAAAAAATTCTATGTGAACTCAAATATTGCACTTGGACATTGCTTGTGACAATATCAACACCTGGTTCTGTTCTCCTGCTTAGCAGCATTGCCTGCTCAGCCGTCATATCCCGAATAATCAAATATTATTGATTGACGAGGGCAGACTAGGACCAGTTTTTCACGTAGCTTGCTACTGTCAATGATTGTGTTTGCGATACTACGTCCAATGTTTAGCAAGTCCATGTGCCTGCCATCATGTCTATAAAACAACCAACAATTTTGGAAAGACAAATCAATCGATAAGATAAGATAAGATAAGATAAGATAAGATAACGTTTATTTGTGACACAAACAAAAATTAAAAGAAAAATACAATAATATAATTTTAACTTAGCGTCACAAAATGGACTCTGACTCAGCATGTGTTGGTGTAACCAACGCTGATCTTCCGTCAGAGCCGTTTTATGATGACACGAACGCACATAGAACTTCATACGGAACATACATTATTTAAACCTGAAAATTGTTTGAATAACACACACAAAGAATAAAAATAAAAATGAAAGCAGATAAAATAACAAAACTTCAGAAAACAGCGATCAACACATATTAAAAAACAGACTAAAAATTAAAATCAAAATCTTATAAGACACTTGTGTCGTTTCTGTGGCTCTCTTGTTTCTTTTGGTGATCGAATAAAAATTTTTTTAATTTAATTTTAAATGTACTAAAACTCTGCAGGTTCCTTATCGGTGGGGGGATGTTATTCCAGCACTTCGATGCAGCGTAACGGAAACTGCCTCGGAATGAGGCTGTACTGTGCCGCTGCATCGAAAGCTGCATTGAGCACTGTCGAGAGCTACAAGATCGTGAACTAGTCACCCACTCGAGCTTAGAATACAGATAGAAAGGGGTCTTGTAGTTCACAACACCGAAGAGAAGACAGGCTAGATGTAGTTTGCGGCGGTGTTGCATTTTCAGCATTAGATGGTTATTTAGAAATGGCGTAACATGGCTTCTTCGCGGTATATCGAAACAAAAACGAGCACAGGCGTTCTGTACTCGCTGGACAAGTCTCTTCGATTTAGCCAGTAGCCGAGGACCAAAAACTGCGTCTGTATAATTCAGCTTAGACAAGATAAGAGACTCGACAAGTCGTATACGTACGTTCACCCTAATGTGAGGCCTCATTCGATACAATACCTTCAATCTATAATCATAATCGTAAACATAAATCGGTAAAGATTTAGAGGCATGTTCCCCTTTTTACCACGAACTCTGGTTCGCAATAAACGTCAGCTGGAAGAAGCTACTGCCCAAAATACGTATTTGTTTTAGTGGTTAGTAAATCAAACACGTCTTCAGAAAAGAACACAGAAGACCATTCTATCGTATTTCTTACAAGAGAACTGTGATACATTGGTTGCCAAGTCGTAGTCGTTTAGGTCAAAAGATTTGTTGTCTCCAGTTATATTTTATGATGCGTTTTTGCAATGGTTCTTGAGTCTCTCGAGGTTGTTCTGGCTCTTTAGAACGACTAATAGGAGGCATTTCTGTTGGTGCTCGTAGCAAACTTGGTAATAAATGTCTGGGGCATCCTTTTCACCAGAGTCATGATCAGCCAAAGGTATGATCAGGCATTCGAAATATCAAATAAAAAAAAATATATTGACATCTTGCCCTTGATTATCAGCATCATAATCTTCTTTAAGAATTGTAGCAATATCATGAAGGATCAGCGGTCTAGAACTAAATAAACCTTAGATCTGTGTAAGTATAGTTTATGGTAATTTTTGCTTACACATAAACCTACTGTACCACATACGGTACACCTAATTGAGGATTGAATAAACCTAACTCAGTCAAAGTTTTTTATAGTCATAGCATCTATTATACTCTAAGCTTTATAAAAATACTAATAAATAATCAAATTTATAAAAAATAATGTATATATTGCCTTCTTGAAGGCATTGTAAATAATTTCTTCCGTTTCTGCTAGCAAATGTCGATAAAAACACAAAATTACTTGCATTTAAGTTATGTGTATTATAATAAGTGTAAAAGTGTCACTCTGAACTAATTTATATAACTAAATAAAATACGAATATACCCACACAAAAATCACAATAATTTTTCAAAGTTTCTTCCGTTTCTGCTAGCAAATGTCGATAAAAACACAAAATTACTTGCATTTAAGTTATGTGTATTATAATAAGTGTAAAAGTGTCACTCTGAACTAATTTATATAACTAAATAAAATACGAATATACCCACACAAAAATCACAATAATTTTTCAAAGTTACTCGTCTGGCAAGGCGCCTGAAATCGGCGCCAAAAAAAAACGTCCATCTGGCCAAACGCCGGAAAACGGCGTTTTGACAAGGTCAAAACATCGTATTACTTTCTTGCCATTTAGAAAATATTTCTTATTTGTTCTAGTCCTTACGCATTACAAATCGTCTATGCATGATATTTCTAGTCCTCTCATATAAAAATCATTTAATCTATGGAACAAAAGCTATGACAGATTTATTTTTGAATCTGTCAGTCATTTGTTTACGTTAAGCGAGTCGTGTTACGCGTTATATAAACATTGAAGTTTAAATTGTATTTGTGTTTTGTTTGTGATTGTGAGTGGTGTTATGTGAAGTCTAATAAGTGTTCATTGTTATTGTGTTACAACAATGTAATAAAACATTCGTAAGTGGTTTATTTTTCAATACTCGGAAGAGCTATTTTTTTGCAAGGTATGATTTTTGCAAGGTAAAGTTCATATTTTTTTATTTATTATCAAGAATCTTATTAGATTTATACAAAATTCCATTTAGAATGGGAGATAATCGGCTTATAAGAATCTTATTGGACTTATACTAAATTCCAATTAGATTTAAAGAAAATCTGCTTTTTCAAACATTGGTCAGTTTAAAACCCCTGCCTGGCAAAACGCCTGAAATTGGTTGGCCAGATGTGCAATTTTCCGCCATTTTGTCTTGCCAGACGAGTGGATATAGGGTACAGTAGGTCTATATGGGTTAATAATGGTAGAGAAATAAATAGTAGTAAGATGTTTTTATACAACTTGGCTTCTTTACCTAGAATAGAAGCGGCCACAGTTTCTTTTAATAAAAGATTTATTTCATTTCATGCAAAGAACTAGAATAAACAATGTCTGGGAAGTTAATTTTCTTTTTCTATACAGAACAGTCATTTGTATGCTACGGATAGTTTTTCTGACTCTAAGTAAGTGGTTCCAGAGAAATGGGACTTTTTATTGTAAATTATTCGTCCTTGAATGTAAATAAATATGCGCTTAATAATTAATTGCATATTGTAGAAAAACAATGTTCGTTTTATTCAGTTGAATAATTTATTAGTTTATTTGGTTTATGGGCTATTTCGAGTTGAATAATGCGGTTTGTACTTTACAGGATTTATTCTATTTAAGAACACCTTAGTTTAACCTTATGTGATGATTAAAAAAGAGGTAGGTAAATATTAAAGTAATATTGGTAAAATCCGCGTGCTTTGTTTATGTACCACCTTTTACCAGCAAAGAGGGACGGATATAATAATATCTTCCGTGAAACAAATTTCCCTTAACATCATAAAGCAACTACAGCATGCACTACATTTAACATAACCCCACACTGTAAACATAAAACTTATCTAACGGAATTGTATGTAAACAAATTCAAACATCGTAATACACCCGAAAATTGTTGTTTACATAAACTTTTACACAATTCACACGGAGGGGGAACTACGGACTATAAATTTTCATAAAAAACCATTTCGTTTCCTGAAGCTTTCAAACAAATGTTTACACCCCATTGATCACGCACCCCTTCAAAAAGTAGATGTGAGAAATGAGAAAGTTTCGTAATTTTTTTAGGTTCAGGACAAAAGTAAAGAGTTTTTAGTAACTTTTTGTTACATTTTTTTTGTTTATATTATATTGAAAAAATCTTTTGCAGATATCTCATCATCCGTTACAACAAAATGTAAGTAACTCCAGCTATTGAATAAGCCTCTGCAAAAACAGATCTGTTCCCTATTAAAGGAGAAAGCTTTATTTACTAATAATAATACTTCTTATATTCGGCACTGTGGGTCTATTATTAATAACCATGTTTTTTGTAATTTTATAATTGTACATGACTGCTTGTTGCCAGAATAAATAAAATAAATAATACTACATTCAACAAATCGGCTTTTAGTTGGGCTTCTATATGCTTATGTTATCTTGACTTTTTAATGCCTCAAGATGTACTTGAAGCTTTAAAAGCGTTTCATCATCCAATCAAACATTTTTCATCTACAAGACACGAAAAGTTTTTGTGTGTGGAACAGACAAAATTCTTAACGTCTACACGAAGATTTGTCTTGTATGTCGCAGGCACGGTAAATTTTCTTAGCGTGTACAAGCGCCCTAATAAAAGCGAAAATAAGAAACTGTCTAAACCATTAAAAATTAACATCTATTCAATAGACTTTCCAAGACTCGCTAAAATAAATACAAAAACATTTCTTTCAAAATTCATTTAAAAATAAAATCAAAGAAAGTAATCATAACTTTCTTTTCTTAATCCGTTTCATTCTAAAGTCAAGTGAAAAATATTTGAAAAGGCATTTTCGAAGTGTCGGCCAAACGTCTAGCTGAAGAAAGATGGTGATATATATCTTTCCAATAATCAGGAGAGAGGGAACGTTCGCGACGGAAATTGGATCAGAGGCACAAATTAAGTGCAACCCTTAGAAGAGGGATTTTACAGAATACTATTTGATATTTTATACAGTAGACTATAAAGTTCAATTTAGAGCTTTTGTTTTGTTTAAATTTTACTAGTAATATGTATGGATTATATTATTACTATTTCTGCTATTAAAAGCGATTCAGTTAGATTAACTTCTGTGTAAATAATCTTAATTTCCCGATAAAAATATTACGCGAATGTACATTTTTGCGTTTTTAATTGTTACATATTAGTTAAGTGCATTCTTAAAAAGCTTCAATAACTTAAATCAGCCTTATAGCCAAATACCTCTCATCAGTTGCATCCACATTACAAGATCTTCGTTTCATCCCAAGAAAGATGGGCCAGTTTGCGCCTTTCAGAAGACAAGCCTTTGGCCCCAATAGCCGTCACTTCTGTAAGCTACCTCTGACAACTGCCACTTCAATGAAGTAATCTCTTTAGCCAAATTTTTATTTGGTTCTTCACCAATTTACATAGTTGAGAACATGTAATATTTATAAGGTCTTATTTTCAATAATACCTTTGTTTTAAGAACTTTTGTGATCCTAATAAATACTGCTTATGATAATGATATCGTTAAGTTCATAGAAAACCCTTAATATATTGTAATCTGTGTCATTAACCTTATCAAAGAACACTTTCTCCTTTCATAAATTCTAATATATTATTGTTTTCTGAGAGAAAATATTCACCGTACAGTTTACGACAGTCGTAAAAAAGTTCTATTACAGACGAGTAATCAAGTTCGTAGAGTAACTGCCATTATATTCTTGTTTTAGGTGTTTCCGTGAATGGCCACTTCCAAAATAGGACTAGCACTTAATAAGATTAATACAAAATGGTCTTAGTAATGTTATTATTGAAGTAATTGCATTAGAAATGTTTTTTGTTCGAACATAAACTTTCTTTAATGATGTTTGGTTCGATGTGAAAATGTTAGTTGGTGTTACAACTTAGTTTTATAGTCGACATTATTATGGTTTATCGTTGAAAAATTTAGAACTATGTAAGTACAGATAGCGCGCGAGTTGAATGCGGAGCTTAGGAATGCGGTAGTGCTGTGACCTAATTATAAATTATTAATTGACATTGTTTAAATATATCGATAAATTTAAACAATGTTCTAAGTTTAATTTTATTTAGTACACTAGGTTAACATGGTGAAAAAAAACAATATCATAATTATCACATGTTTTAATAATCATTTCACAAAACGGAATAAAAAAATAACACGTGAACTTCAGTATTACTATTAACACAATAACACGGCAAACGTACGATAGTTGACAAGGATGGCACAGCACTACACTGCAGGCGCGTGAGGTGGGGCGTGCGGATAGCGGGGGGAGATGCTCCCGCCCTTTACCTCAGACCCCGACTGCATTCAACTCGCGCGCTATCTGTAGGTAATATTTCTTAGCACGATCGTATAAGAAATTAAAAGATTGACAGGAGAACCAAAATCTTCCTCACTTATTGCTCACACTTTCACACAACGCCATCTAGTCCCAAACTATAAGCAGAGGTTGTACTATGGGTACTAGACATCATTATTCCCCTGCCCTTATCCCAATTTTATTTGGGGTCGGCGGACTATGGGTACTAGACAACGGATAAATATACATAAATACTTTTGTAAAGAAAAGTAAATCAGTAGACAACAATATCTCAAAAATCAAACCAATACATTACATAATAGAACGACCACTAGTACATCTCAAAACACATTCCGTCGCCAACAAAACATTCATTTCAATCAAACATCAACCATCAATATTATGATAACACTTCCTATGCAATACAATTCCATGTACACACTCGTATACAACACTAGGGGGCACAAACACTTCTCTACATTATATTTTATTATTGAATAATATAGAACCATGTAGCTACAGTTTTTCTGTGCGATCGAATCAGAAATGAAGAGACCCGCAAGAGAACCAAAGTACAACAGACACACCATTTAGGTTTGTCGGTTAAAAGAAATTTCACTGAAATTAAGTAACAGGTACGAAACGTCGCCATCTTGTTGCCTTGGCTAGTACCCTAGTACAAGTACTGATTTGGAAAAACAATACATTGCATAAATAGTTGGATTTCCCAGCTCGTGAGCAGAGCAAATCAGTAGATAACAACCCCTAAAAAGCAAACCAATACATTACATAATAGACCGACAACTACATCTCAAAACAGAAATCATACAAACACATTCCGTCGCCAACAAAACATTCATTTCAATCAAACATCAACCATCAATATTATGATAACACTTCCTATGCAATACGATTCCATGTACACACTCGTATACAACACGAGGGTGTACAAACACTTCTCTAGATTATATTTTTTATTGATCACTTGTTGATTTGTTCCGTGATGGATCAATATACGGTCCACTGCGTTTATATTCATAGATGTGTTTTCGATGCTGTATGAATTCTAATGAGGGATATAGTTCAGGTATTTTATGATTGAGTTTTGTTTAATAAGATATGAGGTATAAGAGTGGGGCATTTAATAATATACACAGATATTTAACAAGTGCAGAGCTATTTGGCGTCTTTTGTGCATGGCGAAAATCACGTTAAAGTATTCCGCACTAATTCATACAGCGCTATTCAGTCTATAAATCAACAAAACTTTTATTATATGGGTAGAAAAATACTTTAAAAAAAAATTGGTCTTAAATATGAGAAATAATATTGTACTATTAAATATTAAAAAGAAAATAATTAATGTAAGTTTTATTTAAAAAATAAAAGTTAAAAAAATAAAGTTTACGTAAGTACTTCTACATTAAAAATATCAATAAAAACACCTTTTATGACAATTACATTAAGAAAATGTAATTACCCTATTTCCTTATACGTAAAAGAATAACACTAGAACATAAGGGCTACCTAACAGTCACCTCCAAAGCCAGACGAAGTAATTTGGTCTACCTTTATTACCATTTTTATTTACCAAAAAGAGGTTCTTGAAATTATTTCATGAACCTTATAGATACGTATATAAGGTATATTTTTGAAGTGAAATATTTTATAGAGTTGCAGTTTATAAGTTGGTTAATAGTCAGTCCAAACGTTATGGAGTGTTACCGACTCATATAAAACATAACTGAAAGAGGATTTTCGTTATTACGCACACGTATTTGGTTGGGTACGTGCCAAACGATTTCGAATTTTATTGCCTCATATCACTACAGTGATAGTAACAAATGTCGCTTGCAGATTGAGTTGGTTTATTAAAATTTTTGAATAAACAAAATACAAACAGAATTGTTTAAAGTAAATTTAGCACAACATTTTTTATGTATTAACAATTAATAAATTGAAATAAATAAATAAAATAACGCAATGCAATATTTTTCATTTTTTTATTTGCCTTGTAAATGTTGAGCGAATGGAGTTGCATGACATGACGTACACGTGACGTAATATGAAACGACCTAAATGGTTACTGATAGAATTACCCATCTGTTCATTGTTTGGTAAGACACCTCGGGATTTTCAAAAGGCATTGCTTAACTATTCTTTTATTTGATTATCGCTATACCGAAATAATCGATGTAACTAAGTTTGGTCAGATAAAAACGGGACGACTTTAATACTTCGTGATCATAAACAGTCTACGTTGGCGTTCAAATCTGAAAGGCTGCGAATCCTGTTATTGATTTCAGTCCTTCAAACTGTAGACTTTCAAATGTCAAAACTTCACATGGTAAATATTGCCATGCCACTTTACATATATGAGACAATACACGAAGAAGTTACGTCATGCAACTTGACGTTTCCTTTAGAAATCAATAACAAAGGTTCTTCTTCTTATCTTCTTCTCCTCCTTTTCGGGGACCCTCCAGGGTGCACTTCGACCCCATCGGATCTTTTGTGCTGGTCCTCCGTTCACCACCCCACAGCTTCTTCAATCACCTTCGCAAAGGAACAAAAGATAAGTAAGCCTAGCGGCAGATTGTCGAAGTCACTAGGGGTAGGACATAACAAAGGTTACAGTTGAATGTTTTAAAATTCCTAAATTTTTTTGAATGGATTTTGATGAAATTTGAAACATAGGTAGTTTAAGGTATAAAGTAACACTTTACTTATACAACGCGGGTAAAGCAGCGGCCATTAGCTACTGTAAAATAAATTAAGAGAATTAACACACCCTCTTTCTCTTTGCCTGCCCTTATCCCATTTACTTGGGGTCGGCGCAAATGGTTTTCTCCTTCCATACTTTCCTGTCAGCCGTCATATCATTATTCACTCCCTTTTCTTTCATATCCTCTCTAACACAGTCCATCCATCTTTTCTTCGGCCTTCCTCTTCCTTTCCATCCATCAACATTTATATTCATTACTCTCCTAGTTACATGGTTTTCATCCCTTCTCATTACATGCCCATACCAAGATAAACGGTTTCCTTTCATCTTTTCAGTTACTGGCGTTACTTTCATACTTCCTCGAATATACTCATTTCTTACCTTATCCATCCTTGTCACACCACACATCCACCTTAACATTCTCATCTCAGCCACATGTACTCTTCTTTCATCCGCCTTCCTTGTGGCCCAACATTCCGACCCATACAAGACGACAGGTCTTATGACGGCTTTGTATATTTTTCCCTTCAGTTTAAGAGGCATCCGTGGGTCGCACGTTGTTCCTGTAACCTGTCGCCATTTCATCCAACCTGAGTTGATCCGGCGCGTAATTACTCTATCCATTTCCCCATCTCCTTGAATGAGTGACCCAAGGTACCGGAAATCGGAACAGATCGGTAAGGGTGTTCCGGCAAGAGTTATGGGTATGGGATCGGAGAGACCGCCGAAATCACAAAACATGTATTCAGTCTTGCTTCTGCTCAATTTCATGCCTACTTTCTCCAATCTTTCCCACCATACATTCAATCTGATCTGGACTTCAACGGCACTCTCGGCAATCAAAACAATGTCGTCGGCAAACAGCATACACCATGGAGCCTCTTCCTGTATATCCGACGTCAAAACATCCATTACTAACACGAAGAGGTAAGGGCTAAGAGCTGACCCTTGGTGTACACCTACATCCACATTGAAAGTGCAAGTATCGCCTACTGTGGTTCGGACTAGAGTACTACAACGCCTATACATTGCTCGGATCACTTGCACATATTTTGCAGGCACACATTTCTCCTTAAGGGCCCACCATACAACCTCACGGGGTATTCGATCAAATGCCTTCTCGAGATCGACGAAGACCATGTGCAAGTTCTTGTGTGCACTTCTATATTTTTCGCACAGCTGGCGTACAGCAAAAATGGCATCCGTCGTACCCCGACCAGGCATAAAACCGAATTGGTTTTCCGTAACATTACTCTCCTCTCTTATTCGTCTTTCAACAACTTAAGAGAATTAACACACCAATAAATATAAATCAAACAAAACGTTGGTAACTTCGAGCTAATGTACAAAACTTATACTACCCTACTTTTCTGAAGCTCCACCTGAGTTCTGTAAACCGCCCTGTACCGATATAATCCAGTAAACAAGCTAACACGTAACCGGATCGATCTCGTTTGAACTGGATTACCGCGATGGCCGCGCTGCGACTACGACAAATTGACTTACATAGCACCTACAAACACGATACAATACAGAGTAGAGGTAGTTCAGAGAATTCATATTGCAAAGGTTTTAAAAAGGAACATTGTATTCCAAAAAAAATATATAATACATTACGTGGTTACTGTAAAAGTTTTTCTGCCGTCCCATCACGAACTAAAAAGTTTGGCAACTCTTTCTTATGCCGAACAATAAATATGGGAAACAAACTTCCTGTGTACGTGTTTTCTACTTGCTTCATTTGGCGTAGTCTGGAGAAGTACGTCGTAAGATCGGCTTAATGCTGGAGACGGACTTGTTCTTTGACTGCAATCATGTTGAAATGTTTAATTTCAGGTCTTTGCCGCGTCGTCACTATCGAGAAAGAATGTAACGAAGTAAAATAATATGATGTTGATTTTAAAAAAATACAAAAATACAAATCTTTCGTCTATTTTTCTAATTTAGTGATTCATGGTCGTTTTAATTAGCATGCTTATAACTTAATTATCTGTACCTATTTCTATGTCTAACCGCTAGTTATATTAGTATAGACAATCAATAGGAGGATCCACATACAAATGTCCTAAATAATTAATTATCCTTAATATCGATGTTTCTGCGTCTGTTAAATAGATAATAGGTACCGGACATAATCAGATTATAAATACGTATTTCTGAAATTGCCTCTGTAATATCATTACTCTATAATTGATTTCAATAGTACGAGGTGCATGTCCGCGCCCATGTAACGGTGTCCAAGCAATTTGTACCCCAATGTACATTGCAGGTACTGAGTATTATCCAGTATATGCTATATAGCGAGCAAATTACGTGTCGTGAATATCAATGGCGTCTTTGCATTGACGTAGCATTTTTAAAACATTCATGTATAGAAAATAGACTGCGCGGTTTTCAGTCTTTTTAGTTTGGTGTTGATCGACGAAGTTCGTGTCATGAATTATATTCTATTTTGCTGTAAGTTGAATTTAAATGTGAATGTTAGTGAAGTGGAGATAGATATGGTATATTACTCGATGTCATAACTGCGTGGTTTGTAGCAGGCTTTAAGTAACTTGTTTTTATTTTTGGGTTAGTGCCCTATAAATCTGAATAGATTTTTATAGCTTGATTGTTTTCAAAACCTATAGAGTAGACTTGCTAGTGCCAGAACCGCCCAGAAGGGTTAATCCCGTATTGTCTAGTATTCTTGACCACGAACCATTCGACTGTGGAGGGGCTGTTCTGAGATTTATTACAGACTAGCGACCAGCTTCGGCTCCGAACGGGCACCTAATACAGAATGTCGTTAAACAACGTTTAAGTACAACTTCATTAGCCGAATTGATATGGGTTTCTCTACTATATTATGCATGTATTATACATATAAACCTTCTTCTTGAATCAGTCTATTTATTAAATAAACCGCATTAAAATACGATACATAGTTTTAAAGATATATATAGCTATATCTTTACGAAATAAAAAAAAACGAAAAATTAAATCCTATACCAATCCGTCTGCCCAGCGTGGTATTAGTAGGCCAAGTATCCCTCCATCACGGGAGGAGGCTCGTCCCTGCAGTTGGACATTAATGGGCTGTTATGAAAAGTCAACTTTGGACACAAGGATAAAGAAAGAAAGAAAGAAAGAAAATAATTTATTTTGTTGCAAACAATATACAGTAACTAATTATCAATTAACAAGATATTACAATAATGCACACAAAATAGGCTAATATCAGCGCTGTAGTGTCATAGACACTACAGCGCTGATATTCTGTTAGGCCCTTATACAGAAGGTATTCTGAATCATGCGGAGCAGCGGAAGGTTGTATAAATAAATAGATATAATGACATAATAATAAAGAAAATAATAATAAAAAGATATATTAAATAAATACTTTAAAAATAAAATAATAATTTTATTTAAGATACCAGTAGTTGCCTTTTTTTAAAGTGAACTTTAACACTGTAACCTGTTTGATGGACAAAAACCGCCTACATAATTTTCGTATTACGCAGTAAATTCATTTTAATCTTATTAAGTTCTATCCTAATTAAAGACGCCTGTAATAGTCTAAGTCTATAAAGTTTAAGATAATTGCAAAGGGTAACCCGATTTGAAATGTTAACTTTATACTAAGTTTAAACAAAGGGCCGGCCGCCTAGCTTTATTTTCTTTGAACCTAATAATTACTTTATAAAAAAATTTAATTGCGTTTTAAGATTAAATACATTACTGAGATAAAGTATATTGTTTTATCTTTGTTAAAAATATTATAACCGCCCATTAAAGTCCCAATGCAGGGACGGGCCTCCTCCCGTGACTGAGGTATACTTGGCCTACTAATACCATGCTAGCTAGACGGATTGGTATAGGGTTTAATTTAAAGTTTTCCTTCTTTTTATTTCGTAAAGATAATATTTCTGGCTAGTCCCTTAATCGGTTTTTACGACACCCATGGGATGAGATGGGGTTGTGACATTTGTATTCTTACTCCGTTACCACACGGTTAGCTATAGTATAATTACTTAGTGTTGTTAAATATAAAAATGTAAATCACTTATTGCTGATGTTTGCTGAAGTATTGGACATTAGAAATCAATTTCGTTTTCGCCAGGAGCTCTCAGAGACGATTCAATATGCGCAATCATTATGCTAAGGCTGGTCAAAGAAGATGTGGTGCCTAAAAGCTTCCGTGGCGCTTTTTTCTATAAGATCAGCAGATGGACTGACCAGGTTATTGTGGTTCGAAAAGTATCAGTGTAGCAGATATGTAAATCCAAGTGCCATTACTGAGAAGTTTGCAATGAGGTTTTACATGTTGGTGAAGTGACAATGTGGACCAACTAAATTAATACCAACATAATAAATTTCTTAAGTCAGCGCTAGGGGAGGTTAGTCATTGCTTATTTTGTTTTCACCACTAACGAAACTGCGTGCTCTGCTAGTGACCGTTAACCTACTATTAACAAAGCACCTGATCTAAAATACAAAAAGTGTGTTACATTCCTTTTTATTCTCTCATTTTTATTACAAAAAGATGATTAAATATGTAAAAGTGTGACATGAACCACGACCTTTCATTATTCGAGCACCATATACAAGTCAACACTTACTGAATGCTTGAAAAGATCTTTTGTGACCTCCAAACTGCGCCACAGGCTGTTCTCTATGATGGAATTTTTAATAACAGGGAACGAGTACGTCGTTTTATGTTATGACAATTTTCGTAAATTGCGGTAGCACAATAGACTTTTGGAGTTAAATTGAGGCGTTTTAATTGACTATGAAATTATAATGTGGTTGTCGGTAATTCTTACTTTTTTCATGTGGTTATTATTTTTTAATGAAATATTGTATGTTTTTTTGCAACTTTAATGAAAATATTAACTTTAAAACTTTTGAGTTTCATTTTATTATTATAATAATATTATCGGGTATTAACGCGTATAGATTTTAGGTAAACACTTTAATTATTTACTTTGAGCCGCTCGACGTTTCGGCCAGGTTACACCAGCCATGATCACAAGTAGACTTTAACACGTTCACTGCGTTACGGGGTTTTTTGAACCTCGTGCAGTGCCGTCATTCAGTGCGGACGAAAAAAACAAGAGTATACTCGCTGGTGCGGGAGCTGTATCTATGAAATTATTTACTGTATGAGAGAGATAAATATATATTTTTCATCTACGCTTATTAAAGAAACAGTTAAAATTATAAAATTATACGGGGTCTTACAAACCCCGTTACGACCAGAGAACAAAAATTACCTTCCAGTGCGATACGGGGTTCAAAAATCCCGTATTAATTATTGTGCTCCCGTACGGGGTAGTGAGCTCATTACCATTAGTGTTGTTATTAGCGCAAGACGTAGTGTTTAACTATCGATAATGAAGCGATCGCGACGTACGTTAGAACTGTCAAATATTCAAAAGGATGATGAAATTCCGTCGTCTCCAAGTTTATCCCAACGGCAGTCTGCAGCCTCAACAATTTACTGCAAGGTTTTTCAGCGGCATCAGCAACGCGCAACAGATGAGATGATATTATCACTAGTCCTAGTACTAGTCATATCTATCACTAGCTACGTAATGTTGATGTGAATTTTTCTAGTTGTTCAAAGAATAAAAAACCAAGATCACAATTTTGGACAATGTTACTACTACTAAACAAGCGGATGCAAATTTTAAGTCAATTGATCTCTGTCAAAGTTCCCAATTGCCGTTGAGGTCGGATGAAAATGTTTTAAAACCAACATGCTCAAAAAATGTAATTTTGGACCATCGATCCTCTCCTCCCTAAGTTCTTGAATAAAGTTCCTAAGCCGAAATAAATATTTCTAATTAAAAATTATCGTTTGTCTTATTTCCCAACACTATGAATTTATCGACATAATTGAGCTCTGTGCGTTACGGGGCAGTAGAATCCCGTATTTTATTATATCAGGTGCGGTACGGGGTTTCCCAGACCCCAAACAATTGGTTTTCTTTGTATTTTCATGATTTTATGTCAAATCTACTGGCGAAAAGACTATAACATAGCCCAGTTCATAATCTATCAGACTATAAAATAAAACAAAACCAAATATAAATTTTCAATAAGTTAATGATTAAAAAAGCAATAAGGGTGTACGGGGCACTTTTATACCCGTAACGCACTATGAAGGTAACACTTCACGGGGCTCATTATATCTCGTAACGCACTCAAATTCGAGACGGTTTTTGAGATCCCGCAGTGAACGTGTTAATGAAAATATCTTACTAAACATTTCTCAGGTCCGTCCTTTAAACAGGTGCGATGATTCAGTGCTATTCTATTTCCAAGGAAACAAGAATTTGGCGTTGTCTGAAGAACCAAAAAATAAACCTGGGTGATTATCTAGACAGTTGTATAACTTCTCGTGGTCTGGCTTGCCGACATCGATCATTCCATCCAATGACTTTATTAATTCATTCATAATTTATCTACCGTACGATTCTGAGCGAGCGAAAACAACACATACACGTGAATCCCGATGAATATAATTTTGAAAATCAATTGCATATTGCAATTCATTCAATTTGTCGATACAACTACAGAATGTCACTGGAACAAAAACGTGTCATAATCTGTGAAATTGGTTTTATTTCACACAAATTATTTCGGTCGAAATATTCACAAATATAAAGGTTTAAATACATTGTGATGGAAACAATGGGTGAATGCGACAAATTGGAATAAATGTGGCCTATTTATATCATTGGTTCATGGGTTTATGATTGGATTACGTCGTAAAAGCGCCATGTAATTCTTTGTGTGTGAAACTCAAGTTCCTCCTTTGAGTTAATTATGCATGATTATTTTGGTAATTATTAAAGGTCTCTGGGTCGGACTGGATGCGGAAAGCGCAGGACCGAGTTCTGTGGCGCGTGTTGGGAGAGGCCTATGTCCAGCAGTGGACAGCAATAGGCTAGTTGATTGATTGATTTTGGTTAATATTTAACAATATTACAAATGTTGAGGAATTTGCTTTTCTCATGTTTTTAAAGAAAGTGTACTCTGTGACAAAATAATGATAAAATAATCATAATGTTCCTCACACTGTTTAGACCTAAACTAGGCTGACTTGTTCTAGGCATCAACATACTTTTAGTCTATACTTTTTTGCTAAACCATGCATATTTTTCATAGAAAATACCCAAACTAATATATACATTTATGTTCAAGCAAAAGTAGATTGAGAAGAGTGACCCAAATCGAAGCCGAAACCCGTGCGTTGCAACCACATCTATAACCGCTACACCACAGGGTCATCACATTGTCAGACATAAACATCATTATTGTAGTGACCGCAGAAGGTATTCCGAGATAAAATTCCTTTAATTCCATTAAGGATTCTTATTAAACAATATTAAATGAAGTAATTAAGTGTAGCGTCATCTAGCGACTTACTCAAGCGAACACCTACACTATCTCAGTACCCCCACAATTAACAGATGTTGCCACTATACGTCCTGAATCGCGATATCAATAGTAAAGGTCATGCTTTACTCTGGTAAATATACATATTCTATCATCCTTAAAGAAATTCAAACTACTCAATACCATGCGCAAAAAATGTAAGTAAACATGAACATACCTATATCAAAGTGGTATCGATTTTTGTTCTAGGTTACTTGTAGATAACTTTATCATTAAAACGGAAGCAGCAGACGAGTTCTACCATTTATCCTTCTTACATTAAATACAAAAGAACACATACCTGCATGCGTCTCGAATGGAGTCAATTAAAGATGGTGACATACTAAACGTATCGTACCAGGAATGCATCTCAGTGCAAGAAATTATTTAAAACAGCTACATATTAAGAAAACTTGCTTCAAGAAATAGACGAGTTTATTATGAATCAAGTTTTACAATTTCAGATATTTAGAATATGATCATTTCTAACTTTGTGAATATTTGTGTGTGTGTTTATGTGTGTGCATTCACAATTGAGCTAGGATATACTTTGTGTCCGTTAATTTCATGACTGCATGAATTAAATAAATAAATGAATAGTCATCTCTACACAGCGCCATCTGTTTTCAAAGTAAGAACAGGTAACAGAACAACCCGGATATTAGTATTTTTTTTTGCAAATACATACATATTATACATAGAATATAGAAACACTCAGACTCAAATAATCATGTTCATGCACACAAATATTTGCATTAAGCGGGAATCGAACCCGAGACCTCTGCGAACCAGTCATGTTATAACCACTACGCCACAGAGATCGTTTAACTTTGACGTGTCAAAGTGTTTGTGACCGAGGAAAGAATCCCTAGTGCCAGAGTTGTCTTTAGAAAACCTTTTTGACATGTTTTATTAATTACATTTGATTATTAGTAAATAAGAACTCAGTGTGCTTCATTCTTAACAATACGGTATTACCTCGTAATACGAAAATATTTTTGTTTGATGTTTGTTATACTTAATGTTGATTCCCCTTTCTCCATCTGTCCGTTTATTTGATATATAGAGGTTTTATTAATATTTTCCTCCTGTTCCCTTTGTGTGCTTTCACATAGCAAAGGTAGTATAATATTATTATTTGTTTACCTACTAGATATACATTATTATTATAACACTATGGGTATATTTTTGGCTGTATTTATCTAAATACAAAAACTGAAATTAGTATTATTTTTCTTAGTTGGCTATTAGGACACCAATGGGATGAGTTGAGGTGTCATCACACATTAAATTTCATCATAAATATCCTACAGCAGGGATGGGCCTCCTCCCGTGACGAAGGGATAGGTACTTGGTCTACTAATACCACGATGGCCTGACGGATTGGTATAGGGTTTAATTTCAAGCTTTCCTTCTTTTTATTTTGTAAAGATAATATTGACGGATAGTCCCTTAGTCGGTTTTTACGACACCCATGGGATGAAATGGGGTGATGTATTGTATTCTTACTCCGTCACCATACATTAAGTAGTTTAGTTAATGAAAATTGACAGTTGACGCCATTACAATAATGGCAAACAAAAGTATTACGTGTTTTGTTTATTTACTAAACATAGTACACAGACTGTTGCGATACAAACATTTTCAGCTGAATAAACAATTGCAAGGTTTAATATCAAGTGTTTTACAGTTAACTATGGTTAATCGGTTAAATTGTAATTGTTAATTAGCTATGGCAATGGCACGTTTATACATACATACATACATAAACTCACGCCTTATCCCGGCCGGGGTAGGCAGAGACGACAGAACGCCACTTGTCACGATCCTGGCAAACAGATTCGGCCTCGTCCACATTCATTAAGCGAGTCATACATGCGCGTCGGTTACGAGTGCTCTTTATTTGGCCCTTCTCCAATATACACCACATGTTTTCCGGGGCCTACCGGCACCGACTCGCCCTTTCACACTAGCCTTGTATACTTGTTTCGTCAGACGCTCATCATTCACGTATTCATTACGTTTATCTTGTTTTTAAATTAATACAACGCCATTTGGTCCGAAAATAATGTTAGGCAATGTTTCTTAAAAACATAGAATATGACATAAAAGCGTAATTGCATAACTAACTAAAGGTGAATACAACATGAAATAATAAGCTCTTATAAATCATAATATGAAGTAATTTTTTATTGTTTTTACTCGCTAGTGATAGCAGTATAACGACCTCTGCACAAGGAACACCTTTATTAATGTAGCCCCTAGTTCTCGCTCCCAAAAGTCCCTTCGATTTGCTGTAGGACGTTTAGTAAGCCAAGTAGCCATCACGTCCCTGGTGAACGCCTTTCAGTTAAGTATGTTATTAACAGACTGTCTTGAATGGCATAATACATAAATATTTTACACTAGCTGACCCGTGCCCACTTCGTTGGGCGGCGAAAAAAACGCAACCCTTTTTAAACATATTTCATTACTGCTCCACGTCTATTTGTCATAGCGTGATACTACATAGCCTATGACACTTCCCAATAAACTATTTAACACAGAAATATTTTTTTAAATCGGTTCATTAGATCCAGAGATTACCCCCTACAACGTCACAAACACAAAAAGTGTTTGTGACGTTGTAGGGGGTAATCTCTTTAGCTCTTTATAATATTAGTATAGATTAAATCAAAACTTTTGCTTAAACCCAATAGTAACACAAAGTGTTTAAATCAAATGTCGGCAGAAATTATTCCCAAGTAAAACTTGTTGTACATAATTTATTAACGCAATTAAATAAACAATGAGGTGGTTGAAACAACAATACCCTGCATACAATATCGAATTCATGATTAAAGACGTAATATCAACATGGCCCAGTGTTTTGTTACTACAGAAGAAAGGATCCCAACAATAGGGGAGTTTGTATTAGCCAAGATTACCTCACGAGGTTCGTGTATCAAAGGGTTGTGTTAACTTCACTTACAAAGGGAGACTCTAATATTCTTCAGGCAGTTAGGGTTTCATAAAATCAGGTACTTTGTTGCTGCCTAGACTGCTTTTGAATATTATATAATATTACAAATTAATTTTTAAGCTTTATTTTACGGAGACGGAGTAAGAATACAATATGTCACCACCCCATCTCATACCATGGGACTGTCCGTGAATATTATCTTTACGAAATAAAAAGAAGGAAAACTTGAAATTATACCCTATACCAATCCGTCTGGCCAACGTGGTATTAGTAGGCCAAGTATCCCTCCGTCACGGGAGAGCCTGACCCTGCAGTGGGACATTAATGGGCTATTATAATTTTATAAATTTCGTGAGTACGATTAAATACTGACTTGATTGATTTAAATAGTTGACTGCCTAGGTGGCGCGATGGTCGTGGCAGTGGCTGCCGAGCACGAGTTCTCGGGTTTGTTATTCTGTCTGGATGTTCTTTGTGTCCGTTAGAATAATGTTTGTATAAATCTCCGCGAGGCATGATTCCTAGTGAGGTAGTTGTCTTTAAAAAAATTACAAGCTAAAAAAAATGGCAAAATGTTTCTTTTTTTATCGTCTTAGCTTACAAAAAAGTTAATCTTTTTATAAAAAATGCGCAACCCTAAAACAGCTGGGGGCGAAAAACTCCCTCAAAATATCGCATTACTAAGATTGGGTTTCTTAGAATCAACAGCTACCGGCGGTCATGAAGCCGTTCAACATTGAGGCGGAACTCTAAGAAATATTAAATAGTTGGAGAATTATCGTAAACGTTGTGTTCGTATCAAATATTCTTGGGATGAGCCTAATAAAGTCCTTAGTACTGACTTGTCTTAAAAACAGCATGTTGTGTGCTAAATTAAATATGTTTTGTGATGTAAGTTTTTGAACATGTTTGGTGAAAGTTTGGGTTGCTTGGCGAGTTTAAAAATGTCATCAAAATATCACATCACGTCATTGCTTTATTCATCTTGTAGTTACAATAAAACCTGACTTAGGACAAAGTTTATCTGTGACAAAAAATGGACACGGTATTCTATCCTGTCCATTTTTTAGATATTAATAAATAGGCCAGATAAAGGAATTATAAAATAAACGAATAAATTGTAACAATAACAACTCTAATTAAAAAACTTTTTTTGATTACTTGTGAAAGTTATGCCTATTTAGATTTAAAAACAAACGAACATCCAAAAATATCGTAGGACCATGACCTTTAAAGGTCGATCCATAGATTGTTTGTTGTTACCGGAGATATTAAAAATAAAAAAATTTCGTATGGAGTTATTCAGCTCCACTGCTTCAACTTTATGGCTGACTGAGTATTGTTTATAATAAAGATTAAAAGGTTGGAACCTAGTATCTACGGAGTTTGACGTGCCTGGATAAAGCGTAAATCATTTCTGTGACACAACAATTACGCTCTGTTCATGTAACTTAGACAGACTGTGCTTAACATGCTTAATATCAACTTAAATTAGTAAAAGTAAAAGAGAAGTAATTGCAATGTCAGCAGTTATTCCTATTGATATGTGTTAGTACAATAACCAACACTGATTTAAAAAATCAGGAGCTTTTTCGCAGTATAATAATTTAAATAGATGTTTAAATACAAAAATAAATATAACAGTAAAGTATAGTTTTTTATCAATGCCATAAAGGGGAATTTTGCTCATTACTTTTGAAGTGATTAGAGGTAGACAAACTGCAACATTATAACTCAGTAAACAACAGGTGCTCTTATTATGCCATAGCAAAAAAATATAAAGCCTACATTTTTCTTAAATGAGACATTATAAAATATTTCCCCGTTCGCCTCTTCACGTGAGCTAATTGGCTGCAATAACAAAAAGTAGCAATAATTCGAGACGCATTTTTCGTCTAATCGTCGCAATGGACCATTTAGTTAGTCGCACGGTTAACTTATGTGCGGGGGGTTAATCGCGGGTGTAATTTCAAATGATGCCGACATAGGCGTGGCATTCCGGAATAATCCTGAGGGGATCTATTTTGGTAGTAGTAGTAAAATGTCGTGGAATATCTTAGGCGCTTTATGTAGTAGGCTTAGCTTCTTTATCCAAGTTAATTAAATAATTTATTGTTACGAATTAAGCAGGATAGTAATTATTATTTAGGCAACTAGTTACGATGTTTTAGTTAGTGTCATATGTGATTTTGTGTGACGCATGTGTTGATTATTTGTTTAATAATTATTTGCATATTTGTCATAAGTGTAACTAGGAACCACAAAGCGTCTATTTGATTATTGGTTTTTTATTTTAGCCATAAAAATCTTATTATTTAATAAAACTATTCGCTTTCTTTTGTTGTTATTATTTCTATAAAACTTATTGCAAAAACTAAGAAAGTAAATAGACTAAAATAATATTCCACGGACAAAATAACTAGCACAGGAAAAATTATTTATAAAAACAGTACAAAAAAAAATACAGCGATAGCTGATAATATCAACACAGATATTATATCGCTCGCTTAGATAATACTCCACCAGTTCGTTGTCCGTTACGGCATCTGTCGGAAATACTTCCATCATCAAAGTACATCGCTTATTCCGTCAGTGACCGCGGCACCCTCACACCAAATACTTGAAATAACTTTAAATATACACATAATTGAAACAGATTGGCTTAAGTAACCCCTACTTAACAGCTTAACACGACGAGGAAAGAAAAAATGTGAATCACACTTTATTGCAAACGATGTGTTCCAAGGAGGTTTTTATATCTTGCATTTAATACATTACTATAGATAGTGTGACCACAGGAGCTGTGCACCCCCTGAGGTATGCGCGGCGAGGTGGGGGACGAAGAAAAAATAGGTGTCCGTTATGGTAGCGTACACGTGATAGTTCTGATAGAAAGGGAACTTTTCTTTTGATAAATTCTTTATGTAAAAATAATACGTGAAATTCTGACTGAATTAGTGTAGGTAAATGCTTTATGCGAATTCACAGTGGAATATGTCAAAAATCCATCTTAATTTATGTTCATAGTACTGGTACAGATAATATGCTCACAAGTGATTTTAATATCTCGAGAACTACAAAACATAGGTACAGTAATTCTGTTAATACAGTAGAAATAACGCCTGTGTAACACTTTATTTCAATACAAAATTCAATATTATCGGAGATATTAAAGGTTCTTAGGGGCCGGGCTTGAGTTATTTCATTACGCCATAATATTAAAACTACAACACCTATTTTTTTAAATGTAGGTACAGTCTGTCTATAAAGTCCTGACAAAAAATTAGGGCGCCACTGTGCTACACGTAGCAACCCTATTTATTCTGAGTTTTAAAAACAATTATGTTCAAATAACACTACACTATTATAGCACTTATAATACTAGGGCATTTCTTGTAGGTAAGCCTATTGCATTTAAAGGTTTGCGTAGAACTTCAAGACTACAATTAAAATCCATCTCAGTTCTAGCTATCATCTGCAATTTTCTGAGGGTTGGAACCCGAAATTTTACATAAGTTATGTAAATTGAACATTTGATTATACCTACAATAGGCATAACTAGAAACAAAATACAGGTAAAAGAAGAAAAATGTTATATACCTCTTTTTTACTGTCGAACATAATTGTATTTTGTGGGGGAGATCAGAAATATAGAAACATACATTTCTTTTTTTGGCCGGCCTTGCCTGTGTTTACCAGGAGTTTCAAGCTTTTCATTATTTTTAAATCTGTTAAGTATTTTTAAATTTAGTAATTCTAATGGAATGGAAAGAATAACTACAATACCTAACTAAAATTTATTCAGTGTTAAATATTAAGCAACAAGATATCATTTAACATGGATTTACTAAGAGCTTAATGATATAAAATTTAGTAAAATATTGCAATCAATTATTTTTTGTAGACAGACCAGTCGATGCGAAAAACCGTAATATAGACATAAAGCAATTAATTCAAATTCAAATTGGGATAAATCTTGACTGAATTATACTAATGCAACTGATAATGTATCAACAGAAATGGTCGTACTGCATTTTTCTTACTTACAATGAATATCTAACCTAAAAATGTGCTATGTACAAAATGCCTGTTTTTGGTCTCTAGATCTCAAATGGAGTGAATTTATTACTTGAGACAGATTACGAAAAACAGTAACACGATTACGTACCCATTAAAGTTGCAGTTCGCCCATAAACATCATCCAAATCGCATAAAAGTTGACCAGAATTGTGCTCCGCTAAACATCGCCTTATAACTTTAAAAATCACTTCCCGCGAGCCACTTTGATTTACTCTACTCATTGTTTACATTGTTCTTCGTAAGTCAGTATTAGTTTATTGTAGATTAATGAACTAATAAAAAACCCAAATTTGACGACTTTATAGACATATCTGTACACTTACTTAGTTGATCACAATGTAACCCAAATATACTCATATTTTATTAAAAATATGCAGGTGATAAATAAGAACTCATCCCTTACTCATAAACGCCTCTTAAATGTAATCACTGTTTAGCGGGATTATTATTTGTAAAATCAAACTTATACCAAACAAAACCGTAAGAATTTAAGGTAATCAATTAACTAAATTTAAGAGGCGTTTATGAGTAAGGGGGTAATCTGTATAAAGTAATTCCTAGGAATACTGTAGTGTTAATGATTTCTAATTCCTCATCATTAATCTTAACAATTGGATTTTTTTTATTTTTATCTATGCAGAGTTTTTTGGTATAGTAAACAACTCAATATAGATCTTGTGTATGCTACCATAACGGACACCTACCTGCCGTCACGAGTTTTGACAGCAGTGTCATAACAATTCGAACATTATATTTTTCTTTAAGAATTTCATGTTCTTAGAGTATTTGATACATTCCGCTAGATGTCATTTTTCTCAAAGTTACATTATAAAAACACAAATAATGTTCCTATTTACGCTTAAAACTATACAATAATGTAAATGCTTTCTTGGAGTTTTAAAAATGACTGTCTTTTAATAGAAAACTGCTACTGCCGCTCTTTTATAGACCCGTACCAGCCAAATAAAAAAAAGAACTAGGACTGCCGAGAACTTCAGTAAGCTCTCTACTATCACGAATGTCCAAAACGGCATTGTTAGGTTCCTACCAAATTTGGATAGGTAGAGGACGGAACATGGCAGACAGTGAAGGTGACCGCTAACGCGTTGTAAGGGGGCCTCCTTAAACCTACATCTGGGTCGTAAGTCCCAGACGCTGTTACGCCAGTGTTTCGCCCTCTATCACGCGATGGACCCGGCACCCGCACGGAGAATCCATGGAATGCTAAGATTAGGTCTTATCTTAGATTTAAAAAATTCCATAATTTTTAATCAATATTTCCATAAAATTCTCTCATAATTATTCATTTTGAAAGTTTCGTGACATGTATAAATAATTACAAAATTTAATTGACAACGGGTCTGGACCACGTAGAGCTTTCGAAGGTTTAGTCCTTGTAAGGTTAAGCGTTTAATTACCTTGACAAGTTTCACCTTCATTCACCTTGCAATATGAACTATTTAATTGTTATTTAGCATCAGGTAGGTATTAGTCTTTTGATGATATTAGAAAAATATTCAAAAATTATTTTTTTAAATATTCTTATATTATTTATAAATATACGTGTGGTGACGGAGTAAGAATACATTATGTCACCACCCCATCTCATCCCATGGGTGTCGTAAAAACCGACTAAGGGACTATCCGTCAATATTATCTTTACGAATTAAAAAGGAAGGAAAACTTGAAATTACACCCTATACCAATCCGTCTGGCCAGGGTGGTATTAGTAGGCCAAGTATGCCTCCGTCCTTGGAGTAGGCCCGTCCCTGCAGTGGGACATTAAAGGGCTGTTATGATAATTCGTCTTGTGATGACTTAGGAATAGGTATATAAAGTAACTAACACATGTCTTGGTTTAATACCAAAGGAAGACATGAAATACTGTATAATATTTCACTGCTCCTTCTTAAATTAAAATTTGTGTGGGTGGCAAAACGAACATCTATGCGTGTTTAGAAAAATCTGCAACAGTATACTGTACGACAAAGGATGAGCAGACCCCTCACAAGGTGGATGGTCGACCTGATCAAGGCGGAGGGAAACCGATGTATGAGGTAGGTACAGGGTTGTGTAAAGTGAAAATATTTGAAGAAGGCCTGTGCCTAACATTGGATGTCTATTGGCTTATAATAATCATATTTATGATGGTTTTTTTTTGCATATTGGAGAAAGGCCAAATAAAGAGCACTCGTAACCGACCCGCATGTATGACTCGCTTAATGAATGTGGACGAGGCCCTATCTGTATGCCAGGAGCGTGACAAGTGGCATTCTGTCGTCTCTGGCTACCCCGGGCGGGATAAGGCGTGAATTTATGTATGTATTTATGTATGATGGTTTAACTTAATCATAATACCAAATTCTATATCAATTTTGAAAATACCAAACATTTTATCAAGGTCACACAAGGTTAATCAATACAGTTAAATAAAGATAAATCACGTTAGAGGTTTAATGTTGTCTAGACTTCATATCAATAGTATTGCGATTTATTGTCTTGTGATACAGTAGAGATACTGCACATAAAAGTAAATTAATTGTATTTTATTTTCTTTTATCTGCCGTTTAATGTCCCACTGCTATTGCGGTATTCTTCTTTTGATAGAAGGTAATTGGCCTAGTAAGAAGGTAACTAGAAGGTAATTGGGTGACGGAGTAAGAATACAATATGTCACTACCCCATCACATCCCATGGGTGTCGTAAAAACCGACTGAGGGACTATCCGTGAATATTATCTTAACGAAATAAAAGAAGGAAATTTAAAATTAAACCCTCTATCAATCCGTCTGGCCAGCGTGGTATTAGTAGGCCAAGTATCCCTCCGTCACTGGAGGAGGCCCGTCCAGTGGGACATTAATGGGTTGTTAAGATGAATTGGTCTAGTAATAGCCTGCCAAACATATCGGTATAGTATCCTCCCACCATTATTAATTATTAAAAAAGTAAAAAGGATTATATTAAAAATTAATAGTAACTTAAAAATTATATGAGAGATATGGTATAGAACTTTTTAATTTATAAACATAAATGTCCTCAAATATTTGTAGAACTAAATAAAATAAAAGTATATTAATAAAAGTGTTTACTTTCACCTTACTAAGTTGGAACTGGAATTAGTTTTTAATTAAAACTTATCTATAAATTTAAACTTTGGCTTAGTTCTTTATTTGTGGTGAAGAAGTAAAAATACAAGGTGTCACCATTCCTTCATATCCTCTGGGATCGTAAAAGCCGACTAAGGATAACAGGACAAGTTTAGTAAGTATTTACGAAAACAAAAGTGGAAAACTTAACTTATAAACCTCTACTAATACCTAGCTCGGTTTACTGTGCGAGAACGTCCCTTATGCCCGATTTACACATCGACAAGTACAGTAGCGAGTTAAGTAGTATTTTAAGATTAAGTTGATTTAAATAGATCTCCATCCTATTTTTTGGCTAGTTAAGTACGAAGTAGCCCCCTCTCTCGCGTCTCGCAAACTTAAATCGGCAAAAAATAGGATGGAGATCTATTTAAATCAACTTAATCAACAACTTACTACTTAACTCGCTACTGTACTTGTCGATGTGTAAATCGGGCTTTACTGGACTATTAAGAAAACAGTTCAATAATCCAAGAAATTGTCAGTTTAAGATGAAGAAAACATTTTACAAAATGTTATTCAAAAGTATTTATTTTCGCCTTGCAAAGTATCTTTCTAAATTCTTTTACATTTCTTTAACGTATTATAAATATGTCCCAATGAACGTGATAGTAATACAACGGTCATGTGGATTCAACCTGAAAAAGGTCGGTGTCTTATTGATTAAAGGTGTCGGACTGTGGTTGCCTAATATTAAAGGTACCTTATATGTGGTAGGGTTCACTAGTTGGGGTCATATGAGGTCACCTTGCGTGTTAGATACGAGTAAACGTGTGATGTATCGACACTATCATAAATATTTCAGGTATACATATTGGATTTTGTGTTGTTGACCTTGCCCGTCACTTACAGTTGTGTGAATTCAATTAAGTAGTGGTTAGATTATCGTGTAGGTGTTTGAACTTGATTACATGTTTAATTATTGAAATGGTTTGTGTCTTATTTGTTTTTTGAAATGGTTCATCATTATCATCATAACAGCCCATTTATGTCTCACTGCAGGGACAGGCCTCCTCCCATGACGGAGGGATACTTGGCGTACTAATACCACGCTGGCCAGGCCGATTGGTATAGGGTTTAATTGCAAGTTTTCCTTCTTTTTATTTCGTAAAGATAATATTCACGGATAGTCCCTGACGGCGCTTGTACACGGTAAGAAAAATCGCCGGGCCTACGCAAGAATTCGTGTCGTTTCTAAGCACGACCTGTGTACACAGCGCCGGTGATGCATAAGAAAATTTTCTTGTCTGCGCAAGACAAGACACGGCGAACGTTGTTGCGGAGGGGCGGGGAGCGGTGTAGTAGGGTATCATACTTGTTTGCTTTCTAGTTAACATTTTTACTAAAGGAAACTTACACTGATTATCACACTTGTTATTACTTGCGCGCCCTACGCTCGTCTGACGACTGTACGAAAAAAATCCTGGCGTGTACACCTTCTGAATTGTCTTGTCTGCGCAAGACAAGAAAAGTTTTCGTGTACGGAAAAGACAAAATTCTTGACGTCTACACGAAGATATGTCTTGTCTGGCGTAGACACGGCAAATTTTCTTAGCGTGTACAAGCGCCGTTAGTCGGTATTTACGACACCCACGGGATGAGATGGGGTGGTGACATATTGTATTCTTACTCCGTCACCACACGGAGATTGAAGTGGTTAATGAAAGTTATAGCGGTGTCCTAAGTAATTTTAATTCACACAAATATCACAGCTTCTTTGAAGATTAATTAATTTTTAAACTTCAGTTTGTAAGCGTTTTAAACTTCAAACTGTGTGTAACTTTTTAACGTATTCTTATTTAGTCACAACATAGAAACGCTGAACGTCTGCGCATAGACTCGTACAAATGTGTACATAACGGCTACAACGTTTTTGGTTCTGCGGTCTTGGGCTTGGCAGTCAAAAACGTTACTGAGGCAGTTGAAAACCCCAGATAAATAATGTTAACGAAAAGCAAGGCTGAGTTGTATAGCTTTATATGTGTTCTTCGGATTGTGCAAGAGGTGGCATCTCAAACTATGACTGCAATTGTTTCCCCATGTCAAAGCCACGTTTCTTGATGAAGAACACTGCATTAGGTTCGTTGCCCAAAATATAAAGAAGCAGATACAAACAACTGCTGACAAACTACTTACCACTTTGTTTTTAAATTTAGTTTAAAAAGACAACTCCCGCACTAGGGATCGTGCCCTGTGTAGCGTGGACTTTTTACAAACATCAATTAACGGACATAAAAAACACCCAGACTCAGGACAATAATTTGTGGATCTAACAAATTATTGTTGCGTGGGGATCGAACCCATAACCTCGTGCACGGCAGCCGCTTGCGCTACCGTCGCGCCACCGAGGTCAAACTTTGGGTCAACCAAGAGGATTTAAAATTGTTACTATCTTTTCCATTATAAATATGTTCAGAAATATGACAGCTTATAGTTGCCTTAGTAAATCATTTATTTATTTATGGAACATCATGGAACACGGAAGCGGCTAATTTGTTACAGTCATGGTTCTCAGTGTCGCTTACTGATACCTTGATCAAGGTATTTATTGAGATCAAAGTAGGAACAAATGCATTTCAAATTTGCTTAAGTAAATAACTGAACCATGACTGTGTTTATCTGTATTATACAACAAAGACTAAATTTATTTAAGAGCTATTCTGCTTTACTCTTACTTGAGAGGTAAAATACACACATCAAAAAAGTCTAAGCAACATGCATGATATTACAAATTTACCATTTATATTAATTTATTTATTTTACCATTTATTTTAATTATAACGTTGTATTTTATTTTTAAAATAATATTTTTAGGGTTCTATGATGTAAAAATAACAGCTGTTTTCTTTATAAGTTCTTTTAATAACAGAAATTAACAATATTAGAATATACAGGTACATAAGAAACTAAACTTTTTTTTTACAAATTGAAATTTCTTAAGAAAATGAATTTATTGTGAAAGAATAGGACAATTTAATACAAAGTATGGCCTCCTCTGCTATTCAGAACTTGTCGGCAACGATTATTCATTGAATTAATGAGACTGTTTATGTCATCTTGCGGTATTCGCTCCCAATGGAATTGTAGCAAATCCTTCAGCTGTTGGGTTGTTGTCACTCCGTCCAAGTCCTTCAAAACACGTCTCTGGAGCATGTCCCATGCGTGCTCGATGGGGTTGACGTCTGGCGATTGTGCAGGCCAGGGCAATACCTGGATGTTCTCCGTTGCCAAGTATTCACTTGTTCGCCGAGCTGTATGTGAACGCGCATTGTCATGCATTAACGTAAAATCGGAGCCAAAGGTTTGTGCAAATGGATGGACATAAGGTCTGAGAATATCCTCAACGTAATTTTCAGCGTTCATGTTTCCATTTACAAAAACGAGCTCAGTTCGCCTGTTCTTCATAATACCCGCCCATACCATAACTGTTGAGCCGCTGTATGGATGAACTTCCTGAACGCACCTGAGTCTTTCAGTATTTCCGGGTCGACGGTACACTCGCACCCTTCTTGTCTCAGGCCTAAACCCGAATCGCGACTCATCGGAAAACATAATTTTATCCCATTGTTCCTGGGTCCATGTTATGCGTTCTCTACACCATTCATTTCGACGAGCGCGATTCCCGTGACGTATCGGTGGGCACCTGATAGGGCGTCGAGCTCGTAGGCCGTACTCATGCAGTCGATTTCGCACAGTTTGGGGACTTACATCAACACCACTTGAATTTTGTAGCCTCAAACTTATCTCTCGAGCGGTTAACATCGGCTGGCGTCTTGCAGTCAGTTGTATGTACCGGTCTTGCCGAGTGGTTGTACTCCTTTTACGGCCTGGATGCTGTTCAGCGGGTTCCCCTGTATTATTGTAGCGCTGCCAAAGACGACAAATAACACTTCTATGAATACCAAAATGTCGAGATACCTGAGATTGATTACTTCCCGCTTGCAACATCCCTACAGCTCTTTGCATTTCATCTGCCGTCAAATGACGTCGCTCCATGACGTAAAGAATATCTAACAATTCAATTTTGTCGCCAACTGTATTTAAATGGTTGGTAAAATTATAAAATCAAGACTAAAACGTAGCAATTAACATGCACTCAAATTCAAACAAATTCGCAGTCATTTGAATTTTATGAAAAAAAACAAAACATAATCGAAATTTTTTTTTTACAACCAGCCAGTATGTCATCAATAACAAAAAAGTTTACTTACCTATACACTTTGAGTGAGTAAATACTTAGAAATTAATTAATATAAATGGTAAATTTGTAATATCATGCATGTTGCTTAGACTTTTTTGATGTGTGTATTTTTGACGCAATGTAACATAATTTTCTTGGTGCATTTTGCCTTGTGTATTATGCATGCTTGTATATTGAGCAGAGTAACAATATACAGGTGGAGTAATATTGTTAAAATAGTAAAGTATGTATGTTATATATATTTTTAAGGATATTTGAAATGAAGGACTGGTTTCAGTATACAGAAGTATAGCTGTTTTTCATTTTTCAGAACATATTACGTAATAGCTTTATGATCTCCCCTGCACTTCATTTAGTTATTATTCATGATAACAGCCCATTAATGTCCCACTGCAGGGACGGGCCTCCTCCCATGATGGAGGGATACTCAGCCTACTACTACTACGCTGGCCAGACGGATTGGTATAGGGTTTAATTTCAAGTTTACCCTATTTTTATTTCGTAAAGAGTTTACGGATAGTCCCTTAGTCGGTTTTTACGACACCCATGGCATGAGATGGGGTGGTGACATAATATTGTATTCTTACTCCGTCACCATACTTACTGGACTATTATGAACATAGTTCAACAATTTCAGGAAATTGACGAGATTAGTTTAGTTATCATTACCTTATATACGTTAGATAAGAGCAAGTGATTTTCCTTTACATCTTTATCTCTCTTAAAACTATGAACTGCTATGTAATTACCAGATTTGATGAATTCCATTACATTTTGCCACTAATATGTGAATCACAAGAGAATATTAATGTAAAATGAAAAATTTCAATTGTAATATTATTAAAATATCAAGGATTTTATTCGAAAATTCAAATAACGCAGGCAACTGGTACATAAAAGTCAATAAATCTCCCCAGAATGGAATGTTTGCTGTGGCTATAAAATAACCCCATGGCTTCCGACAGTGGTCGGCCGACTCTTGCTAATATAAATTCCTATCTTATGCTTGTGTAAGTATTGAAAAATAAGTTATTTACTTACATACTCGTAAATACGTCTTTATTTTGGTGACTGCTTATACAGATACACTGTTAGTAATAAGGAGTAATCTACAATAAACTATTTTGGGTACATACTTTTGCTCATTGATTTGTTCCGTATTAAAAAATAGTTAAAAAAAACTGGTGCTTAAGTAGCCCGTCCCTGCAGAGGAACTTTAAAGCTGTTACGAAGCAAATTTTTGAGAAAACCTGACGTTTTATTAACAATTACTAACAGCAACTTGTACTGTATCGTATAATACATGACTCCACAAATAGCCCCTACTGAAACCTTAAACGCTACAGCCCGTGCAATCTCTGTAAGTAATTGCACTTCCCCTTACAAACGAAGCTCGGTGCAGGTAAAACGACACCAGATCGTCTAAACAAGTGCTAAGAAACAGAATACGCGAATTTGATATTACTTAGGGGAAGTTTTGTGATTTTTAAAACGTCTAATTTGAGCTATATTAATAAGACTTTTTAATAAGTAACATTAATTCTTTGATGACAAGTTTTTTTACTAGGAGGGGGCGAAAATATTTTAATTTTCCTAAATAGCCTTTATATTTAATGGAGCGAGTTTCTTTACGACACAGGGAAAATTCTTCTTGCGTGGCAAATTGGTAAATAGTTCAGATGTTTAGTACATAACTGATTTCTGTATCACAAAAGTATTATACTAAGGAAACACTCAAACCAATTCAATCAATCATGTTTAAGCACACAAAGCTGTATTATTAGCTGTAATCGAACGGTGTCAGCGAAGCAGTTAAGAACTAAAACACTAACCCCCTTACTCATAAACGCCTCTTAAATTTAATCACTGTTTAGCGAGTTTTCTATTAGTAAAATCAACCTTATACTCGTACCAAACAATAACGTAAGAATTTAAGCTAATCAATTGACTAAAATTTAAGAGGCGTTTATGAGTAAGAGGGTAAAACACTATGACACAGAGGATCTAATTACAACTGACTTAACCAACTATAAAGCAAGCTCGATTGAACAAAAAAGCAGTAGTAGGTATGTAGCACCGTTATTAAATGAACAAGCCTTTGATTAAATAAATAATAAACAACCTTCTGACGTAAGTAAATGATATAAGAATAATTAAAAAACTGTGATTAATAACATAATACGTCAAAAGACATTGTTTTATTACAATAACATAATATTATTTATTAAATAAATAATTAGCACTGAAAAAGCAAATCAATCAATAAATGCAGCTGAGAAAATATTATGTAAAGACAACAAAATCTTCAAGCTTATAAATATAAGTGAAATGAAATAAATATGCCACGGAGTAAAGAGCAGGCTTGTCGAAACAAAAAATGAAGATATTTGTGTTGTTACTTTTTGTTTTTTATACGGTGAGTGAAATATTGTGTAATACGAAGATTTGAAACTGTGATGTTTGTTTTAAAGACATGTTCTTATGTACATTAGTTTTTCTTTACAAGTCGTTAATAGTGAGAGTGATGCTTAGGCACTATTTTACACTGCATTGCGTTTGTTGTGTTCTACGTATACAGAGTTTACTATAACTTGAAAAAAAAAGAAATAAATTTATAAGAGTTAATATATTTTGCTATTAACGATAAAAATAAATAAAGTTTATTATATAATATACAATTATTAACTAAATACTGCGTGTCGTCAACTGGCGAAACGTAATTTACACGAATCCACATTCAGTATTGAATTTATTCCTTGGACATAACACAACTACAGATAGCCTTGAAGAATTTCAATCTACTATATAAAAATAAGTCGGGTTTTCCTTCCTGACGCTATAACTCCAGAACGCACGAACCGATTTTCACGGATTTGCATTCGTTGGAAAGGTCTCGGGCTCCGTTAGGTTTATAGCAAAAAAAATTGGAATAATTTCAACGGAAAAGCGGGAAAATCTTTTTTCACATACACATAATACAGCGCCATCTCTGATACATAGGATGTACTACAAACGCCGGTGCGTGATACATTGTTCGACAGCTACTCATTGTTCTCTGCTCAGTTAATTTCATATTACTGGTATTGTGTTCACTGTAAATTGCAAAAAAAAAAAAAAAAAAAAGTTTTTCGTTTCCTTACATTTTAATTGGAAACCATCAACATTTAAATTCAAATCAATCACCTGTATTGTGCAAATTTTTATTCAATTTGACCCGTTAAATATGTTGAGTGCATGTACAATTATACTTAAAATATTATTACAATAATATCTGTGGCTACTAAAACTAAGTTGGGATGAACGGGTGCCTGAGAATATTAAAAGAATATGGATAAAATTTATTTCTTACTAACAAACCCGGTGAACTCCGTTTCGCCACCAGATGGCTTCGTTTTATGTAATATTTATTTCGCAAAAAAATTGAATAGTGACAAGGAAATTCCAGATTGGCCACAGGTGTTTTCCACTGATGCACTAGGTCGCATGTATACTGTTCATCCTAGAAATGATGAATGTTTTTATTTGCGACTGCTGTTGGTAAATGTACGTGGACCAAAATCATTTGCGCATTTGAAAACTGTGAATGACCACCAATGCCAAACATATTAAGAAGCATGTAAACTATTGGGTTTGCTGGAGAACGATTCTCATTGGGATTTAACACTTGCGGATTCAGTAGTTTCATCAAATGCGTTCCAAATACGAACGCTGTTTGCAATTATCATCACCACGTGTCATGTTCACAACTAATTCAGTTATGGAACAAATACAAAGACGACATAATATGTGAAGATATCTTGCATCCCTTGCGCATTCAAACGAATAATCCTGACATCCAAATAACCGATGAAATCTACAATGAAGGATTGATTCTAATTGAGGATCAATGCTTTACTATTACCAACAAACAACTGATTGAAGTAGGAATGATTGCGTCAAATCGTTCGATGCACGGTGCATTAAATAGAGAATTAAATTGAGAGCTGCAGTACAATATTGATACATTGCAGGAATTCGTTCTAAATAATGTGCCGTTACTAAATGAACAGGAAAAGCAAGTATACGAAACATTAATGCAAGCGGTTGACAATAATACTGGTGGTCTATTCTTCCTGGACGCACCTGGAGGAACAGGGAAAACATTTGTTATATTCGATCAAGATGTGACACAGCTTTGGCATTAGCATCATCTGGAATTGCGGCGATTCTTCTAGATGTCGGTCATACTGCACATTCTGCGCTCAAGTTGCCACTCAATTTAAACATAATTGATACTCTAAAATGCAATATTTCCCGATCCAAATTCTGATCGGAAAATTGTTGATGCAATGCAAGCTCATTATTTGAGATGAGTAATGAGTGCACAATGGCACATGAGAAATCACTTGAAGTACTTAACTTCACACTAAAGGATCTTCGGCGAAATAACAATATCTTTGGCGGCTTGATGATATTGTTAGCAGACGATTTCAGTCAGTCGTGGAACGCCTGCAGATAAATTGAATACTTGCCTGAAGGCATCACCTTTATGAAATAACGTAAAAAAATTATCGCTGACCACTTATATGAGAGTTCAACTTCAAAATGATCAAAGTGGTGCAATTTTCCAAACAATAGTTAACTGTGGGAAATGGAAAAGTCCCAGTTGATGCGACATGGTGGGAAGCCGATGGATGAGGCAGGTACAGGACAGCACAAGGTGGCAATACTTGGAGGAGGCCTATGTCCAGCAGTGGACGTCGATTGGCTGATATGATGATAATGATGATGCGACATCTGGATTAATTACTCTTACCAACGACTTTTGCCGATTTGTAGGTGCTCAATTAGCTCTTATTGAAAATGTTTTCCCAAACATTAGTGAGAATTTTTAGAATAATAATTATGCTTGGTTAAGTCAACAAGCAATTCTTGCCGCATATAATAATAATGTACACGAACTGGATTTCACCATTCAATTAAAAATTGCTGGCGATTTGGTGACATACAAAACCTTTGATTCCATAACAAATCTCGATGATGTAGTAAATTATCCAACGGAGTTTTTGAACTCTCTAGAATTATCACGATTTCCACCACGAATTACTGTTGTGAAATGAAATAAAATTTTACCTTTTCAAATATAAAACAAAAAAAAGTTTCTTTATCTTTTAATGACCATACGAAATGTTACATAAAACGAAACGATTTGATGGTGAAACGGAGTTCGCCGGGTTTGCTAGTTACTCTATAATAATTGAAAATCGATGTAGATAATATAATATATTGTTAACATTGATAAGAAACTTATTATTTTATGTGAATATTGTGTTTTTATTTCAGTTCCACTCCAGTTATGCGGCTCCAAACGTTGCTGTTGGTACGTAATTTTCGAGCACATTCTTCTTGCTTTGATTCTCAATTAATGTTTTCACCCTAGTTCTATCGTATCCTATCCTCTCGAAAAGATTTATATTTGGCTGTGTTTTAAACCTGTACCCCGTTATAATTCTTTAATCTAATTTTCTCTATAGACTTCTGTTCACTTCTGGCTCATCTTTCTACTATATAAAAATAAGTCGGGTTTTCCTTCCTGACGCTATAACTCCAGAACGCACGAACCGATTTCCACGGTTTTGCATTCGTTGAAAAGGTCTCGGGCTCCGTTAGGTTTATAGCAAAAAAAATTGGAAATTATTTCCACGGAAAAGCGAGAAAATCATTTTTCACATACACATAATACAGTGCCATCTCTGATACATAGCATGTACTACAAACGCCGGTGCGTGATACATTGTTTGACAGCTACTCATTGTTCTCTGCTCAGTTAATTTCATATTACTGGTATTGTGTTCACTGTAAATTGCAAAAAATAAAAAATAAAATAAGTTTTTCGTTTCCTTACATTTTAATTGGAAACCATCAACATTTAAATTCAAATCAATCACCTGTATTGTGCAAATTTTTATTCAATTTGACCCGTTAAATATGTTGAGTGCATGTACAATTATACTTAAAATATTATTACAATAATATCTGTGGCTACTAAAACTAAGTTGGGATGAACGGGTGCCTGAGAATATTAAAAGAATATGGATAAAATTTATTTCTTACTAACAAACCCGGTGAACTCCGTTTCGCCACCAGATGGCTTCGTTTTATGTAATATTTCGCAAAAAAATCTAATAGTGACAAGGAATCCCAGTTTCAGATTGGCTACAGGTGTTTTCCACTGATGCATGTATACTGTTCATCATAGAAATGATGAATGTTTTTATTTGCGACTGATGGTAGTAAATGTACGTGGACCGAAATCATTTGCGCATTTGAAAACTGTCAATGACCACCAATGCTAAACATATTAAGAAGCATGTAAACTATTGGGTTTGCTGGAGAACGATTCTCATTGAGATTTAACACTTACGGATTCAGTAGTTTCATCAAATGCGTTCCAAATACGAACGCTGTTCGCATTATCATCACCACATGTTCTTTTTCACAACTAATTCAGTTATGGAACAAATACAAAGACGACATAATATGTGAAGATATCTTGCATCCCTTGCGCATTCAAACGAATAATCCTGACATCCAAATAACCGATGAAATCTACAATGAAGGATTGATTCTAATTGAGGATCAATGCTTTACTATTACTAACAAACAACTGATTGAAGTAGGAATTATTGCGTCAAATCGTTCGATGCACGATGCATTAAACCAAGAATTAAATTGAGAGCTGCAATACAATATTGATACATTGCAGGAATTCGTTCGAAATAATGTACCGTTACTAAATGAACAGGAAAAACAAGTATACGAAACATTAATGCAAGCGGTGGACAATAATACTGGTGGTCTATTCTTCTTGGCCTGGAGGAACAGGGAAAACATTTGTTATATTCGATCAAGATGTGACACAGCTTTGGCATTAGCATCATCTGGAATTGCGGCGATTCTTCTAGATGTCGGTCATACTGCACATTCTGCGCTTAAGTTGCCACTCAATTTAAACAAAATTGATACTCTAAAATGCAATATTTCCCGATCCAGTGCAATGGGAAAATTGTTGATGCAATGCAAGCTCATTGTTTGAGATGAGTGCACAATGGCACATGAGAAATCACTTGAAGTACTTAACTTCACACTAAAGGATCTTCGGCGAAATAACAATATCTTTGGCGGCTTGATGATATTGTTAGCAGACGATTTCAGTCAGACGTTGCCCGTGGAACGCCTGCAGATGAATTGAATACTTACCTGAAGGCATCAACTTTATGAAATAAGACCACTTATATGAGAGTTCAACTTCAAAATGATCAAAGTGGTGCACAATTTTCCAAACAATTGTTAACTGTTAGAAATGGAAAAGTCCCAGTTGATGCGACATGGTGGGAAGCCAATGGATGAGGCAGGCACAGGACCGCACAAGGTGGCAATACTTGAAGGAGGCCTATGTCCAGTAGTGGACGTCGATTGGCTGATATGATGATAATGATGATGCGACATCTGGATTAATTACTCTTACCAACGACTTTTGCCGATTTGTAGGCTCTCAATTAGCTCTTAACGAAAATGTTTTGCCAAACATAAGTGAGAATTTTCAGAATAATAATTATGCTTGGTTAAGTCAACAAGCAATTCTTGCCGCATATAATAATAATGTACACGCACTAAATTTCACCATTCAATTAAAAATTGCTGGCGATTTGGTGACATACAAGTCCTTTGATTCCATAACAAATGTCGATGATGTAGTAAATTATCCAACGGAGTTTTTGAACTCTCTAGAATTATCAGGATTTCCACCACGAATTACTGATGTAAAATGAAATAAAATTTTACCTTTTCAAATATAAAACAAAAAAAAAATTCTTCATCTTTTAATGACCAAACGAAATGTTACTTATAACGAAACCATGTGATGGCGAAACGGAGTTCGCCGGGTTTGCTAGTTTACTAATAAAAATTAGTTATACAATAATACAAATCAATGACCTTGAGTTTCTCAGCTATATATCATTTCTCTCTTGTCTAAATTATGGTCAACTTTAAAAATAAATTCTAAATTATATGTTTCAGCAATTAGCGCAGAAGCTCAAGCAATGTGCAAGCTAAAAAAACCAACATGCAAGCCTACAATCATTACTTGCAAACCTAAAACGACGACTTCTAAGCCAACAACAACGACATACAAAGCAACTACAATTTGTACTTGCAAGTCAACCACAACACCTTGCAGTTCCACGACAACTTCATCAACTAGTACTCCCTCAACAACTTCATCAACTTGCACTCCCTCAACAACTTCATCAACTTGCACTCCCACAACAACTTCATCAACTTGTACTCCCTCAACAACTTCATCAACTTGCAGTCCTATAACAGGTGTGACCACAAGGAAAACATGTAAGACAAAATCTACAACATGCACTCCGACAATAACTACTTGTAAGTCAACCACAACACCTTGCAGTTCCACGACAACTTCATCAACTAGTACTCCCTCAACAACTTCATCAACTTGCACTCCCTCAACAACTTCATCAACGTGCACTCCCTCAACAACTTCATCAACTTGTACTCCCGTAACAACTTTATCAACGTGCACTCCCTCAACAACTTCATCGACTTGCACTCCCTCAACAACTTCATCAACGTGCACTCCCTCAACAACTTCATCAACTTGTACTCCCTCAACAACTTCATCAACTTGCACTCCCTCAACAACTTCATCAACTTGCACTCCCACAACAACTTCATCAACTTGTACTCCCTCAACAACTTCATCAACTTGCAGTCCTATAACAGGTGTGACCACAAGGAAAACATGTAAGACAAAATCTACAACATGCACTCCGACAATAACTACTTGCAAGTCAACCACAACACCTTGCAGTTCCACGACAACTTCATCAACTAGTACTCCCTCAACAACTTCATCAACTTGCACTCCCTCAACAACTTCATCAACGTGCACTCCCTCAACAACTTCATCAACTTGTACTCCCGTAACAACTTTATCAACGTGCACTCCCTCAACAACTTCATCAACTTGCACTCCCTCAACAACTTCATCAACTTGCAGTCCTATAACAGGTGTGACCACAAGAAAAACATGTAAGACAAAATCCACAACATGCACTCCGACAATAACTACTTGCAAGTCAACCACAACACCTTGCAGTTCCACAACAACTTCATCAACTTGCACTCCCTTAACAACTTCATCAACGTGCACTCCCTCAACAACTTCATCAACGTGCACTCCCTCAACAACTTCATCAACTTGCACTCCCTCAACAACTTCATCAACGTGCACTCCCTCAACAACTTCATCAACTTGTACTCCCGTAACAACTTCATCAACTTGCACTCCCTCAACAACTTCATCAATTTGCACTTCCTCAACAACTTCATCAACGTGCACTCCCTCAACAACTTCATCAACTTGCACTCCCACAACAACTACATCAACTTGTACTCCCTCAACAACTTCATCAACTTGCACTCCCTCAACAACTTCATCAACTTGCAGTCCTATAACATGTGTGACCACAAGAAAAACATGTAAGACAAAATCCACAACATGCACTCCGACAATAACTACTTGCAAGTCAACCACAACACCTTGCAGTTCCACGACAACTTCATCAACTAGTACTCCCTCAACAACTTCATCAACTTGCACTCCCTCAACAACTTCATCAACGTGCACTCCCTCAACAACTTCATCAACTTGTACTCCCGTAACAACTTTATCTACGTGCACTTCCTTAACAACTTCATCGACTTGCACTCCCTCAACAACTTCATCAACGTGCACTCCCTCAACAACTTCATCAACTTGTACTCCCTCAACAACTTCATCAACTTGCACTCCCTCAACAACTTCATCAACTTGCACTCCCACAACAACTTCATCAACTTGTACTCCCTCAACAACTTCATCAACTTGCAGTCCTATAACAGGTGTGACCACAAGGAAAACATGTAAGACAAAATCTACAACATGCACTCCGACAATAACTACTTGCAAGTCAACCACAACACCTTGCAGTTCCACGACAACTTTATCAACTTGCACTCCCACAACAACTTCATCAACGTGCACACCCTCAACAACTTCATCAACTTGCACTCCCTCAACTACTTCATCAACGTGCACTCCCTCAACAACTTCATCAACTTGCACTTCCTCAACAACTTCATCAACTTGCACTCCCTCAACAACTTCATCAACTTGCACTCCCTCAACAACTTCATCAATTTGTACTCCCTCAACAACTTCATCGACTTGTACTCCCTCAACAACTTCATCGACTTGTACTCCCTCAACAACTTCATCAACTTGCAGTCCTATAACAGGTGTGACCACAAGGAAAACATGTAAGACAAAATCTACAACATGCACTCCGACAGTAACTACTTGCAAGTCAACAACAACACCTTGCAGTTCAACTACAAGAAAAACTTGTATGACGAAATCTACAACGATATCGTCAACTTGCAAGCCATCTACAACTACTAACGTAAAAACTTGTAAGACTCACAAGCCGACAGCAAAATGTAAAATAATTATTGTACACAAAGATTGTGATAAAAGTACAACAAGTAAACCATGTTCAGAAACTAGCACTACAACTACTGAATCAACTACTCGAAAAACTTGTAAATGTACTAAGTCGACAACTACGGCTTGTACTACTGAAAAACCGAAATGCAAAAAGAAAGCTATCGCGTACAATTACGCAGGTGCAAAAGCAGAGGTTTTTATATAAGGAACGCTTAATGTTACAAATTCGACGATTTTTAGCGAATAAGTAAGATTTTGTTTAGAAAATTAATTGTAATAAGAGTTAGTAGTAAGAATATTTTAACTGTATTAATAAATTAAGTAAACTAAGTAATTTATTTGTAAAATAAATAACGTCATGACCATTGATGTACAAAAAACCAAAGATACACACTCCACTTCCCAAAACCGTCCGCAACAAATAGGCGCATTGTGCACTTTTTTCAAATTAGTATCGCGTTGTTCTACCGGCAAACGTCAATCATTAAATTTTATTGCTTTATGTGCATTACTTTTTAAATACAACTTTATGTCATGCATGTAAGATTGAATTTGAAAAAAAAAATATGTTTACGATATTACTATACGTATTTATTGCGTATGTTTAATTTGGTGACACTTTTGGCTGTTAGTTTTGTTTGAAAATGTGCATCTTGGGTTTTATTAAAAGAGTATCAAAACATCCAGTTTTAGTTTATTTTTTGCTGCCAATAATTTTTTTCTATGTAAACTACACTATTTATTTACTGTAGAGATGTAACTAAAAAGAAAGGATAAAAAAGGTACGAATGCAAGCAGAAGCAAATTATCGGAGAAACAGTGGTCAAACTTTTTTTTTTATACAAAAACACGGCAATATGACTATATCGAACCTGATAGAAAGCGCGAGTACAGTCCACAGTTGAAGCCAACGGATCGTAATCTAAAAATAACTTTAATCCGTTGTCATCATCTAGCCGGTTTGGCCAAATGCTTCTTCACAACTACACTCAAAATTAGCTTACATGCTTATTTCAACCACTCTACTTACCTCACGAATACAGTTATGTTAACAATATTAAGTATATTTAAATGTAATTAACACAGTCTGACCGAAATTAATTAGGCCAAAAGGTACAACCAAAATCATATAAGATTCGTGAAACTACACACATCAAAAAAGTCTAAGCAACATGCATGATATTACAAATTTACCATTTATATTAATTAATTTCTAAGTATTTACTCACTCAAAGTGTATAGGTAAGTAAACTTTTTTGTTATTGATGACATACTGGCTGGTTGTAAAAAAAAAATTTCGATTATGTTTTGTTTTTTTTCATAAAATTCAAATGACTGCGAATTTGTTTGAATTTGAGTGCTAGTTGTGTTAATTGCTACGTTTTAGTCTTGATTTTATAATTTTACCAACCATTTAAATACAGTTGGCGACAAAATTGAATTGTTAGATATTCTTTACGTCATGGAGCGACGTCATTTGACGGCAGATGAAATGCAAAGAGCTGTAGGGATGTTGCAAGCGGGAAGTAATCAATCTCAGGTATCTCGACATTTTGGTATTCATAGAAGTGATATTTGTCGTCTTTGGCAGCGCTACAATAATACAGGGGAACCCGCTGAACAGCATCCAGGCCGTAAAAGGAGTACAACCACTCGGCAAGACCGGTACATACAACTGACTGCAAGACGCCAGCCGATGTTAACCGCTCGAGAGATAAGTTTGAGGCTACAAAATTCAAGTGGTGTTGATGTAAGTCCCCAAACTGTGCGAAATCGACTGCATGAGTACGGCCTACGAGCTCGACGCCCTATCAGGTGCCCACCGATACGTCACGGGAATCGCGCTCGTCGAAATGAATGGTGTAGAGAACGCATAACATGGACCCAGGAACAATGGGATAAAATTATGTTTTCCGATGAGTCGCGATTCGGGTTTAGGCCTGATACAAGAAGGGTGCGAGTGTACCGTCGACCCGGAAATACTGAAAGACTCAGGTGCGTTCAGGAAGTTCATCCATACAGCGGCTCAACAGTTATGGTATGGGCGGGTATTATGAAGAACAGGCGAACTGAGCTCGTTTTTGTAAATGGAAACATGAACGCTGAAAATTACGTTGAGGATATTCTCAGACCTTATGTCCATCCATTTGCACAAACCTTTGGCTCCGATTTTACGTTAATGCATGACAATGCGCGTTCACATACAGCTCGGCGAACCAGTGAATACTTGGCAACGAAGAACATCCAGGTATTGCCCTGGCCTGCACAATCGCCAGACCTCAACCCCATCGAGCACGCATGGGACATGCTCCAGAGACGTGTTTTGAAGGACTTGGACGGAGTGACAACAACCCAACAGCTGAAGGATTTGCTACAATTCCATTGGGAGCGAATACCGCAAGATGACATAAACAGTCTCATTAATTCAATGAATAATCGTTGCCGACAAGTTCTGAATAGCAGAGGAGGCCATACTTTGTATTAAATTGTCCTATTCTTTCACAATAAATTCATTTTCTTAAGAAATTTCAATTTGTAAAAAAAAAGTTTAGTTTCTTATGTACCTGTATATTCTAATATTGTTAATTTCTGTTATTAAAAGAACTTATAAAGAAAACAGCTGTTATTTTTACATCATAGAACCCTAAAAATATTATTTTAAAAATAAAATACAACGTTATAATTAAAATAAATGGTAAAATAAATTAATATAAATGGTAAATTTGTAATATCATGCATGTTGCTTAGACTTTTTTGATGTGTGTATAAAGATGACTCGGCATGTATACAGGGTGTCCCGAAACTTAACTGACAACCCATTGGAGTTAAACGAATAGCGATTGAATAGCGTTTAACCTTCTACGAGTCTACCTGACCACTGGTAGACTCTGGTTTGCAGGGCATATTAGTAGATGGCCCATCGTCTGCGGATATGCGCAAACGACAAGTGACTTAAGTCCTAACACATAAAGAACTATAAAGTTAAGTACAGAAAGTTCTTAAAAGTGACTTGTGGTGACTTACGGCAAAACGTCTGTTAAAGTAAAGCGACGCTTAAACTAGAAATTCTCATACAAATGTCTAGTTTAAGCGGCGCTTTACTTTAACCGACGTTTGAGTATTCGGCCGTTAACTATGTAACATTGATTTTATTTTAATTTTTTTTCAGAGCAGGTTGAACCTAGTCTATCGCCCTGTTCTCGCTTGATGTCGAATTTTGAAACACTCTGTATACTTAAAATTGTAAGCGAATTTATATCGTACCTTCACGACGGCGTAGCTTCGGTGTTGGTGCGTGAACTACTGATATTTCGCGTCATTACCCACGGTGATGCGTTGAGTTTGTTTTTTTTCTTATTCATTTCCTCCTACCTCCCTTACAGTCTGAGTAAATGGATTTTTTATACATGTATCTGTATCATTAGTAGATAAAAATACAACCAAAACAACACGAAGTTGCTACCGAATACTATCTTGTTTGGTGTTTTAACCAACTAAGATGTCAATGAAAAATTTGCTAGAAACAACATTTTAATACATTTCCTAAGCGCTGGCTACAGCGTGGTCTTAAGTAAAGAAAGCTTTCATTGCTTATTTATGATAAGTATTCTGATACAGTTAGTTCGTAATTATCATACCAGATTATGCTTGCCCCGCAAAAGGTACGGATTTTCTTTTGTAAAGGAAAAGCGACCTGTTTCGAAAGTAAATTTTATTCAGTTGACGATATTTGTCTGCGAAATGGTTTTAGATTTTACGTCACCTACGAGAAGTGATGCAGTGTCAAGATAATGCATTCTAAGTCCATCGTCATATACCAATAATATAGATAACAAGATTAAGAAAATTAATATCATAATATTCCTCACACTTTCACACAACGCCATCTTGTCCTAATCTAAGCAGAGCTTGTACTTTGGGTACTAGACAACGGATAAACATACATAAATACTTTTTTATTGTAAATACATACATATTATACATAGAAAACACCCAGACCAATGTAAAAAATCATGTTCATGACACAAAGATTCGCATTAAGCGGGAATCGAATTCGAAACCTCTGCGTAGCAGTCATGTTACCCTTACGTCACAGAGGTCGTCATTTCATATATTCCACCTAAACCTCAATTATCTCCTCTATATAATTACTCGTGGTATCAACATCAAAACAGCATTCCAAATTCAAAGGAGCATTGAAATTTAATTCGTGCGAATCAGGAACACAGTTTTCCACTTTAACAGCCACTTTACAAGGCGTAATGGCTGTAAGACGTATATCTATTGACACTTAAAGAGTATCTAGTCGTCACACGTCTACGTTCGTGTAATCCGACACTGGATTGACTGGGCGCCTCCCGGGCTTGTATTCAAACTGACTTGATATTCGATAATACCAATAATGCTAAATCATTTGATCAAGATGCGATCTTAATACTGTTTGCGTTGTTGATTTAAGCTTATTAGGTAGAGTAGATAGAGCAAGCTTGCTGTTTATGTTGAAATTAAACTATTGGAAATTTATTTGGCATTTTATGGTGTTTGTACAGTGGCCAGTGGCCGACTTTCAAGAAGTTGAATCAACCACTTCACTTCAATTTTTTTTGAGAGAAATTGTATTTTTTCTATATATTTAATTTATTGTTTGATATTAATTTGTCAGCTGGATAGCTAGTAGATATTGCAATCTATACCCCTTCCAACGTAAGTTTAGCTTTTTGACAGTTCACGTCCATGAAGTTTCGTAATATTTCTGCTTATTTTTCAAACAAATAATATTGTATTTCATGGACGTACCCATGTTTTTTTCAGTTACCATGGTTACTTAGTGATGGACACTCATAACGATTACCCCCATTATGAAACAAATTACAAATAATCGGTAGAAATAAATGCTATGAATAAACCGGAACTCTTCTTAATACGTTTATAAAATGTAATATGATATTTTAGATTAGCTATAACCCGCGAGTGTGTCACGATAAATTATGTATTTTAAATAATACCTAAGCTAACTATAACTTTATCATTTTAAGCTATAGGCTAATTCTCTTAACATAGATAAAGAAAGAAACAGTAATAAAATGATAATGTAAGTTGATGTAAGGATCCAAATGTGTAAAATAAAGTAATTTGAAAAATCAAGAAATCGCTTACAATCGAATGGCATTACATTCGAGATACTGCTGAACGTCACTAACGTCAACCTGTCAAATGTCGTTAAATATAGTGGAAAGGGTATAATTGGTAAAATAATTTTCCAAAAACCTCATTGCTGCAATTGCTTGTATTGTTCTAATTTAAACAAAAATGTTAGATTTCTTAGGATCGCTACTATAAGTTTTCAAACAGACAGATACTACACGACATTGGAGCCTAATACCTATACCAAACGAATGAAGTACACACCTCAACAAAGTCTAGGGATATTTAGTATTTACTCAATTAACTTCGAAATTATTGAAGATAGCATACAACATGTTTATATTTTTATAAAGACAATTTATCAGGCTACAATCCAGATTTAAATAAAAGAATTATTTTTGCATAAATAATTTTTTATTTAAATAAATAAAAAACTTGGAAAATTAGTAAAACTAACAACGAATGTGTTTTTTAAGCAAAAGTGAAAATAAGCAAAAATTAATCTGTTTTTAACTGTTATGTGAGTAATCAGTAGTCAGCACATTAAAAAAACCGTAAATAACGGTCCTGCAATGGTTTTTCATGCTTTTATTATGTTATCCAGGTCTTGGTGCGGTATATTGTTCCAGGTCCGACTAGGATGCAAAAAAAGTTGCCCTTCCATCGCAATTTTTGCAGGAAAAATCACCAAAACCCTTCTTTTGAACATGTCCTACGCGTATTTTATGGTTTTGAGGATAGGGGATTGAGTGGTTCAGCATAAAATCGATACGTCGTGCTCCTGCAACCAGCTCGTCATCACTCTTGCTTTATGCGAACGGGTGTTATTGTCGATGAACTTGAATATTTGGCCCAATTGTAGTCTACGGGGGTAGATTATTAGTACTAGCACCTCGTTAATTTATTTTCCAGTGGTCATGGTGTTTCTGATCAAAACGCGCTCTGTTCTTCGACCGATACAAATTCCCGTCCAAACCATAATTTGTTCTATCGTGGTATGAATAGATTTCCTGAGGATGTTGTAGACGGCTATCACAACCAGGAACTCGCCAAGCACGTTCTCTACGTGAATCCGAGTGGAAACCGAACCGGGACTCATGTGTAAACACTACTACAGATCACAGGTTATCTTTGCAGAGCAAATGTTCACGAGCCCAGTCTAGTCGTCGTGCGCGATTCGCTCGGCGTAGTGCTGGAGTATAAAGCGGTATACGAGCTTAAAGGTGGGCTTCGTGCCGACTTCTTCTGACAGTTTGGTCACCCTCAAGAGGCTCCACCAAGAGCTGGAGCCTCTACATCCAGCTGCATGGTAGTAACATTTGGCTGTCTTTTCGCGGGAACTTGCAAAAATCGATCATGTCGTTAAGTGGTGATAGACTTTTTGCTTTGGTATCTTTCAGCCACTTCACCAGTAGCACGATAACGTGACCATAACCCTGATTTCATATTTTGTATTGTTCTAATCTCTTCAGCAATACTCCGCTTAGTACCCGCAGCTGGGAGCATGCCTACTGCCCATAACATTTTCTCTCTGATGAAATGGCGCCACTGCTTGATGCACACAACATAATTCATTCGAAATAAACGTTTAAATTGTTATAAAACTTAAATTTTACACAAAAAAGCAATCAAAACTTACTATTGGTGAATGAAATTTTCGAATTTGACTACGTTAAGCCGCGTAAATCTTTTATTTTTAATTTTATTTTTCAAATTCAAATTTAGAATGGTTGAAAAAGGTGATCAAAGTAAGTTTGCATCAAAACAATAAAAAAAAACAAAATTACAAACCAAATTTTTTGAGTTTCACAACTTTATACAAAATATCCCTAGACTTTGTTGAGGTGTGTATGTTTCAAAAATAATACGCATCTAAGAATACAACGCGTTTCAAAACAGACCGATAGTACTCGAGAATTGAACTCTATCACCACGCCAATTCCTGAATTGATACCAAAGAGGGACTCCCTTTTTTGTGAAGATTTTGTATTCATAAAAACAAAACACGAACTTTTCTATAGACATTTTATATCTATACATTATTTTGTTTTCCAAAACTTCAATAATTCTATTAACGTTCCTTTGATGGGAACGTACTTCGTAATGTTTGGAGAAAATTATTTCAAATCCACTTAATTTAATATAATTGAATAAAACTTCCAAAGAAATGGACATAGACAGGATTTATTCTAATAATATCAGATGGAGGAAGTTTTTTTTTTAACTTTTGGCTAAAAATAATATTGTTTTCCTCCTAGTCTTTAAATAACCAAATGCAGTGACAGGTCTATTTCTGTATTGAAGAGAAACAGTCTACTACGATTATGCTAGCTCAAGCTAGTCCAACAGGCATTAGACGGTCGAAGATCAAGATGCATCAGTGTTAGGTTACAACGCTGCTCAGCTGCTGATTACCGTTAGGCGTTCCCTATACCTATGTACAGCTTAAATAATCTATACTTCTATACTAATATTATAAAGAGGTAAGGTTTGTGTGTTTGTGACGTTGTAGGGGGTAATCTCTGGATCTACGTACCGATTTTAAAATTATTTCTGTGTTGAATAGTCCATTTATCGGGGAGTGTCATAGGCTATAATATAGAAGCAATAGACCGCACATTTAAAGGTATAAGAAAATCATGAAATATTAACGGATACCTAATCTATTAAACCCTATACCAATATGTCTGGCCATCGTGGTATTAGTAGGCCAAGTAACCCTCCGTCACGGGAGGAGGCTCGTTCCTGCAGTGGGACATTGATGGGCTGTTATGATGAGTGGCTTGGCGGTCGTGGTATCGTACGAGACCAAAGATTCGAGTGCTATTATAAATATTTGTGCGATCTACAAATAATAGTCTGATCCTGATTCTAGACATTGTTTTAGATAACTTTTATAACTTTGACGGTATTAAAATTTTTAGTTTTGTGAAGACGGACCATTATTATGATGATGATGATGATGCCATCGTGACCATGGTTGGTGCAAACCGGTCGAAACGCCTCAAAGAAAAAGTTTTAAAGTTAACTAAGACGGACTATTTTATACAATATTTCATTCACATTTGTACTTATATATGTTCGTTATTTATACTACATATTTATCCACGTCATAAAGACAATACACACAAATTACATGATTGCGTTTAATATTTCTAAACATACTAACGTTTCGCTGAACTGTTTATCAAAATGTAAAGAAAAGGTTTCCCTCAAATAGATCTGAGGTTCATTTTGCGGTCGTTAAAAGGTGGTTTCGTCTGGACCCTTTTTGTTATTACTGTATTTGAATTTTACCCAAAATGCGACTAATATGAGATAAAAATCAGTTTCAATTTACCTTAAACAGAAACGTAAATGTGTTTTCAATAAAAGTAATTTTGAAATTGTTTGCTTATTTTTAACTAGCTGACCCGTGCCCACTACGTGGGACGGCTAGAAAAATGCGTCCCTTTTTTAAACATATTTCATTACTGCTACACTCCTATTAGTCATAGCATGATACTTATGAGCTCTATGGCTCATGGTATACTCATTCCAAATAATCAATGACGTGTTCTGTAAGAGCTTTCCCAGTGGACAATTTTTACGGATTGAACATACAGACTGTTGATCTAAAGAAACAGCCAAAGGTAATTTAAACGTAGAGTGAGCCGTTTTTTCTTTATTTAATAGGGCTGCAGAAATTCCTGACTATACCACTGCCAGTGCTTTTCTTCCGGATAATCTTACTTTTGACAATACTAAAATGGCAAGAAAGGTTTTACCCGTGCCACCGGGCGCGTTCAAAAAAATAGTTAACCACTGTTATTTTCCACACTTTCAATTAAAGCATCGTACGCTATTTTTTGATCGACCACTAACCTGGGTGCATTTTGACAAATTCTGACAAAAAAAGATTTTTTTTTATTTGGATAAATAGGTATTAACAAAAAACGTATAAAAACATGCACCACGCAACAGCGTTTATTTTCTCTATTTCTATGAATAAGATTGATTTCTTAATATCTTTTGAATGGAATAGTCGATTAATACAGATTATTACAGATACTTAGCGACACTTTCCTGATAATGAATGTATTAATTTTCTAGTAGGTAATTTAATAAACTATCGTTTGAAGCACAAAAATATAAAACCATGAAATTGACAAGCCCTGTTCTTGATGTGGTTATAGCAATAAACAAATAAAAATTATCACCCATTTTAAAAACAAATTTATGTTATCAAGTACTACTTTGACTTAGAACCAACCAACGGATGTGACGTATTTATTATGTTATCACAAAGTATTAAATAGAACCAACGGATGTAACTTACTTGTTATAATTAATGGATACATAATTATTGCATGTTTCTATTATGGTTATTTCTATAATTATTAATAATAATTATTATTTGTTATTGTATTAAATTTGCATCTTAAATTGTAATTATTGAACATTCGACTTTCAATTGGTAGCACTGATAAAAGACTTAGAACCAACCAACGGATGTGACGTATTTATTACGTTATCACAAAGTATTAAATAAAACCAACGGATGTAACTTACTTGTTATAATTAATGGATACATAATTATTGCATGTTTCTATTATGGTTATTTCTATAATTATTAATAATAATTATTATTTGTTATTGTATTAAATTTGCATCTTAAATTGTAATTATTGAACATTCGACTTTCAATTGGTAGCACTGATAAAATAGTATAAATAGGGTAGGAAATTATTGTACAAGATTATTCTTTTATTATATATAATTGAGAACGTTACTCTGCTCAAATATATTTTGTGTGTGGAAATCATCACCGCCTTTCATTTAACAAAGCCCACAGCCGTAATAATTTCAGAAGTGGGATCTCGTTCACGATGTCGGGGCCATATTTGAACGGTTTGGGACAACACAAGCGAACACGCTATGAAACCAGCAGCTCGGAAGAGGAAAAAAACGAGAATTTTTCGTTTGAAGACCATCGCACGAACAAAAGAAAACGCCACGTCGCCCCCAGTGATGCTGAAGTAATTCCAAAATTTCGACCGGAAGACGGCAACAGCAACGTGATAGCGTGGCTTCACAAAATAAACCAGCTCGGCGAAATCTACGGTTGGGACCACACTGACCGCTCGTTTATAATGCAACTGCGGCTACGTGGTTCTGCTCGAAAATGGTATGACGATCTTGAAAACTATGATCAAACGTGGGACCAGTGGGAGGAGATGTTACGGACCGCTTTCCCACGATCTACTGATTACGTAGACAAACTAGAACGCATGTTGGCGAGAACTAAAGAAGATAAGGAGACGATGACAAAGTATTATCACGAAAAGTTATCCTTGTTAAAGAAATGCAACATCACAGGTGAAGACGCCATTTCATGTATCATTCGGGGACTACCTTCCGAATTGATAGCTAATGCTAAGGCTTATAGTTGTGACACACCGGAACAATTATATTATGGCTACCTTTCATCCTTGGAGAACTTCAAAAGAGTGGAAGCCTATACTGTTCGAAGATCTACGTGGAGAAGAGGAACTAGCAATATACTATCGCCAGCACCAGTTTCATCAACAAGCCGTCCACTGCAGCCGAAGATATGTTACACATGTCGGCGGCCGGGTCACGAGGCGCGGGATTGCAGACAACAACAGCGCTGTGACAACTGCCGACGCAGCGGACACACCACTGCGGCTTGCTGGTATGGCGCCGGGAGTTCAGGGTCATCACGACACCAACCAAATAAGGTTAGTCAAATATTACATATCACGTATGACATATATGCTGACATTTACAAAAAAACAGTGTTAGTAAACGGACATCAGCTCAGAGCATATATAGATACTGGCAGTAAAATTAATTTACTCTGTGTTTCGCAAGTGAAGAAATTACAACTTAAAATCGAGCCTAGCACTATTGTTATGAAAGGTTTTGGTGGAGCGTGCGTTAATTCGCTCGGTTCATGTCGCTTAGATATTTTGATAGATAATTTACTATTAAACGGAGTAGTTGAATTGACTGATTACATAGCATCTGATATTGAACTATTAATCGGCCAGACAATGATAAATAGCCGTAATGTTAGTTTAGTTACATCAGCTACGTGTATACGTTTTGTTCAAAGTCATGCTGTTCAAAATATATTTGCAGACTTAAATTTACATGCATCTGATTTTTGTGTAAAGTTTCCGGTTTATTTAAAGCATAAAGTTAAAATAATGAAGAAAAGTCAACTAATTGTAGAGGTATATGTAGATTGCTATAGAACCACTGTAAAGGAGCACACGTTTTTAACGAATACGGTATGGATGCAATTAGGAAACGTAACCTATTTAATACCTTCGGCTATAATTAAACAACATCACTCTCATTTGAAAGTTGTTAACTTGGGCTGTTCAGATATGGTATGGGAGGCTCATACTTTGTTAGCTAGGGCGGAATTAGTGACAATACCGATGTGTAGCAGTGAACCTAGAATTCTGACTATTGATAATCAAGAAAAACAAAATTTACGTATTACCTTAACTGACATTGAGAAGGGTCATCTTAGTGATTTGGAAAACAAACAATTATTATTACTTTTAAATAAATATGCTCACTCATTTGCTAGATCTTCCAAAGATTTAGGTTGTACTGACCTTATAAAAATGCACATTCGCACAATCAATAACCAGCCTGTCTGTTGTAAACCTTATAGACTATCACACAAAGAAAACGAAATTGTAAATGAAAAAATCAAAGACTTATTAGAGGCAGGTATAATTAGGGAGTCAATGTCGGAATATGCTAGCCCTGTAGTTTTGGTTAAGAAAAGGGGTGGGGACTACAGGCTCTGTGTTGATTATAGGGCCTTGAATACTAACACTGTTAAAGATCGATACCCTTTGCCGCACATTGAAGATCAGGTCAATAAGCTATCAGGAAAATTCTTTTTTACAGCACTAGATCTCGCCCAAGGCTATTACCAGGTTAGTCTCGATGAAGATTCAATACCAAAAACCGCATTTGTAACCCCATCAGGGCAATGGGAATTCTTAAAGATGCCCTTTGGACTAGCCAATGCTCCCGCTGTATTCTCTAGATTAATACAGATGACACTAGGTAGAGTTGATCAAAATATAGCTCTGTATTTAGATGACGTGTTATTGCCTACAACCAGTGTAGAACAAGGTTTAATGTTGCTAGAAAAAGTCTTACAATTATTAACGCGAGCAAATTTAAAACTAAATCTTAGTAAATGTTCTTTCCTTAAGCGTACTGCAACGTATTTAGGTCATGAAATCTCAGCTGGAACTATACAACCAGGCCAAGCTAAAATTAAATGTGTGGCTGAATACGAAAGGCCACGTAACGTACACCAAATCAGGCAATTTATCGGATTAACGTCGTATTTCAGGAAGTTCGTTCAAAATTTTGCCCATATCGCTCGTCCTCTTACCTTACTTACTAAAAAGGACGTTAAATGGTATTGGGGCCCTGACCAAGAAAATTCATTTATAACCCTTAAGCAGCGGTTGATTGATAAGCCGGTTTTAGCCATTTATAATCCCGATGCGAAAACAGAATTACACACTGACGCCAGCAAGATAGGTTTAGGCGGTATTTTTATGCAATACCAGACTGATGATAGTTTAAAACCAATAGCTTATTTCAGTAGGGTGACCACTAACGAAGAGAAACATTATCATAGTTACGAGCTTGAAACACTCGCTGTTGTTGAATCTCTCAAACGTTTCCGAATTTATTTAACGGGTATCAAAGTTAAAGTTATTACTGATTGTTCAGCCTTAAGAACCACCCTTGTAAAACGTGATTTAATTCCTCGAATAGCTCGTTGGTGGTTGACTATTCAGGAATTTGATCTTGACATTGAATATAGGCCCGGCCAACGAATGAAGCATGTTGATGCGCTAAGTAGAAATCCCGCTACTAGTACTATGCTTATAATTGATAATTCCGATTGGCTTATAACTTTGCAGTTACAAGATGATAATATACAAAGCATTATTGCTAGACTTCGTGATAACTCTGATAAAAGTTTATCTATGAATTTCATCATTAAAGATAATATACTTTTTAGAAAAACTGTTGCTGGTGAACGTTTTGTTATACCGAAATTAGCTAAATTTGGTCTTCTACAAAAACTTCATGATCAAATAGGACATCCCGGCTTTGAAAAATGTGAAAGTTCTATTAAAGCTCAATTTTGGTTTGAAGGTATGACACGATTTATAAGAAAATACATAAACTCTTGCTTACAATGTGCGTTTAACAAGGGCAACTATGGTAAGTTAGAGGGTGAATTACATCCAATTAACAAGCCAGCAGTTCCTATGCATACATTGCACGCAGACCATTTAGGTCCGTTTGCTAAAACTCGTAAGGGTAACACATATATCCTAGTAGTAATTGATGCTTTCACTAAATTTGTATTCGCTCGACCCGCCAAAAATTGTAGCTCAGTAGAGACAATTCGATTGTTAAAAGAAATTATCATACAATTTGGTTATCCGGTTAGAGTAATAACTGATAGAGGCAAAGCATTTACGAGTAGATATTTTAAACAATTTTCTGAAGAAAGTCAATTTAAACACATTTTAAATGCAATAGCCAGCCCTCGTTCCAATGGTCAAGTTGAACGAGTCAATCGTACTTTATTGAATGGTCTTAACACTATGTCTGAAAGCGAATGCACATGGGATAATAAGTTAGGTGATATAGTCTGGGGTATAAATAACACACATAACGCGACTACTGGGTTTCCGCCATTCAATCTCATGTTTAGTCACAAAAACTCTAGATATCCATCCTTCCCTTCGGATGCGCCTTCTCTCTATGAGACCCAACGAAATGAACTACAGGCTAATAGAGAAACAGCTAAACTTCGGATTGATAGAAAAATGACTACCATGAAAAGGCAATTCGATAAAAAGCATAGAAAATGTATAAAATATTCCGTAGGTCAACTAGTTCTTTGGAAAGGTGGTGTAGCAAGAGATGCAGTTACTGGGGTAACTAAAAAATTAAACGGGTTATATACAGGCCCCTATAGAGTATGTAAAGCGGATAGTTCATTAGACCGATATACAATCACAAGTATAAAGGGTATGAAGGGTTACAAGAGGTTCGATGCCGTAGTACGTGGAGAAACCCTACGGCCATACAAACCAACTATGTCCGATGATGATAGTTCTGCCAGTGACAGGGACGTAGATAGGGATGATTTAATTGATCTTCTTGAAAGTTAAATTAACATAGAAACTAATCAATGTTTGATTTCACAATTAACATACTTGATCGTTACAGATGTGTGCCTCTAAATAATAATTAATAGTTTAGTCCTCACCGCAATGTACAATGTAATACAGCCAGTTTATTAAAATAATACCTATATTATTGTAAAATATATGATAGGAGATTGGTGCCTAATATAAACAATTTGCCTTGTGATGTTAAATAGAGTATATTAGGGTAAAACTTGTCAGTATAATAAAATTGTATACATATAAGCATTCGTTTTCAATAACATTATCACCCATACATACATAGCACTTATATCTGTGTGATACATATGAGACAGCAGCAGCTTTGTGGTCAAGTCTATGTGAATAGTCAGCTTTGTGATCAAGTCTATGTGAATAGTCAGCTATGTGATCTAGTCTATGTGAATAGTCAGCTTTGTGATCAAGTCTATGTGAATAGTCAGCTATGTGATCTAGTCTATGTGAATAGTCAGCTATGTGATCTAGTCTATGTGAATAGTCAGCTTTGTGATCAAGTTGTACGTGAATAGACAGCTTTGTGATCAAGTCTATGTAGCTAAGGACGGCGGTGTGTTCAAGTCCAGACATACAATCCAGTATGCAGGACGGCTAAGTGATCAAGTCTATCTATGTGTGATTATATTACCTACAGTACAGCTAAATAACTAATTTAAGTATTTTTGATTAAGTTTTATTTAGTCAAACTTAAATTATTTAAAGTAATTAATCTGTGTGACATACCTATGTAATAATACATAACATCTTTTGTGCCGGCCAGAAGGAATAAAAGGAACTTATATAAATAACAACCCTGTATTACCTAAGTCTTAAAATAATTATCAAAACAAGTCACTGCCGAATCTTATTTCTTTTCCAGGATTCCCGGTTCAACGCAGAAGAGCAGCAGGATACAGGCCGTGGGACACGACCTTCGCAGGATGGCCGAGTGTTATCAAGTACTACTTTGACTTAGAACCAACCAACGGATGTGACGTATTTATTATGTTATCACAAAGTATTAAATAGAACCAACGGATGTAACTTACTTGTTATAATTAATGGATACATAATTATTGCATGTTTCTATTATGGTTATTTCTATAATTATTAATAATAATTATTATTTGTTATTGTATTAAATTTGCATCTTAAATTGTAATTATTGAACATTCGACTTTCAATTGGTAGCACTGATAAAAGACTTAGAACCAACCAACGGATGTGACGTATTTATTACGTTATCACAAAGTATTAAATAAAACCAACGGATGTAACTTACTTGTTATAATTAATGGATACATAATTATTGCATGTTTCTATTATGGTTATTTCTATAATTATTAATAATAATTATTATTTGTTATTGTATTAAATTTGCATCTTAAATTGTAATTATTGAACATTCGACTTTCAATTGGTAGCACTGATAAAATAGTATAAATAGGGTAGGAAATTATTGTACAAGATTATTCTTTTATTATATATAATTGAGAACGTTACTCTGCTCAAATATATTTTGTGTGTGGAAATCATCACCGCCTTTCATTTAACAAAGCCCACAGCCGTAATATTTACAACAAATTATATTCCCATTTTCTTAAAAAGTTTGGTAAACAAATAAAATAAACCTATACTTATATCAAATTAATTCTATTCAGTTCCTTAATTACTCTTACGATTTACGATCTCCATTATCCGTTTTCAATCCTTATAAATCAAGTGAAATAAACTCAAAGGGTTTTCTGAAATCTTTAAAAGACAAAGAGCCAAGATTAAAAGAGTCCTGGAGAGACAAATAATAAGCCATCAATTCGGTGTAGGTTTTATTCGTGTAGTACAATGACTGGATCACCGATCAATGTCTTTGGATTTAAGTCGTATTCAATCTTCATTTGAAAATACATTTATTTACTAAAGTAATCTTTATAATTGTACCAACTTTAAAAACATGTTCAAAAACAGTAGTGAATTTTTGACCGCACTCTTGTTCTTATAACTGCTTTACTCTTCTGTGTAATTCGTGGAATTTTTGCGTATAATGGTCATAAGTAATATTTATTTCATAACCTATTTCATTTTAACTTCAAAAAAGTAATCGCAGACTTGTATAGGGTATCTTCCGGCCCATTAACTTGCCAAAAAAAAACGGTCACCTTCAACGTTACAGCTACGTAACATTATCCCATCCCTGGGCTCCAGGATACTCATTGTTATGTATCAGATAGGAGTGGCTCATATCCGCGATACACACGTATCTATCACTCACTCTGAAGGGTTCGGATTGAAAATTCAAAGCATTTATCTTTTAATTCATATGCCACTCAAGCTTGAATATTTGAAAGGGTGTTTAGATGTTTGTAGATTCGTGACCGAATTACGGATGGGAGATAACTTAGGAGTGAAATGTAATGACTTGAGATTTTAAAAAAACTGATTATGTATTTATAGGACAACGTTTTTTAGGTTCCGTATTATAAAAAAAGTACCTCTAATTTACCTGTCGAATGTACATAGCTTAACAAAAAAGTTACTTTATCATCTCATTCCTATTGATCATCATTGAGAAGTACCTAGTAATTGAGATTTTGTGTTTTTATTTGTAAGTACTAAATGTTTTTTTCTAGTTTGAAACGGTGTAACCAATAAACATTGATATTACAAGAAGTAATTTGGTTTTTCTCTGAAACTAATTTGGAACTACTTTATGAAAATCAATCAAGTAAAAGAAATTATGTATACGTAGGTGTATATATTATAATTAACCCCAAACTCTTATTTCATTTCCGAAGATAGTATTATTCTATAGAAACTCCCAACCACTCCCAACATTAATAAATTCTCTCTTAAAAAGTATGTCAATATAAAAGTAATGTGTTCTCCCAAGAAGTTAAACCAGTTAAAATAGTTAGTCAAAGACTATCAATTACCTACTTGAAGTACGGAAAACAAAGTTGTTCTAAAGTCTTTGTAGTAAAGTTAGTAGGGAACAAGTCAGTGCGGTCTATTGCCCTCACATAAAAGTGGGTTTGATAAGAAGTGTTACGACCACGAACTGAATACTTACTGTAGAAGTAAGTAACTAAGAAGTTTGACAGGGTTCCATTTGAATACTATTAAGTAGTTCTTTGTGTCGTTAGGATCCCTCAATGTCTTGAAAGCGTTATTCATAAGGGAAACATCGATTTTATGTACAAATAAATTATAAAACATACCTTTTAAATTATATAATATTCTTCACATTCGCACAACAACGTCGCAACGTCATTATTTCCAAACGAATTTAACAGCATTGGACGTAAATTGGTTGATATGATGATGATAAGTTTAACAGCCCCAGTGACTGTGGCATAACCTCCGTGTGGTAACAAAGTAAGTATGTCACTATCCCATCTAATCCCATGGGTGTCGTAAAAACTGACTAAGGGACTATCCGTGAATATTACTTTTACGAAATAAAAAGAAGGAAAACTTGAAATTAAACCCTATACCAATCCGTCGGCCCTGCGTGGTATTAGTAGGCTAAGTATCCCTCCGTCACGGGAAGAGGCCAATAATGGGCTGTTATGATAAGGAGACGTTAAGATTTTGGCAGTACACATACAACAATCAGTACCACAAAGAATACTATACCGCACTGTATCCATAGTTATTTGTTGGCTTTGAGCCATAATCGTCTACATACAGCAGGATATTATGCAGGATATTCTTCCTTTTTTTGATAATTTCACAAGTGCCTGCACTCGTACAAAGTCTACGAACGTGTTGGAAACCGGTTGTTTTCCATGACAATACCGTCTGATATGTCGACTGCCTTTGTAGGGAAAGACCTAATACAATATTGTGCGTATCACATAAAGGGTTTGTGTAATCTAGACATTAAAGTTCTGCGATGTTTGTTAGGTATGGGTACTTGATTTAATGTATATACCTAATATGGACTCCAAAAGAACTCCCACATCTGTAAATTAGATAGTATGTAATTAGATTAGGAGTAATTTTTCGATGTTATCAAAGAAGTGGTTTACTTCCCAATTTGTTAAAACGCTTTCTGAAGCAAATTCACGACGACTCAAAAAAAATATAGATTCAGGCTTAGCAAGCACAAACTTAAAAGACGATATTATTATGTCTTAGAGTTATGACAGTTTAATTTATTTCCCTTACTGTGCAAACATAAATGCGTCGAAATCACTAATAAGGTGTGAACCTGTATAATGTCAGTAGCTCCAAATTTTTACCAACATGGTATACGATATCTCCTTTTTACTAATACAATTAGCTTTACAAACAAGAACATCGGAGACTATTCACCCGTTCATAGCAATTGAAATAGTAGCTACACATTGTTAGCAGTATGTCCGTAACGGTTGGGCGAATTGCTTCAATTTCTTGTAGACGCTGTCAGCTAGTTCTTGTTGCATTGCAAGGTAGAACATTGTGGTGCTATCTTAGAGTTTCCTTTTTCAATTACATACTTTTCAAGAGCAGTGTCTGATGATCTGTCTTTCTTAAATGGTTTTAGGTTCTGAAATATCCGTATGACTTATACGTAATTTATAAAGGTACCTATGTCTTTTTTTCTTTTTTTGGTTAAAGTCAAATCCCACTTTATGGTACAAGCCCTGTTTATGGGGACTTTTACAAACATTATATTAACGGACACAAAGACTATTGGAGGTTTCAAAAATAGATAAAAAACTTTATAAAATTAACTCCCTTGATTTTGTACACCAAGACCGTTAGGCTATCACGGCCGCGGCAGTTCAATCAACACTGATATTCAGAAATAAATTAAGCAATAGTAAAACAAATCAAAACAAATAAGACATAATATTTTTTAACTCAAAAAAGACCCCAAACAAGAAATTCTTTTAGAAAAACATTTATTTGCAGTCGCCCCTTCCCCTTATTCGGAGCGCATCACTGTGCGCCACGGAAGTGAAGCGACGAGCCGCGGAAATTGGTCGACTTGTCGAATTAAAGCGAACAACGAAGGTATTTTACAATTATCCACCTTTGTGCTGCCACTGGAGGTAGCTGTATGTAATGCGATTAGATAAAAGCTAGAAGCCGGATAGAGAAATAACAATACTGTTATGTACATTGACGTAGATGTTTTTAAAAGTGATACTCGATCAACAGACTTAGTATTTTTAATTTGTTCTCTTTTAATCACATAATACTTTGCAAGCAAATCAAGGTAACAAATATAGATGTCTATTTGTCAAATTTTACAGTTGGCAAAGTACAAAACAGACTGCTTTGATTGGGCAGAAATCATTTGTGATACTCGTAGATGCTACGTACTTAAAAACGGAATGTGAATAGGCGTCATACAAATATAATTGAAGTGATTAAAATTTGAAATAATTGTATGTTATGCAACGACACCCAGAGCACTAAATAACAAAGGCTTATCACTATTACTATGCCAATATGGACATTGGCCAGTTCTGAACAGAACTTTTACACTAAACAATATTTTCTTTAAATGTAAAAGAATTTTTAGTAGATAAGCTTAAATGATATTGTCATTTTGTACCTATTTTTAGTGTTCTTCCTCACCATATTTATATTATTAAATTTCTTACTTATTTACCAATAATGATAATGTTTTTTATTCAGATAAAAGAAATCTGATAAGTAGTAATAGTTTCTTACGTAATTAGGTTTAAATAAAAATCGTTTACAGTTTACCAAAAATATAGTATATAGATAGATAGTATGATTTGTTATATGTTTATTAGATTTAATTACGAGTAGTATTTAAGAGAATGCTGTGCCCGTCAGAGTCCATAGTGTAACTATTTATATTAATTATTTCACCTATGTAATACCTATGGAATGGCAATATAATAGTGAGTATTGAGTATATTTCCCCATAAATCAAACTGACCAATTACTCAATCAAAAATCATGATTGTGTCATATAATTCCATTCAACACTAAATGTTTTATTCCACTGACGATACAGTTTTCCTAACATTTACTGTGAACATTACACGAATCGACTACAATTATAAGAATAAGAATAAATTTATTCAACCAAAAACAAGTTACAAAATCATAATGTTACAGTTTGATTGCTATTAAAACTAATTTACATATTAAGGGTGTATTAGTGGTATAATTACATAAATTTAGTGTTGTAACAGTCTACTGGGGTAACGGTGGTTTCCAAACTAAGCCGAGGCTTGTATTTTGAAGACCAAAGTTGTGACAAAATTTGTGTTACATTGAATTAAACATTATTAATTAGGCCTATATAAAAATTGAGAAAAATAACATAATAAAGTTAAACTAAATCAAATCAATTAAATTACGTATTGACTTTCCATTCGAAAACTTTTGCAACCTGTTTCCGTATATTGAATTTTTAAATCGCTCTTTTCGGGCACGTACAAAAGAAATAAAGATCTGTAAATTGCAACTGTGTTCAGGAAGCACACTAAGTGAATTTCGTTTTTAATTTACTAAGTGTTGAAGGTAGCTATCACTGACTAGATTTTTAGTTACTGATGTTGCCAAAATGAGTACTTCCCTTTTCAAGTAAGTAATCATAATTTTGTGAAGGATGATAATTTAGTTATTTTGATAGGGGATAGGGGAAGTGTAACAAAACAGGAGCTCATAAAATATTGTGAATCATTAAGTAATTTAAATGTAAATAAGATTGTTTTGTATACACTGCCCTATTGCAACAACTTGCCAGATGCGGAAAACAAAATTAGATATAATTTGAATTTAACACTACATACTATTGCATGTTATAATGATAAAATTAATATAATTGATATTAATTCTATTTTTAAAAACAATTATTATCTGACAAAAGGTAAGCATAGGCTTTCCAACTATTACAAAAGACAAGTAGCATCCTCGCTACATTATTGTATTGACATTTCAGCCAAGAACTTGGCTACTCAAACTGCTCCTATAGAGCAAACCCTAGATATTAAGTTGACTGCTCCTATAGAGCAAACCCTAGCTTGTAAGTTAGTAGCTCCTATGGAGCCCACCCTAGATTTAAAGTTGACTGCTCCTATAGAGCAATCCCTAGATTATAAGATTACAACTACACAACCTCAATCAAAGGATTTAAACTAAACAGTGAGACAAAAGAGTATACCTCTTGCTCACCTATAGGTAATGCAAAGAATGTCAATCAATTAAATCTAGTACATCAAAACATTCAGGGCATATTAGGTAAAACATTAGAAATTGAGTTATTTATTAATAGTAACAACATTGACATCCTTTGTATTACTGAGCATTGGTTAAGAAGTAGCCAATACATGTTTAATTTTGATAATCACCAGATAGGCAGTTCATTCAACAGAGGGCATGCAATACGAGGTGGTTCATTGATAATCCTGAACAAACAATTTAAATATAAGGAACGACTTGATATTGTTATTCTCTCGGTTGAACGTTCTGTTGAGATAGCCTGTGTAGAATTGAAGCATTTTATTGTATTAAGTGTGTACAGACCCCTTTCAGGTATGTACGATTGCTTTGAGAGAGTTATGGAGGATGTTTTAGATAAGGTAACTAAGTCTAAAAAATATGTAATAGTTTGTGGTGATTTTAATATCGATTTACTGGTAACAGGAAATGAAACCCCAGAAAGGGTATCTAAATACTTGGCTCTTTTTCAATCTTTTAATCTGAAAAATGTGTTTTTGGAGCCTACTCGTATAACTGAAACAACAGCAAGATGTATTGATAATATTTTTATTAATTTTGTAATTACTGACAAATTAATAATTAATAAACTTCAGTCAGACCATACTGGTCAGCAAATTAAATTTTTAAATAGAAAGGAACACAATGTATCTAAAAACATTGTGGTAATACCTAAAACTGCATATAGAATTGAATGTTTTAAAAATAAAATTGAGTTAGCATTTAGTTCCATACCAATTATTAGGGCGGATGATAGTGTAAACACTTTATTTGATAATTTTTTTACTACTTATTGTAATGTGTTTAAATCTGTTTTTATGCCAAAAACAATATCAATTAAAGGCAACGCCACATTCAGTGAATGGGCAACAATAGGATTACATAAGAGTAGAATACGGCTTTATGAACTTTATGAAGAAAGAAACTATAATTTTAGTGATACATTTCAGAATTATGTTAAAAATTATTCTAAATTATTTAGAAAGCTTTGTAAGGTAGCTAAATCACGTTTTCTAAGTTCAAGGATTAAAAACAGTACTGATAAGATTAAGACCATATGGAATATTATCAATAGTGAAACAGGCAAAGTAGTCAACCGCGACATTGAGTACAACTTAAACATCAATAACTCAACAATCACATCAGATGTAGAAGTTGCCACTGCTTTTGAACAATTTTTCACTGATATTCCAATTACTACTATTCAATCTTTGAACTCTTCACCTATAACTGCAGAATTAATTTTGAAGGATATCGTACCGATTTTCGCGAATAATTTTGAATTTGAACATGTTACTCCTTTTGATATAATTAAAGCTTTTAATACCATTAATGTAAAAAAGACAGCAGATTTATGGGATAATTCTGTAGTTATTACTAAGCATATTATTTACTCAGTTGCAACGCATTTAGCTCTTATATTTAATTATTCGATAGATAGTGGTGTGTTTCCTGATTTAATGAAATACAGCAAAATAATTCCATTGTATAAATCTGGCTGTACATCAGACCCAACTAATTTTAGACCAATTTCAGTACTGCCAACTTTCAGTAAAATTTTTGAAAAACTTATTGCAGATCAACTGCAAACATATTTAAATAGATATAAAATTTTACATATTAAACAATTTGGTTTTACAAGGGGTCGCTCCACAACCGATGCTGGTGTGGAGCTTGTAAAACATATATGACGCCTGGGAGAAGTCTTATGATGCTTTAGGTATTTTCTGTGACTTGTCTAAGGCTTTCGACTGTGTCGATCATGATACACTTTTACGGAAATTACATCACTATGGCTTAGGTAAACTAGGATTAGATCTTTTCACATCTTACTTAAATAATAGAATACAAAGAGTTAATATTAATGGAAAATTGTCTACAGGATCTGTCGTAAAAATGGGCGTTCCGCAAGGTTCTATACTTGGACCCCTTTTGTTTCTCCTCTACATAAATGATTTACCACATCTAGTTAAAGATCAACATGAGATAGTTTTGTTTGCCGATGACACTTCGCTTTTATTTAAAGTGAAACGACAACAGACTAGTACTGACGAAGTAAACTTGGCTATCTCTAAAGTGGTCCGTTGGTTTGATATTAATAACTTGCTCCTTAATAGCCGCAAAACCAAATGTGTTAGATTTATAACCCCGAATGTAAAGGAAGGAAAAACCACGATAAGAGTTAAGGAGGATCAGGTAGACCTTGTGGATACTACAAAATTTCTTGGTATAACACTAGATTCTAAGCTTCAGTGGGGCCCACATATTATTACATTGGTAAAGAGACTAAGTTCTGCAGCTTATGCCGTTAGGAAAATTCGAGAACTGACAGATATAGAAACTGCCAGATTAGTATATTTTAGTTATTTTCACAGCATAATGTCATACGGTATTTTACTATGGGGACATGCTGCCGACATTCATACTATCTTTGTGCTGCAGAAAAGAGCTATTCGTGCAATTTATAATTTAGGTAGGAGACAATCACTTCAAGAAAAATTTAATGAAATCAATATATTAACTGTAGCAAGTCAATACATATATGAAAACATAATTTATGTTCATAAAAATAAAGACCAATTTGTCAAAAGAAGTGATGTCCATAGTATAAATACTAGAAATAAAGATAAACTTGTTCATCCGTATTCTAGGCTCCAAAAAATACACAATTCATTTCTAGGTCAACGTGTGCGATTCTATAATAAAATCCCGAATCATATCCAAGATCTAAGTCTTAATAAATTTAAGAATGTAGTAAAACAAAAACTTATCCTAAAGGGATATTATACTATTGTAGATTACACGAATGATAAAAAGGCTTGGGATTAACTGCTTCTATTCTCAGGCTGTTTCAAATAATGCTAGTTTATGCACTTTTTATAATTATATGTGCTACTGTATTATTTTATTTCTAAGTTCTAATTGTATTATTGTATACTTTCTATCTTTTTTTATTTTTTTTTTCTCTTTCTTTTCTTCTTCTGTCTTGCTTGTTCTCATGCTTGTCTTCTACTTTTCTTTTCTTTGATTATTATTTTTTATTATGTATAAATGGTGTATTATTCTGTCTGGTACTGTCAAATATTTTAATTGTGTATATGATTTATGTTAAAAGAAATATTGTAAACAACCGAATTTTAAAAGAGTTGCCATGAGTTTCTTTGCCAGGTTTCTTCTCATTGGCCCAACCATTAGGAAACTGGAATTTATGGATCAACACAGACAGACAAGTAGATTTGAGTAGTAGATTGGTTTTATTTTTCTTCTCTAATTTACATTGGACAATACAACGCGGTTTTTTTAGTGCTGTGGCGTTTGTCTGTGTCGATCTATAATTTTAACTATAGCTTCAATTTCAAGTAAATTCTAAAAGACGATTTCAAACAATTTGTGATAAATTTTATGAAATAAAGCATTTTGAAGTTGAAGTTGAAGTTGAAGTTGGCAAGTTTTAAAAATTTTGGTTATAAAATATTCTTTAGTACCTAAATATTAAAAACTTAGACTAAGAATCGAACTGACAAATCTGGTAGATTTATAAATTCTTAGTTTTGAGATTTTATGTCTGTCAAATTAAGAGGTTTTTCTTTATTATTCTTTAACCGTCACCATACAGACGACATCTGGAGACCTTATTATCTCTGAATAAAAAATAAATGAAAATAAATTAATTAAACATTTTCATTATACATAAACACTTAACCCACAACCGCGGTGTTATAAACTGTGGTTAGCACACAGCTTCATTTTGCATTCTGTTTAACTACTTACTAGGAAAGCTAGAAAGTACATTTTAAGTAGTTGTTAGGTTACTATGAAGCCTTAAGATAATGTAATAACCCTTAATTAGAATAGTGTTACTAAGGTTACATACTCTATCAGATTTTAAAGAGTTTAATTAGCGTACGTTAGAAACATTTTAACGCAGATAGAAAGAAGGAACAGCATTCTGTGAATGTGTGAAAAATAAACATATTTATTATTGTTTTTTATCAAAACCAACAAAAACGTGATCTCCGCCATTAACAAAAAGAAATCGAATGACAATTATTGGTGGTAAAATTAGTAATCACAATTTTTTTCTATTTATCACAGACTATTGTAACTTTTTAACATATTTATTTTTGTTTCAACATCGGGATACCGGGATGCTCGCAAAATAGCGGAGGAGTTCTTTGCTCAGCAGTGGCATCAGTGAGGATCAAAGTAAGTTATAAAAAAAATTATCAGTTTATAAAATTCGCATACAGAACTCTAATAAATAACATTGAAATAACATATCGGCCTACATGTACGTGTTTAATACATGACATTTGGACAGAAATAAATAACACGATGATAAATGCTAAGCAAGGCGAAACCTTTTAAAAGTTGAGCGTGAAAAATCGGCGGTCTCAGTGCGGCGGGTGTCGCGGCTAATTTGTGGACATCGATCACATCGGTGCAGGCACAGATGTAGAAAATACTGGAAGAGATTTTTTATTTTTATTTAGCTACAATAATAGAAGAAATTATCATCATCATCAGACCGTTAATGTCCCACTGCAGGGACGGGCCTCCTCCCGTGACAGAGGAATACTTGGCCTACTAATACCACGCTGGCCAGACGGATTAGTATAGGGTTTAATTTCAAGTTTTTCTTGTTTCTATGTTTCTACGACACCCATGGGAGGAGATGGGGTGGTGACATATTGTATTCTTACTCCGTCACCACACGGATAAGTAAGAAATTATAGTAAAAGTTATTTTTAGCTGTGTTTTATTAATAGTAAACGTTTTTTGACAAAGTAAAATGCATTGTAAAATACACTCCATTATCTTTATTGCATGTGACTACTATTGTATAATCAGGTAAAAATCCAGCCAATTTAATCTATGTTGAAACATCAAACAACATAGCAAAGATCTCTCCGCATAATTTTTTATAACAGTTTATAACTTTGACTAAATAACAATACAAACATCTCTTTAAGTTTATCATCAGTGGTTTCTTTGGAGTAGTAGGTACAGTAATTGGCTAATAAATCTCATCAATCTATAAAGGACAATTTAAAACGGCTTGGTATATTTTTTATGGTTTAGTATCACCCCTTTTCCTTCTTTTCAGGCAACAAGGGTTTTTTATTAGACCCTTAAAAGCTTTTTACTAAACCATCGGAATGCAAGAGGTGATGTCAAATCAATAATTTAAAAATGTTATTAGTGTCATATCCAGAAACTGTATGTCAAAACTGTGGTATTCGTACTTCGGTGTGGCGTTTGCCAATTTCAATTCAAATTGCGTGGAGTGGATTTCCACTCTTCTCCCTCAGGTTTTCACAGTAATTAACACTGCGTATTTATTCAATAATATTTATAAACCATATTTTTATTTAGTAAAAAAGTATTTCTCGACAAGATACAAATATGTATGGCCGCGTAGAGATTCAAAATATTTTTACGAGATGTTTTTTTCAATACTCTGCGTGTTGCCGTTGAGACCAGACATATTCCTCTACTCAAAATTGAAAAAGCGTGTAGTACTTATTGAGCTCACGGTACCGTGGGAAACTAACATCCCTAAAGACCACGCAATTAAGACAAATACATACTTTGACTTGACAAATGAGATAACCAGAAATGGCTATAGGGTTACTCTGTCTGCCTTGGAAATAGGTGCGAGGGGTACACCAGCCAAATCCCTCTACAATCTATTAAAAGAACTAGGACTGCCGAAATCTTCAGAAAGCTCTCTACTATCACGAATGTCCAAAACGGCATTGTTAGGTTCCTACCAAATTTGGATAGGTAGAGGACAGAACATAGCAGACAGTGAAGGTGACCGCTAACGCGTTGTAAGGGGGCCTCCTTAAACCTACATCTGGGTCGTAAGTCCCAGACGCTGATAAGCAAGTGTTCCGTCCTCTATCACGCGATGGACCCGGCACCCGCACGGAGAATCCATGGAATGCTAAGATTAGGTCTTATCATACTATTATGAAAAACGCTCCTGTGCAAGAGGCTCTTGCTATATTGAAAAATGTTTTGGTGGCGGAAATGTATCGGTGGGATTAAAGGCTTTTATGCACGAGATCGCGAATTCAAAACCAAGCAGGATAATAGTTAGTGCGATCCACAAATTATTGGCCTAAGTCTTTGTGTTCTTTATCTTCATCATCACCATAACCGTTCATTAATGTCCCACTGCAAGGACGGGTCTCTTCCCGTGACAGAGGGATACTTGGCCTACCAATACCACGCTGGCCGGCGGATTGGTATAAGGTTTAATTACAAGTTTTCCTTCTTTTTTATTTCGTAAAGATAATATTCACGGATAGTCCCTTAGTCGGTTTTTACGACACCCACGACACCGTTCTTTATGTTAATATCTCTTAAGCCACAGTCTTTCCGCGGTATAGGCAGTGTTCCTGAAGCTGGAGTTGTCTTTTCAATGTTTGCGAGCTTTTCCTTTATAGACATGCTCCTATAAACACATACATTTTTACATCAATTCCAATTAAACATACAAAAATTTAACAGAAGTTCCTCTTTGTCCCAACAGAGCCAAACAATTTTAATATCAGATAACATGAAATATTTCGCTTCCATTAATATTTCACGTTAATAATGTCTCTGTGTATGTCCACTGTTATTACAAATACGTTATTTAATGAATGAAGGCTAGATAAAGGACTGATTAATGACTATTCGTTGGTTACTCATTCATAAAAACATTGACTGGACATCTGTTTTGACTATGAGAGCTGTGTTAATCTAGTATTGATTTATTGTAAAGTGTTTTGTAGTTACGGAGTTTTGTAGGATTAATGTGCTACGTTGCTTATGGTATTGCTTTTATATTTTTTATATTATATGGGGACGAAACAAAGCAATCGCTCAACTCACTATACTCTACGATTGTCTTACTCACTTCTTATAAGATAAAACAGAAAATTTCAAAAATAATCCAATACCAACTAACTTAAGAGCCACAAAATAAATTGTAGTTACAAAATTAACAAAAAAGCAGACATAATTATGTACAGTGAATCCCTAAAGAGCCACAAAAAAGCTAAATGTACCCAATGTTGTTTCGATGTAGGGGCACGCGTCCTAATGTTGGCACTGCACCAGATTATCAGCACCCCCAACTAAAACTCAAATTTTAAGCTTTCTATTAATTAATTTCGGCTACCATTTAACAAACATTAAAATAAGATCCTTTTGGAATTATAAACTGATCCAAACACGACACTTTTTGAAAAAAAAAGCGATATTTTTAAAAACGCGGGAACATGTCCTTCACATTACTTTGTTTTGACAGTTTCTTATGATCGTAGATAAGTTCAGGTTTTTTTATTTTACTTTATTTTAGATCTTTTAGATATTTTTTACTGAACCTTTAGGTTTTATTCATGTATAAAATGTTTATAAGGCTTATCTGACAATGGAAATGAACGTTATCTTGATTTTATGTTCATAAATGAGGTGCTGACATCTGGGTTCAATTTTTTGCGAATTGCTAATTATCGGCACTGGTACTGTTACATGACAAAGTGGTATGTAAAATTGTTAATCCATATATTTTATTGTAAAGCGTGATTATTTTATGCCTAGAATTCAATATTCTTGGAAAAAGTACTCTATGATTTCGGATTTCATATCCTGGCATGGTGCTGAAACTAACATTGCTAGTTATTTTCATAGTGTTGATATTATGATCAAAAGAATGTCTATTATTTTTTGGAATTTTTTATATTTAAGTAATTATTTTTCTGAAACTTCGGTTGTTAGGCTAGGTATAAATAAAAGAGATTTTACTATAAACATTGGATTATTTCATTTATCTACCTAATTTTATGTCTAATTTTAAGGTGCTGATAATTGGCTCAGTCAATGCCAATAATTGGCGATGATGGTGCCAATAATTGGCGCCAGGGTCATTATTTAGCCAGACTCATCTATTTATTTATTTATATATTTAATGGTACTTCAACGACTTACTCACTAGGACATACATAAACAATGAATTACTTATAGTTTTAGGCATAGTGAGTTGGTCACTTATAGAAGTACACAACTCTCACAGAAAGATAAAGGGACAAGTAAGATAGCATTCATGAATTAGACTTAGGTACACAAATTAAGTTAAGAATTGCATAATATCAAATACACTCAAATATTAATCAGAAAATTAATTTTTTTAATTAAAATTAAATTTAACAATCAAAAAATTAATTAATATAGATATTGAAAAACAAAAAAAAGATATTAACAAATTAAAACAAAATAAAAAGTTAAATTAAATTACATAATATAAAATAGGTATTATAATTTAAGTTAAAAATCGGCATCGGCATTAATAAGTTTAAAGAATTAAAATATAATTAATAGCAATTAGTAATACAAAGTTAAAAATAGAAACAACGTAGAGAAAATTGTAAGTGGATGCAACTCGTCTTATGATTCCGAGGTGGTTAAAAGTCTACTACGGTACTGACGGAAGGTGTTAGAGTATATGTCTAAGCTATCCGTTCGTGCTGCGATTTTATTATAATTCTTCATGAGACGGTTCATTGGTGCTGTGGCACCAAGGTTAGTACGACTAGCAGATGTGGCAAAAGTTGTAGTTTTGCGACTAGATCTAGTAACGTTTTGACGAGGTACAGCTATTCTCAGTTCCGCCATAAGACCAAAAGCATTTACCAAACCGTTTACTATCTTATAAAGTAGGATTTGGTCAGTTACGTGCCTTCGGTGCTCGAGTGAGTGCATTCTGAAATGGCCGAGTCTTTGGTCATAAGAGGAATCTCGTGGACAACTAGAACTCTTGAAACGGAGATATCTAGTGAAGCTTTTCTGGATACGTTCAATCCTGTTAACGTGGACTCGATACACTTATCGAGTCCACGTTAACAGGTTTCTTTTTCATCCCCAGTTTGGAACCCCACTGGGTTCCAAACTGGGGATGCATACTCCAATAAGCTTCTCACAAGAGCATCGAAGAGGATTTTTAGGGTTGTAATGTCCTGGAAATCGCGGCACACTCTCTTTATAAAACCAGACATTTTTGCAGCTTTGGCAGTGATGTTGTCAATGTGGTCGGTGAATGAGAGTTTAGAGTCGAGTTGAACTCCTAGGTCTCGTATCGTGTCCGTTTTTTGCAGTGTTACCCCATTTATTGAGTAGGACGTTGCTAATGGTCTCTTTTTCTTTGTAAATGTTATGTGGAAGCACTTTTTGACATTGAGGATCATCCTGTTTTGAAGGCACCAATCGTAAACTGCATCGAGGTCAGTCTGGAGTAGTTGGACGTCATGAGATGTGCTTATTTCTTTGTAGATTTTAAATAGAGCATTGGCTATGTTTAATTGCTAGAACGATGTCATTGACGAACATTAGGAACAGAATTGGACCCAGGTGTGAACCTTGAGGGACTCCAGATGTAGAGAAATAGATTGGTGACTCATATCCTTTAACAACCACTCTTTGTTGTCTATCAGTAAGATAGGATTTGAACCAAAGGAGTAACTGACCAAATATGCCGAAATGTTCAAGCTTCTTTAGGAGGATTTCGTGGTCCACCCTGTCGAACGCACTGCTGAAATCAGTAAAGATTGAATCGACCTGCGTGCGAGAGTTCAATGATGCTGCAATTTGATTTACATAGTGGACCAAATTTGTAGTAGTTGATTTGCGTACGCAGAAACCATGTTGTTGGACCACTAGTTGTGTACTCATGTGTGAAGTAAGTACAGGACAGAGCAATGATTCAAAAATCTTTGCGAAGTCTGAGAGTAATGAAATGGGGCGGTAGTTCTGCACGTCACTGGAATCTCCTTTTTTGTAGACCGGTACCACATTAGCTCTCTTCCATTCAATAGGAAACTGTGATGTAGTAATCGAGTAATTGAATATTAATTTAAGTGGTAAGGCAAGACTAGAAGCACACTTTTTTATAAATAAAGGTGGCAAACCGTCCGGCCCTGCCCCCTTGCAGATATTAAGTTTATTAAGGGCTTTGAGCACATCACGTTCAGTAAAAACCACTTTACCCAGTTCACACTGATGATACCTCTGTCCCATTTCAACTAAAGAAGGTGAACCGGTCGAAGAAGTAAAGTTAGAGGAAAAATACCGAGCAAAGAGGCTACAAATTTCATCACCAGTCGATGCCGTTTCATTTCCCAAACACATCTCTGAAGTAATGTCGTTCAGTTTAGCCTTCTTCGCTTTGACGAACGACCAAAAGACTTTAGGGTTGTGCCTTATACTCTTTTCAGTGAAGCTCATATAGTCTTTATAACAGCTTTTCATAATGGTTTTAGATCTACAATCTAGTAGTCTATATTCAAAGTAATCCCTTGGGTTTTTGTAAGTTTTATACCGCGTTCTGAGTTTTTCTTTTTCGTTTAGGACTCTAATGAGAGATTTAGAAAACCAGGAGGGATACTTATCGCTCGGTCTTCTTGATGTAGGGACGTGCTCGCGAACCACATCCCCGAGATGCCTATATAGCTCGGTGACCATACCATCGACATCGTGTTGGTCTGAGAAAATTTGGCTCCAGTCACGATCACTAATCATTGAATTGATAATTGTATAGTTAGCTTTTTTAAAGTTAAATCTAACTGGAATCTTACCCTTTATTAAAGCGGGAGATATATTTATTATTGATATTTCGAGCGGAAGGTGATAGACGTCCACCAAAGAAAGAGGGTTATTGCATACACTTACAAATCCTCCATAGAAGTTATAAAGTACTAGGTCAAGGGTTTTTTGAAAACAATTTTTTACGGAGTTTATTTGCTCCAAGTTACATAACGACATGAAGTCTATCAGTGAGTAGCCCAATGAGTTAGCATAGTTACTAGCTGTGGTGCTGGAAGTATGGCGAAGGGTATTGTCTAATTTCCAGTCAATAAAACTTAGATTGAAGTCTCCGGCTATAAGGGTTTCGTCGCCAGTGTTGTCGATGACCGAGGAGACGCTGTCAAGGAAGGTGTCTAGCGTACGCTGTTTAATTGGCGGAGGAAGGTAAACCGCGCAAATATTTAGGTTTTGGCATTTTTTATCTTTAACAGCCTTGAGCCTAACCCATAGGTTTTCAGAGTCGGATTCCCATTGCGACATTCGAGCAGAGTCTATTAACTTCAAAACCGCAATCACCACACCTCCTCCTCTCTTGCCTTTATTGGCTGTTGATGCTCTATCCCTACGATAAATGTTGTAACATCTAAATAAAATGTGTATGAATAATAACTATTTTTTATAACAAAAATCAATTATTTATTAAATAATGAACCAAGAAAGCATATTGTTATAGTTGTTATCATTATCATCACTGTGATAAACGATGTTAAAGTAGGACTAACTCTTAAAGTGCTGATAATTGGTAGCATCACCCTACGGCGGTTTTGAAACAAGCGACTCTGATTTTAAATAGAACATCATTAGCCATTGAATAGACATTAGGGTCTATTAAGCTTAATAGTATGCGGACTAGTTGAATAGGGTGGGGTTAACTAAGCTTCAGTTTCACGTAAATACGTGCTAAAAGGTTACTTAGTGTTTCAAATGATTACTAAGTTGTAGTAAATGTTTTTGCGTTTATGTTACATACATATCTAACTTAAGCTTTTACTTTCTCTGGAAGTATACAAATAGTAAAAACTTAACATTTTGAAAACGATGAAGCTAAACGGACGTACATACAATTATACACGTTTATACATGCGAAAATATTACCCAACTTTTAAATCAATTAGACAAAACACAACGTTTTAAAAATAATCCAATACCGACTAACATTTACAAACTAAAAGATGCATAAAATAAACTGTAGTTACAAAATTAACAAAAAAGCAGACATAATTATGTACAGTGAATCCCTAAAGAGCCACAAAAAAGCTAAATGTACCCAATTTTGTTTCGATGTACAGCGGTTTTGAAACAAGCGACTCTGATTTTAAATAGAACATCATTAGCCATTGAATAGACATTAGGGTCTATTAAGCTTAATAGTATGCGGACTAGTTGAATAGGGTGGGGTTAACTAAGCTTCAGTTTCACGTAAATACGTGATAAGAGGTTACTTAGTATTTCGAATGATTACAAACTTGCTATAGTAAATGTTTTTGCGTTTGTTGTTATGTATAGGTATTTGTCTGTATCTCCGTGTGGTGACGGAGTAAGAATACAACATGTCACCACCCCATCTCATCCTATGGGTGTCGTAAAAACCGACTAAGGGACTATCTGTGAATGTTACCTATACATAGAAAGAAGGAAAACTTAAAATTAAACCGTAAATTATCCGTCCGTAAAAATAAATCCGTCTGGCCTGTGTGGTATTAGTAGGCCAAGTATCCCTCCGTCACAGGAGGAGGCCCGTCCCTGCAGTGGGATATAAGGGCTGGTATGATGATAAAGAATTTTAATTTATTATTTTCCACCATTTTAGAAAATTGTGGTCACTTTATAATATTACGTAGATACAAGTGCGTTTTCACTCTCATGTTTTTTTTATTAACCTACGCAAGTCACAAAACTTTAAATGCAATAAGTGTTTGTTATGATGGTATGTATTTGCGTTAAAACTAGGCTTTGTTATTAACGAGAAAAATACTCAAATATTAATGATTTTTAATACATCACCACGAAAAGATATTTTATTATTATTGAAATATTTTAATAAAACTTACGCACTGGGTGAGTCTTACAACCATAAATTTAATGCATTCAAAGTACAGTCCTATGTCCAGCAGTGGACATCGATTGGCTGATATGATGATGATGATGAAAGTACAGTCATGAGAAGTCAATAGTTTAGATATCGAATTATTGTACTGAATGGTATTCGAACCTAAGCTACGTTTATAATCTTTACAACGTGATTTTCGTGTGGTGAAGGAGTAAGAATACAATATGTCACCACCCCATGGGTGTCGTAAAAATCGACTAAGAGACTATCCGTGAATATTAACTATACGAAATAAAACGAAAGAAAACTTGAAATTAAACCCTATACCAATCCGTCTGGCCAGCGTGGCCATTATTAGTAGGCTATATTATATTAGTAGGCTAAGTATCCCTCCGTTACGCAAGGAGGCCCGTCCCTGCAGTAGGACATGAATGGGCTGTTATGAACACTGTGATTTGTTAGTCACATCGTTGATGTCGTGTCTATTAAGTGTGTAAAACTATGCGTTCAGTAATCCAATTCAATTATTTTACTACTTAGGTTATCAATGTTAGCTTTAATTATATTATTTAACGCAATGTTTATATACCTGTACAATTTAAACAAAGAAATACTTAAATAAATGTTCTTAGAATACCGAATACAAAGATTGTTGAAAGGTGAGTAAATTGTAGTAAATTAATTAATACATTTTGGAAACTCTAAAAGCTTAAGCACTTAGTACAAACTTAGTTTCTGAATTAAATTTTAAAGTCAAATCGAGTAAGGCAGAGTTTTACTTGCTTAATGATGAAAGATTTATGTGGGTCTTAGCCTTTATTGGATTTGTGTTAACCATTTTGATTTGTTATTATATAATAACATATTTTATTAATTCTCCGTGTGGTGACGGAGTAAGAATACAGTGTGTCATCACCCCATCTCAACCCATGGGTGTCGTAAAAACCGACTAAGGGACTATCCGTGAATATTATCTTTATGTAATAAAAAGAAGGGAAACTTGAAATTAAACCCTATTCCGATCCGTCTGGCCAGCTTGGTATTAGGAGGCCAAATATCCCTCCGTCACGAGAGGAGGCCCGTCCCTGCAGTGGGACATTAATGGGCTGTTATGATGTTTTATTAAAACACCGACGAATTTATTAAGCGTTTATATTGTTCTTCTCTAAACATTCAAAGTACATCGCAGAAGACTTTAAGTACTTTACGCAGACAATATAATGTATGAAGAGTTATAGGTATTGTAATAGCAGCTTAAAAAAATTGACAATGGATATGAAATTCGTATAATTTTACTACCTTCGAACTTACTACTTATTTTAAACTATTTAAATAGAGGAGGGCATTCTCAATTCGGTCGACAGAATAACAATATATGAATTCGGACGAAAATTGACCAAAATTAAATAAAAGTTTTATAAAATTTAGTAGTATGCAGTTAGTAATTTTGTTTATTTCTAATTTAATTTTAAATCACAGTTTTACATTTTTTTTCAATTTACCCTTATTAAGTTTAAGGTTAGGTTAGATTAAGAACAAAGCAGCCGAAGGTTAATAATTACAAGATAACGTAGATTATATGCCAGACATGGCATTTGTAGATTAACATTGAAGTAAAATTTGTAGATTAACATTGAAGTAAAAGAAAGTCTTGACTTATATAAAACAACATATGAATTATTAGATAAGAAAACTTATGGATTCTAATACGTAACTAGATAAAGCTAAATAATATTTTGATAACATTAAGTACAGAACAAGAGACCGTAAACACAATAATATCGTATCTAATAGAACAAGCGAGCGTAAATACAAATATAATAAGGCGAAAAACTAGGCCGAAACCAAACTCATCCAGAACAAAAAACTAAGTAAATAAAGCCTCTCAAGTCAAGGAGTAAACAGCCTTTGAAAAAAAAGACAATCCAACTTTGACGTAGCAAAACTTTTTTAATATTCTCAACGCTCAATGTGATCTTGCCCCTAAAAATTTCCTATTCGTAAGAGGTCTTCCCAAATGTAATTTTGCATGAAAGAAATGACAAAGTTCACCCAAGTTAGTGTACATCTTTCAATCTCTCTGTTACAAATAAAATGAGGGTGTCTTTGATGAGTTTTTATTTGGTTTTAATAAGTTTATGTGTTCTATTATGCTTTCTTTTTTATTTTATTATTTTGTGTTTAAAGTTTTATTTTTATGTTTTTTCTACCTAGCTAAGTTATCTTGAATAGAAATGATAGAATTGGGATGTCAGCCACGCTAATACTTATGCGCTTACATATTTGCTCATTACCTGCTGAAAACCTGTTAAGTTCAGTTCAAAATTTGTTCGCTAGTGATCGTAGGTAGATTAGATGGGTTCCTAAGGTAGTACAAATCTATGTGGTTTTTTTGGTAGAGAGATTTACCACCGCTCTTTTGATTGTAGCATGTTTTTCCCTTTGATGGAGATAAACAAAAAGTAGGCTTGTTTTAACAATAACAAACTTTACACACTAACAAAGATAGCTTTATTAAAAATCAATTACATTTTATTGGTTTTAAGACAAACTCTACGACAAGTAGATAAAACCCGTCGCTTTAACTAGAACATCAACTTGGTCGATTTCACAACATTATCCGACCTTCTCAATTTACACGCACTATTTGCTTCAAAACTTATAGCCCTATAATCCTACGATCAACATTCAAAAATCCCCCTAAGCATGTCATAAGACGGATTCGGATACAAAAAAAAAGTCATAATTCCGCTCATTACGAGGAAAGATCGACTATTGTGAAAGAGGGATATTATCCAAGGAACACAATGCTAGCTAAATGAAGCCTACTTTTCCGAACAAAATTAGGGCCGTATGCTTTCCCCTGTACAGAATTCATGTGTCGTGAAAATTTGAGGCTGTAAATGGTTTTTTTTTTTCCTTTTTTGCTTTGGGCTCAGTTCTGTTTTAATTAATTTGTTGTTTGGATTTCTCGTTTCGTTTTCACCACATTGTAGCTCATTTTTGCTGAGGCAGTGAATTATTATGAATGCAGGACCTTTTTGTTGAAAAATTAATTAGAAAAACGATTGTTAAAAAGATTAAACTTGCATTATCGTCAACCCAACCAAACACGTGTTTTGGGTGATTAGCTAAGATAAAAAAATTAAAAAGAAAAATCTTACTTTCGTTTTTTTTGTGGCATAAGCTGTGAATTTATATACTACCTAGTCTGATCTTGGATCACATTTTATTTTTTCTTAGTCATTTCTGTAATATTTGTTTCTTAATAGTGAATGTGACCATGACAGTTTAAATAATTACATTTCTGTAATATTTCACAGCTGCAAGGAGCTGACCTTGCGGGGAGTTAAAATTAAAATTAAAGCCTTTACTACGCATAATTAATAACGTACAAAAAGGCTGTTTATATTATCTTTTTACTTTCAGGGTAACACCAGGTTTACGTAAGGATTTACGTACCTGTGAAGTATCTGAAAAATAAGATATTATGTAAACCCTAAGCGCCGATTACACTAGTCTACATGTAGTCAACTACATCATGTAGGAGACTACATGTAATTTAGTGTAATCGGCGCTTTAGACGACAATGTTATAAAAACTCCTTTTCACAATCACAATAACAGAACCTCTGTTTTAAAATTCCACAGCAGTCTTTTATACTTTTGATTAAAAATAGAATAATAGTAGAGTTGTTGTATTTCTATTTTCATGTTGCAGACTGGTATGCATGTAAATTGAGCGTCACACGGGAACCAGACTAACGGCGTGCAATGAATGCAAATTTAACTCTGTCTCAAAGGAAACAAGGTATTATAGAACCCAAAATTATTGTTTACATAATGTATGACATTGTTGATGAGAGTTAAGTAAATTTACTTTGTTAACTACCAGATATTTAATTCATAACCAAACTATAGCTATTAAGGAAAACGACTACTGTGTTTCAAATAGATGTAAGTATTTATTAGACGTCTGTTTTTAATGGTCTTAATAAAATGTTGGATGGTGTTCATTCGTATGGTTTTATGTATTTTTTTAAATTTTGTTAAAAAAAGTCAATCTTTCATTTAAGTTTATAGTTATTCCTAAGTAAGTTCCTTGTATTTTTTTTGGCGTTGGTAACTTATTTATTTTTTGAAGCGAAGCATATAAAGGGTTAATACCACAGGTCCACAGTGACTGACAAAAAGCCTTAAAGATAAAACACATCTTCTAATGATAGAGGTAAACCTGGCTGACTAATACGAAGCTTATCAGGACAAGTACAGGGTTTTTTGAGCTTTTCTTGAAATGCAATGAGGTTTTTCTGTCTTTTAATACTTGATCTGTTACTTATGAAATACATTCGGCTTTATTGAAACTTTAAATTTAACTCTCGTGAATATTTCAAGAAATACATAGAAATTTTGTAACCTTATCAAAATAATCCCCACAGAAATTGCCAAATACCTTACAATGAAGGGGGTGCCTTTCTTCGGTTGTAAAACCAAACTGCGGTGACCAACATCAATAAACCTTTCAAGTAAATGTTTACGCGTGGCCGCGCTCGCTTCCAAACTTTGTTCGCTTCTTTAAATAAAATGGGTCCTACGAAAGATGAGGGTACGGTTGTTGTGACCCGGGAATTGGTAACCGACATTAATTTACACGATAACTCCTTTAATTCTACCGCAAAAATGTGTACTTAAAGCAAAATGTTTTGAGTTTATTATATACAATTTCTCAGTGTGGTGACGGAGTAAGAATTCAATATGTCACCACCCATCTCACTCCATGGGTGTCGTAGAAACCGACTAAGAGACTATTCGTGAATATTGTCATAACGAAATAAAAAGAAGGAAAACTTGAAATTAAACCCTATACCAATCCGCCTGGCCAGTGTGGTATTAGTAGGCCAAGTATCCCTCCGTCACAGGAGGAGGCCCATCCCTGCAGTGGGATATAAGGGCTGGTATGATGATAAAGAATTTCAATTTATTATTTTCCACCATTTTAGAAAATTGTGGTTACTTTATAATATTACGTAGATACACGTGCGTTTTCACTCTCATGTTTTTCTATTTACCTACGCAAGTCACAAAACTTTAAATGCAATAAGTGTTTTAGCTTTGCATTTGATTAAATAAACATTACATAGGTAGATTAAACAATACATATTTCAGTTTGTGCTGATTTTCCATGCCATATACAAGGTTTATTGGTTTAACTATTAATTAACTCTTTTCTATCTTTATAATATCATATCTTAACGTAGTATGTAGAATATTTAAATGTGCTTAGAAAAAAATAAATGAAAATGCCTAAATTCTGTTTCTTTGATCAAGATTTACAAGCCTCTGGAGGTAAAAACCAAAATAAACGATTTAAACATCCATCTAGATTAATGCTAGCTTCTAGCCTTATTTATGTTCTATTGTTACTTGAATAGTACTCTCGATGTTACCTTTGAATCTATATTTTTCACTGAAATCCTTTAGTTGACTGATATATTTAATCTAATACAATGACATTCGATTGCGCTTTTCGATTTCATTTAATCGATTGCGCTTTTCGATTTCATTTATGCGCAACAAACTTGGTACACCTTAATTAAAGCGTATAGTCCTTTAATACAAAAGACCTCAATCCTTTTATTCTGAGTCCAATATATAAATTTCATTTCTTTTAACATCACATGAACAATTTTACGGTACAAAAGATTTTAACAGTAACCGAGATCTCATAAAAGGCAGCTACTCCAGAACAAATAAAATGTGAAATAAAATGTCATATTTCCGTTTCTGCGGCACGGCAATAAGCTCAAAGGTCTAGATGTTGAGGACAAAACTTTGTCTGTCATCCGTAGTACACAATAAAAATACCCCCCGAGGCCTTCTTTGATTGATTTTTATGAGGAAAAATGACCGTTATCCTTTCACTTTTACATTGATTGTGGACCAAAAACATTTGTTCATTAGATCCTTGAGTTGGGGTCGATATTTGCCCTGTGCCCTTTTGATGTTTGCATGGGACATTTCTAAAGAAGGTCGTACGCCAATAGGTTTTGCTTTTGACTGGTTAAGAAATTCGAGGACGGGATTTTCAGGGTCGGGAAATGAAGAAATGTAAACGTATGAGAACGTAATTTTATAAAGATAATTTAACATTGAATGAGATTTGTTTAACCCTTTTCGTAATAAAATGATCGCATTTTTTCGAGGTTTATATTTGTACGAATTTCGTCGAAATTATTACAGATGATGAAAACACTGAAGTGAGATAGATAGATCTTTCTTGTTTGACGTGACGACAGGTCCATTACATGTTAATTTATTAAAATAAATTAGAAAGTACACAACGATTACTTTTTAACTACAAACCAAAAATTATTAACATGGACAGCATTAGTACTAATACCAATATTTATTAAGTATTCATCAAATATTATTATATTATTCAAAGGCAAAATCATTTCAGTGATTAACTATGAGCCGTATTAATGGTGCCTGAACATGACTGCTACACACACTTCTTGGGTTTGAACCTAGCTTAATAAAAATCTCTTCTGAACCATAGTTACGCTGTTCTTTAAACTCCAGGTAAGCCCTAGAGTACATGAGGGTATTAGTCGCTTGTGCCAAAGATGTTTTTTTCCTAATGTCTGAACGCCGCGCCGCACATTGTTTCAATCAGGGGGAGTCAACTCTGTTCTACACAATGTTTCTATTAGGGCTGTTAGTTACGACAGAGAGAAAAGATGAAATAGAAAATGTTATGTCATTTCCTAGCAACCACCTAATACTTGTTTATATGGAGCTGTCAACAGTCAACACTACAAGAAAAGAAACCGTTTATTTTGTAAATTCCTAAATATCTTGTAAATAAATAAAAAATCTCGATAAATAACAAGTTTATCCTGAATTAAAAACGTTGCACGAGCATCCTATTCCTTAGTTGAAGTGTTTTTGTGAAATTGCATCCTATTCCTTAGTTGAAGTGTTTTTGTGAAATTGAACGTTATTGACTCCAGTTCTGAGAAAGTGACTCCTATAGGGTTTTTGTTATGTTACAATGAGTTTCAATGTAGAGAAGAATGTTTCAATAAAGAATGTGAATATTTTTATTATGAATATTATTTACATAAATAAATTGTAAAAGAAATGAAGTTTTTTATTATCAAATCCAACTCTAAATACAGTCATCCTAATTTAAACCTTCAACAAAATAAACAAATAGATATATTATATAACGCCCTAATAATGTAGGGCGTAATATAATATATCTCTTTGTTTTTATTAAATAAAAAAAATAATACAATTTCCCGCGCTGCTGATTTTAACCGCAGTTTTGGCTCCCGATAGATGGCGCCGCACGCTTAGGAAAAGTTTCCTCACGAATTTTATATGAAGTTGACATTCTTCTCCTTTGAGTATAATTGTTCTGTGGTTTCAATGGTATAACTCATTGATCGAGTCAGCTCTTTCGTAAACAAGTCTTTGTTTTTATTTTCTAAAGTTCAAAAAGAATCCTTTTTAACCTTTTTGTTATTTTCAACTTCTTTGTTTAAATAAACAATATAAAAACAGGCTCTAATTACTTTATTTAATTTTTGGTATCTGTCTGTTTCTTTATAAAATTATATCAGTATTTTCGAGAATTGTTGTTTTTTATATTGCCTTGGGTTGTATTTTTTTTAGGTTTCTTTAAGGATCACATTAAACTTGAGCTTTGAGCTAATTATATTTATTGAATATTGTTAGAAATCTTTAAGTCTAAGACTGAATTTTGTTTATAATTCTGTATTTCTAGATGCATTGAACCAAAAGGGTTAATATTCTTTATTTTTGGACAAATAACCTCCTCTCTTTAGCTTGATTCCTATCATCGTGCCAAGCCCATAAATGTTTGAATCCAACAACATCCAATAATAATGTCAACATCATCATAACAGCCCAATAATGTTCCACTGCAGGGACGGGCCTCCTCCTATGACGGAGCGATACTCGGCCTACTAATACCACGCTGTCCAGACAGGATTGGTATAGGGTTTAATTTCAAGTTTTTTTTTAAATAATGATGTGCTAAAACATTATTGGTAAAGACCATAACATTACATTAGACATTTTATTAAATAAATAAACTAACTCAGTGCTTTTATAAAGAAGTCTACTTACCTAATATCAAGAAAACGAGATAGTACATTCGCGTAATACTAAATCATTCACAATTAAAATAATACCTATACATTTAATAGTTTTACATGTAAAGATCGAAGGTACAGTTCAAAAGCTTTGGCCCATTAAGCATATTTTATTCAAAGACTTCAACGTTCAGAAGGAGTTTTAAACTGTTAGTGGGAGTAAGACCTTTGAGATTTATATCTTGAAACGATTTCATGCAAGCCAGGTATTGTGTGAGTAAAGTCAATAAGTTCTTGAAGCTAAGTCTTAAAATAAGTCTTGTTTTTATATTTATAACAAGAATTTTATAACAACTGTTAGTCTGTTTTTAGAAAAAAAAAGTGTTTATATACCTCCTTACTCATAAACGCCTCTTAAATTTAGTCACTGTTTAGCGAGATTAAAAAGTAACCCCCTTACTCATAAACGAATCTTAAATTTTAGTCAATTGACTAATTAGCTTAAACTCTTACGTTGTTTGGTATAAGGTTAGTTTTCGTAATAAAAATCTCGCTAAACAGTGATTAAATTTAAGAGGCGTTTATGAGTAAGGGGGTAAAAATTTAAGCTAATCAATTGACTAATATTTAAGAGGCGTTTATGAGTAATAATGTTTGGTAGATTTTTTGTACCATTCTCAAGCTCAGCTTAGTTTGGGCCTAGATTATTTGTGTAGTGTTGCTATTTTTACTTTAGTTTCAGTGTGTATATCGCCATCAAACTTCAAAGCTGAACTAGTTTAGAATTTAGTTTTGCCAGGCTTCTTCTTTATCTATGTTGTTACAATACATGTAATGTAAAATGTTTACCATTCCATCTTGAACTGAACATTTTCATACTTTTCGTTAGATGAATGCTGCTGTTACTGAATCGGTATTGAAGCAGTAGTTGTACAACATTATAACAAATATTATATAGAATCTAACTTCCCCATTGCCCCCTATATACTGTAACCCACATTAATAACAACGAAACTCATTTTCACATCGTTCCCAACTGTTCAATCAAAGCAACATTTATCTTAACTGCACCCTCCATACTAACCACATTTCTCTTCAAAACGAATAGGTATACAGAGACACCCAATTTACTTGATTGAAGTGAAACATCCATTATAACCATAAATAAATTAATATCTCACCTAAAGCTAAACGCGTATAATTTATCAACATCTCAATTATCTTAAAATTATTCAACGGGTTTCACTATTGATATACACAAAACTAAGTAGTCAGTTAATAATTAAAGGATTAATTATAAAATTATGTGGGACTATGTGAGAGCTTAAATTAGGTGTAGGTAACCTAATTTAAAGCTTAGATAAATACAAAAATAGCTTTTATATAAAACGCAGGGCCTTAATTTAAGCCTATCTTATTATAAGGTGGCAAATAGTGAAGTGGCTTAAATGTAATTGTATTATTGAACTAGAAAAGTATTAAGTCCTTGTAGAACAATAGTGTTTATTTTCTTATTTGAGGCGATTTATTTTAATCCCTACGATACTATATTGAGCGTGAACAAGATTTTAATTATTTAAATGCGTAAATATGTGTGAAGTTGATTGAAACTTTAAACTTAATTTCATTAATGCAAGGTATATTTTAAATCCTAAGCCTAGATGTTATCTTTATCCTTTAATTGACGTTTATAAGTCTCTGCGACACGAGGTATTTACTATAGCGAGAGTTGTCAAAGGAACAAAGAACACAGCTAGTACAATATCATATCGTACCCTCAGTGGAAAAGAAGCATAAGTGATGTTACGTTGAATCATTGATTTTATCATATTCGGAAAGTACGTCTAAAGATACGTATGCTAGATTTTTTTCATATTTTTCTTGTTAAATTTGAGGAATTTATACAAGAAATTAGTTTTGAGAATTTTTATTCCATCACATTTTCTCTAAGGGATTAGTAGATTAAGTGACATTACGCAAAGAAAAAACTGAGAAATATGTCATATTACTTAATATTACATTTATCCCTTTATTTAAATGTAGAAAATAAATAGTAACAAATATTATGATTTAAATGCGTTTGGTTTTTTTACATCGTTAGTTTTGTATACACGATTACTGCTTTCTTCAACTAAAAACTTTTCTTTACGCAAAAACATAAGACTAACATACTGCAGCGAGGCTATAAAATAAGAATGATTACTTTTTTCTTCCACTAGAATATTTTCATTGCACCGAGACGTAAGATTTGATACAGCGGCGCGTGAATAAGCAGAGGGGACATAAGTGTGAATATGTCGATGCGATAATTTATTAGTATTTTTTTTTTCGTTGATTATTTTAAAACAAAACGTACTGGCAATAAGTAATCAATCAATTAGCCCCTATCGCAGTTCAGTGATGAACATAGGCCTCTCCCAACCCGCGCAACAGAACACTGCCCTGCATCTTTCGCATCCATTCTGACCCAGAGACCTATCTTAGGTCGTCGGTCCACCTAGCTGGGGGGAGTCCTACACTACGTTTTCCGAATCGCGGTCTCCACTCTAGGATACCTTTGTTCTGACGACCATCGGTCCTTCGACAGATACGATCCGCCTATTGCCACTTCAGGTTGCTAATTCTACGAGTTATGTCGGTAACTTTGGTTCTTTGTCGGATAACCTCGTTCCAAACTTTATCCTTTAAGGAGACGCCGAGCATAGCCCTCTCCATAGCTCGCTGCGCGATTTTAAGCTTATGGACTAGGCCTACTCGCAAGTGTCCAGGTCTCGGCACCATACTTCATTACTGGTAGGACGCATTGGTCTTCAGGCATTGCGGTAAAGGCCCGACGTAGCTTGCTGAATCCTGTCCAACTGGATCCTGCGATCGATTTATTTCTTGAAGTTGTTTCTACCAAGTTGAACAACTTGTAAACATACTGTTGAACAACTTCGAGCATCAATCGTTCGACATTAGATCGACCTCGGTGTGACATGATTGTGTAACATGATCTTTGTTTTGTTTAGATTTATACCGGGTTCAACCCATCAACAGGCTCCAAATTTAGGCTTTGTGGCTTTCCGTCAAGCTGTTCCAGTGACTCTGCCACGATGACGATGTCGTCAGTAAACTGAAGGTGTGAGATGTACTCGTACTTGCCGTTAATGTTGATGCCCCGTCTAGTCTACTACAACGTCTTCGAGCGCGTTGGTGAAGAGTTTTGGAGAAATTACATCCCCTTGCCTGAACCCTTGACGTGACGCTACTCACTAAGTGGGGTAGTTTTGTCCTGGAGCTTGACAGTTATAGTGGCAGTTTCATATAAAGATCTACACACATTGATGTATGCCAATCGATGCCACATCATTGCAGAGCATCCAGAACCACCCAGGTTTCAATTAAGTCGAAGGTTTTTACGTAATCCACGAATGGTATGCACAGCGGCTGATTGAACTCTTCAGTATTCTGTACAATCTGCCGAACAAGATAGATGTGGCTCAGGAGTGATATGGGCCTATAGTTCTTCAGCGAGAATTTGTCACCTTTTTTGAAGAACAGGGCAACGGCACTCCCGCCTGAGGCGTTAGGGCCTGGTGGATGACGGAGCTAAAAACACCTCACAAGTTTTTAGCTCTTTTTGATTATGTGTTCCGCCAGTTTTAATAGCTCTGTGGTGATTCCGTCATGCCCTTGACACTTATTGTTCTTTAGTTGCTCGAGAGCAACTCTGACCTCGCCCCGGTTGACATCGGGGATGTCCTCCGTGTAATGGGGCGTGAGTGGTCATCTTTCTTAGGTCCTATGTCATCCGTGATGCGTGCAAGTATTTCTAGAAACTCTCTATTTCCTCGAGTATCTCGAGCTCGGAGGTCACAGTTCTGCGGTCCGCAGTATTGAGTTTCGTTAGATGGGTTCTACCAAGCTTGCGCGCGAATACTTTGGTGCCTCTATTCTGTTCGATTGCAGTCGCAACGGCGGGGGTGTTGGAATATCTGAGGTCACGTCGCACCAGTTTCTGGATCTTCCGGTTAAGGTATCTCCCATTCGTCTAAGAGTAGATTAGTCTGCTTCGAACAAGTCGTTGATCACTCCTAGTATTAAACGTCTTAATTTATTTAGTTATTTGTAGTTTATGCACACAAATAAACTGATCTACAATGGTAAGCTTAATGCCTTAAGGCATTATCTTCCACCTAACCTTTGGGTGAAGCAGAGAAAAGTAAGTTGGTAGGTGCAATAAAGACAATTATCACAGAGACATCTCTGAACACGTATCTTCTATCGGTCATGATAAAGTCTATCTCGTTCCTCGTCACAGTATTGGGCTTTGCCATGTCCCCTTTCTATGTGGCTTCTTCTTAAAGAAGGAGTTCATTAAGAAGAGCCCCTGCGTCTCCAGTAAGTTGACCAGCATCTGCCTCCTGTGGTTTCGGCGCCCCACACCGTATTCAATATTCTTTTTGCCGTTTTCTTGTACTTCCACTTTGGTATTGAAGTCTCCCATAACAATGTTGTAGTAAGCCTCGGTAGTGCCATGTAGTGCCTTAGCGATGTCTTCGTACATGGCATCGGCTATTTCATCGCTGTATGTCGAGGTCGGAGTCTCTTGTATCACCGGAAATATGTAAAGTGCCTTTAATTTTAATTTGTTAATTGTAATTTTTGTTTGTTACTTTAGATTTTTATTGAGAGAACGTAATGTTTTGTTGTATGGAGCCGAGAAAAACCTTATTCTGTTAATTGTTACAAGCCTTTACAAATTATCTACTGATTATTAAAAAAAAATATAAAAAAATAATTAGTGGTAATTAGTAATCTTTACCGAAATTCCACATTTCTGAATTTTTATTGTGCAATTTCATTGTTAATAGTACGAACTTTAATTGTATCCAAAAATCTAATTAGTATTTTGTCTAAATTAATAAATATTAAATACAAAAAATGCATTTGCTTTTTTTCCCTATAGTCATAAGCAATAACTCAAAATAATATTTATGTGTTAATATGCAGCAAACATTTCTATATTTAGTTTGCATTAATTCCCAACAAGCTGGATTTTTGTGCAGGCCTTGAATACGTCATTACAAATGATATGTCAAAAGTCCCCATCGATCCCGCTTGTGCGTTGTTTTCTATCCGAGGTCAAAGGTCACAAATTTGCGTTTTTTGCGTATATCTCTGAAACAACGAGAGCTATCGAAAAATGGTTCAGACAAAGTTTGTAGATCGTAAAATTGTCTACAAAAAATCTTCCAACACTTTTCTCCTACAAAGCATCGCTGTCGAGATATCGTGACTTTAGAGCACAGGAAAGTCGTATTTTTGACTATATGCACACACTAGCTTTTTCCCGCGATTTCGCTTGCGTTTATAAATATCATTAAAAATAAGGCTTATTTCAATATATAGTAGCATATGCATGCTTAGTCTCAGCCTAATCGGTTTGAAATTGACAAAGTTACATGCAACTTTCATCCCCTATCTTATCCCTTTAGGGGTAGAATTTATCAAAATCCTTTCTTAGAGGATGTCTACGTTATATCATCTACCTGCATGCCAAAATTCAGCCAGATCCCCCCAGTGGTTTGGGCTGTGCGTTGCTAGATCACTATCTGGTAGGAGTATTCCTTCTGGAGAAGCCACGTTAAAAATAAAGCGCCGTGTACTTAATTCAATGTACTGTTGTATTTGATTCAATGTACAGTTGTATTTGATTAAATATTGGTGCAAGATTGGCCTTACCTACCTCAGAGGTGGTGCGGAAATCTTCTTCTTCTATATATATAAAACTCAAAGGTGACTGACATAGTGATCTATCAACGCACAGCCTAAACCACTGGTGGGATCTGGCTGAATTTTGGCATGCAGGTAGATGATATAACGTAGACATCCGCTATGAAAGGATTTTGATAAATTCTACCCCTAAAGGGATAAGATAAGGGATGAAAGTTGCATGTAACTTTGTCAATTTCAAACCGATTAGGCTGAGACTAAGCATGCATATGCTACTATATATTGAAATAAGCCTTATTTTTAATGATATTTATAAACGCAAGCGAAATCGCGGGAAAAAGCTAGTGTGTGCATATAGTCGAAAATACAACTTTCCTGTGCTCTAAAGTCACGATATCTCGAAAGCGATGCTATGTAGGAGAAAAGTGTTGGAATATTTTTGTAGACAATTTTACGATCTACAAACTTTGTCTGAACCATTTTTCGATAGCTCTCGTTGTTTCAGAAATATACGCAAAAAACGCAAATTTGTGACCTTTGACCTCGAATAAAAAACAACGCACAAGCGGGATCGATGGGGACTTTTGACATATCATTTGTAATGACGTATTTAAGGCCTGCACAAAAATCCAGCTTGTTGGGAATTAATGCAAACTTTAATCATAATTTAGTCTATTTTGACTGGGCTATATAATGGAATAAGTAATTACTATTGTTTACTTCTGGTTTCTAATCAAGTCCCTAAATTGAAAAAAGGCGTAAGTACAGCTTATACATTTCAATCATAATTTTAATAAAGGAAATAATGCGGTAATCTTACTTATACAACCATAAATGTTTATACTTACAAGTTCATAACTGCTTTAATACAACATACTTTTTAAATACATTTTACTTTTCTGACAAAGCCTGTCATAAATTTTGATACTCAAAATGCATTATTTTTTTACATTCTGAAAAATAGCATAATAATTTATTTTTACAATTCCTAATAAACTATAAACATTAGCATTAACGTAAATACAACACGCAGTACACGATTTTTTTTCCTTTTTTTTGATATAACAATAATTGTTCCACGTTTGAAAATAAAGTAAATAAACCCATAAATTCAGTTTTTTCGCACTACTGAAAAATCAGCATTTACGTCTTATGCCTTTTTTCCACTGAGGGTGCGATATTTATTCACACTGTGTTCCCGAAAAAATACAAAAAGAATAAGTATTTTCTCTTATATCAATACTAAAATCCGATCAATACGAAGTTACGTTACAAAGATCAACAAATTAATATTCAACCGATAAATTTATTCAGTGAGTCCCGGTTGATTCGGAATCCAATTTTAGGTTATTTAAATAGTCCTCCCTGAGGAGTGGGTCGAAATTAGAAGAGACGTTTGCACGTTTTCCTTAAGCGTACTTAAATACGTAGGCAAATGTAATTACTTTTAGGTGTTAGGGCTATCAAGTTGATGCGGTTGGAGAGGTCAGCCTTTCTTATTTGATAGTGTAATACCTCCTTCGTTAGGTGACGAAGTCTTAATGAAAAGGAAGGTGTTACACACAATTGCTGAAGTTCATGTTGCTGATAGAAGTCCTAACTTCTATATCCATCTGAAGTTTCTTATTTCGTAGGTCGTCACGTCACACATTGTTACGATTATTTTAGTATTGTACGAGTTTATACTAGGCGTGTTAATTTTGATAATTCGTTAAAATTATCAAAATTATCACAAACATATTTTGTTTGTGATAAGCCGAACTCATGGAAAGCAAAGACTTGTAAGTTTTAAAAAGCAAGCCTAGGACCTTTCGTTGTTTAATGTCATCTATTTATCTTAATGCCATTAAACTTTTCTTTAAGACCCAAATCGTGGCCAAGAGCTATAATATTATTATATCGTATGATTTAATGGCTTATTTCCTTGCATTCCGGTCAATGCGATACCACATGGGATATTGCTAGCGCGTCTGGTCAATGCCATAAAAATTTAAAGTTCAAACTGAGATAATAAAATAAATCTAAGGCACTATTTTCGAGGTAAGCCGCGGTGCCATAGGTTTTTATTCTATGACTTATGTCGCAATTCTAGGCTCCAATAGCACGCGACTACTATCCAAACAAAGTTGTACACACACAATAAACAGTTCAAAATGGCTTGGGTTCTCGTATACTGTATGAGCTTATATTGTAACTTAAGCTAAAGATGCTTGACCTCCTAATGCTAGGCGGTCTAAAAAGCGAAGTTTTCTTACCAAGTTTTACATTGTACCGTAAGATCGAAGCCATTGTAGCCTATGCAAGTCAAGCAAATTAATGATAAATAGTAGACTTCGTTAGGCTCCGTTTGTCCCCTTTTTACCTTTAATGTTTGTGAGAAAACGGAAGAAATGACATACTTAACAGCTATCATGACTGCTATAAGAAATAAACTAGACACAACATTTTACGACGCGATATGATGAAAATTCGGTAGTTGGAGAGTGAGTGGAGAACACAGTGCTCCGTGTTCTGTGGCGCGTGTTGGGAGAGGCTTTTGTCCAGCAGTGGACTGTGAAAGGCTAATTGATTGATTGGTTGGAGACAGTTAATGTGAAGTATTAACATCCGTTGAATAAACAGATAAAGATTATTATTAGCCTGTACTGTCCCACTGCAGGGCAAAGGCCTCCCCTTCAGACTTCCACTTCTCCCGATCCGTGGCTTCCGTATGCCAAAAAAAAAAAAAATAGAAAAAAAAAAAAATATATATATTCCGTATAGATAAAGATAAAATATTAAATTAATTAATTTTCAATTTATCACAGGTGGCAACCCTGTACATTAAGTATGTTAGGATGTCGCCCTCTCGATGAGTTACTCCCTTGATTTAATCAGTCAAATTCTGTGATTTGCACAGTACGCATTGTGTTAGATATCTACCTTATCATAGCGTGTATAACAAGCCAATGTGTTTTCTTTGCTTTAAATATACTATTTAAAAAGTAGGAGGAATATACCCTGTCGTGGAACATTGCACAGCTACTATTTTTTTATTTATTTTACAATTCTACGAAATCTCACAGCTAGTGGATATAATATACAGGATTGAACATGAAAAATGTATGCTTATTAAAAGTTTCCTAAGATAACAAAAATATTCAACATGAAAAAAGAAAAAAATAATTAGTTTAAAAAGAAATATTTATATTATTTTATTATTCTATCATCCTATTCCATGTTAAGACTCACTAAAATCCAAGTTGAGACAAGCTTTTCCTTTAAAATATTTTGAATTAAGTCATTATCTATAGACCAATATTGAAAAACAGTAGCCTACGTCATCGCTTGCCCTTTTGCCCAGCAATGGGACGACGCCAGGCAACAGCAACAAATTTATTTTAATAAACGTAGCATTTCTTTTACACTTATTTTTTCTAGTATTCATAATTATGTTTAGTTTCTAAAAACAGTTTTATATCTCATAGTATAAATAACGATTAACAAAACAACGTACAGCTTAAATATCAGACGCATAAGTTATTTTTATCCTTGAGATATAATCCTTAAAATATGACCATGATTTGCGAGACGCTTAATCGGCTTTACAGATAATCTTCTACATTTTAGATTTATTCTAGTTTCTTTATTGAGGATTATTGATAAGCCTAGAATAATTTTATACTTTTATTTATTTAAGATATTATATCTTTTGGATACTGCTATTGCGTTACTTCATGTAAGCTACAATGTCATGGTTTTACACGTAACTATTGACAATGGAAACAGATTTTGATATAATTGTTCAACTAGAGGACATCCATCTCCGTGTGGTGACGGAGTAAGAATACAATATGTCACCACCCCATCTCATCTCATAGGTGTCGAAAAACCGACTAAAGAACTATCCGTGAATTTTATCTTTACGAAGTAAAAAGAAGTAAAACTTGAAATTAAACCCTATACCAAACCGTCTGGCCAGCGTGGTATTAGTAGTTATTTTTATCCTTGAGATATAATCCTTAAAATATGACTATGATTTGCGAGACGCTTAATCGGCTTTACAGATAATCTTCTACATTTTAGATTTATTCTAGTTTCTTTATTGAGGATTATTGATAAGCCTAGAATAATTTTATACTTTTATTTTTATTTATTTAAGATATTATATCTTTTGGATACTGCTATTGCGTTACTTCATGTAAGCTACAATGTCATGGTTTTACACGTAACTATTGACAATGGAAACAGATTTTGATATAATTGTTCAACTAGAGGACATCCATCTCCGTGTGGTGACGGAGTAAGAATACAATATGTCACCACCCCATCTCATCTCATAGGTGTCGAAAAACCGACTAAAGAACTATCCGTGAATTTTATCTTTACGAAGTAAAAAGAAGTAAAACTTGAAATTAAACCCTATACCAAACCGTCTGGCCAGCGTGGTATTAGTAGGCCAAGTATCCCTCGGTCACAGGAGGAGGCCCGTCCCTGCAGTGGCACATTAATGGGCTGTTATGATGATGATGAGAGGACATCCATCTAGAATTCTATGAAATGGATAGTAGAGTGCCTTCGTGAGTAGGTAGGTATTATAAAAAATAACCTACAGCAAAACTTGAAACTGTTAAAATAAAAAACAATCCTAAAATCAAATAAAATATATTTAAAACATTATACATACATAAACTCACGCCTTATCCCGTCAGGGGTAGGCGGAAACGACAGAACGCCACTTGTCACGATCCTGGCAAACAGATTGGGATTAATTACTTAATTGATTTATTTTAAAACATCAAAAATTAGAATTCAAAACTAAACCTTAGGCAAGATAGTGCAAACTAAAACTAGGTACTTAACCATCTCAAGCAAGAGTTCAGGTATGATGAGAAACTTCTAGAACTAGATCCTCAGCTATCACTGTTCAAAGGATAAAATATTAATTCAAAAGTTCCAGTTCGAATCTAACCACTGGGTGAACTCTACATAAGTTTGAAATCACTAATGCACTTAACTGATTGCACTATCTTGTGTAAGATTCACGACTGATTTCACCTTTACAAATGCTTCCTAATTTCTTAGTGTATCATTCGAGGGTGCATTACTAATGTTGCGATTTTAGGTAAAACATGGATGTATGAAGAGAAGATTTTTTATTAGAGGAAATGAAAATAGTATGATTCTATTATTTTTGAAAAACTAGGTTTTAACTCCTTCGTGTGGTGACAGAGTAAGAATACAATATGTCACCACCCCATGTCATCCCATGGGTGGCGTAAAAACCGACTAAGAGACTATCCGTGAATGTTATCTTTACGGAATAAAAAGAAAGAAAACTTGAAATTAAACACTATACCAATTTGTCTGGCCAGCGTGGTATAGTATGCCAAGTATCCCTCCGTCATGAGAGGAGGCCCGTTCCTGCAGTGGGACATTAATGGGCTGTTATGATGATGATGATGAAATTTTAACTATACAGTGGATCACTTTTTTTATAGCTCATTGAAAAATAATTCTAACCTAAGTGCTTAGGCGTTGTTGACTGCAAGGTCAGTTCGTTTTTATCTGTAAAACTAAAAAACGCAAGGGTTCCAGAGGGTAAGCTATTTGATGATCATACACCCGACTTGTCTAATAAGTGACTTCAATTACTGTGAGCGGCTTACAACCCCAAAAAAAACAATTCTAATATACCACCTCCTTTATCATAGTAGATGAAGAACGAATTCTCTTAAGAAGGAAAAGCGAGTCACGCATTTATACTGGCCATAAACACAGGTACTAAAATAAAAATAAATAATTTAATTCACAAGGGCAAAGACGTGATTCCCTCGTCAGCCGTAAGATAAATTCCAACGTAACTTTAAGAAGATTGTTATACAGATTAATTTTACGAAGAAAACTTAATTTTTTATGAGCGTTCCTGTAAAATACTTTTATAAAAAACATGTATTAAGTAGAGCACTTACAATTTGTGAGGATGAAATCTACGCTTACCGGACTAAATGTACTTTCATCATGACCCCATTAATGTCCCACTGCAGGGACGGGCCTCCTCCCGTGAAGGAGGGATACTTGGCCTATTAACACCACGCTGGCCAGACGGATTGGTATATGGTTTAATTTCAAGTTTTCCTTCTTTTTATTTCGTACAGATAACATTCACAGATAGTCCCTTAGTCGGTTTTTACAACACTCATGGGATGAGATGGGGTGGTGACATATTGTATTCTTACTCCGTCACCACTCGGATAAAAAAATGTTTTTTGCTGATTTGTTGTTATATATAATAAGATTATGTTATTTAATTGAAGCTCTAGATCTGAAGTAGTTTTGAGAGCTTATGAACATTTTTTATCTTATTATTATATACTGGCTGTCAGTTTTACAATTTTTTATATTGTTTGTATTAGCTGTAAGTCATCCATGATGAAATGATTAAATATTTTTTCTAATTAATAGTAGTTTGAAAATTTAAATATGTTCCCAAGTTAGTCTAATAGTAATATCATCAAAATTGGTTTTTAATTATCATCTTAAATATGGAAATACTTATAGGCAGTTTAATTTCGAATGTTAATATAACTCAACTTACTGTTTTAAAGGCAAATCAATTAGGAAACATCTTAATTTAGAGTAAAAGTAAAGTCCATAAAAGTTGGGTTTGCATTAAGTGTTAGAAAGCTAAATTTGTCTCTTATTAAAGTAAAAGAAAAAAATTATAATAATTTGATAATATCCCGCTTTCGTTTCCTACGATTCAATCAACAATCACTTCAGAAAACGATCAACTTTAAAACGAAGTGAGCAATTTCTCATTTTTATCGGTTCACCGATTTCCGAACAGTCCATAAGTTGCCTTGTTATAAGTTATTTATTAGTGAGAAGTAGCGGGTGTTTCGTTTAGAGAAGCTGTTAGTTAAACTATAAATAATGTACTTCTTTTTATTAATAATGCTTGTGTATTTAATAACTAAGGTACTCTAAGTTATTTGGCTTCACATTTAGTTAGTTATTTAAACTATTTAAATATCTTATTGCAAGGAAAAGCCTTGTCGAGTGGTAGAGACAAACTTACCTAAATAGCACGCTAAACAGACAGTTTGGTATAGGTTTTCTTCTTTTATTTCCTAGAGCCAATTATGGAAATCAACTCACTTCGTTGACTTTTATGGGGAAAGTGGCACCTTGCATTCATACTCCGTCAGCACACGAGCAACATAGTAACTCTATATTATGATATGATAACACTCGATGAATTATGTTACAGTTTCTAATTATAAAACCCTTATATTTAATTTCAAATGCATACTATTTACAGAGATGCCATTGTTTCCAAGTCACATAGAGCATATTAATATCCTTGCACTGTTGTGCAATATCTTTTATGCATACAAAGATGTAATTATAAGACTTACAGCCAAGGTGGTCCTTTCGTTGCATTTGAACCAAAACAGTTTACTTTCTTTAAATATATTTACATTATCACAAGACCGCGCAGAGTGGAAACTTTTGAAGGAGGCCTATGTCCAGCAGTAGACGGCCATAGCTGATATGGAAATATATTTTGGCCTGAATCAATCTGTTGGCATACGTATTCTCTTCTTCATTATGACATCGGGTCCTAGTGTTATGAGGTGGACCGGCAAAGTAATGAGTAAAGTCATTGAGTACAGTCACGAGCAATAATATGTACACATTTTCACATTTTGTAAAACAGTTATCTAAAGTTCTGCTAATCCAAAATTGAATATTCGAAGATTAGTTCAAAACTGTACGGAACCTCTTCTAAATTACGAAACAATTTTGGTATTCTAATGTCTAGATAAACGTGCAGAAAGTTTAGAAAATTTGACAATGTGTACATATTATTGCTCGTGACTGTACCATCCGTTGCCGTATTCCAGAAGAGTGGGTAGACTACTTACACGGTGAACAGACGACCTTGTTAAGGCCGCGAGTAGCCGATGGATGGGATAGCCACGGTCCTGCCGTGAAAATAGGAAATATTAGAGGGAGACAGGACAAGTTATAGACGACAATAGGCTATTATGAAGAAGACCCGTTTCTTTCGTATACCGACTGTATTTGCGTTTTCTATCAGGTAGGTATATCTATTTTATGTTACCCTAATATTACGTTGAAAAACTTTACTTAAAAATACAATTTTAGTTTTACCAGGAAAACAGAAACATAGCAGAAGTTTAAAAATCTTGTTCGCTAGCACTATATGTTCATGTTATGCAGTGCTATAAACATAGTTTAAGTTGAAACTTGGGCAACAGCCCGCTGTACCGTCGGCATTAACAACAATCCTGAAACACTAACATGCCTCTATAACAATAAACATTTCAGTTCCTATTTTGTTTCAACTCAAGAATTCTTATATTTGTTTTGTTTGTTTACAGAAATTTTTACTTAGAACAATTTGTTAAGTTATGTTTAAAAAGATTTTGTTTTTAAAACAATGTAAGTAAGATACAAACTGTAAACATCCCGTGCTTCTGCTTTATTGTTAAAGAAAAAAAGAAAACTTTTTTAATGTACGCGGCAAAACATTGCAGTTTTCTAAGGAAAGTAGGTGTACTTCATACCTTCCTTACGTAACAGCCTACATCCATGGCAATCATGGGCTTATGTATGTAATATTATTGCTTACATTAATGTGGTATTGTTTCATATTTTTTTTTCTTTTTTTTTTTTCTTAAAGACAACTCCCGCACTAGGGATCATACCCTGTGTCGCGGGGACTTTTACAAACATCAATTAACGGACACATAGAACACCCAGACTCAGGACAATAATTTGTGGATCTCACAAATTCTTGTCCTGCGTGGGGATCGAACCCACAACCTCATGCGCGGCAGCCGCTGGCTCTACCGGCGCGCCACCGAGGTCGTCATAATAAAATACTACAACAGTATGACCACATTCAACAAGATGAAAAGCACGTAAATATCCAATGGTAATCAATCAATCAACTAGCCTATTGCAGTCCACTGCTGGGCATAGGCCTCTCCCAATACACGCCACAGAACTCGGTCCTGCGCCCTCCGCATCCAGTCCGAACCAGAGACCTTTATGAGGTCGTTGGTCCACCTAGCTGGGGGGGCGTCCTACACTACGTTTTTCAATGGTAAGCATGAAATAATTTTAGTAAGGAGTTCTCACTTTGCTGGTACGTTCTAATGCCTTTTCTCAATGAGAACCGACAGTATAAGAGTAGTAACACTTGTTCAAACACTTTTCTTATTAATTAATATTTAGATTTAAATATTTAATACTCAAATCAGCAATCTCATGCAAAAGTGGTAAAAAAGAAAACCTTTGACTTCACTCAATCAAAAATAACGGCCTTTTATGCCATATCTTGAGAATCGATATGAATCAAATTCTATATAGAGTAATTTCCGTTGACCTTAAATTATGAAATGTCATGTGAACTTCGATAACTCAGTGTTATGTCGCAAGATGAAGGGATATCCTGTGAGAGACATTGATGAACTTATTGCTACTATGATTTCCTTATCGAGGTCAGGGCGCTCAAATCTATGGTTCTCACTACGATATTATGTTTTTTGAGAATTTTTGTAAGGCATTGGACGGAATCTCCCGCCGTCCTTAGGTCCTCGGTCACTGGGATCGAAGGTCCTAGGCATTAGCCCATTTCTCCAGTGGCCGAGGCGCTCATGCCAGAGCAATTAATGTTTGTTTCTCGTTAGGTCTCCACCACCTTCTTATACAGCAATAAAAATAAAATAAATCAATAAATAAACATCGTTTTATTTCTTACACAGCTGATAATTACATATAATAAGTAAAAATATTTGCCAGTAGCACGCATGCTCTCTGGGCCTTGATTATGGCCTATCAATATTAACATTGACGTGGTCGTCCCAAAACTGACCACACCACCGATGTTTGGAGCCCTGAATCTTTGTTGCAGACTCCGCAGATAATAAAACAATACACACCTAAGCCACCACCCATCTAATCCCATGGGTGTCGTAAAAACCGACTATGAGACTATCCGTGAATATTATCTTTACGTAATAAAAATAAGGAAAACTTGAAATTAAACCTAGTGGGCCAAGTATCCCTCCGTCACTGGAGGAGGCCTTTCCCTACAGTGGGACATTAATGGGCTGTTATGATGACACGTAAGTGTTATGGGCTTTATAAATACTATACTACTTAATATATGTATAACGAGGTAGGTACATACTTTTTAACAATATAGAATTTACATTTTTAAAAAAGCTTTTGCAGCAGGTACTGTTCATTGTCATTTACCTTTGTTACAATATTTAGTCATTTCATTTTTTAAATTCATAGTGACTACTAATACTGTTTTGTCATTATGGATGTTATGCGCGTCCTTTGAAAACTAAAAGAGAAATAGCGAAAATATTCTCTCGGGGCTTATTATAGAGAATTGAATTCTTTGAAGATTTTAAAGTACTGCAGCTTTGTTAAAATACATATTTAACTAATATACACAACTACATATAATAATATTACTATTACTATCTACATTCTCTTCCTACACCGTATTGCGTATTACATTGCTTCAAGAAACGAGCGTACTCCCTTTTAAAAGGTCGGCAACGCATCTATCAAGTAAAAATTAAAATAGGCAAAAGACAGAATTGTAGTTGGATAAGTAAAAGGATAGAAAATATGTGTAAAAAGAGGGATGAATTACTATCTATTTGGCTAAAAGATTCAAGTAACATAAATAACAGATTACTTTATAATAAATACAGGAATAAAACAAATAAACATATTAATAAAGTAAAAAATAATTATTTTTTGCAAAAGATAAACTATTGTAATTCTAAAAAAGTATGGCAAATAGTTAATAATTTATGTGGAAAAATCAATAAATCTATAGACGATGTAATTATGAAACACTTTAGGTTATTGCCAGATGTTGTGTCAAATAAATTTGCTACAGAATTTAGAGACAATGTAATTAACACTTGTTTACAGTGTAAGACACCTATTATAGATGTAAATACTTATACCAATAACTGTAACTATTCTATGAGATTGCAAAAAGCAAAACATGAGGTTATTTTTTGTATAATAAAACACCTTAATGATAAAAAATGTCCAGGCTTCGATAGCATCCGTGTAAAAGATTTGAAATACATAAACCTTAAAATAACGCCTGTGTTGACTCATTTGATTAACACATGCATAGCCACTTCGTTGTACCCCGATCAACTTAAAGTTGGTATGGTGAGACCTATATACAAAAACGGATCACATGCCGACGTTAATAACTATAGGCCTATTACAATTCTATCATGTGTTGATAAGATAGTTGAGAGGTATCTTGGACAAGAAATAAATAAGTACTTAACACATCATAATGTCATTACTAGCACACAGTACGGTTTTCAAAGGAAGAAAAATACAATCCAACTTTTGTCAAAATTTGCTAATGAAGTCAACCAACATCTAGATAAGCGCGAACATGTACTTGCTGTCTTCATTGATTTTAGTAAGGCATTTGATGTTTTAAATTATGATACCCTTTTTGCTAAGTTAGAGCAGAATGGTATACGGGGCCTACTCCTGGAGTGGTTTAAAAGCTATCATAAAAATCGTTTTACGGCAGTTAATGTGGCTGGCTCCATAAGTAGCATGATTCCAACCGAAAGAGGCACAGCACAAGGTTCAATTCTTGGACCGACAGAATACCTTCTATACGTCAACGATATGCACAACATATTCACGGAGGGTTCCGTATACCAGTTTGCTGATGATACATGCCTAGTAGCGGGCCATAGAAGCCTAAGCGAGGCCCAAAATATAATGCAACGTAACTTCAATCTGCTATGTAAATGGGCACACGATGCGGGACTTGTTATTAATGCAAAGAAGACCAAATTAATGCACATACATTCACCGTACCTGACATCACCAAGTATACCATCCATTACTGCTCATGATCATACATGTCTACACACTACACACACACAATGTAGCTGCCAGTCGTTGGAATCGGTTCATCAACACATGTATCTAGGTCTCATTATTGACAGTAGCTTACATTGGAGACCACACATTGACTACGTATGTAATAAACTTAGATCAATACAGTCAAAGCTACAAATACTGAGATTCAAGATGCCATATAAAACGCTAAAAACCTTGTATCTTGCATTAGGTGAATCAGTTGTCAGCTACGGGTTGAGTGTATATGGAAACACGTATAGGACGTATGTGGAAGGCATCTACGACCTACAGTTGAGCATGTTAAAGACAATAGTACCTGTGAATATTAAAGCACAGTTTCACGATAATATTTCAGATTTATTTAAACACTGTCGGATCGTAAATGTCTTCGACAAAATACGCATCTGTATAATAAGTGAAAACTATACTAACATAACACACATACATAAACGTGAACGACCTATCTCATTAAGGAACTTATCGTATTTGCCTACTTATGTAGCAAAACAATCTACCAATGTTTACGGCTCACGAACGTGGCAATGCATGTTACCTACTATATTAAACGACATACCTATCGAAGTCTGCAATAATTTAAATGAGAAGAATTGTAAAAAAGTTCTTATAAATCATTACCTATCTTTATAAGTTACCTGTTTTTACCTAGTTTGTTAGTTTTACTATTTTTGTACCGAGTATCGTGACTGAAGTAACACTGATAAACCGTGCCCGGTTTTTGTGGTAACTCAAACTGTTTAACCAATGTACTTTTTATGTTTTAAATAAATACCTTAAAAAAAAAAAAAACAAAATCTGTGATTCCTCTGGTGTTGCGGGTGTCCATGGGCGGGGGTGATCACTTACCATCGAGTGACCTGCTGGCTCGTTTGCCTCCTATTACATAAAAACAAAAAAAGATAACTTTTTGAAGGAAATGATGTAATGAAAACGTAAAGCTTTATATTGTGAGTATTAGCCTTTTTTAGTAGCCATACATTTTCAAAGTTCTATAATGGTGACCATTTTTATAAAATATTTAAAATGCAGCTTGCCTTGTCATGTAGAAGATATAAAATGAAATTTTCTATCAATTCATTGATTGAGCATCATCCGCAAAGCTGATTCCCACTGGAAATCAGTTTCATCGCCGCAAACTACCCTTTGTAGCTTTACGTTTTTATTTTATCCCTAGCAAAGTCTCTACCACGTAAAACTTAGTTATTATTCACAATAATCCAATTTACTCCAATTTTAATTTAGAAATCCGTTACGTGACAGCAAATATTTATACTTTTTCTAATTTCCTTTACATAAAATGTCAAAAACATAGAACAAAGAAAAGTAAAAATCTGTCGTAACCACGCAATGTTCAAAGGCTTAAATACAAGGAAAAAAATATCCAAATGAAAACAAATTAGGGTAAAAACCATAAAAATTCCAACGTGTCACGCGGAGCGCTCACGTGGGCCTTCAATGGGCCCAATTAGACCGGCTCTATGAAAGAGAGGGCCCAGGCCTATTTGTTCCGTCCCGGTGAGCAATTAACGAGCCACGTGACGATACATTATGCACTGAGAAAGATGGCATCCGACGCTTTGTGAGCACTGAATTTAGGTCAACCACAAAGTCGACAGAAATAGAACCTTTGAAAACCTTCCACCGTAGCGGGACGGGTAATTTTCGTGTTGATTTTTGAATGTAAGAAAGTAAACGGGTCAAACGTTTCCTATTAATATATAAGTAGCTTGGTTTGATATTGTGGGTTGAGCCTTTATAATATTTTTCAGATTTATACTATCTATAGGCCAAATGTGAAAGATGAGTGATGGGAAAATGAAAAGATGAGTTGTTTGTAAATTTTTCGTATACCTACAAGTTTTTCGTAAACTGAGTCGGCAATAGGACCGCCTTGGAATGAGTACTAAATACTTAAGCTACTTCAACACTAATGGTAACATGGTATAATATTTATTGTTGTAATAATGTACATCATGACAAACATCACTGTATAATAGTGTTAATTTTTCTAAAATAGATAGTACAAAGCTGTATTTAGTTTGAAACTAGAGAACGTTATGTAAAATATTCTCGAACAAAAAATAAATTTTCTGGGACGAAGCTTAAATTTTTGTCGTTTACAACAAGTACAAGTACTTCTACTTTATACTTGTAGCAGTATATTTATATTTTTATACTCAGGTTGCTCGACTCAAATACCATTTTTTCTTCCCGGATTGTAGTTGGCATTTCTCCAAATACTGGATTCAAGTGCTGGCTAAAAATTCAAGTAAGTAACCTCGATTTTTTTGCATAACACAGAACTAAAAATATAAAGAATTGAATTTTACAAATTACTACGAAATTGGAGCACACCGTCATAATCAAATATCCCAAACTCGCGTCAAATTGAAAAAGTTACAAAAATTACATCCCATCAACGGGGAGTTCAATAAACTTTTTTTTTTGGGCCAATTTTTTACGAGAACGTGTTGAAATTGGCAAAATGTTGTACACCCTGAAGTACAATTGTAGGATTGCTCTCGTCTTTGACGGCATATTACTCTCATATTTCATCTTCGATTGGTTGGGTCGCTTGAGAAAATTTTCTTTCGGGGTGTATTCTATCTTAAGCGTTTGTTTTGTAGAACACTGTTTGATATTGTGTGGTGTATTGGATGTTGAGTACTCTTAGCTTCGTTTTTGTTAAGGTTATTGAAATGTTTTTTTGTTGAATGTTATAAAAATACTTTGTTATACCTAATGTTGTACCTCGATGTTTTTAACTACTCCTTAAAGAATAGTTGGTTAATTTTGCTTGGTGAGGTGACTAACATTATTGTTGTAAGTAGTATTTGTAAAGTCTGTTATGAAAAAATGTGTCAATGGGACAAGTAAGTCGATACGGTACTATGCATTCTATATCCGTTTCATGATGGAGGCACTTAACAAATATATAATACAATAATACAGAGTTATATTCTTACACTATGTTAACCCAGTATTAAACGCTAGATACATTTTAGACGCTGTGCAGTAAATGGAGTGCAAGTAAAAAAGCATTATCATGCATCATTAATTTTAAGCACTATTGGATTTGTATTCTGTATTTGTTAAACAATTATCATGTATATGTGCTGCTCTAAAGGAATTTAACCCTTATAACAGTGATACTGTAAACGGGTCAAACGAAAATGGAGGGAAATGGATTTTAACAAGTCAGCAAAGTAAGAGCGATCGATGCCACTGGTGATGTAAACTATTAATGTTCTTCTTTTATTACCTAAGTATGCATTGTTTTGTGCCTGAAAGACCTCTATTCCCTGCTTGAACGCTGGTCCGGAGTTGATTTTATAATGAAAAACTACTTTTCACCAAGTGGGTTATAGTATTCTCTCTGATTTTTACTAGACTAGAAAAGAAAATAAACCTCGCAACTTTTCTTCTAAGAACTAAAGAAAATACCATAAAAATACGAGTAAAGTAATAATCTTTTTACAAACATTAAAAACTAGCAAGTAGCACTGTAGTATTACAACTTTTTCCCAATCTTCATAAGCAGCGTGAAAATATAATATTCATGTAGGTAAGTAAAAACTCATAACAATACGTACAAATAAAGCTTAAACGCATATGATTTTTTAACAATCCTCAACATAAGTACCTCTTTTGAAGGTGTTGCCAGGCTTAAAATAGGCTGAAGAACAAAACGAGGTTTGTAAGCGCCTGAGAGATTCAACCCTTCAAGTAATCTCAAGTAAGGAGGCTTTAATCTAGTACCGTAAGGGTACTTGGAGCTTAAATATTAAGCCATAAAACTAAAAGGCTCTTAAGTTTTTACTTTTTATTTTACTGTTATTTTGTCGCTTGGTTTTAAAAGTCAAGTGTCTTTATTGCTGTGGATTACTAAATATTTTTTGATTTCTTTTACAGATGACTACAGCTGTAGTACAAATATATACAGTATTTCGACTTCATAGAAACGGACGAAACGCGAGTTATACCTACATGCTCACGATAGAGGTGGCTTTGCGGAGTAAACAGTCGCGACTGTGCCGCAGTAACGAGCGGGAAAATAGGTAAATGTAATTAAAAAGCTGGAGGTGGGCAGCTCTATCGCATGTTTACGTTCCGTGCAGCCGCACGCATTTATAATAAATATTCGGCCGAGATAGACTACTGGTTGTACTGTGCTTTGTACTGTGCTACAGGCAGAGCTCTAAGAAAAAGGTGGTCAAGAATTTAATGCTACTCTTATCGACCGTAAATCATAAATTAGACATGCATTGACAAGACCGGGTACGGTGGAACATTATGAGGTATTTTTATAATTCAGATTGTAAAACATATAATTTGACGAATTCGACGTGGCGTAGTGGTTATAAACATGACTGCTACGCAGAGGTCTCGGGTTCGATTCCCGTTCAATGCAAATCTTTGTGTGCATGAACATGATTGTTTGCATTGGTCTGGGTGTTTTCTATGTAAAAAAAAGTATTTAAGTATGTTTATCCGTTATCTAGTACAAGCTCTGCTTAGTTTGGGACTAGGTGACCTTGTGTGAATGTGAGAGGAATATTTTCTTTTTTTTGAGAAGTTGTTTTCTTACACAATGGAGATGTATACGCAGGTCTGAAGTGACTAGTAAGTCTCTTTTTGTTGTTGGATAATTATTTATACCCCAAACTAAGACTAACTTTAATTTTTTACCCGAAAAAAATTGCAAAATAAAATTTGCAGTCATTTAAATATTTTTTTTCACCAACATATTACAAAAAGGCCACCCTTCCCTTTGACCGAATCCTCCATTTACACGGTATCATTAATTCAACCGTGATCATAAATTGTTATGACGTAGGTGCTAACAAAACACGAAACCTAATTACGAATAAAGCCGGGGAACAGAACGTTATTATTTTTACCCAAAAAAATACTTTGATACGACCTCAGCCTGGTATGTTTAACACAAACTTGTAATGCATATTCTGTGCTTTGTTAAGTAGGCTTGTAGTCACATATTTTGCCGGTAAATTGTTTTTTAGTATGCATGCAATAGTATTTTGACTGAGTTTGTATGCATAGGATACAGATAAATGACCAATAAAGCATTGGTTTGCTATAAACTTTGAACAACGGGATTTTAACTTGCGGTTTCTGAGTTGATTCATAATAGCTAGGCTAACTTTGTCTCTTTATCCAAATTTCTCATATACTTTTGCGTATCTTCAATAACCGAGAGTTAACTTATAAAATTTCACACGAACAAGGCAACACCATCTAGGCTGCCTAGCAGTAAACTGTATTGTTGCAATTGAAACGAATAAAATATTAAGACTGAAATGTCTGCAGTTAACCCTTTTACTGTAAAGAGGAGAGACAATAGTAAAATAATGGCAAACCGTATAAATAATATTATAGAGAATTAAAATTTGTATTGCACATGAGAAGATGGGATTATCATAATGCTAGAACTCTCTAAAATATCTCCTATCTGCTATGATAATGCGAAAATCTCTTGTTATTTTAATTTGTGATTATTTGCATTGGTCTGAGTGTTTCTACGTATAATATGTATTTGTTACGGTAAATGGGATTAATTGAAAATTATTAATAATTACCGGTAATTATTAATAATTACCGAAAGTCGATGTAAAGTGATAAATTAATCACATTTGTCGGTTTTTATTAATAATTTAACCCTAGTAGTGGTAAATGTAATAAATAGCCAAACAGTTGCGGGGCGTCGCATTTCACTGTACCTAGTGTAGCAAACCAATGGGGCGCAAAACACTTGACCGATTTTGAAGTTTTCGATCAAAAGATCATTTGGTTAGGTTATGTTAGAACTGTGACAACCAACGCGCGAAGGCGAGCGAAGCGAGCAGGCCGCGGCAGCGGCCGCCGAGCGCCACATTCTTAATTTATGAAAACAAAAAAATCTGCTGGTCAAAAAACGTTGGGTTTTTATTTATTTTATCACTTTTACCAATATGTGTCGTGAATTATTAATAATTACTACTAAAAGTAATAAATTTCGATCGATTAATCACATTTACCAATACATGTGGTTATTATTAATAATAAGCGGTAATTATTAATAATTTTCAATTAATCACATTTACCGTAACATATGTATTTACAAAAAAAAAGTATTTAAGTATATGTTTGTCCGTTATATAGTACCCATAGTACAAGCTTTGCTTAGTTTAAGACTAGATGGCGTTGTGTGAATGTGTGAGGATTATTTATTTATTTAATGTTTCTGCAATCACACATATGTGTCACCTTATTTTCCGATAACACATTCTATCTACTTGACATAAGGTTCAATACTAAAACAAGTTCTTTTAATCATAATACAGAAAAACGACAAACTGCAACCGTGACCTCAGAATATAACACGTCTTCTAAAGATATGTAGGTCAGAACACATACAGAATACTAAATCATAAAACACAATAAAGAAAACGGGAAGACAAAAAGTCACCGCCCCTAAACTTTGTAAGCCGACGAAAAAGATCACAAAAAGGTTTTACGAGGTGAGAAAGTTGAGAAAACTAAATGTTTTGTATTGAATGTAAATTACAACCTAAATAATAATATTATAGTAAAAGTATTTTTATATTAACTTTCATAAAGTATACCAATCCGTCTGGCCAGCGTGGTATTAGTAGGCCAAGTATCCCTCCGTCACGGGAGGAGACCCGTCCCTGCCGTGGGCTATTAATGGGCTGTTATGAATAAAATAAGATAAACTTCTTACATTTAAAATTTCTTGGTATTCCAACTTATAAATATAACCTAACTAAGAACTTCGACAAGCCTAATGAATGTAATCTTATACTTGGAATAAAGTTAGACACGGCAACTTCGTTATCTACCTTCATTAATTAAACTCGTTAATGACTTAAATTCTAATTTGATCCATTTAAAAAAAAACTTTAAAAAATATTAAGTTTTATTTAAATTGCTTTCTCTAATCTAGTAACCTATTGTTAGAGACGTTTCTACCTCAAATACTCTTCAAATTCATCCTGTGTCAACGTCGAGGGATATTTAAGGCACTATCTCAAGAACAAACCCAATTTAATATTAAAGGAACCAACAGGGAGTCCTTGTTGATTTGATTATTAACGATTAATTCAAGGGACTCCAACGGACTTCAAATAATGTAAGGAGCAAACAAAGATTCGACTTAATTAATTCTTCTTTCATTTTCCTTTCAATTTTGATTACTCTCGCTTATTTTATAAAGCTGAGCTGTTAATATTTTTTTGGGGTACAGAAGGGTTAAGACCCTTTCGAGTTATTTTCCTTGTCCTTTTCACTGAAAATGACATCGCTTGTCGCTTCGAATTTGACAGCTGCCGCGTCATCATAATTTCTATATCTTTAAGTGAATATCAAAATTGTCACGATTAGGGATTGAAGATGATTGATTTATTAGCTTAATGATAGTATTTGAGAGTAAATAGTCACAATTGTATTTATCAATAATTATTTACATAATGACGTCTGATTTACACGGCCTGCTCTGTAACTTTTGATAAGCAGTCGCCATTCCAGAACCCTTCTGTCGTCGTTTCTGTAGCCTATAAAGTCCTGCCCTCCGCTCTGTATCAGGCAATCCTGAGAGCTTTTTCAGACACTTTCGTTCTCCTGTGGTTTAGTTTATCTGTACATTTCTGATTTGGCCACGCAGGGAAATTTCCAACAAAACTTTTTCCATAGTCTCTGCTCTATAAGTGACTGATTAACACTGGTCAAACTGCAACGACGATTGAAATAGGTATGTCCTGGTTATTTTAATTTGATTAGGTACGTATTTAGCAGTGTATTAGCTACCTTAATGTAAATAATCAACCACTATGAAAATCTAAATAAACTAATAATTTTTTAGTTACAAAAAAAAATCAGTTTTAAATTTTAATAGTTACTTACTGTTTAATTTTTTTACTCTTTTTTATACTTAATACTCAAGTAAAATAATAACTATTAAAATAAATACATTTATTCCTGATGTTTACTTTAATATCCAGAGCAACCATATTAAATGAAAATAATTTCACTGTACAAAAGTCTTTAATCCCAGCATATACATAACAGTAACATTACAGCCAAGAATCCGGTTAATAAAAGGAAGTTGTCCTAAAATTTAATCAGAGGACATTTTCTAGAATTCCCTGTAGTAATATTATGACTCGTAACAGTCTTTGAATTCTTACATGAAATTTCCAAAATGTTATAATACCACACAAATTGCATTTATACCACACAGAAATCACCTAAGAATGTTACTAGTTCTTGTTTCTACATTTTAATGGACTTTAGTATTGAAGACGAGATAGCAAAAACAAAAATCATAATTAAATCATTTATTTACATGGAAATCCGTGTGTGTGGTGACGGAGTAAGAATACAATATGTCACCACCCCATCTCATCCCATGGGTGTCGTAAAAACCATCTAAGGGACTATCCGTGAAGATTATCTTTACGAAATAGAAAGAAGGAAAACTTGAAATTAAACCCTATACCAATCCGTCTGGCAAGCGTGGTATTAGTAGGCCAAGTATCCCTCCGTCATGGTAGGAGGCCTGTCCAGTGGGACATTAATGGGCTGTTATGATGATTTACATGGAATACACAATACTACTTATGAAAGTTGAAACGTTTGTCTGCAAGCTTCCTCCAGATTTCCAGACGGGTGTTGAGTCATCAGAAGCATCTAGAAGAAAAAACGGTTACTCGTTTTAAACTTAAAATGGCGAAAGTAATAGGTGCTGCAAGCATAGTAACAAATATATTATTATTTAAAGAAGCAATGTTTGAATCTAAAGAATCATGGCACTGTATATAATTTGAGGAAAACACAGTGAAAGAAAAATAAAGTGACACTCTAATAAAAAGAAATGTCCGGAGATAAAAATAAGATTGTGTTACGTTCGAAAAGAAAAAACAAACAATACCTTATTTACGAACCGGACCTCATAAATACCCTTTTCGCGATAAAGTCCAAATAATTCACGTCCTTCATTAGTATTTAGGTACAATTTTATTCTCTTGTAGCTCAGCATTCAATTAAGTTAATAGGCACATGCCAGTCACAGTTGTTAGCCAATTAACTAATGAAGTACCGAAGAGAATCAGTCGACGGATTTGTATGACGCCACCTCCCATTGTAAAAAAGGAATTATAAAGTGGGACACGGAATTGTATTAGTGCAAGCGAATTCAGAATTCGAAATGCATTGTGCTTGCCTGTTCTTGACATGATTGAGTGGCATTTACTAAATGTACGTAGATTCGCCGTGTTTTCGGTTGTGGATGAAATTTGTTGGTTAAAATATGACAAATTTTTTGGTGGAATTATTTTTGTTTTTTTGGTTAATAAGGTAATATTTATGTTTCAGTGCATTGAAGACACAGTATTTATTATTGTAAACTTACTCTGATAATACATTATTTCGCAAAAAGCTAAGATATTCTTTTAGCAAGTTATAATACCGCTGATAAATACTTTGCTTTAGGTTCCATTTCAAATCCACGGAAATCTTTCGAATTTTACTTTTTACGAAGCTTTCGTTTAGTTCAATTAAATCGATATGAATTAGATTTTTTAATGTATGTTTTTTAAAAACAGTCAAACTGATTTCCTGTCCTATTTATAATATTAATACTACCTTAAGGTCACGGCATTTTAGCTTAAAACTGAAATTTCTACGTTTTACATCCTAAAATGGTTTTGAACTTTTTATATGGTTGACTGCAGCCCTGAGTAACAAGGAATGTCTATGTCGCAGTGCAACTCCTGATGCTTAATGAGCGCAGTTGTTACTGAATGAGTTCTATAGGGATGGGATTGCACTATTACTTTATCGATAAAATCTGTTGTATTGCAGTTATTGTTATTATCTATGTTCAGATCGTTGTAATGAGTAATAGTAGGCATATCTTCTTCTTTCATTCCAATGAGCTTTTCCAATGCCATTTAGCAACATGGCACACCAGCCAAGGCTCTTACTGCAGCACTCGACTTGGGAGATAGCACAGAAAAAAGAAAATAAATTTTATATTTACAAGTCATTGTTAAACAAAACTCATCGTGCTAATGAAGGTTCAAACCAAAAAATAATGAGTACAAGTGATCACAAAGAAAATCACAATCACGTTTGATATATTAATCTTCTACAAGACTCGTGTCTAAGCCGGACTGGACAGCTGACTTAAGAATTGGCAGAAAAGTGAACATTAGAAGAAAATAGCATTACAAGGCAAATAAATATTAATGATTCAGAGGTCAAGGAGTGTTATAGAAAATGATGAAATAAGTGCCAGATAAAAATAAGACAACCATGAAATTTATGAGTATAAAAGTGCTTATTGGATGTTACGATAGTTTTTTAATTTAAAAACTTTCAAAAATGATTAACTTGTAAAGAAACAAGCACCAAGATTCACAGGTCACACAAAATTAACCACAGCTTGGTTTTCCTTTGCTTCTAACAAATACTTGCATGAGCCGTAATTGAAAAATGATAGTAAAGGATGGTGAAATCACATGTATGGGAAGATTGTTACTTAATTTAATCGTTCGGCATAGAATTTCCATACTTTTTAGTGCGAGAGTATATTTGATAGACCATCTAAATTTTTCTTTATGAATATTATATCTTAAGAGTTCAGCTGCAAAGTCGGAAAACAATTTATTAGCTAGTTGAAAAACATCAATAGTTATCGATATATAATTTTAACAACACTATTTGAAGAGAACTGCTTAATAACTGTCACAGTGAGTGTTCCACCACAATTCGAAGGTAACCTCAGTGCTCGTTTGGTTCATCGAGTGCTTGTTATATTTCAGTCTACGTGCCTTAACCTTACATGTGTATTGATTTTGTTGAAGTTTCTGGTTTATTTTTAATTATCTTTATACAAGCTATATTGTTCTCCGTGTGGTGACAGAGTAAGAATACAATATGTCACCACCCCATCTCATCCAACGGGTGTTGTGAAAACCGACTATGGGACTATCTGTGAATATTATTTTCACGAAATGAAAAGAAGGAAAACTTGAAATTAATCCCTATACCAATCCGTCTGGCCAGCGTGGTATTAGTAGGTCAAGTATCCTTCCGTCATGGGAGGAGACCCGTTCCTGTAGTGGGACATTGAAGGGGTGTTATGATGAAACTATATTGTTATTCTTTTTACTGCCGATAGAAATATTCGCCCATCTGAATTTAGTTTATATTATTGAAGAGATAAGTTTTAAAGTCCAATATAATTGGTCAACGAGTTAAAAATATCGATATAAGTAAGCGTAAAAGCCGGCTGAAGCAAAGTTTGGCTAACTGTACAAAAAGAAAGACGAAAATACAACTCTATACCATTGTGTCAAGCCAGCATGGTAGTATTAAGCCCGATTTACACATCGACAAGTACAGTAGCGAGTTAAGTAGTAAGTTGTTGATTAAGTTGATTCAAATAGATCTCCATCCTATTTTTTGGCGAGTTAAGTTGGTGAGACGCGAGAGAGGAGGCTACTTCGTACTTCGGGCTTTAGGTTAAATTTTACCCTGTTGTTGGACCACGCGTATTCATGCAACGGGATATTAATGGGCTGCTAAGATAAACAAACTTTTTCTTTTTAAGCCCTCTTAAAGTGTCTAATATTTTATCCACACTCGGTTACACTTAGGCAGGTAAAGATTTGTTCATTATATATTCATTATCGCAGAGGGAGTCTCTAGTTGCCGTCTTCACGAAATTCATACACACCTATTTATCACTTACGGATAAATGAGCATTTGGGTGTTTCATAGTTCGTCGGTTTTCCTCCCTCGAGTAGAACGGGTACGGGATTCGTGATTCTGGCATAAATTTAGCACTTAAATCTGTGCTTTTGTTGATTTATATTTATTTGCTTATAATTTGATAACAAGCACATGTGCATACAAGAACACATTATGACCCAGATTATTTGATAATACTTATTCAAATACTTATCAATCATAAGTAAAAAATAATTTGATTTGATAACATACAAAATACGGTATTTCGAAATGAGAATGAAGTTGACAAATCCTAAACAAATGAGAAACACCCAGATTAAAGCAAACATAGTTATGCATGCAAAGATTACCATCAGCAGGAATCAACACGAGACCTTGCGTTGCAATCATGTGCTACAATCACTACACCAGAGAGAATTAAATATCCATGTATATGAACACAATGGGTGTGATTTGGTTGGGGATCGAACTAACCACTATTTCGTATCATCATAACAACCCATTAATCTCCCACTGCAAGGACGGGCCTCCTTCCGTGACGGAGGGATACTTGGCCTACTAATACCACGCTGGCCAGATGGATTGGTATAGGGCTTAATTTCAAGCTTTCCTTCTTTAACTTCGTAAAAATAATATTTCAGGTAAGTCCCTTAGTCGGTTTTTACGACACCCATGGGATGAGATGGGGTATATATATATTCTTATATATATATTCTCATATTGTATTCTTACTCCGTCACCACACGGACTATGTAGTATGTGGTAAGATAGTCAAATATTAACTTTTTCCAAAAGGTTGATAAAAACGACTACTACTTAATGTAACAATTTGTTACGTCAAATCATTTTCCTCGTTTGAAACGGTTCCACAAAAGGGAGGATTATTTTTCCAAAGATACGTCTTCATTGTTGAAAAATAAATCGTTCAGAAAAAGTTATTGTATTGTGATAGAAGATGTCTATTGCCGTCAAGTGTTACAAAAGGCTCGTTTGTAGTTATTAAAGTCGTTCATAAAATCAGGTCGCGTGTCAATTGAACGATAATAGCTATGTTACTGACAAAAGGAAAGAAAAACTGGAATGAAACTAACTTGGTTCTTTTTTGTTGGATCTTTTGCTGTATTGATTGTGGTTTTGGGATATTTTAGTAATAAGAAAGTAAGTCTTAACAAGCAAAGAAAACTTACCTATAGGCCTGGCGCTACTTATACCGTTGCGTTCTAAGAAACACATTTTGGTTAGCTTATAATAGTCTTAACATACTCAAATGCTTTAGTTGTAATATAACTCGGCTGTTCAAAATTGAAACCTAGTAACTAATGAATTCAAAATTGTTCAGGAGACGCAAAAAACAGGTTGATCACTTTGATCGCTTGGCCTTAGTGAACTATCAAAGCTAGAGATATGGGAGTTGGACCAAAATATGCGTTATAGAATCATTTACGCTCAGTAATAATTAAAATTGCAATAAAATGAATAGTACATGTTAAAACTCGTTTACTTTTAAATTATTTGTTTCTTCATAACAATTATTAAGTAACTAATAAAAACAAAACACAGTAAGTTTAGTTGCTAGGTTTTAAATTTGTTAAATTTTTTAAATATGATAATGTAAAACTATTTAATAATATAGCTTCTCATGTGGAATTGGGTACAACCTACTGTCATTCAAAACCAAAGTCTTTCTGGTCAGATTAGGTCACCATAAAGAATGCTTTAGTGTGGAGTTAGAATTAGTGAGTGTGTGGAGTTTGTCGTCGCATCGTGTGTAATATTAATAAAACAGCTAATTAGGTGCCTGCCAAAACATTTTTAATATAAAATATAAAAGTAATGAGCAAATCAAAAGAAATTAAAGCTGCTGCTTAAAGCAACTTCAATTTTAATCATTATCGACTACCGTCAGAAATTAAGTCTGCAGATTGATCGTTTGTAGGTAGATTAATCCAAAATTCTCTTCGACTAATCGGCATAAGCGGCACTAGTTTGGAAACTATGCCTTCTTTTTTGAAGAGTTCACTCCGCGTGGTGTGGTGTCTGCAACAGGAGGAAGTATCGATATATCGAACTTCTTAATTAGAAAGTTAAGTTCTAAGTAAGGCTCTTCAAAATCAGTCTTGTATAAAAGATTACGTGATCCCATTGTAAACTTAGCTTCGACCACTGGATTAAGATTGGATTACTGTCAAAATAATAGTAACAATGACATTCGACAGTGTAATATATACGAATGCCGATGCCTATGAACTTGGTTATACGATGTGGCAACAATAATTACGTGTAACATTAAAAAACAAGTTAAAAGTTAAGAAAAATACAGGAACATCATAATATTTTGAGGTTACATCACATTCGTGGCCGATTTTTTAAGATAACTCGATAAATAACAAAAGATTAGCACTTACCTCCAATTTACTTCATTCTGTAAAGCACTAAAAATAAGTTTGGAGCGGTAAAATTGTTGACGCCTCATTTTAAACAATAAAAAACACGGAGAAACTCTAGGTGACGGAGGCGTCCGTCGACTTACTAAATTGGTTGAGAGCATTTAATACGAATATCACAAATTCAAAACAGAGTATCAAGCAATAACAATTTTAAAACCTAGCAAGTGTGCAACTCTTACTAGGTTTTTAAAATTGTTCTCGGATTTACTATGTTTTAAATTTGTACTTTTGAGGAGTTTGTACGTGTGTTTCAAAATACCCCGACTTGCCAGATGACTAACTAGAAAAGTCGTACAAAAATGGGTGTTTTAAGCAGCCCAATTTATCGACTATGCCTAGTAAGTCGAGAAATTGAAGAAACACGATTTTTCAAAAAAATTGAGTTACTAGGTTTTACTTTTGAACAGCCGAACTGTCTTATAGTTTAAATTTAAAGGACGCTTTAAGTAATAGGTAAATCAGTTTATAAAGATAGTTACCGCGCTAGGCATCATACGGTTACTCAAAAAAATAAAAATCATATTATTATTACTAAACTAAATTAAAATTACAATTCTTTATATAACTATTCTTAAAACTTATTGTTTTATGAAAATAAATACTGTGTTTAACCCTTGATTAACATGCCTTATTTTAATTCAAATTAAATTACACTAAAAAGCATGTCCCCTACTCCCGCTCTACCATCACCGGTACAACATCTATCAGTGTGCGTCGTGTACTGCAAGCCATCAGTCAGCGAGACCCGATTTGAAACCAGATAATACGTACACATTGAGATGTACACATCTAGGATATTGCACATTTCTGCTCCGTCTACATTGCAATTTGTCCTTGTTATCTCAAATTGAAGTTCACGTTGCAAGATTAAGAGAGATTCGTGGCTTTTAGTGATGTTTGTATGAACTTTGTGTATATATATGTATTAACTGTTATATGAAAGAAAGAAAATAATTTTATTTAACACAGACCAGCTCACACACACAAAATCCAATTAAGTACTTACAAAAAACACAATTTTACAAAACAAATTAAAACAATGAACCAAATAAAACGAACAATCTAATTTAACAAACAAATCTAAAAAAGCAAGTTAAGGAGTGTGTCCCATCAGTGTCAAACAAGGACACTGCTCAGTTTTAACGCTGAGAGAGTCAAAGCAACTCGCAACACTGATTTTCAGCAGTGCCCGTAGTGTAAATGACGTTAAAATTAAAAAGATTTAGGTATGAATCCTGTCTTGAGCTATAAATTCTTTTATTGTCTTTTTATTTTTTTCGATAATCTATACAGGCCATTCTGGATTCTATGTCAGTCACTTTGGTAATCCTGCGTACTTCCTCATTTTTTATTTGATTACGTAAAGAAATTCTCAACAATGCTGTCTCCTCCGCCCTCTGGTTGTCTATCAGTCTTTCAGATAGGCCCTTAGTCATTGCCCACGTCCCAGCTTCATACGTCGTCCTCTGGAAACACATTCTAGCATACATTTACTATACATTTAAAAGTTACTGTCAATGCAGTGAGTAAAGGAAATTCTCTATTTATTACTCTTACACCATAACACTTCGCAAAATAACAAACAATACCCTTCATTATCCCTCTACCTCACCCTTTACGTAAAAGGCGCCCTATGAAACTGTTTGATGTACGTAAAATTACCAAGTTCAACGACCTCCTCCTCTCTATTTAACTGGTCATTAATCATGATTTAAAATTGTTTTGACATTTTCACGTGCATTTGCATTTATAAAGTGGGATTTGCTTGTCATTTATTATGTTGGATTTCACCTGAGTAACGGCTACCTATGGGTTGATGTCAACGAGATGTAGTCGATAGGAGAGGGACTTTTGTCATTAGTGTTACTGAAATTGATAAAACATACTTAAGCAATTTTGCAAACACTGAACACTATCAACTGAAACAAGATATTTCCCATTAAGTTATACATAAGGAAATCTTGCAAAAAAAACTAGTTTTCCTTATAAAAGCTTACCATCATATCAGCTTAAACATGATAATTTAAAGACAGTAAAATTTTCCCATTGGAAAAAAATAATTACTACCGTGGAAAAAGCATAAATTGTAAAAATAATGAACTAGAGCGCTTAGATTTACCCCAAAACAATGATTCATTTCTAATTCAAACGTATGATTACTGCCTTCAACCGGTAATTTACAAACACTTTTACCAGCCCCTCAGATTTAACTGGTATCGTTGAATCATTTGTCATCATTAAAATTGATTATGCCGCCATTTTGTGCACCGTTGTTATTAATTATGTATTAATTATGATTTAAGTGTTTCATTGTGCATAATAAATTTTCCACTACAGTTCTTGATATGAAGAATACGGCTTCAATGAAAAATAATTTTGTTGAAAGTGTACCTTGTTTAAAAGTATTCAATGTAGAGAGATTATTCTATTTACATCATTGATTGAAAAAATGAGCAAGGATTTTGAAACATTATGTTTTAGCTATATTTATGTGTATGTATTAGATCACAATCCATACTAATATTATAAAAGGGAAAGTGTGTCTGTCTGTTTGTCTTTTTATTTATATTAATTTACCAATATTCTTATCATCAACAAATTCAAAACATGGCTGTTTCATAAAAATATTACATAAATTCAAAAGCTTAAAATCTGTATTCAGATAATGTCCTTCATTAAAAACAACAGTGCTACTACAGATCATAGTTACAAAGTAACTTTCAAACAAAATTCAACACAAATTTGGACACTCGTACAGTTAGCATTTAGTACAAATAACTTTGTGGTATATGTTGTAACTGTCTCAAAGTTTGGATAACGAGGCTACTGTGAATTTGAATGTCTGAATACGGACACACAAATCCCCATTGATTTCACACTCGCTTCCACCAATTTTTTATTCTCTCTGACAACTGCTAGGGAAACTTGACTACATGATAATCTAGTACGCAACCAAATTTAAACTCTATCATATAAGATAAAAGGTTTATTTCAGTGTTAAGGTTGTTGAAAAATCTCAGGTTCTAATGGTGAAAAGAAATGATAATGAACTCCTTTCAGTTTCCTGTATAGATGTCATCTCTATGGAGGTTGAATACGAATGAATTAAAAGCTTTTTGGATTCAGTGGCATATTTTGTGTGCATAGTACTTGCCTGAGTCCCTTGTCAGGATTGATGCTAATGAGATGTGGCAACTAGATACTGCTGTAAATATTTAAGAAGTAGAGGATTTTTTTAACCCTACATACTAAGGAGGGTAACGTTTTTGGAAGCGTATACTAGTATTTATTTCAGTAGTATGAAGTTTAATTTTGACTGTTCTTGAAGTGATTGTAAGTGGTAAATTCTTATTAAGTTATGTTTAAGACAGTTGACAATTTAAAAGTGACTCAAGTAAAATAAAACTAAATGACTTAATTTAAAGAATAATTGAATTTCGAGATACAAATATTAAAAAATATAAATTAATTTAGAAATTACGTCACATTTTGGAAACCGTTAATTATTAGAAGGAAAATTTGAAAAGGTTATAATATCAGAACCCCAATTTTTCTTCATTCCAGCATTCATCATCATAACAGCTCATTAATGTCCCACTGCAGGGACGGTCCTCCTGCCTTGAAGGAGGGATACTAATACCACGCTGGCCTGACGGATCGGTATAGGGTTTAATTTCAAGTTTTCCTTCTTTGTATTTCGTACAGATAACATTTACGAATAGTCCCTTAGTCGGTTTTTACGACACCCATGGGATGAGATAGGGTGGTGACATATTGTATTATTGGACCGAGTTCTGTGGCGCGTAATGAGAGAGCCCAATGTCCAGCAGTGGACTGCAATAGGCTAGTTGATTTGATTTGATTGATATTGTACTCTTACTCCGTCACCACACGGATCCAGCATTAAAGTAAAGTATTTCTGTGGAAAGAACAATCAGATAAATATGATAATAATGATCAATCGTCGCCTGAATGCTTATTTGCTCAACGGACCATTTTGACGAATTTCACTTTTTAATGCAATTTTATTAAGGATCAAATTGCGGTTCGATTGGTATATAATACTTGCTGTTTGGACTTAAAATACATTATTTATAAGGAATTTAAGTTTTTGAAAACTAACACAAGAGAATTTAAGCTTAATGCTTAATTGCTCAAAGTCCGTAGAGAAACACCAAACGTGCATCCGAACATCGATTAAGTGCTTAAGTATTCAATCTCCTTACAGGTAACCAATCACGACATCGCATTTTGATGACGCAATACGCCGCCATTATTAATTTATTTTGTGACGAAGCTGGTGCTCGCACGCATTTGAGTTAAAACTAACGCGAAATATAGAAAAAACGTATTAATTTTAATAGAAAACAGTACCTGAAATGTCCGTGACGAAATATAAATCGGAAAATTTAGTCACAACTATAGAAAAGAATCGGTAATTTGTATTTTTGTTAACATTTCTTTGCAGATTATCACTGCGTATCGTTAACTTATAGTACAGGATGTTTAAATTTAATTCTTATAATTTCAGATTTAATTAAATCTTTAAATCAAATTGTGACGTATCTATAAATGAACAGATTGTTTCGAACATTTCGTAAGGTTGTAAAATATAACTAATATAATAATAAAAAATATTGCTTTTGTGCGGTGACTGTCAAAATATACCTGCTACTTGCATGTTTGCTAATTGTTAAATGGGTAAATTTCTTAGCATTAAATGGGTAGTTTTGTGTTTACGTATACCTACGCTTTGTGTTCGCAATGATGTTAGATGCTAGATAAGAAGATTAATACTATTTTTTACTCGCCACAGATCCATTGCTCACATTGTAAATCTATTTTTATTATGTCCGTTGCTTTGCATTTTCTTCCCTATTTTGGATGAGAAATTCAGAACTAATTACGCCGTTGAGGAATGAATAGCCCATAAACTAAAGAATTCCTTATGAAAACATAAAGAATCGTCAAAAAAGGGTTAATTTTCTTTAAAAAAATCCAATCTAAATTGTTTAAATAGTGTCAGTATATTAATTATTTTTTATACGTATAGGTATGATCTTATCACCTTCTTATTTTCAATTTATGTCGTTTTAATTGTACATATTGAAATGAAGAAGTAGAGTCACGGTAATACCATAGTTCCATTTTATGTTGACATTACGTACGATGAATCAAGAATCCGACGAAAGAAGAATACGACGAATAAGGACTAATTCAAATCAGACACTAACCGAAAAGAAAATAAAATATATTAGAAGTACCTACAAATATATGAAAGCTGACGACAAAGCCTTTATGGAATCTCTAAGGTTTTGACAGGATCAGACAACATAAACAATACCAGGCGAAGTAAACGATCTTGTATCGGTACAAAAACAAAAAATATTGTATTTTTTATTTATACTCGTATTGTATTATGTAATTATGTGTTGGGAATTATTAATAATTACTACTAAAAGTAATAAATTTCGATCGATTAATCACGTTTACCAAAACATGTAATTATTATTAATAATAACAGGTAATTATTAATAATTTTCAATTAATCACATTTACCGTAACATATATATCATGTTTTTTTTTAATTCTGTGTTTTTTTTTAATAATAAATAGCCAGTTAACTAGTTACTTTTTTTTACCACGATACCCAAACACACTGTATTTGGTTATAGAGCACTTAAGTACTAAATATATTCGAATGCAAAATGCTCAACCTCCACTCCAGTAGTGGTCTATCTCCAATTGCATAATATGTTTTGTGTTTATTTGCTCAACCTCCATAAAAAATTGTGAAAATAAACATAACTCTTTGACTTTTTAATGATTATTTGTAATATATCATTTCATAAACACGTTAACTATTTTTTTAATATAAAACTTTTATAAAATCATATTATTTGCTTAAACTAATCAATAAAACGTCTCTGGTGTAAAATGTTGCAAATGGAGGTTGGACACTTAAGTATTCGTGCGACGCAATATCAAATCGGCTGTTCAAAATTGAAACCTAGTAACTAATGAATTCAAAATTGTTCAGGAGACGCAAAAAACAGGTTGATCACTTTGATCGCTTGGCCTTAGTGAACTATCAAAGCTAGAGATATGGGAGTTGGACCAAAATATGCGTTATAGAATCATTTACGCTCAGTAATAATTAAAATTGCAATAAAATGAATAGTACATGTTAAAACTCGTTTACTTTTAAATTATTTGTTTCTTCATAACAATTATTAAGTAACTAATAAAAACAAAACACAGTCTGCCTTATTACAAAATACGGTCTAACTATAAACCACGATTTATTACGTCACAAAACCACTGTTTTTGAAATTTGTTATTGCAAAATCAGTCTTAACGCTAAAGCGTTAAAACTGATTTTGTATTAACGAATACAAAATCATAAATTTATTAATACAAAATCAGTTTTAACACTTTAGAGTTACGACTGATTTTGCAATAACAAATTTCAAAAACAATGGTTTTGTGACGTAATAAATCGTGGTTTATAGTTAGACCGTATTTTGTAATAAGGCCGAGTAAGTTTAGTTGCTAGGTTTTAAATTTGTTAAATTTTTTAAATATGATAATGTAAAACTATTTAATAATATAGCTTCTCATGTGGAATTGGGTACAACCTACTGTCATTCAAAACCAAAGTCTTTCTGGTCAGATTAGGTCACCTTAAAGAATGCTTTAGTGTGGAGTTAGAATTAGTGAGTGTGTGGAGTTTGTCGTCGCATCGTGTGTAATATTAATAAAACAGCTAATTAGGTGTCTGCCAAAACATTTTTAATATAAAATATAAAAGTAATGAGCAAATCAAAAGAAATTAAAGCTGCTGCTTAAAGCAACTTCAATTTTAATCATTATCGACTACCGTCAGAAATTAAGTCTGCAGATTGATCGTTTGTAGGTAGATTAATCCAAAATTCTCTTCGACTAATCGGCATAAGCGGCACTAGTTTGGAAACTATGCCTTCTTTTTTTGAAGAGTTCACTCCGCGTGGTGTGGTGTCTGCAACAGGAGGAAGTATCGATATATCGAACTTCTTAATTAGAAAGTTAAGTTCTAAGTAAGGCTCTTCAAAATCAGTCTTGTATAAAAGATTACGTGATCCCATTGTAAACTTAGCTTTGACCACTGGATTAAGATTGGATTACACTGTCAAAATAATAGTAACAATGACATTCGAAAGTGTAATATATACGAATGCCGATGCCTATGAACTTGGTTATACGATGTGGCAACAATAATTACGTCTAACATTAAAAAACAAGCTAAAAGTTAAGAAAAATACAGGAACATCCTAATATTTTGAGGTTACATCACTTTCGTGGCCGATTTTTTAAGATAACTCGATAAATAACAAAAGATTAGCACTTACCTCCAATTTACTTCTTTCTGTAAAGCACTAAAAATAAGTTTGGAGCGGTAAAATTGTTGACGCCTCATTTTAAACAATAAAAAACACGGAGAAACTCTAGGTAACGACGGCGTCCGTCGACTTACTAAATTGGTTGAGAGCATTTAATACGAATATCACAAATTCAAAACAGAGTATCAAGCAATAACAATTTTAAAACCTAGCAAGTGTGCAACTCTTACTAGGTTTTTAAAATTGTTCTCGGATTTACTATGTTTTAAATTTGTACTTTTGAGGAGTTTGTACGTGTGTTTCAAAATACCCCGACTTGCCAGATGACTAACTAGAAAAGTCGTACAAAAATGGGTGTTTTAAGCAGCCCAATTTATCGACTATGCCTAGTAAGTCGAGAAATTGAAGAAACACGATTTTTCAAAAAAATTGAGTTACTAGGTTTTACTTTTGAACAGCCGAAATGATCAGTGAGCTGTATAATTAGAGCTGAAGCTTTATAGTAAACAATACAATATTGAGTACATTGTATCTCGTAACCAGATATTGAACATTAATTTGAATTGATATCATAACATGACAATAATCAGTCAATTAAACATGTATTATCTGTGATGACGTCACTGATTAGATGTACTTAATCAACTTGAATACAACCACTAATCAAGCATACGTTTGTATGTGAATATACGAGGTAAATGACTTTTCAACAGAATTGATATCAATGGAATTTTGGATACGGGTTTTGGACAGAGTAGTCTGTTTAATATAACATGCTACATAAGAGGTACTGTGTAAACGAGTTCTCAATATTATAGAGGATTGACTAATATTGCAGATATTATCACTGCAAAATAACGAAAGAAGTGTTAGCTTACAAACCTATCCCATATATGAAGATCATAATACATTGAAGACAGTGTCAAAATAATAGAACCAAGGTTAGATTGATTAAGTCTTTAGTAAGTTTTAGATTTGTTAAAGATGTATAAGTAAGTCACTGACTAACTATCACGTAAAAACGAACTTTGTAAAACAGTTTTATGAAAAAGTCAGTTATAGGAAAGAAAATAAACAGCGTACGAGAAATACGGTTTCACAGTGTCTCACATTATTTTGCTATTCGTTTATCGCACTAAATAACAGACTACGGTCCAATTAATTACTACTAAAATGCTATGAAACAATAGTTACGGAAAACACGCGCGAAGATAAAAGTTGCCACTTTATTTGTCCTTTGGCTAGACAATTTTATTTTATTGCTGTTTAAATTATTTTCTTCTGACTTGTAAAAAAAATATGTTTTAAATAATGGTGACTAATAAATATTATCGTCTATGAAGTCAGCATGGGCAATTTCCATGTGATTGGTGCACTACACCTGAGCACAGGGAGGACTAAGAAGTAGAATGGGACTGGTAAAATAATACTTAAATACCCCATTTTATGACAAGTGAAAAGTTTCCAGAATTCGACGTTACCATGAGTATTAAATTTAATGAAGTCTGCATTTGTATCTGCATTTAAGTCAAATCTTGCATCTAAACATCGCGCCGCCTATTGCGGGGACTTTAACAAAGATGAAATAAATAGACGCAATAAAAACCCATACTCCAATAATCATAGAAATAATTATATTAACAGTACTTGACAAAATAGAATTAAATAATAAATAAATAATCACAGATCATTAACACTATACATAATACAGACATCTACTTAGCAGGTACTCCTTGAGTTTTATTTTAAAAGAACCTTTGTACAATAAGTCTTATTAGGTAGTACTCAGGCAACTTGTTAACCAACCTAACTGTTTGATAACGAGGACTATGCTTAACTATGCTCAACCGTGGTGTACATCAACTTTAAAATCCTTTCTTCTAGTTTGCTCTCTGTTTTTCCTTTCTTCATCAGTTTCAAAACTTGGCAAATATTTGAGTGCTTTGCAACCGAGCTAGTTATAATAAAATATTAGAAAAACCGAATTTGTTTCAAATCATAGTCTTCGGTTAGACATTGACAGATAGCGCAAACAGCATAAGCTCCCCTTTTCACAGCGTTAATTTTTGTGGCTTCGTGTCCTGAACCCTTTTTAAGGTAGAACTTTACGATCCGTAAGTTACGGTTGTTAACTCCACGGTAACACAGGGACATTGCGTTCTTTCTTTTATCTTAATATATTCCAAACATATTCACACTGTGTGCAAATTCTGCATTTATATTTATAAAATGTAACAAACACACAGAAAATATCCAGACAAATGCAGAGTCGTAATAGAACCTGAGAGCTTAGGGTTAATAAATAATACTAATAATTTAAATAAAAAAGTAAATAAATAATCCTCACACATCCACACATCGCCACCTAGTCCCAAACTAAGCAAAGCTTGTACTATGGGTACTAGACAACGGATAAACATACATAAATACCTACGTCTTTTTGTAAATACATACATATTATACATAGAAAACACTCAGGCCAATCCAATCAATCATGTTCATGCACCCAAAGATTTGCATTGAGCGGGAATCGAACCCTAGACCCCGGCGAAGCAGCCATGTATTATATCGACTGCGCCACAGAGGTCGTCATAGATTTCCTAATAAACTGAAAAAAGGATAAAACATGAAAACTGAACGAATATTGTTGTTTTAATTGCCTTAAGGCGATAGGTAAGTGGTATACCCCACCCATGGACAGCAATGCTAGGGAAAACGAGAGGAAACAAACATAAAAAAAATATAACGACTTTAAAAACCTCCAACATACTTATTTAAATTTTATAACAAGACTACACAATTATAACTTAATAATACATTAAAGTAAGTAATTAGCTTCTCCGTGTGGTGACATAGTAAGAATACAATATGTCACCACCCCTACTCTCATCCCTTGTGTGTCGTAAAAAACCGACTAAGGGACTATCCGTGAATATTATCTTTACGAAGTAAAAAGAAGGAAAACTTGAATTTAAACCCTATACCAATCCGGCTGGCCAGCGTGGTATTAGTAGGCTAAGTATCCCTCCGTCACGGGAGGAGGCCCGTCTCTGCAGTGGGACATTAATGGGCTGTTATGATGAACTAATTAGCTTTTACAGCAGTCGCAGGCAAATTATCCGATACAGCAAAATTATCATTTAGCTCTGAATGTTACTGATAATTGTGATAATTCATAATAAATTCGTGGCGGAACATTTTATAAAATTATATAAATAAATTCAGAGAATCATTGAATTGTTTCGACTCATCTGACAGAAAGATATTCACAGTGATAATTAATTCGAGGGAAGTTATTTTATTAGAAATTCAGTTAGTAATTATTTACTACGTTTTGTTTTTACAATTATTATTTTTAATAGCAACCTATGAATGTCCTACTGCAAAGACGGAACTCTTTCATTCAGACGGAAGATACCATGCTGCTATAAATATCCTCTAAGTCAAAATGGTATTGAGTCAAGTTTTTCGTCAAATGGATCAAAACTGATCTTATGTTGCAAGAGAATCTGGGCAACTCTATAATTACGGTTACATTGTTCTGTCATGTATTCTTCTCCACTTTACGAATTTAAAACTAACTAATGACTCCCTTATTAGCTTTTAAAACCCATACGAGATATAATACGGCGATAACATAACATCTTCTTTATCCATAACCAAACTGATTACTTATTAACTTAATTTTAAACAGCAAATAAAAACGGAAGCAAACAATTCCTCTATTTATATATAACAAAAGTACTGAATAATAATATACTAAGTCATTACCATACATATCATAACATTTTAGCACATTTATGTTCTACATTTAATTTAATATACCATGAACTAAACACGAAAACAATAGTCAATAAACAACTATATGACAGACAAACGCAGGTAAGTCTGGAAAGGGGAAACAAACTTAATACAACACAAACATCAAGCTAAATTAACTCTTATTTCTTTAGTAGTAAGATTGAAAACTAGTTTTATAAGAAGTAAAATGTAATTGTGTTTGTTTAAAGTAACGTAAGCCGCTTTTGATTTGTGGGCAAGAATGACAGAGCCTTGTTTATGATTTCCTCAGAAATAAAAGTACATTTTCAACTGCAGGCGTATAAAGAGTTTAAAGTTCTTTGTTTGTTTATGATTGTAGAACCACCTGTTCTTTGTGTTATGATTTAGTTTGTATTATGTTGTATAAGTTGTTTTAGTTTTATGTTATGTTGTAGGAGAGTTAATATGAATACTTATAGTAACTACATGTCTTTAGATTCCTTCCCCGAGGCTACAGAAAAAGCCAAATAAAGGAGAATTTGCTGAGATCACGTAGCATAGAGTGCATTACTACTACGAAAGAAGGTTTACTTCATAGTCAATTCCACTAACATGACTGGTCAGTGTGGTAACAGTAATCATATCATAACAGCCCATTAATGTCCCCCTGCAGGGACGGGCCTCCTCCCGTGACGGAGGGATACTTGGCCTACTGATACCACGCTGGCCATACGGATCGGTATAGAGTTTAATTTCAAGTTTTCCTTCTTTTTATTTCGTAAATATAATATTTAAGGTTAGTGCCTTAGTCGGTTTTTAGGACACCCATGGGATGAGATGGGGTGGTGACATATTGTATTCTTACTACGTCACCACACGGACAAGGGTAAAAGTAATCCTTTCACGAATTTTATAATAATCATAATCCCAAAAAGAAACAAAGAAAGTGTAAAGAGAACAATACAGAAATTTCAAAAGACAACGAAACAAAATAGAAATAGATATTTCAAACGGTATAAAAGACTTACGGAACCGCATTGAATTGGGTCAGTTAAGAATCGATTGGTATGTGACAAACGATGAAACAATTAGAGTATCGAGAGAACGAATTAGTGGCCAGTTGCGCGAGTTAAAACTATTTGGAACAAACATGTCTTTTATTGGTCTTTGTAGTATTTTATCTTTGTGGTAGGTATAAGGTAGGTAGGTATAAGTACAAAGCATACGCAACAAATACACTCGAGAGCAAAAGTTCCGGGTCACTAGCATTTACTTCAATATCTTGAAAACGAATAAAGCTATCGTATTGAAATAAATTGAACTTTATAGACAATTTAATGTTACTAAAATAAAATGCATTATATTTACTACTGACCATTTATTTTATTATGTTTAAAAGGACAAATTAAAAATGGCGTCATTTTGCTTGTAAAACCAAAACTGAAAATATTGAATTTTTTATATTTACAAGTAGTTTTAACACGGTTTAGTACTTGGTATTACCCCCACGTGCTGTCTGGACTGCTGCAATGCGATTTGGCATGCTGTACACCAAGTTTCTGAAACACTGTTGGGGAATGTTCTCCCATTCCTCTACCAATGCATGTTTCAAGTCACTAAGCGTAATTAAAGGAGCTCGTCCCAGGCGTGCTCGATTGGGTTGAGGTCGGGGCTACGTGCTGGCCACACCATGGGACGAATATTCACCTCATCAAGGTAGTCTTGCACTACACGAGCAGTGTGGGGACGGGCGTGTGGATTCTCACCAAGTCTTGCCATAAATGGACCGACGTGCTCGTTGAGGATTTCATCCACGTATCTTACGCCATTAAGAGTACCGTTTTCGATCAGTACAAGCTCTGTTCGGCTTTCCGCAGAAATTCCAGCCCACACGAGTACCGAACCACCACCGTATGACACCTTTTCTTCAATACAGGCTTGCATAAATCTTTCTCCTGGTCTTCTGTACACCTTTGCCCTTCCGTCGTGTGTATACAGCATAAATTTTGATTCGTCCGAGAATATGACATTTGAGCAATTTTCAATCGTCCAATTCGAGTGTTCGCGTGCATAAATTCGTCTTGCTATACGATGGTGTATCTCGAGTTTCGGACCATTTGCGGGTCTAAATGGTTTCAAATTACCTTCAGCAAGTCGCCGTCTTACAGTCCAAGCAGAAGGGCTGCTTCCACCAAGTCCTAAAAAATGATGAGTCAGTGCTGTTCCCGTAAGAAACCGATTTCGTAGCATAGAGTTCACTAAATATCGATCTTCCCGTGCCGTCGTACACCTGGGTCTGCCTGTTGTTGGTCTGCGTAGGTTCAAACCAGTTTCTAGAAACCGCTGGCGAACACGCTGAACTGTAGACAACGATACACCGACTATTCTTGCTGTTTCTCGCTGGCTGCTCCCATTTTCCAGGATCGTGAGGATTCTCGTACATTCCTCAGGTGTGAGTGACATAATTACCACTTTAATAATGACTATTGGATACCTGGATGACTCCTTATAAATACATTTTATGACAGAACAAAAACAAAAGCAAAAACAGTAGTGAAAATTAGAAGTTCTGATTTTAAAAAAATGTATCTTTTTTTTATAACTTTTTTAATGCCATTACTTACCGCCAATCAATAAGTTTTTATATGTTTAATGAAAGATTATTAAATTGTCTATAAAGTTCAATTTATTTCAATACGATAGCTTTATTCGTTTTCAAGATATTGAAGTAAATGCTAGTGACCCGGAACTTTTGCTCTCGAGTGTATTACAAATATGTGAACAAGATGTAAAGCCCGCTTTACACATTGACTAGTACAGTAGCGAGTTAAGTAGTAAGTTGTTGATTAAGTTGATTTAAATAGATCTCTTTTTTGGCGAGTTAAGTGTAAATCGGGCTTAAAGCCCGCTCTACACTTACGCCGCGAAAGCTGCGAAATGCTGATGTGTGTGGATAATCGTGAGTTCACGTTCACTGTGTTCACTTAATGTTTACTACTGGCATATTCCCAAATGCATTAAAATTTGCTGAAGTAGTTCCAGTTCACAAGAGTGGTGACACGGCCAGTGTTGGTAACTACAGACCTATTTCGATACTTCCTGCCATTTCGAAAGTAGCTGAAAAACTACTAAATAAACGCCTCATGAACTATATCGAGTCTAAGAACCTCTTGTCGGGCTCTCAATTTGGTTTTAGGTCCTGTAAGTCAACATCTGATGCAGTTCATGAAGTAACTGACTATATTGTTACAAAACTTGACCAAAGGAAGAAAGTCGTTGCTATTTTCCTTGACCTAGAGAAAGCCTTTGACACTGTTCGTGTCCCACTCTTGTTAGACAAACTTGAGAGACTGGGCATTCGAGGTGTCCAGCACAAGCTGTTCACCAGCTATTTGTCAGAGAGAAAGCAAAGAGTGAGGGTCGGTGATATCGTCAGTGATGCTCTACCAATCGAATATGGTGTACCCCAAGGTAGTGTACTCGGGCCTACACTTTTCCTCCTTTTTATTAATGACCTATGTAACCTTTCTCTTACCAATGGAAAGGTGGTAGCTTTTGCCGACGATACAGCCCTTGTATTTCATGGGAATAGTTGGGATGAAGCCTACAGTCTTGCTCAGTCAGGATTTAATCTTGTATCATCCTGGCTTAGAGATAATGGATTAAGGCTAAATGCAGAAAAGACCAAATACATCCCTTTCTCTATTAAAACCTTACCATCAAAATTAAATAATAAATTTGGTATCACCTATCATACTTGTCTATCTAGACAACCTTGCTCCTGTGTTCAATTAAACGTTGCTTACCATCTCAAATATTTGGGTGTTATTCTAGATAGCACACTTAACTTTAAGCATCACATAGACCTATTGTCATCAAGGACTCGAAAACTTATGTATATCTTCAAGAGTCTACGGCATACAGCTGATGCACAAATTCGTAAACAAGTTTATTTAGCGCTTTGCCAATCTATTTTAAGTTATTGCATCACTGTATGGGGGGGAACATTTAAGAGTAGCCTAATACAAGTAGAGAGGGCACAAAGAGCGGTCCTAAAGGTTAGCTATTCTCTACCTTTTCTATATCCTACCAAAGACTTATACAAGCTATCAGACGTTTTGACTGTGCGACAGTTGTTTATCCTTAGAACCATACTTAAGCAGCATACCATACTCACCTATGATCCTGGGCAAATAATAAACAAGCGACGAAAACACCAAGTATGCGACACTTTTGAACTTAAATGGACTTCTAAGTTCTCAGGTAGATTTTTTGGTTTCCTAGGAAAATTCCTATACAATAAAATTAATAAAGTAACAAATATCTATTCACAAACTAGTTTTAATTGCAAAAGATGTGTTTCCACTTGGCTGAAATGCCTCTCTTACGAAGAAACCGAAGCACTTCTCCAAATACTTGTCTAAAACACACATACACATACACTACACACACACGCACTCACATACCTACTTAAAACATTCACACACACACACACATATACAACATACACACACAAGCATAAACACACTCTCTACAATCATACAAGCATTGCATAACAAAAATTGTAATCATTGTACCCTATCCAGAGCTGGGAGAGGCTGGTAAGCTGTAATACAGGTCTCCTAGTACAGCTGCCAGTCTCTTACATAGTTATAATTAAGCCTATATAATTTTGTTAAACTAAATTAATTGTAATGTCTATGTAAGAGAAAACAATAAACTTTATTATTATTATTATGTTTCTCTTTTCCATAATACTCGGGTCTATTGGAGACCCGGTTCTTTGGAAGGCATACATCGGGCCGAAGCCAAGACGAAGAGGCCCTTTAAGAGATATTTAATCTGGTAATGGATACACAGGGCAGATACCATCTCTGAACGCACAATATGATACATCCAGAGATGGTCCCTGCCGAGTGCAAAAACTATTGTAGTGCATCTCTAAGGATGCGATGGAAATTTAAATAATAGTCTATGGATGAGTATGTTCGGTGGATAAGTTATTGGGCTATGAAAGGAGACTACCGGATACCTGTCGTGATAATCAGTCTCTATATTATAAAAAGACAGGTAGTGACTTGCCACCTCGTTGAGTGGGCCCCACAAAACGGCCGCACGTACAGTGCGACAATGGAGCAACATCTCGTATAGAGGCTAGAAGCTGCGGAGAGGTGAGTCTGCGGGGCGCCAAATTCCGGTCAACCGTTCAAGGGCCCCCGGCGTTATGACATTTTACACTTCCAGCTTGGAGCATAGGATCCGCTCTTGCGTATTCCAGTCCTGGCCGACCAATGAAGGTAAGCCAGGCCATCAAGGAATCAGGGTCCGTGGTGTCGCCACTCACCAACAGCTCGCCACAAGCTGCCCCTGCGGGCTTATTATTATTATTATTACTGTTCGCGCGTTCACGTTCACGCTTCGCGCCGTTCCCCGTTCGTTGTCGGTTTTTTGTCCCGCGACAAAGGTTCGCGCTCGGTTCACAAAGGTTTGAGCCTGCGAAGCTTCGCGAGTGTGGAGAGAAACATTTAAACACGAAGTTCACGGCGCGAATAAAGTGAAAAATAATAAATAAATAAACAAACAGTAAATATTTTCTTTGCTTCAATGTAGCATGGAGTTAGTCGTTATTTACTACGTATTGGCATCATGTCAAGTTTATCTGTTTTTATGTTGGTATAATACAGATCCTCTGTGTGGTGACGGAGTAAGAGTGCAATATGTCACCACCCTATCTCATCCCATGGGTGTCGTAAAAATCGACTAAGAGACTATCCGTGAATATTATCTTTAGAAAATAAAAAGAAGAAAAACTTGAAATTTAACCCTATACCAATCCTTCTGGCCAGCGTGGTATTATTAGGCCAAGTATCTATACGTCATGGGAGGAGGCCCGACCGTGCAGTGGGACATTAATGGGCTGTTATGATAATGATAAATACAGATCTGCAAACTTATCTTCTGGTCTACTTTAACATGTTAAATTAGTAACTCACAAATTTCATTTCAAGTCCAATTTAAGTCAAGTTAAACTAACAAATGATACTATATCCATTTCCATTCACCCTGAGACATTTATCCTAACAATAACACAACCACAGAATCTTATCTTACGAACCATAATCTATCTACCTGCCATCTCACATCACCTTATGTACCCAACTTACATTTGATAAGGGCTTTCCCTAAAATTAATCAGACTGTAGGTAACAACAGTAACCCAATTATATGGGCCCTTTGCTATACGTCATCAACATTCAATGGCTGTCCGGAACACTGACAGCGACGTATTAAAATGTAGAATAAGAATAAGAATAAGAATAAGAATAATTTATTTCGCAAATATAGGTATACAATGTTGTTATTTTATGTGAATACAAGTTCAAGGTTCAGCTATATTTTACCAAAGGGCATGCGAAAGTTAAGTTTAACAATATAAAGCCCATGAATAGATTAAAATAAATAACAATCTTACTAACAGTACCAGCACAAAAGGAACACACATGCAATATAAATTTGTTATGTATAACAAGACATTTCAAGATCAAGTACAATTAACAACAAAAGTCCAGATATCCTAAAACTCTTTCTCGTTTAGAAAATCGGCTACACTATAAGTAGGTAAAGATGTATTGTATTCGATTTTGTATAGGCAGGATTTTAATGAAGGAAGTTGCGGGAGTCTATTTATTAGCTTAAGAGAAGGTTCAAACAAACATTCAAGTTCTTTTTACGTAATGTAGAAATTATGCAATAAATTTGTAAAACAAATTCATTTAAACTATAGCCCGATTTACACATCGACAAGTACAGTAGCGAGTTAAGTAGTAAGTTGTTAATTAACTTGATTTAAATAGACCTCCATCCTATTTTTAGTACGAGGTAGGGTTTAGGCGAGTTAAGTACGAAGTAGCCCCCTCTCTCGCATCTCGCCAACTTAACTCGCCAAAAAATAGGATGGAGATCTATTTAAATCGACTTATTCAACAACTTACTGCTTAACTCGCTACTGTACTTGTCGATGTGTAAATCGGGCTTAAAGCATTGACTTTTTTAACAGCTTATTGGCCTGTCGGTATAAATTTAACTTAACCAAAGTTAACGTATACCTACGTTTAAAGTTTACTAAATTTTACCACCGCTTCCTAGCCGCTATTTATTTACCAGAACTCGTAAGATACATTTTTCCCGTCTGGCAACATATTTCATAGACGCTATGCTACTAGTCAACGTAGTGCAATGTTATATAGCTGTAATTTGCTTCGGTAAATAACTATCTAACACTAAAATAAATGTTCAAATTTTGTTTTCTAGTACTAATTTGTACAACAAATAAAACAAACTGTTTAATCAGTTAAAATTAGTTTACTATTATACATATTGGTTTCCCTATAATTTATTATAACGATCATCATCATATGGTCTACTTTAGTTATGCGGGGTGTGGGAATAAAATCCGGTTTACTTTAACATTGTATATTATCACTTTTCCATAATTATTGCCAAAATACAACTCTCTGTCTTTCCCGCTTAGATTCGGATCTCATGGCCGCCGCCGACGCAGTGACGCGGCCTTGACAATACACTAACCAATTTTACATCTAAATTCTTAACATCATGATTTATCTATTTAAATGAATTCTAAAATACATTTGTAACAAAGTACTATTTATAATAACAGTTTACTACTTGAATAAATACATTAACTATCAATAACTTTCTCTATTGTTTACTTCCTGTTGCTTCGATCAACACAACGTCATCATTGGCAAAAACAATAATTTACGAAGAGTACATACGACATATTATACACAATAATATTATTAAAAATAATAGGTGAGCTTACAACTCGGCCTTCCTGTTAGCGCGAGTCCCTTCGCGAGTTGATTTTCTTAGTTTTAATACAAGCACATATACACGTGAATGTACCTACACAAAATTTACTGTATATTATGTACCTACATTATTTCGTATAAAAACATTAACAAAATGTTATTTTAGATAATCAAACTACTTTAATATAAAATAACGACAAGGTCACCATCTCAAAGATATAACATTAATCTTAATCCATAAATTAATTCGTAATAATTCTTAAATTAGATATTTATACAATAATCTAATAACAATATTTATTAGTATTAAATTTAATTATTTACAACAAAACCATACAATTAACACTTAATTTTAAACATCTTCACAAACAAAAACATTTTTCGGTTTGTCCCAACACTGCAATTCACCATAACATTATGTTGAAATATTTATATTGCATTACAACAATAATTAATATATACTATAAGTATATATTAATTACACTTATTGTTTTATTAACCTAGACTACTACTCTAATAGACAACAGCATATAATATATCACTTGATATCTCTAAAAACTCACAATGATTACAAACGCACCAATATTGCTGCATACCAATACAATTCTTAGACAAAGAAGAACATTATTAATTTTATATATATATATCCAATTCTCGCAAAACTAACTCCAATGCTTGCTAAACTAACCTATCCAATTCTACCAAGATTGGCCAACCAAACGATTATTACCAATTATTAGTGAAATGTTACAATACACGCCAACCCATCCAATTTTGGCACGATTATAACTCGACACATAACATCACCAGATATTAGTTTGCGAATCCATCCAATTCTCGCAAAACTAACTCCAACACCTGCCAGCCAATTCAATTCTGGCATGACTACAACTTTAACAACACATAACATCATTAAACCAACATTCTGGCTTGCGAGCTGCTACAATAGGTTTATGTCAACCCATTCAATTTTGGTACGACCACAAGAAATAAGTACTTTCATTTTAACATAATTAACACTTTTCATTTATAACATAATTGATACTTTTATTTATAGCACAATTGATACTTTCATTTGTATCACAATTGATACTTTCATTTATAACATAATTTATACTTTCATTTATGACATAATTTATAAGTACTTTCATTTATGTATAACATAATTTATACTTTTATTTATAACATTAATTTATACTTTCATTCATAACACGAAACACGAACATTCTTTTATGACCATATTTATACTTTCATTTATGTATAACATAATTTATACTTTCATTTATGTATAACATAATTTATACTTTCATTTATGTATAACATAATTTATACTTTCATTTATAACATAATTTAATACCTACTCTTTGAAAAAGGTTTATTTTATTAAATATCGATAAACAATCTCCAACAAGTCCCAGTTTTAATTATTAGAAACTGTAGTGAAATATGTACCTATAGATAATATATGATACCCGCGATCGTAAAATATTTGCAACGATCAAGTTTCCTTGTCCCTTGTGTTATGCTTACATAAGAAATTGTATATGTGTGGACAACGCAACGCATTGACAACTATGGATAACGCAGTCGATACCGCGCTTACCCTTGATATCGCTACAATAAAACTACCTTTTTTCTATAAAAATAGATCTCAGCGGGTTCATAAGCCCTACTTTTCCTCTATAACACCACTTCTAGGGATTTGCCATATTTCTATGCCACTCGGGCCAGCTAAACAAGGTCAAGTATTGTCCGCGTAGTTTTTGCATTTCAAAAAGGTACAATAGTTTTGTCATCGTATCTACACATTTACTACACTCACTCGATAACCCAATGTCGCCGCGTCGGGCAGATAAACGCGATTACTTGCCTACAAATTGATATGTTTGAACAGATATCAAATTAGGAAGATTGCCTTGCCAGCCTGAGGCCCGGAGTTTATCAGAAGGTCCCAAAGCAATAGTTACTTTTGGAAATAATTCTTTAATTATTATTATTATTTTTTTTACATAATATTGCATAAATCACTAAAACTTGGGAAATAAAAATACAAAACTTCCTCCTTTTTTTTTTGATGTCGGTTAAAAATATTAATACGAAAGAAATGTTATATTTACATACAGCACAGGAGTATAATAAGTAAAATACTTTTTATCTAATTAACTAAATAGCAACACTGATTTGTTTTAGCCTCAAAACAAATCGTTTAGCATTTGTTTTAACAGAAGATTTTCATAATACACTTATGTAGGAATACCTACTAATATGTAACCACAAAATATTTAAATTAATTAATTTGACCAAATGCATACAGTAAGTTTTTTTTTTTTTTTTTTAAAAACAGCACCATTGAATTTAGTATTTTTATTCATTACCGGCAGAAAACATTCAAATCTTTGCCTTGGCTGGTTTCGACTATAGCACGTAAATGCGATAAACTTGTGTTTGTCATGCCTGTTGGACCCAAGCTTAGCTAGTCTAAATCCGACATATTACCCAATTGAACAACCAGAAATCAAGCTTATTATTGTTCATAGGTACATACCTCATGTACCTGCATTAGTTGTGGCACTTCACTACTAAAAAAAAAGTTTACACAAGTTGAAAAGTGATTCATTGAAGGATAAACAAATGAGAAATATAATTAATTATCCAACAAATAGCACCATGTCAGGTCAGACTTTAATGTTATTTTTGAAAACTGTAACTAGCTATACCCTTGGTTTTAGTGTTTAAATTACAACATCCTTATATCAGCATTATAATGTCTATTTATCAAATAGATTAGGTATCAATTTTAATAAATAAATCTGTAAGTAACAGAAATAATAAAAAAAAATGAAATTACCTACAAAAACATTACCATGATAAATATTTTCCAAATAAAAGGCTATTAATGAAAATCAGTCCATGAGCAATTAGTCAATTATGTGAATAGGCCAAATTTATACCTTTAATTTAATTTAGCTAGGTTCTAAGGTAAATTACTTGCACCTTTAATTAAAAACTATTTTTATTACAGCTACCACTAACATTTGTCACAACTATTGGTGCAGGATTAAAAGTCCATATAAGGAACAGTTCCTGAACAAGACTTGTCAATGTTAAGTTTTACGTCCTGCTCAGTTTCTTCTGTCATTATTGTAATTTTTGATGACACAAACAAGTTGTGAAATAATTAAACTATTTCAAAAATATAATGTGGTCTTTCAAATTTTAAACTACCTATCTATTATTTCTATGAAGAATTGAATACTTATTCTTTTCTATAACAACATGTGATATAACTGATAAATACATATATACCTATAAACTCGAGCCTTATTAACAGGTACCCTACGCCTACGTATCTGAGTATAACATAATTTTGTAGTAAATTAAAATACGACTACAACAAAAAAATAACCTACAACTCAAAAACCTCAGATTTGTTCTCCTAAATCCTGTGATTTGTCCTGTCCTAAATCTTGTTTCTTTTAACATAATTGATTAATGGTAGTAAATATTACCATTCTTACATATTTTCATTGGGCCTAAATTTCTATGAAAACCTGGAATTCCCCTTTTGCACTCACTTCACCTTTAAATATAATGTGCAGGATGTATAGTGATATTTCTAGACTCCCAGTTTTAAACATTTTTGAAAATAACCAGAGTGAATGAGGATATGACCAAACTTAAAAGTTTCTAAGCAATATTCATTACCTAAATAGTAGTCATAAGTAACTCTTTATAATATTACTTTCTAATAGTTCACTGTTCACTAATAAGAATCTTAGTCATTCTTTTTTTTAATTCCTTTAACATTTATTGCAAAATAATTATTGGTATGGAGATATTGTATATTACAAGCTATGGTTTTCTGTAACTGTCAATATTATTATTTTTTTGGTTTCAATTATATTTTTATGTGTATCATTAATTGTTGGTAATCCTTAATAAAATAAATAACCTTCCATAACCAAAAACATTCCTTTCATATTCTTATGATTAAATTATAGGAGCTATACTGCTAAATATGCTAGAATGACTTTTGTACATAAATTATTATCTTGGTATTTCTAAAAGCTGTACTAGCTGACCTTATACCATCCCTTGTAGCAGGCTGCTCACTGTTCTCCTGACGTTGAACTCCAACTACTCTTCCTCTCGCGCCTAGAATTCGAATGCGAATCCCTCTTCATTTTCGTGTCGTAGCTTGTTCCAACTATAGATGCTAGCAGGAAAAAATCCGAATAATTCAAGTTGATTAAATCGGAATAATACCGAAATATACCGGAACTTTGGGATTTTTTCAACTGATCGCACTGTCACGTGATTTATTTATTTTATTATATTTATTATATTATTTATGTGCTATAAAATTTATATTATTATGTTTTTATTTATTATGTGTATAATTATAATTTATAGGTAAGTATAAATAATTGTAAATAAACTATTTATGCATTTTGTCTGGTACCGATAGTTTTATATCGTTATTTTAGATTAGTTTAATATTCGGGCGATATATTTGACGGAAAATTCGATCGTATCTTTCACTTACTCGCGGGGGGAAAGCTCCTCCGCAAAGCATGTCCTCTCTCTTACCGCACCAGGCACCGCTGCCGAACAACTCGAGAGTCATGTCACAACGTGAACCACTCACGTCGTGACATGAGTCGTGCAGACGGGCTCGCGCACGTGACGCTGCGGCCGGCGCACAAAGTTGTAGCGGCGCCGGCGCGGCAATGATCGACGATCGATGCAAAATACTATTTTTCGACAAATAAAACATAAAAATATTTATTAAATAAATTTTGAATAAATCCGATTTTATCAAATTTTCCCTAATTTTTTCCGGTATTATTCCGTATTAATCAGAAGTTTTGCAACTATAGTTCCAACTCGAACGCTTCGGTCCTCCGCAGACTAAAATCCTCATTGCATTCAACCTCAGTATCACGCACTATTGATACCCTGGTTCTTGCTCTTGTATACAATCTTAGTATCACGCATCTGTGATACCCCTAGTATACAATCTCAGTATCACGCACGTCCGTTATAACCCTGGTCGCTCTGAACATAGCCTCCAGGGACGCATCCCGCGCTTTCTCTCAGACAGGTCACGTCACTTGTCTCTCGGCATCCCGCCCTTACTCTCAGACAAGTCACGTCACTTGTCTCTCGGCATCCCGCCCTTTCTCTCAGACAAGTCACGTCACTTGTCTCTCGGCATCCCGCCCTTCTCGAATCCAGTACTTCACGACCCTCGCCCTCAAACCTGGGCCCTCCTGGGTCTGGACTCAAAAACCATAATCTATGTCTCTAGTTTCCTTACGATCCATTTAGCTGAAACTAACAAATATAGCTTAGTTGATCGGCATTTAAAAACTTATCATTTTGAACGTGACCGTTCGCATGGAACACCACAACATTGGTATTTATGCTCACACTTTTGTTTACACCATCAACCTCTAACAATATTGCTCTACTCTATAACACTTACAATATGTAAACACACTTTTGTTTACACCATCAACCTCGAACAATATTGCTCCGCTCTATAACACTTAACAATATGTAAACACACTTTTGTTTACACCATCAACCTCGAACAATATTGCTCTGCTTTATAACACTTAACAATATGTAAAGACACTTTTGTTTACACCATCAACCTTGAACAATATTGCTCCGCTCTATAACACTTAACAATATGTAAACACACTTTTGTTTACACCATCAACCTCTAACAATATTGCTCTGCTCTATAACACTTACAATATGTAAACAAAACCAATCAGCATAAAATTGATTATGCACAAGTAGTCAATTGTTACTCAATGTATTTTTCCATTTGCTAGAATACACTGTCGGCACAATTTTGTGCTGCAGTCAAAATCTCATTAATCTTGTAAATTTTTTTCTAATGTTAAATATGTCCCACTCAGTAATAATAATACATTTTTCAATTTTATTCGCCTTTTTATTAACTGTCTTTTTTTTATTCTCTTTTTCTTTAATAAAAGAAAAAGAACTCTTTTCACATAATGTTGCACCTTCATTTAATATTCACAACCATTACTAAAGAAAATACAGTAGAAGCAATCTAAGATTCCCAGCCCATTAAATACCTCATACTGAAAAGGTTATGAACTCTTAAGAGGCATGCCCAAGATTACTTATTAAATCATTGGCTCTTTCTTCAAAGTGTGAAGGCACCTAATTAGATAAGTAATCCAAATAATTGCTGATTTTATAACGATTCAAACTGTTATAGTAACACCCTTGCAACATTCCTCTTTCAATTATCATTGAATATTGTATTGTTTAAAAAAATTAAAATTCCAGTCAATCCAAATGACAGAATAATGAATATAAAATTCATCCAAAGACATGGACTAAACAAAAGGTAATAGTCAACATCACCACTTGTTATACACATGTAAGAAGTCCAATTTTAAATGGTAAATAACTCTTTAATATTTATTAGGCACTATTGAAGCCCACATACACAGCACTTACTTATTTCCAATTTTCATTACACACCCATACAACACAAGTGCAAAACAATTATCAATTTTTTTTTTATAACAATATAAGAAACCAAACCTGTTACCAAACACTCCTTTAAATTAAACCTTTAATTTTTCCACTTTCTTAATATGAACCCTTCAATCACAGTAGGCATTTACTTGATTTATACTTAATATGTAATTAAGTAATACTATGTAGTAATCTAAGACTAACCAAAAGTAGACTATTATTCTCAAAACATTAAATAATCAATCAACTAGAACAGTTTCTTGAACTTAAAAATTGTAATCATCTTCACCTTGAACTTTAAAAACTAATCCAAAATACCAATAAACTATGAAATCGCATAGTACCTGTGGTACTATGTTATTTTAGATAAAACTTAACGTTGTCATTTTTCCTTTCAGAATTTCAGATAACTTTAGTCTGTACTGATACTTACACAGTTTTTAACTCCTGTCTTTTGGCTTAATACAGTTTTGATTTTGAATTTGGAACAAAAATTACATTTACATAGACCTTTCAAGTTAAAAACTGTGATTAAAAAATGAGAAAAAAAAGACTATAGGGAACCAAAATAGTAATAAAAAGTAAATAACTTGCCTTAACAAGAAGTCGGCCGTTCTTAAACCAATAATTACTTTTTTATGTACAATACAAGTACATCGACTCCTTTTTGTCTTCCTTATGCGTAGATCAAAAAGAATATTCTTTTTGTCGATCCCACTTCTGAACTATGGTCTACTTTAGTTATGCGGGGTGTGGGAATAAAATCCGGTTTACTTTAACATTGTATATTATCACTTTTCCATAATTATTGCCAAAATACAACTCTCTGTCTTTCCCGCTTAGATTCGGATCTCATGGCCGCCGCCGACGCAGTGACGCGGCCTTGACAATACACTAACCAATTTTACATCTAAATTCTTAACATCATGATTTATCTATTTAAATGAATTCTAAAATACATTTGTAACAAAGTACTATTTATAATAACAGTTTACTACTTGAATAAATACATTAACTATCAATAACTTTCTCTATTGTTTACTTCCTGTTGCTTCGATCAACACAACGATCATTGGCAAAAACAATAATTTACGAAGAGTACATACGACATATACCCAATAATATTATTAAAAATAATAGGTGAGCTTACAATCATAACAGCCCATTAATGTCCCACTGCAGGGACGGGCCTTCTCCCATGATTAACAGGTTCCCTGTCCCCACATCAATAAATTTCAAGTGCTCTACGCCCCGCATTTTTTTCTTAAATAAGTTTCTGTTAGTATTTTTAAAGTTCAAAAACTTATTTTAGAAAATAATTTATCTAATTCAGCAGAATTATGAGCAATAAAAAAATTGTATCAGATATGATACATGAGCGTGTCTACATGAAATTTTACTCACAGCATTCAATTTCACACGATGGTTTTTCCTTTTTTTACCTATACCTACAATGTTTTTACTACGCCCATATAATAAAAATTGATTTGAATTTGCAACGTCTAATAAAAAATTGGGCCTATGATACATATTATGATATATGAACATAGTAAAGTTATTACAAAATCTGTCCCATGTGTTGTATGTGATACATGGGACAGGGAACCTGTTAAGGGATACTTGGCCTACTAATACCACGCTGGCCAGAGGGATTGGTATAGGGTTTAATTTAAATTTTTGATGAGATGGGGTAGTAACATATTGTATTCATAATCCATCACCACACGAAGATAAAAGGGTTAACAAATAATTAAATAAGGAATATATTTATTCTATCATATTATAATAACTTATTCATCTATGATTGCTCCCTTCCTCTGCGTCACTGCATAAGAAGCGTCCCTCAAATTGTGCGAAGATAACTCCCCCACGTTTATTATTTGTAAGCGGATTTGCATTTCTTATCTCTAATGTTTTTGTCATATGCATTTCCTTGTGTATTATATATGATACACGCGGTAGGGAGCTTGAGAGGGAAAGATAATAAATTTGGTTACATTCAAGAAAATAAAATTTTAATGAGGTTGAAATGTCTTATGGTGGAGGAGACATTATTTTTGGAGCTAAAACAAAAGAGAAAACTTGTGCACAAATAATTTACCATTTCTACAGTCAAATAATCCTAAAATGATAAGTCTGCAAACTCGTGCCTGAGTACCGCTCATGATAACAACCCATTGATGTATCACTGTAGGTATGTCCAGACAAACCTACTGTAGTGATTTGAACACATAAAACTCTTATCCTACCCATATACGACCTCTGTGGCGTAGTGGTTATACAACATGACTGGCTACGCAGAGGTCTCGGGTTCGATTCCCGTTCAATGCAAATATTTGTGTGCATGAACATGATTATTTGCATTGGTCTGAGTGTTTCTATGTATAATATGAATGTATTTACAAAAAAAAAAAATTAAGTATGTTTATCCGTTGTCTAGTACCGATGGTACAAGCTCTGCTTAGTTTGGGACTAGATGGCGTTGTGTGAATGTAAGAGGAATATTTAAATATCTATATTTATATAAATATCATTGGAGCATGACTACATCTGGGAGGCGTTACACAGTCAAGGAATTCAATACAAATATATAAGAATACTAGCTGCTGTGCCCGCGACTTCGTTCGCGTGGCGGATGTTACTTACTTCGCAATTCGATTTAATACTGAACTGTGACATATTGTATTCTTACTCCGTCACCACACGAATAATCGCTAATTAAATATGAATGAATACATTTGCACGCCACGTTATGGTGCGGCAGAATTACCTGCCTCGGTGGCGCGGCGGTCGCATTACATGGCTGGCGTGCATGAGGTCGCGGGTTCGATTCCCATGGAGGACAATTGTGATACACAAACTATTGTCCTTAGTCTGGATGTTCTTTGTGTCCGTTAAATTGATATATTTAAAGGCTAGTGTGGGATTTGTCTTTTTTTAAAAAAATGCTGAAATAAATTATTGTACCTAACACCTTTTTACCATCTAGCAAAAAATATTTGACTAAACTTAGACTCGACTATATTATTATTATTATCTATAGATAAACTGCGTGCATTATTTTTTAATTACTTAATAAAATAAACACAAACACTTTGAATAATAATTTAATGTTTTGTGATTGTATTTCGATATTTTATTGTCAGTTTTGTATTTTTTTAATGTTGACAAATAGAAATAATGTGTAAAATGATTTTATAAAGAAAAAACGTGTTACTTATTATGTTGTCTGTTATATTATACCCATATATTATTAATTATTAATAGTTATATAAGTGTGTTATAATTGCAGTTATAATAAGATTGTGAGAAAAGGAATGTTATTTTAATTCAATTTAATATTTATGATTAAGTACAGGTATAGTTTAACTTTAAAAAATGAAGTTTGTACGCCAATATTAGCAATACAGGGAAAGACTATTTATTTTTATCAGATGTTTTGTACCTGTGATTATTTAATAAAGGTTATTTGTATTTGTATTTATTTACATTAATAAAAACAGGTGCAGTCTGTTGCATACTTTTACGTTGACCAGTAACTACTACAGCTTAAACTAAATTAATACCAAAAAAATAATTGATACTTTAGATTAATAGCTTACTAATACAATTTATATTTAATTAAATTGCGTTTCAATTAGGAAAACACAAAAATATAACAATCAAGTAAACTTATAATTTGATTTAAATTAATAAGACTTATAATTGATATTACACATACGATTCATGGTTAATTTTATTAACATTTAAAAGGAATAACTTTTTAATAGCACTTAATAATAAAATAGTTATAGTTACCTACTTTAAACTTAATACCTAAAAACTACGCATCTATGTATTTTAATATCTAAAGCGCGCTTATTCCGAGAAGAGTCAATAAGATCCACGTCCGTTCGCATTAAGAGTCAATGTGAATGAAATATATAGAGATGCACCGGTTGGCCGTTTCGGACGTTAAACAAAAATCAACCGTACAGCCGTATCATACTGGCGCGGCGACATTTGGAAATTTTCATTCATCTATATCTTGTGTGTTTATTAAACCGATTTCTATAATTTTTTTAAATGAATAAGATATTAAAGTGTACTTTTGAAATATAGGAGTTTGAAAAAGATATGTCTATGCAAATTACAATATATTTATGTATTTAATACACTTTGAAGAAAACCTTAACGGTTAAACACGTTATTGTGCCTAATATATAAAAGATAGATATATACTATTCTGGACTTTTTTGTACATCTTTTGAAGACAATTATTTTTGTAATACATATTTTTGGCGTATGATCAACGTATGCGATGATAAGAGCTCGAACGCGCGTTTTTTCAACCGACTTGCTTCAAATTTTTCATCACTGCTCAGCTCCTATGTGTCTTAGCGTTATGTTATATAGCCTATAACCTGCCCAGGAGTATGGACTACAATCGTACCAAGTTTGATTAAAATGCCTTCAGTAGTTTTTGACCCATGCGTGCACATACAGACAGACAGACAGACAGACAGACAGACAGACAAAAAATTTATTGATTGCATTTTTGGCATTAGTATCGATCACCATTCATCCTCCAATATTAATTTTTAACATAATAATATATTCAATGTACAGAATTGATCTCTCTACAGTTTTATTATCTATCTATCTATACTATAATAAAACTGTAGAGGTCGAAATGTCTGTTCTTTTCGAAAATTCAGATAAAAATTATCTATAAAATCTAGAAAAAAGTCAAAAAGCAACAATACTACACACTTACAATTTCTAGAATTAATGTCTATCTGTCTGTCTGTTTGTTACCGCACATCTTTAAAACGAATTAAAATATAAACTTAAGACCAAAACATTGTATTGTAGCCTTTCTTATTAGGCTTAAACTGAGGTATGTTTTAATCAAAATCGGATAAGTATTACTCGAGATATCGCTAGATCTCTTAATTAGAACAGTCCAATACAAATCAGGGGTCATGAAAAATGGATTTGGTTCAATGTTGAATGAATTTAAATTTCGTTTCTTTTGTTCACGAGATGGCGTTACCAGTAGTAATCATAAAATAAATGAGTTTTTAAATAATCTATAACTATTTTATTATTAAGTGCTATTAAAAAGTTATTCCTTTTAAATGTTAATAAAATTAACCATGAATCGTATGTGTAATATCAATTATAAGTCTTATTAAATTAAATCAAATTATAAGTTTACTTGATTGTTATATTTTTGTGTTTTCCTAATTGAAACGCAATTTAATTAAATATAAATTGTATTAGTAAGCTATTAATCTAAAGTATCAATTATTTTTTTGGTATTAATTTAGTTTAAGCTGTAGTAGTTACTGGTCAACGTAAAAGTATGCAACAGACTGCACCTGTTTTTATTAATGTAAATAAATACAAATACAAATAACCTTTATTAAATAATCACAGGTACAAAACATCTGATAAAAATAAATAGTCTTTCCCTGTATTGCTAATATTGGCGTACAAACTTCATTTTTTAAAGTTAAACTATACCTGTACTTAATCATAAATATTAAATTGAATTAAAATAACATTCCTTTTCTCACAATCTTATTATAACTGCAATTATAACACACTTATATAACTATTAATAATTAATAATATATGGGTATAATATAACAGACAACATAATAAGTAACACGTTTTTTCTTTATAAAATCATTTTACACATTATTCCTATTTGTCAACATTAAAAAAATACAAAACTGACAATAAAATATCGAAATACAATCACAAAACATTAAATTTTTGTTCAAAGTGTTTGTGTTTATTTTATTAAGTAATTAAAAAATAATGCACGCAGTTTATTACCTGCCTCGGTGGCGCGGCGGTCGCATTACATGGCTGGCGTGCATGAGGTCGCGGGTTCGATTCCCATGGAGGACAATGTGATACACAAACTATTGTCCTTAGTCTGGATGTTCTTTGTGTCCGTTAAATTGATATATTTAAAGGCTAGTGTGGAATTTGTCTTTTTTAAAAAAAATGCTGAAATAAATTATTGTACCTAACACCTTTTTACCATCTAGCAAAAAATATTTGACTAAACTTAGACTCGACTATATTATTATTATTATCTATTATTAGTTATATTATAAGTATAGATTAAGGAATATATACTCTAGAAGTACAGCACGAGTCAGATTGGAGAAAGCGGGCGAAGAATTCCTTAAGAGCGAGGCGTCCGACAAGGTGACCCTATCTCGCCTAAACTTTTTTCGGCAGTCCTGGAGATGATATTTCGAAACTTGGAATGGGATGAGAATGGCCTCAATATAAACGGCGAACAGCTGAACCATCTACGTTTCGCAGACGATTTAATACTGTTCTCTGAGTGCCCAAGTAAGCTACAACTTATGCTATGCCAGCTTTTAGAACAGAGTGATAAGGCGGGGCTGTCAATGAACATCACCAAGACAAAAGCCATGACTAATTCCTCAAACAAACATGATATAGTAGTAAACACTCAACGAATAGAATACGTAGACGAGTACATATACTTAGGACAACTTATATCGCCCAACAAAACTATGGATAAAGAAATCGATAGAAGGATAGCCAACACCTGGAAGAGATACTGGTCCCTTAGTGAAGTCATGAAGGACAGAGACATGCCTATAAAAGCTTAAAGAAAAGTCTATAACGCCTGTATTCTGCCCTGCTTAACATATGGTAGCCAAACATGGTCGCTAACGGAATCCCTAACAAACAAACTAAATGTCTGTCAAAATAGTATAGAAAGAAGTGTCATTGGAGTCAATAAAAGAGATAAAATAAAATTAACAGAAATAAAAAACAAAACTCAATTCAAACAGGCACATTCTGTATATCGAAGACTAAAATGGCGCTGGACGGGACATATGCTGAGACAGAGACAAGAGAAATGGACCAGTATAGTAACAGAGTGGTATCCAAGAGACGGTAAAAGAAAGAAAGGCGGTCAAACAAAAAGATGGGAAGATGATATGAAGAAGGTGGATGGTCCAGAATGGATCAGAGTTGCAAAGAACAGGTAAAAATGGAAATCTTTAGAGGAGGCCTATGTCGAAAGACAAACTGTTTCTAAAAACAAGGATTTGAACGCGATAATTTAAAATATTCTAAATGTATAAAATCAATTAAAGTTAACGTTAGTTTAAAAATAATGTTTTTTATGTGTAACAGTAATAAAGGCTAATTTAATTTATTTTATTTATATAAAGCTTGATCCTGCAAAGGGACATTATAATATAGCTCTAAAAATGATAATTCAAAAGTTTTTAATCCCACACCAAAACAAAATCATCAGCAAAAACAGTCTAAACAAAAATATTCCATACACTCAAAGGAGTTGAATCAAAATATGTAAATATTTATGCGAGACAGTTTATTCAGGGAACCTTTACTTGTGAATGTGTAACGCGAAGTTCACGACATGAACAGAATTAAATACCAAGTTTGGAACTAGATGAAAGAATACGATAACGGAATATAAATGACTGACAAAATACTACGGAGAATAACGTAGGAATTGATTTTTTATACGACACGGTGACGAGACGGGTAAGATTTTTGCTATCAGATGTAGAAAAACTCGTTGCCTTATAAATGTGTAAACAACTGAGTACTTTTTACACTATGCTAGTTACTATAAGAAATAGTGAAACAACAAGGACGGTCTTTGGTTGAAGGAATATGTGAAATAGTTATTGAAATGAACCCGAACGACCTTAAAAGGTTATCGTTTGCCACTGATCCTTAGAGGTGGAATGAGCAGGCACAACGGTGGTTGCAACCTAGGCTGAATTCTTGCTGAAGAGATCAGAAAAATAATACTCATGAACTACTTACGAGTACTAATGTTTTGATTAGTTAAAATTACAGTCAATGATGCAACTGATATGTATTTTAACGTATCGTAATGCGAAAAACATTAATTAATCGATTAAAAAGTATCATTTCTCCATGTGTTTAAGCCATTTCTAATTAGCTGAAGAATACAGCTTAGACAATGGAGTCATAAACAGGTAGGCACGGAACTCAATCTCATATTATACGTACTTCACTTTTTATTCTTACGATCGGCGGCCACGCTACGGCTGTCAACTCAAGCTTATGGCGAGCAAATACCACTTTGTGTTTAGTTGATTGATTTATTTATTTATTTATTTATTTATTAATTTGGATCCCTGACGGAGAATACACCTTACATGACTATAATATAATAATGTACATTTTTTAGCTTTGTGCTTCTGCAATTATGAGAGATCTCATCATGCTATTATATAATAAAATATTATCAAAATTTACATCATGTGAAAAATTAAATAAAACATCAGGAACAAAATCATTAAAATTAACATCATATACGGATAAAATTAAAACCAAGCGAAAAATTCAATATAAAAAATATAAAACCAGGAGCATATAAAAATTAATCAAATTAAATTAAAATCAACATCACAAAGTCAATGAGAAAACATTACTATTAAACACATAAAATAACAATTAAAAAAAAGAAAAACCATAATTATTAAAATAAAAATAAAAAAAAACAATAATAAATCAAAATTAAATTATAAATCAATGAAATAAATTAAATTACAAATTAATCAAATTGAAAGAGAAAACATTACTATTAAATACATAAAATAATAATTAAAAACAGAAAAACCATAATTATTAAAACAAAAATAAAAAACAATAATAAATCAAAATTAAATTATAAATTAATGAGACAGATCAAAATTAAATTATAAATCAATGAAATAAATCAAAATTAAATTATAAATTAATGAAATAAAGCAAAATTACAATTCAAATCAAATTAAATTGTGCAAATATTAATTTTAAGGCAAATAAACAGATATATAATTAAAACAACACACTCTATGTGCTATTTAAACTTGCACAAATTAGGAACCTGAATTTGGTCAGACTGTTTGAGAAGATGTCTATATCCAACGAGGAGCCGGTTATAGTATTGTATTTGTTCGTCATTCTAGCGATTGGGGAATGCTTGCCTAAGTTGGTTCTGCACCTCGGAGTACTAAATAATGGACGGGGATAACGCGGAATTTTGCAAGGCACGTTTATATTTATTTTGCTTAAAATATCAGGACAGTCCACGTCGTTGTTCATTATCTTGTATAAGAATGTTAAGTCTAACACGGTACGGCGCAATTCCAGCGGCGTGAGTTTAAAGTGACTTAGCCTCTCTTCATACATTGGTTTGTTTCTCAATTTAAATCTAAATGCAAGATTACGGACTAGTCTTTTTTGCATATTTTCAATGCGTTCAGTGATTGATTGTTAATATTCATACAGAAAGAACGGAATATAAACCAGTCTATTACTGGTAAATAAATTATTGTCCGTGTGGTGACGGAGTAAGAATACAATATGTCACCACCCCATTTCATCCCATGGGTGTCGTAAAAACCGACTAAGGGACTAAACCGTAAATATTATCTTTACGAAGTAAAAAGAAGGAAAACTTGAAATTAAACCCTATACCAATCCGTCTGGCCACCGTGGTATTAGTAAGCCAAGTAGCCCTCCGTCACAGGAGGAGGTCCGTCCCTGCAGTGGGACATTAATGGGCTGTTATGAAATTATTTGACTATGGGACATAATAGCTTAAGTCCCAGGGAAGGCATCAACTTAACTGTGCTCTGGAACTCCTGGCGTTCATGGGCAACAATAATCACTTCACACTAGATGAAATGCTTGCTTTGAATTATTAATTTAAAAAAATAAACAAGAAGAAATTTTCGAACCCTTTTTAGTATTCCGATGCAATAGATATTAAAATGAACTATCAGTTATTTGCATTGTATTTGCTTCTCATCCTGGATGTAATTGCATCCTACAGGATATTCAAACTAAGAGATAACGATCGATTCATCGGAATCTTTACTAATTAATTCCAAGCAATAATAGTACTAAGCTAACATTGAGATGTCCTTTAGTAGAGAGACCATCTTAAATGCTTGGCTAGGACAAATAGAACAAACTAGTGCATTGATTGGCATTTTTTTTTGCTTATTACTTATTATGGATATAATTTATATGCATTTTGTAACGCTTTCCTACATACCTTCTTCCTAATGTATTTTATAATAATCCCAACGAGACTTACATAAAAAACCTGATATAAAATTTAACTGCAGAAATGGGTCTTCTATAGTAATTGAAGTCAATCACTTAATACTACCTACTAAAATTTCGCTGGCTAGAGTTTTTAAAAAATATAATGAGATTATACTTTATCGACACTTATGGGATGACATGTAATAGTGACACCGTGTGTCATACCACAGTACAAGTAATACTCATCTCGGCCGAATATTTATCATAAATGCCTACGGCTGCGCGCTACGTAAACATGCGATAGGGCTGCCCACCTCCAGCTTTTTAATTACATTTACCTACTTTCCCGCTCGTTACTGCGGCACAGTCGCGACTGCTCACTGCGCAAAGCCACCTCTATCGTGAGCATGTAGATATAACTCGCGTTTCGTCCATTTCTATGAAGTCGAAATACTGTATATATTTGTACTATGGTCATACTTCGTCGACAAACAATTACTATTAATTAAAAATAGCTAAACATAACTTTTTCATTATTAAAATAAATCTGGCGACGTCCCCTCTATTTACAAGTAGTTAGATAAAATATAAGTTAAAACTCAATAAACAGTTTATTTTGTAAATACGAAGGGTAGTTCACAAGTAAAGGGTTGTGAAAGAGGGGCGATGACCCTTTGTTTACTTCTCAAATACGTCAAATGTAATTGGTGATTATTGATTGTTATCTTTCACGTTAGACATTTTGTACATTGACACTTTGTTTTTCACCTCTGACCAGGCTTAACGACTGCTATTACTAGGGCAATAACTAGGGCCAACTTTTTATGCTCTAGGGCCAAATCACATGACTGCTGTTACTAGAATAACAATTGGGACCAACTTTTTATGTAGGGCCAACTTTGTTTGGACTGAGATGTTCAGATTTGAGATGTTAGCGTCATTAGGTATGGGGTTACCAATGATTCATTGTTACTCCTTTTATTATTGCAAAACCCTGTATACAAATCTATCTTATCATTCAGAGTAAGAAGACTTTTTTATTTATATTTATTCTAAGATGCTAGACTAAATAATGGTCACCCTACTCGAGCAATTTCTGCGAAGTTTCGTCATGTATCTCAGCGGCGGAAGTTTTCGTTACAGCGGCCAAGCCATGAATAACGTTCGATCGACTACAGGAAGCGACTTCCGTCCCTCTATCGCCCCTTATCTTTTGCATTCAATACCGGACAAGTTTGGATCGCCGCGAAATTTTAAAACTTGAACTGGCTGGTTTGCAGTTCTTTTTGTGAAAAAAAGTTTGTCTTTGATTCGTGTTCTTTTTTCAAATACGTCCGTTCCTTAATTTTTGTTTGAATTTGTTTTAAGGTTTTTTTCTTATCTAATCTTAAAACGGGATTTTGATGTTTAGCATTCAATAGCGCATATTTAACACAGTATATTTAACACTTTTAGTAATATTTTTTTAAGCTATTGCTATAATACATAATAAAGCCACAACATTGATTGTACTACGTTATGGAAGCTACATGAAATCCATATTTTTCTAATAAGATAAGCAATCTATTTTTCATTAGAATCATAATGACTTTTCTGTTTGATTTGTTTTTTCATAACAGGAAGACGGTGTTTTGTTGTCACATTAGTTCTTGCATTACGTAACAGCTTGCTGTTCAGATTACCTAATTCATTCACATAATTAAAAACTTTTTTTAGTAAGTAGTCTTCTTTAAATCATTCAATTTTCAAAACCTTAAGAAACCCTTGTTTTTTGTGCCACATTTGTTATTTAAAAATGACTCAAACGGAATCCTTGTGCTCTCATAAGATCGGCGTTTTTCTTCATAACGACTCATTAATATTTGCACTGTAGCGCCGCACCTGTGGTATCGAAGATAAACTTGACTTTAGTTATCTTTGAAATTCCAAGTAAATTTGATTATTTAAAAATTCTATTGAATAAAAACTTAAGACATAAGTAACTATTACCTACCCAAAAACGCTCTTCTAATCATATCCTTTCAAAACAAAAACATGAACCCGTTGAAAAGTTAATTTATTCACAATTCGAAACGACACTCGATACAGAAGACCTTTTGTAAAACTCCTGACATTGGCGCTAACATAGGAAATTAAAGATTCTATCTACGTAACGAACTTGTCTTCGAATACTATTAAAGCAGAACAAAACTTAGTCAAAACTGTACATTTATCTATTATAGTCTTTATATTATAAACTATGAAGTTCAATTTTGCTTATTGTGATTTTGTTAAATTGCTGTTGGTAAAAACTTGAGCTAAGCTATTAGTGTCGCCTTTTCCTCTAGATTAAGTTGATTTCCTGACACTTAGCTGTATTCGTATAATGAATTTGTGTAATGAAACATAATAATGATGTTTTAATCTAACCTGTTTTTTTTTGGTTGAGTTATCATTAATGTGAACTTTTCCTAAGTCGATTTTAAGTCACTATATGGCTTTGTATTGAAAACCTATTTAACTTCACATAGTCACCGCTTCGATAACCTAATGGTTGGGTATTAAACTGATGTGTACCTAATTATTTTTTCGCAGAGGGTTCGGGTTTGATTTCCGATCAATGCAAATCTTTATGTGCATGAACATGATTGTTTGCATTGGTTTGGGTGTTTTCTATGAACAATAAAATGTATGTATTTATATAAAAAGAATTTAAGTATGTTTATCCGTTGTCTAGTATCCATAGTACAAGCTGTGCATAGTTTGGGACTAGATGGCGTTGTGAGAATGTGTGAGGAATATTTATTTGTTTATAAATTCACAATTGTCTTGAGTCAAGATCTTTGTATCTTTTTCTTTTATATCTGGAAAAGTCCCCGCGACACTGGAATCGCACCCTAGTTCAAGAAGCAAAAATAAAAGTTAAGCTAGTTTAAAATTCTAGTATTAACTAGATTAGTTCATCTGCTATCTAACTCGTTCGTTATCGATCCAACTTAACCGTACTCACCCAAGTGCAGTAGAACGTAAAGATAAGGAGCAAATGCTTGACTGAATTTGATCTGTCCTTTCTTGTAATTGCTATCTTTTGTTATCTTAGAGAGATGTTTTAAATGACCTGGATAAATTTGATCTTTGTGGCCATTGTAAATCAATGTTTGTGGCTTATTGATTACATGTAGGTATGTATGTATGCTAGGAGAAAGTCTTGGGTTTGGTTTCCGCTTTATGTTTAATTTTGTGTGCATGAACATGAATGTTTGCTTTTGTTTGGTTTTTATGTCCAATATTTACAAAAAAAGTTCATGTTTAGGTATTTTCAATCCTATTTAGTATCCAATAATTTACGCTCGGTTTATTGCAGATAGTGACCAAATGGCGGCGTGTAACTATGTGAGCTGTATTTTATTTAAACTGATTATCTTATACCGTAGGCTACATGCAATTAGATTTAAGTCTCTCTAAGTCCCTCAATATTACAGATTCTACCTACCTAATCTAATATCATAAATCCATAGGTAATTTAATATTGTAGAAGTTGTTATAATTAGAATAAATTACGTATGTTAAACACTAATATAATATACTACTACTAATATATTATACTAATATACTAATATATTATACTATGTATAATGTAATAAAAAACATTTAAGCCACACAAGTGACGTCATCACAACAATTTTAATAAAGTGTTAATTCTCAAATTTCAATATAAACTCATTTTCTTATAACCTTAATAAGGTACGACCGTTTCTATTCTTATTCAACTCACAAACTCTCATAGAAAATGTACGTACAAAACTGCCCCACCCATTACTCACGTTTCTACAGGGGTTGCCGTTTCAAATGACGGTTGATTATATTCGCCATTGTCATAATTTCCTGCTTAAAACATCTTGCTATCGTCGACGTAATTACTGACCTAATTTCGGCGGGTTCCAGGAAAAATATAGCGATACGTGATGTTTATTATTTTTATTTTGTATTAAAAAGAAATGTGATGATCGTGGCGATTGCGATAAACAGCTGTCGTAAAGGAGAGTTCGAATAATATATTGCATTATTCTTTTTCTGTGAGATCCATAAATTATTGTTCTGAGTCTGTATGTTCTCAAAAGAGTCAATTAAGCACTTGATACATTTCATGGCATGCACCAGGTAGCAGTCGAATCGTACATTGGAAAATTTAACCTGAATTAAAAAATTTTGTCCTACATAAGTTCTATTTGTCTTTTAAATCCATGCTTCTAAAGTACCCGACACAGGTTACCCCACAATGTATCGTCACATATTGTGGGGGAACCGGTGATTTAATTGATCTTGTGTTTTTAAATCTCCGACGTTGTCTTTCGTAGACCAACGGGACGTGAAAAGGTGGTGAAATTATTTTTTACCAGCCAAAAAACCGTTACTATTTCAGTATAAAACTATTTTAAATATTAAATCCTTTTTTATTAACTTTAACCTACTTATTTATTTTATTCCATAAAATCAACTCCAGTTTTAATAAAATTGTTATCTCATCAAGTTATTTTTTTATTTAGTTATTGTAATAATATAAAGTTTTTCTTCCTTTTGGATTATGGATGATAAAAAGCAAGCTTTTTGACGGTTATGGATGAAAACTGTAACAAAAATACTCAACATTTTATTCCTCGCTGTGGGAAGGAGCTATTAAAAGTTGTAAGGTTAATGTTGTGTTAGAATAGAGCAATTATCCTTCGCAAATTATGATACTTTTTTTAAAGCGGACAGCAGTTACGTTTTATAAGGATGGGGGTGTTGTAAATTGTTGATATTTAGAAGAAAAATGTAACAAGTTAATATTACTGCAAGATTTTTGTTTGTTTAATGGTTGTACAGTCATTTTTCTTCAGAATTTTAAAATACCAAGAGCATTTTGTATTGTTTTTAGACACAACCGACAAACGGACAATGTAGCATTGTAATCGGAATCGTGTACCGGATGATGCAAATGATGCAAGGCATACCCCTAACATGCTAAATGAAAGACAACGAAAAATCAATAAATACGGATGACCACGCAAATTGTCAATTTCGTCATTATACTTTAATACAACTTTCGGCCAATCTGTTTGCCAGGATCGTGACAAGTGGCGTTCTGTCGTCTCTGCCTACCCCAGACGGGAATAGAATAGAATAGAATAGAATATTTATTTATTTTGCAAATATAGGTAGGTATAAAATACATTTAAAGATATTAAAAATAAACATATAGACTTAACTTATACGGGATAAGGCGTGAGTATGTATGTATGTACAACTTTCGCAATCGTGATCAGGCACTTGGTCGCTTAACAAATATCAATTTAACGGACATAAAGAATATCCAGATTCAGGACAACAATTTGTGAATCGGAGGAACAATTATTTGTTTTTAACTTTTGTTATTGTCCTAGTTGCTCTTGCACGTGTGGTTCGTAATAGATAAATAAAACGAAGTATTTATGAGAGCCGTGTGGTGACGGAGTAAGAATACAGTCAACCCTATACCAATCCGTTTGGCCAGCGTGGTCTTAGTAGGCCAAGTATCCCTGCGTCACTGGAGGAGGCCCGTCCCTGCAGTGGGACATTGGTGGGCTGTTATGATGATGATGATTTATGAGAGCAAATTAAGCTTATGGCTCTACAACACAGTCAGCTCCAATCTAACTGCTACATAGAAACACTTAGGCTACAATATAATATAGACGACCTTTGTGGCGTAGTGGTTATATAACATGACTGCTAACGCGGAGGTCTCGGGTTCGATTCCTGCTCAATGCAAATCTTTGTGTGCATGAATATGAATGTTTGCATTGGTCTGGGTGTTTTTATGTATAATATGTATGAATTTACAAAAAAAAAAGTATTTATGTATCCGTTGTCTAGTATCCATAGTACAAGCTCTGCTTAGTTTAGGAATAGATGGCGTTGTGTGAAAGTGTAAGGAATAATAATATAATCACCACTCATTCTTAATTATGACAAGTACTTGTAGTAAATATTAAACTAAGCTACGTTGTATAGAACAGTGTATACCAACTCTTAGAACTTTAGACGGGTAAACAAGTATTAAGCTTTAGCCTGGTTGACTGTTATTATACAAGCCTTTGAGAATATTCGAGCTAATGTTTAGAGCTATAGGAACTTTGTAAAGGATAATTTTAACAGGCTACTTTGACTAGTGATGAATACTTACGTTAAATAACTTTGCATAGTTTGAATTACTACTATTGAATAAAATCTACTAAGTATTTTTTATTTTAATATCAATTAAAAGTCATCATCAAAACTTAAAATTTTCTACAACTAAGCACATTCTTCAGTATAAACAAAACTCAAGTAATTTAATGTACCTATTGTAATGATTATTATGTATTTATGTTGTAACCTTTTTTATTAAATTCGAGTTGTTATAAATATTATAAAGCAGATAAATTTATAGATAATTATTTAAAAAGTATTGTATTTAGACAGCGTTATGATTAAATAGTTTCCTTATAAGTATAATAATTAGCCCCTAAAACGCCTGTAACACAGGAATAATCCTAGTACAGGCATACTAAACTGTACCTATATGTAGCACATAATTATGTTATTAGATTTATTTAAGCTATAATTTAAGACCATTTGTGAATTGAATAAATGATTTGAATTGATTGGCTAAACTGAGAACTCGTGGCGTTCTGTCGTCTCTGCCTACCCCGGACGGGATAAAGCGTGAGTTTATGTATGTATGAGAACCCGAAATTAATGTTTGGTAAAAAGTTTGACTTGAGATTGTGACTCTCAGTATGCTTCATCGACTGAGAAGAAAAAACTATAACTTCCATAGAATTAATCTTTGCAGCAGAAAAGTATCTCCTTATTTTGTTGATTGGCATAGATACTTTCTTTTCACATAGAGGTTTAAAAGCGTTTGTAAGATTTCCGAGTAAGAGTAATTAAATTAAGCAGAGTCATCATAACAGCCCTTTAATGTCTCACTGCAGGGACGGGCCTCCTCCCGTGACGGACGGATACTTGGCCTACTAATACCACGCTGGCCAGACGGATTGGTATACCTAGGGTTTAATTTAAAGTTTTCCTTTTTTTATTTCGTAAAGATAATATTCACGGATAGTCCCTTATTCGGTTTTTACGACACCCGTGGGATGAGATGGGGTGGTGACATATTGTACTCTTACTCCGTCACCACACGGAGAGCAGATAGTAGTTTCATTTTACTATCCTTACCAAAATAATTTTATCTTCTAAACTTTATTAAACACATATTCTAATACTCTCTCAAAAGTATATCGGAACATTATAATATTTTCACTAAAGCCAACATCGAGTTAAGCATTTATTCAGTACTACTAGTATTCAGTACTCCAGGGGAAGAAAGCTTCTACGAACGTTGTAGCTAACAAATTGCTTTTAAAACTGGCTATGTTAGATAATAACGGGGTACGAGCAACAGTTATACTAGTATATTGACCTAGTTTCTACTTTATTTCTTTGTATTTGTTCCTCTAGTGAGTTTTGTACACGGTTAATACTTTGTTGTTTACGGTCTTTGCAAAAATCTTATAGTAGGTAATAAGCATTGACTTTATAAAAAGTTTTTACTTATGGTAGCATTTTTAAGATTAGAACAGGCGAGTTTATTTAGTTCTTTAATGGTATCCTGTTCTTTTTTTGAAACTTTTTACATTAATTTTGGTTTAGTCGTTATCTGGGCAGTGGACACAATAGTAAAACATAAAAATGTATGATACTTAATAGGTACGTGACAGAGAGAAGGGTATACACCATAGCTGCTGTACATTGGTTTCGGGTATTTTTTCGTCTTAAGATCATTTATGGGGCTCACTAACGCCACCAATAGAAAAAAAAACAATCATTTTGTTTGACTTCGTTACCAACATTTTGCATTATTAATTTTTATTCTATTGGCGGCCCTAGTAAGCCACGTAAAGGCCCTTAATTCAAATGTTTTTTGTGCAATAATGTGTCTTTGCTATGTATAACATGTAAGTTTTTACAAAATAAAAGTATTTAAGTTGGATTATACTTTGTTTATAATAATAATAATCATAGTTTAAGCTGTCTTTACTTCAAGATTATATGGCATTGTGTGCAGGTGTGAAGAATAATATTATATTAGACGCTTCGTGAGCAAAGGATTCATATTAAAACAATAAACTGTCTCCACTAACATAAAATGGGTAGCCTGGTGTCAGCTGATTCAGAACTTTTAATATCTATTCGTTATTTCTTTCCATACTACATAAACTTATCCTCTGTGATTTGTATTTGGGATCGTTGGTTCGTTACTAAAATGTCCAATAAAGTCACTAAACCCCTACGCAGAGCGGGACGGCGGCATGGCAAGGGATTTTGCCGTGAGTCAGCGCACACTGGCCGCTTAGATGCCGCGGCATGCCACGGCGTGCTGCGGCACGACAAAGTACGCCTCAGCGACTCCTGCTTGATACACTTTTAGTCTTCAGTTGCGTTTGATTGCGTGTGTGAGTCCGTGGCATGCCGTTTCCTACCGCAGTATGCCATGGCATCCCGCCTGTGGCGCGTCTTTTAATGCCGTGCGATAAAATCCCTTTCAATGCCACGGCATCATTTTAAAGCATAGCAAATTATGTCGTATTTCTGTAATAGTACGGTTGAATGTCCATTAGTAAAAATTAAAATCCCTTGCCATCTCGTCCCGGTCTGCGTAGGCCCTAAAGACACAATAATACGAGATTAATAAACTATTTAGAAGTAATTTCATTACGACATACATGACAGTTGGACTTCAGGATATTTCATTATCTTTACAAAGTCAAAAAGAAAATACTTTTCTTCAATAAAATTGATCCTCATCCATCTCAAGAATGCTGTCACTGCAAATACTGCAAAATACCAATGCTATTTTACTTTGTGATCCTCTAGACAACAACTTTATTTTACGACCGCCAAGGAAAAATGTTGGCCCGGAATTCACGTCTATAAGTCACAAGATTGACCCATTTAAATCGGCCGTCTTCTCTGCCTTCAAAGGAATAGCAATAAAAAGTAAAATAAAACGTAGTAAAGAATTTTTTTATTCAAGACGTTTTATTACTGAAATCAGAATAATTTACATTGTAAAAAATACACATATTCCGATAAGTATTACACTAAGATTAACACTTCAGCTTAAACTTTTTGGCTCTATTTTACAGTTTTAACTATAGTTTATTACTAACTAGATGTGTCGACATTTTTCTTTGCTCTTTTATAATAGCGGAGAGATCTTTTCACACATTACTTATTATCATTTTTAATCGAAAAAAGGAATTAACACGAAATGATATTTAGCTGTTCCATAAAGAGAGATCGGCGACCGCGGAAAGTGCGGAGACGTCAAATAGAAAATTGTTACGAGTAAATTAGTTAAGTTAATTCCGTTTAGCGTTGTATATTTATTACCAGGCAAGTGATAAAACAAACTCTATGAATGTTTGTAACAACTTAGAATAATGTGACACGACAACACGATGTCGTAAATCATTTATTCCAAAAAGTTTACCAATCAAGTCTAAAATGAACAGTTCATAATTTTAATTGATATCACTAAACTGATAATGTGCTCAATTTGGTCAACAGGAAACTTTCAATATTTATTGATGTCATATGATTTTACGTAATAACAAAATTTATGTGTGAATAGATCTCCCAATTTGGCAATAAAAATTAAGTCTAAAATAACACTTCTTTGGTATTCAAAGAATATTAGTACATTAAAAATGCTAGTCTTGACTATTTTTTGGATAAAAGAAATGCTGTTATACGTGCATTACTATTTAACTGAAGCAAAGCGGATCCTTGTATCAAAATATTCTTCATTGCAAATGTTTTTAAATATTTACGCGGGTAATCTTGGGCTCGCGTCCGCTTGGCTTCATGAATGGCACTATGCAACCTCTACAAAGCAATGTATTTTTTTTAAAGTTTAAATTACAATTTAAAAAAACATCGTTTCACAGAAGGCTTCTTGATTATCTATTAATAACTTACCTAAGTATAGACTTATAATACTTATTGGCTGATAGTACTATATGAAGACTTCTTTTTTCTTTTTTACTATAAAAGAGTTTCATGTCTAGTATTTTCAGTCAGCTATTCTTCAAAGTAAATAGAATACTCTTTTACTGTTCTGTCACAGTGTGATCGATCTTGTTGATTTAAGCTAGGTTAGGTAAATATCTAAGAAGTCTAAATATTGACATTAATGTTTTTACACTTACTTGTATGAAAAAATAAAAGCTGCATCTTTGGATTTATTTATTACTAAAAATAAAAACTACACTTTTTATTGAATTACTGTCACAAAGTTATACACTTAAGTAAACGATATGTATTTCTTTTAACTATTATTAACTCCCAAAATATTGTCAGGGAACTATTATTAGATTAAATAGAGAAATATAGTAGATGATGATAAATAAATGAACAGTTAGATTTTTTATTACATTTTCATTACTCTCAACAGCATAAGACACCACGTAATTTTTGTACTAGAGCAAAATCTGGTGAAATAAAGTTTAGAATTATTTGTCGCGACTTTAAATACATACTTTATAGACAGAATAATGTATAGAAGCATTTTCAAAAGAATGTTACAAAAAAAGTCATAAGACTTCTTATTCTACCTCTTAGTCACTCCTAACGATAATTGACCAACAAACAAAATCCAAAGAAGCTTAATTAGGTACAGCGATAAGTAATGAAACCAAATACTATCTATTTATTTCCAACATTGACAGTCATCTCTTACTATTTTAATTTTATTACAATATTTTTTATTATATTTTACACACCAGTTTACAACCAAAATAAAACCGAAATGCGAAATAAATACGGAATTAAAAAACCATATCTTTGGACGGACAGACACAGATGCTAAACCAAAGTCATTTTAATAAAGATTTAAAAATACTAAGAATAGAAACAGGCGACTAAATGAATATTGTGCCTCTTGCATAACACACTCCGCACCTTGGAGTCAATTTACTTATCATTGCTGTCTAAATTGTCATTTTAAAGATTATTTGGTCAAATTTTATTCGTCAATTTTACATAACATTGATTAACTAAGACAATAGAAAGAAGTGAGTTATTGAAGAAGACGCTTTAGTAACAGAATACAAAATTATGTAGGTTATGAATACATTTACTGTTTGCGTTAACGCTCCACACGTTTCAATCATTATAAATTTGTCTCCAACACACGGAGTCGAATAAAGAAACAAATTCAAATATAGAAGTTAAATTACGTTAGATTATCCTGCCAGTATTCACGCGGTTTTTGTGTCGTGCAGTTGGTAGCACACCATCGTGAAAGTTCGGTTGGCGGGCATGGAGCACCTCCGGGCCGCTGACGTCGAATTATTCGCCGTGTACGCTTCGCTGAGCCAACACAGCCGCCGTCACTTTGGCATGGACTCCATTTACTCCATTCAGATACTACGCAGTCTAACGGTCCTGGAAAGAGAATGTATGTTAGATTTCTATGGTTAATTCATTCGCCACCTATATTCGTCAAACCAACTTGTTTTACTAATAAAGATTAGAACAAAATACAAGACATTAGACCTGGTTCTAATGGCACGTATGGCAATAATTTTATGTGATCCGCAAATTATTGTCCCGAGTCTGGATGTTCTTTGTGGCCGTTAAATTGATGTTCATAAAATTTCCCGCGACACAGGTCAACCTCAAACTCAAACCGTTTAATGCACTAATGGTCGTTATCCTTAGCGCGGGAGTTGCCTTTTTAAAAAACAAATCTTCCATACATCAATTATTGGTTAATAAAAGTTAATTGACGATTGTGAAAAAGATAATCTAAGTTGTATCTTTTTTGTTGAACATGGATTCTTAATAATGTTATGTAAGAATTTGATCATACTATTATTTACAAGATTTACTAAAGTATTTCTATCTGGAATACTGTGACAAAGATACTCTATGCCCTTTCGTGTTCCAAGTAATTATGTAGCGCTAAAAGCAACTCAACATCTTTTAGATGTTAAATGATCCGAAAACATAAGTACTGGAACTACTCGGATCTTATGAAAAAACATAAGATACATTAACGCAGTGAGTCCCAAAATTAAGGAAGTTAATGGTCTTGACTTGCTAAAAAGGTCAATGTAAAGCGAGCTGAAATCTTTTGAAGGGTCTATAATTTTAAATGTATTTCTTAGATGCTTATTATATCTTTTATACCAAATAACGATGTCTCTGGCGAAATGTCAACTTTTTACGCAAAAATCAAGGATTTGACTCCCGTAATGGTAAATCTTTGTGTACATAAATATGAATGTTCGGATTGGAATAAATTTTTATGCACAAATACACACCTCAACAAAGTCTAGGGATATTTTCACGATATTTTGTATTAAGTTGTGAATCTCAAAAAAAAATGGTTTGTTTTTAATTCTTTTGATGAAAACTTACTTTGTTAACCTTTTTCAACCATTCTAAATTTGAATTTGAAAAATAAAATTAAAAATAAAAGATTTACGCGGCTTGAACGTTGTCAAGTTCGAAAATTTCCTTTACCAACAGTAAGTTTTGACTGCTTTTTTGTGTAAAATTTTAGTTTTATAACAATTTAAACGTTTATTTCGAATGATTAATATTGTGTGCATCAAGCAGCGGCGCCATTTCATCATAGAGGAACTGTTAAGGGCGGTAGGCATGCTCCTAGCTGCGGGTACTAAGCGTGGTATTGCTGAAGAGATTGGAACAATACAAAATATGAAATCAAGGTTATGGTCACGTTATCATGCTACTGGTGAAGTGGCTGAAAGATACCACAGCAAAAAGTCTATCACCACTCAAAGACATAATCGATTTTTGCAAGTTCCCGCGAAAAGACAGCCAAATGTTACTACCATGCAGCTGGCTTAGAGGCTCCCAGCTCTAGGTGGAGCCTCTTGCGGGTGACCAAACTGTCAGAAGAAGTCGGCATGAAGCCCACCTTTATGATCGCATACCGCTTTGAAGTCCAGCAATACGTTGAGCAAATCGCGCACGATGACTAGAGTGAGGTCGTGAAGATTTACTCTGCAAAGATGACCTGTTATCTGTAGTGGTGTTTACACACGAGTCCCGGTTCGGTTTCCACTCGGATTCACGTAGAGGACGTGCTTGGCGAGTTCCTGGTTGTGATAGCCGTCTACAACATCCTCAGAAAAACTATTCATACCACGATAGAAAAATTATGATTTGGACGGGAATTTGTGGCGGTCTAAGAACAGAGCGCGTTTTGAACAGAAACACCATGACGGCTGAAAAATAACTTAACGAGGTGCTAGAACTAATAATCTACCCCCGTAGACTACAATTGGGCCAAATTTTTAAGCTCATGGACGATAACACCCGTCCGCATAAAGCGAGAGTGATGACGAGCTGGTTGCAGGAGCACGACGTATCAATTTTATGCTGAACCACTCAATCGCCTAACCTCAAAACCATAAAACACGCGTAGGACATGTTCAAAAGAAGGGCTTTGATGAATTTTCCTGCATAAACTTGAGATGGAAGAGCAACTTTTTTTGTATCCTAGTCGGACCTGTAACATTACACCGCATCAAGACCTAGATAACGTAATCCAAGCATGAAAAACCGTTGCAGGACCGTTATTTACGGTTTTTTTAATGTACTGACTACTGATTACTCACAGAACAGTTAAAAACAGATTAATTTTCGATTATTTTTACTTTTGCTTAAGAAACAAATTCATTGTTAGTTTTACTAATTTTCCAATTTTTTTATTTATTTGAATAAAAAATTATTTACGCAAAATAATACTTTTATTTAATTCTGGATTGTAGCCTGATAAATTACCTTTATAAAAATATAAACATGTTGTATGTTATCTTCAATAATTTTGGAGTTAATTGAGTAAATACCAAATATCCCTAGACTTTGTTGAGGTGTGTATGTTCGAAAGTATTAAGAAAAATTCTATTCGTGTGTTTATCATATTATGATTTTAGATTAAAAAAAATATTTATACAGGGTATCTGGTGGGCGAGTAGCCCTAGAAAAATGGTGGATAGGGGAAGGTGTTGGCTACTTGTTACGCCTAATTCCCCTATTCATCATTTTCCAATGGCTACTTAGACTCACCCTCCAAACACCTTATTGAAATGAATTGAACCTTAAAATGAAACAAACAAAACAATTTTCAAACCCATTAGCAAGCTAAACATAACGTACTAGAAAAATCCGAAAAGAAGAAAGACACTGGAAAAAATTGGTACTCGATGCGGGACTCAAACCCGCGTCTCTGGACTATACGCGTCCAGCGCCATGACTACTAGGCCAACCGAGTAACCGTTTCGACTACCAAATTTAACCATTGCTTTTTTAATAACTTACTAGATTTTTTCCGCTTCCACCTCTCAGCAGGATCATTGTTATCAACACGAGACTTGCGTCGTCTCTTAGCCCTGTACCTACGAGCCAGACTTCGAAGAGCTGTGCGCTCGCTAGCGGCAGGCCTTGATGTTGGTAGCTCGTTCGCTGAACGAGGCTCTTCTGTTGTACTCGATGTTGTGTTTGTCCTGTAGGATTGAATGTGGAATTCAATTTTTCTATATTTTGAAAATATTATAAGTTGTTTTATATATAGGCATGTGATTGTAAAATGAAAAACATTTGATAAAGCTGAAATTAATATTATTTCCAATATTTATTTAAGCCGTGTCATTACGTTTGGAACAAAATTATTCTTACTATTGGCACCCTGTAATGTTGCACCCAATATCTTCTGAATCATTTGCATTAGTTTCATAGGGACATATGGATCAAATAACATTTCTTTTTTATAAGTGACTAGCTTTTGCCCGCGGCTTCGCTCGCGTTAAATTCGGGGTATCACTGATCAAACCATACATCTATTGAGATATTACCGTCTTTTCGGAACGTCTTTGGTTTGATTGCGTCCCGACAAGATGCTAGGTAATGCGATTGCCCTTACTTCTTTTATGAATGATAATGAGATAAAAAATTATAAAATTCATGTTACTCACAAAGAATAATACGAATACGCCTGATCAGGTGTAGTCATTAACCCATCAGAGTATATTCTTGGTGCCTGTTCTGCCCTCTCTACTTCTTCAGCGATGGACAGTGCTCTGTTTCCATCAAGGACATCGATGCTGTTGTGACTTAGCTTGTCGAGCTGGATGACGTCATATCTTCTATCGTCACTGCTTTTATGAAAGACTTCTGATACTTCGTATTCCCGCAACTGTTTGAAGAGTAAAAAAACTTAATACTAGCAGTTAATTTAGTAAAAGCTGCATAATCATGTCCTACATAGGGGATAATTTCCTGTGACGAAAAACAACACACGTGGGGCAAAGCGATTGATTAAGCGTTTCTTCTTTTATTTTCGCAGATACAATATTTAGAATAAGAAGTGTAAGTGGAGAAACAGAAGCCGGAAAGCAGACCCCAGGCTCCATGGCTCTCGAGCTGTGGACGTAACTGGGAACTCGCTAAGATAAAGAAGAAGAATATTTAGAACTACTACTGTTCCGAAAAGTTAGGACTAGGAAGGTAGGAAGGTAGTGACTCCATTTTGTATTATTAGTCAGTAAAATTTGGTTATTCTCAGTACTATAATATGCTATGCTAAAGCGGAACATTGATATAGATATTAAATGTGACTAATAAGCTACTACATTATAAACAACATTAATGGTACTTAGAAATGTAATAGTAGGACAGATACAAACAGATTCTGACGACATAGCTAATGAGCTACCTTTGACAAAAGGATAATCTATACTAATGTAGATTTAGTTCCAATTGAATATTTAAGTCATACTTAGTTAATTCACTTATCGAGGAATGTTAGAAGAAGTAGAGTATTCAAAAATACATACAGGAACGCTAAGATGGTATTGAAACAAACGATCTCCGGAAGCTCACTTCAATATGTTAATACATGACGTGCTATTTACTTTCCATAGCCATTTCGTTCTTTTTGAAATTTTAGTTTTATCCGTTTACCGATTTTCTTAATTTTTGGACTAAATTTCAAAATAGTTACAGATTTTACGAATCTATAGCAAAAATAAGAACTTACCTTTATGAATTGGAACGTGGCAATCGGTGGAAGTCTTCTAAGATGAGGATAAAAGAAGGACCCTGCTGGATGTGACGGGTATTTTGATGTTATACGATATGCTACTCCTTGAGGAGCTGTCGGCCAGTTTGGTGCTGTGAATGTGAAGCCATTGTCTGTACCCGCGTCTATTGGATCCACCTAAGGAGAAAGAAAATAATTATGTTTTGTAGCACCAATCAAAAATATCACTTATAAATATTATACGGGATATTAACGCGCATTTAATTTACCTTTATTTTACTTGACGTTTCGGCACAGGTTGCTCTGGCCGTGGTCGCAAGCTGACTGTGCCGAAACGTCAAGTAAAATAAAGGTAAATTAAATGCGCGTTAATATCCCGTATATATAATATTTATAATAATGAAACGCGATAGTTTAAAAGTTACATATCACTTATAGCTAAATGTAGAACTTTGCCACTTTGATCAAACGATTTTTTTTTTTTTTTTAAAAAGACAACTCCCGCACTAGGGATCATGCCCTGTGTCGCGGGGACCTTTTACAAACATCAATTAACGGACGCAAAGAACACCCAGACCAGGACAATAATTTGTGGATCTCACAAAATATTGTCCTGCGTGGGGATCGAACCCACAACCTCTTGCACGGCAGCCGCTTGCGCTACCGTCGCGCCATCGAGGTCGTCAATTTTTGTAATAATGATTGATTCGATTCTTCTAATTTCAATTTAGTAGTTTGTGTTTTCTTGTATGTTGTGTTTCATCATATCTGAGAAGACGTCCATTGGTGTATATAATGTATCATCATAACAGCCCATTAATGTCCCACTGCAAGAACGACCTCCTCCCATGACGAAGGGATACTTGGCCTACTAATACCACGCTGGGCAGACGGATTGGTATAGGGTTTAATTTCAAGTTTTCCTTCGATAGTCGAAGTTTTCGATATAATGTATGTTTCCTCCAAATGTTTCCATTAAGTACACGCGTTATTGTGCCTGCTTCATTCATCGAACTCCTATCATTTGGGGTCCATCGCATGAGAAGTGTTCTCTGTGCATTTGCCTTCCACGGTAAAATTTTGTGTACTAACATATAATAGCTAAGACAAGCGGTAACTCGCACCAGTTACAGAAAACGCATGCTCTGTATACTTACTTCAATTGTGATGCTGTCAATCCAATTTCCATCAACACAGAGGTCGAAGCTATCCACTCCGATGAACCAATCAGGAGAAGGGATCATCCTCGCCATCACTGACACCTGCCAAAAGAGATTATAGCTGAAATTACATCGATAAAACCTTTTTGATCACAATTAGGTCAACTTGGTTTTTTTCTGCAAAGTTTTCCCAAAGAGTTGTAATGTTAATTAATGATGAGTATGGAGTATTTTGTTCACATTGAATGGTATTATTTAATGAAATGTTAAATTTATTCATTGACGGTCCGATAACATGGTTATCTTTCTCCAGCAATATAATATGAAGTTGGTTATATGAAATATAATAATCGATAATTGGGTAGATATATTCGTAGATAAATTTAATAGTTCTTAAGTAATTTAGTAGGACGTACAGAAATACCAAGTTTACTGACTTTAATGATGACAATATTGCCATGTCATTATAAAAATAACTACGTTATACAGATTACACACATTTATGAAAGGTAAACAGCAGTAAAAACTGCTTTCACGATTAATGAGGTCAACAGTAAAACTCACATTTGTAATGTAAAAAAGTTGAAATAGCAACTTTGTATGCAATTTGTTAAAACGAAATGGTTCAGTATATAGGATAAGGTATATTTTGTAGTATTCTAGATAATTACAGAAATGAGCAAGCAACTTGGTAACATAGAAATTATTTGAAGAGTTTAAACTGAAACTACTTGATTTTCATCTAAAAAAATACTGAATTTCTGTGTGAAAATTATCCAAATAGGCATAAGAGTTTTCTCTGCTTTTAGAGCGGATTTTGCTTGCAATGTCTACATTATTTAAAATCCATTTATTGCAGCTGCAAATCAATTTTAAACTTATAAGTTTTACTTATAATTTTCTATTCATCAAACTTATAACCTCTCATTACATTTTGTTTACAAGATCATCTATCATACCTGCAAGGAACTCGCCTTTTCCTAGAATTATAAGATACAAAGTAGAAGTATCAGTAACTCTAGTTAGTTATAATTTAACTGCAACTTAATGAACCAGCTTTGTTTATGACAGCTTTGTGTAAGAAATCTTAGTTATTTGTAGCTTTTAATTAACAACTTAATATAACAACAATGAGTGAACAATAGTTAATTGTTCACTCATTGTTGTTATATTAAGTTAACTTAATGTTGTTCTGAATAGTGTTTTACAGGTATCATGTAATACTTTTACACGGTGCTGCCATATTTATTACCTTCTTATGTTATAACTCTTCAACAGACACTGCAAAATTGTAAACGGATGGAAAGGAAGAGCCTTCCTCTTTTTCCGAAGAATAGATGGATAGACTGAGCTAGAGATGATATGAAGGAAAAGGGAGTGAATAATGACATGGCGGCCGACAGGAGAATATTAAAGGAAAAAATCTTTTTCGCCGATTCCAAGTAAATAGGGTAAGGGTAGAGGAAGAAGCAGCTAATCGGTAATGCAAAGCCTTTTAATCAGACAAAAAAGTTAATTGTAAAAAGGAAACCTATGGTTAGATGAATTAAAGTACAAAAGCTATTAATACTTTATAATGTGTATAAAAATTTGCTTTATCAATTATTTAAACATAATTCACCGTCTCTGAACATCGAGGAAGAAATACAATGTAAACAGATTCGATAAAATATCTGGGTCAATATTTACTGAAATAATGTTATCATAAAAATTTAAAGTATGTAATTAAGTTGTAAGCGTTGTTACAGAGTTGACCTTTTTAAGAGCAAATTTAATTAATTGCAGTACTAACAGAATGTAACTTTGCATCCTGTTTAAATTGAATAAGTGGTTGTACTAATAGAGCTGTTAGAAACTAAGATATTTAATGAAAAAATCATAGTAACAACGTTTTATCTTTGATTAAGTATTTCAAAATAGAAATAAAAAAGTTTCTCCTGAAAACACTATGTTAATAAATTACGCTTTTAAATATTATTGAAACTGGCGTTATATCATAACAACCCATTAATGTCCCACTGCAAGGACGGGATAGGAGGAGTCCTATGACGGAGGGATACTTGGCCTACTAATACCACGCTGGTCAGAAGGATTGGTATACGGGTTTAATTTCAAGTTTTCCTTCTTTCTATGTAAAGGTTATATCCACAGATAGTCCCTTAGTCGGTTTCTACGACACCCATGGTATGAAATGGGGTGGTGACATTGTATTCTTACTCCGTCACCACACGGATTGGCACACTGCCGTTATAATATATCCACCTTATCCTTGTAACTTCATTTCTGCGCTCTACTTCTTCTTCTTAGCGTATCGATGGCAAAACGATACTAGACTAAATTGATGTAGCCCAAAACTCCGCGACACTGACTGGGTTGTCGCTGGCAATCATTAGCTCTTCCTGAGTGCAGGTGTAAGGTGTGTGCGCTCTACTAACACCACCGGGCTTTTCTATAACCAGTTGATTATAATCAGCAGGCAAAGGTATCCAACTCAACAGAGATGTGAATCAAAACCAAAGACAGCACAGATCTTTATCTAATCTTTAAATGAAATGTATCAATAACATTACGATAATTAATGAGATAAACATTTAATCCAAACAACCTCTAATTTGATAATTATGGCATAAGTAATTCACACAATTCGAATACACGTGCTAAAGCGAAAATAAAGGAAATTAGGATAGGCAATAAAACAGCTTCGATTCTTAATACGATAAAAGCCTATATTGCTCATTCCCCTCTCGTTTTAAATTTACCTTTCTTTTATTTGTACGAACTCTTAATTGGTGTTTGTATTGGAAGCATTAATTAGTGATGAAAAACGATATTTTTGGCTATTGTTTGTTTGAGTGCAATTCGTGCCAATACAAGGTATTTATTGAAGCAAGTGAACCATTTGGTGTGCAGGTATTTATTGAAATATTTTTATAATGGAATATGGATGCAAGCTTTATCTAGTTGTACGTTTGTTAGATAAGATTTATATACTTACATAAATTGTTAAATTTTTTCAAAGGTACGAAGTAGCGAGTTCACTTTTTGCCTTATCTAGTTGAAGGCGCACCCTTAGAATGTGGCCTTGGAGTGGTTATTTAGATGTCTTTAGTTGAGAGCTCTTTAATCTATTTTAGCATCTATTTTATTTCTTTACCTTTAGGAGTTTTGTATGTATTTATTACATAAATACATACAAACTTTCTGCTAATGTTAAAATCTACCTATATCTATAATTTTTTATACTTATTTACTCTTTCTGTTATCTGTGGAAACTTTTAATTGGCCTTCATTTCTTATGTTCAATCCTGTATAATATATTTACTAGCTGAAGTTTTCCTAAAATTGTAAAATAAAATAAAATAAATACAGGGTAAAGACTGCTAAGCGGCATGCACTACGATTCTTTGAAACCTTCATTCGTCTATGTTCATACGATTCATTGTAATCGTTTACGAGTGTCACGCACTTGCCCTTTCTGAAGGATGTTACTAATTACGTCTAAGTAAGTCTTTCTAGGGCGTCCCTTATAGACAAGAAATTGTAAAATATATTTCAAACACTGTTGAGTACATTTTAACCTAAAACATTTAAGAAAAGCTACGTTAGAAGGACTCGATGTCAAGGCAGAGAACATTTGAGCCGGAAGATTGTACCGCAATTTAATATGTCCTGACAGAGTCTTGAACTAATTTTGATAAATGATGTGCCCAGTCTCTTATCTAGGCTATTTGGGTCAGATTGAGCTTTCAGTTTAATATTTGATAAGGATTAATGTATGTGTCCACGAGAGCACTTAACGTATACAGTTCTGTGGATTATTTTAAAGCAGAGTTGTTTAAATATTACTATTTCAAAAGTTTTCTTTTGGCCTTACCCCTGGGCTTAAATAGGATTACTTTTGCACACACGTAATACAGTAATGTAAATAAAAAGTATAAGTATATTTTTAGTTTATAATAATAATATTATTTGTACATTTACAAAATAATATCGTAATAAATTATAGTTCATAGGGGAATTTAAACCTTTTTATAATGCCACTAATATGACTGTGCAATAAATTAGTAAATTAATCGCTTATTTTAAGCAACTGAGATAAAATATAATAACCTGTAATTATTATTTTTTAAATTGAGTTATTAGTTTATGGACTTTAGTTTAAGGAGTATAATAATATGGTTTCTAAATCTATCTTGCCAAAGAACTTATAACAACATAAAGTGTTGTACTAGTAATCGTTACCTAATTACCTGTATGCACTAAAAGCATGAAAGTATATTTTAGATTTTAGCTAATTTTATACGTCTTACGTTTAAAACATATCTACTGTAATCACAAGTAATTGACTTGCGTGGAAATCGAACCTAAGACCTCGTGTTATGTACTTTACCACGACGTATTTAAATAGTATAAAAAACAGCAGTTTTAAAATGCAAATTAAGTATTATCACATACCATTAAGATAATCTATCATTAATTATCACCCTCATTTGAAATCATATAAAACAATGTGCAAACTTAATCAGATTGCAATATCACAAAACCATCGTTTACTGCAATTTGCATATAAGTATTATATATCGGGAAAGCAATTTTGATTTCCAATGGTTTCCCTATAATATTTTATGGAAATACGTGCTACATTTGAAATAATAATTGCGATTCCTATATTGGCTGACTGTTTCGTGCACCAGCCAATGTAACAGAAACCTTATCGCGAAATTGTACTGTCCGTTCACGGTTTTAATTGCGAAATTATTGAGGATTAATCTTTATTTTATTGGTTTGTATTCTGAATGCATTTTACGTTAATATTAAACGTTTTTGACCAACGGTCTTTTTGCTTGATGTTCGTTACGTATACTATAACTATTAGTTTGGGACTAGATGACATTGTGTCGAAGTGTAAAGAATAATGAAAGAAAGAATATGTGAAGAATATTATGAGAACCAAGGTTCTGAAATTTGTACTTTCAAAAAAACTACCTTATATTACACCATAGTTAAAGACAATATCTATCTATAGTTTTAAAGATGGCAGACAAACAAAAGCAGCAACACTAGATTACAGGTACTGTACATTAACCTATAGTTGATTATCTTTGTAAACAAACACCTCATTTTGCAAATTCACTAGTTTTTCATCAATGGCACACTTTGATGTGAATGAAAATTTCTTTAAAGTATCATTAGACATTGTATCCTATAGAAAACACAAAAATTACTTTGATTTAACCACTATCTTTCTTAAATTTTATACAAATGTAATTTTTCCTAACGTCAAATTTCACAGATGTAAATAATCCTCACCATTTGACTTTTTGTAGATTGTAGAATTTGTTCTTGATTCCTATACAAGGTCAAAGAATAAGGTCAAAGACCAAGTCTTTAGTCAGTGGTTGATACGACGCCATATTTGTTTACCTTTTAAGTCATAATAAATGAACTGTATGTAAGTTGCTATAACTGATAGCATCATACTTCTACTACTGCTTTTTGCTGTAGAGGCTTAAATACCACTTGGTGAAAGCAACATGGATTTGTGTAAGGTTTCATGTCAGTTTTCCTTCTTGTATTTCGTAGCTATTATTCACTAACTTTCGTTTAAACAACATTTCTGACGCTTTCAGAAATCATTTATATTTAATAATATATTTTAATAAACCCCTAAATAAACTAATATACATAATGATTACTAATTCTGGTGAAAAGTTTAAAACCATTTATTGGAAATTGAATAAAATGTTTGTTATAATACCTTGGCTAACCAAATATTCATGTTATATATGACAAACAGTTTTCGATAAACCGCAAATTTAATTGATCTCAATTGCTTTTTGAATATAATAACAATAAGTGAAGCAGGGTACTTATTGTATTGGATTTCAGGTTAATAGCGGTAATATAATATTGGACTACTGTAATATTATTATTTTCACTACACTACTGGGTTGGCGGTTGCGATGAGTGACTGTAGTATGGCTGACTGACTGGCATGCAAGGCAGTTTCACTCAGACGCAGAAACCACTATATATATTGATTAACAATGTTTCTGTAGCGTACCTTTCGGGTTCGACTCCTACTCAATGCAATTCTTGGAGTTGAATAACATGAATATTAGGAATGCACTGGCTGTTTATTATGTAACAGCTTGCAAAATAACGTATATAGGTATGTATAGTCTAACACCCATAGCACCAGCTCTACTTTATTATGGATTAGATTAGATTAGTGTCCCCCAATAGTACCTATACTAAAAGTCGATGTGAAATGTTTAATAGCAAGCCTCTGCTTAGCAACCATTGACAGGCAAAATAATTAGGGTTGTTCATTGTTATAAAAAAAAATTGGAATTTAACTAATTTACTATTCTGTCGTCTTGATACCAGATAATGCCAAATTATGTCATAAAATACGGAAATACTAATAAAATTCTCATTTTTAATTTTTTTTTATTTCTCTTTTGTATCTTGCGATCAGTCATTTTGCGACTATAAACAGATGAGGTGTAGGCGCTGTTGGCGTACAGGACGTCCCCCCTAATGGAGCTTGCCCTATTATTTGCCTGGATTTTAAAATCCTCTAGGCGTCAAATATATCACGCCGCTTTTTGAGCCGACGTATGGTTTCAGGTATAGTGAGCTGTCCTGCCAGCTGGTTAGGGTGCTTTGATAGCCTCAACTTGTAGTCAAATCCATGGGCTTTTATTTCCTCCTTGATTGTAGGTATATCCAAAACTTCATAAACCGCTGATGTTCTTATAAACCAGGACGCATTCGATATCTGTTTAATAATATAATTTTGTGCTCTCTGTATGATCATCCATAACTGTCAATGTTTTAAGATAGTTATATACAGTAAAAGAAAACAGAAAATTGTCCGGGAGGAGTGAGCCTGGAGATCTGTCATACAGGTCTTGAACCTAGTTCAGACTCCAGCTCTGTCTAAGGTCCAACTTATGTTCTAAAGATTTTTGCCATATTGTATTTGATAAAAAAAATTGTGCCTTTTTGAGAGATAATAAAGAATATATATTATATTATTATTATCATCATTTTTAAATATAAATATTTTGGAATGGTGTGATAACCCTACATGTCAATGACATAATAATGGTTTGTTTACAAATATTTCACATCTAGTTTGGCTTAAGTATAGTGCAAAATTTTTATTAAGACACTTACTCTAGAATGGTTTCCATCAACGAAGAACTCCGCTTCAGTTCTTCCAGCTCCTTGGCTAACAGCAGGTGCACTGAACCCATCAAGAGTTCCTGGACCAGAGCTGAGAGCGTCTGTTCGCCCTGACTCTGCGAACTGCCGAACCGGTCCCGTCACTCTTCGACCGAGACGGAATAAGGCGTATGAACTGTCATGTGATAAACCTGTAATAGAAAAAGTTTCGTTAATATGCTGTTTTTAGTTAGTATGGCGACGAAAATTATACGGTGGCACTATCCTACATCATTCAATTCCGTGTGGTGACGGAGTAAGAATACAATATGTTACCACCCCATCTCATCCCATAGGTGTCGTAAAAACCGACTAAGGGACTATCTGTGTATGGAGAAAAACCCGGTGTTCTTTTTTCACCCATAAAGGGCTAAAAATTGGCATTACTCAAGCCATTAAAGTAAACATAACAATAATAACCCTTAGTCACATACTTTTCGTTTAGCATTTAGGTAGAAATATAAAAATATTTTTTAAAAATAGTATTTAAGATAATTAATGAAAAAAGACGTTATAAGATATAAAACATATATTTCTGCCCATGTTCTTTTTATAACATTTTTATAAAGGGCATTATTCTTACAAATACTCGTAGTTAAGAAAGTCTGTGCTTTCATGAAGTTAGTAAGGTTTTTTTAAATCTCAGATAAACTGTGAAAAGAACAAAGGGGTAACAAATTACTTAACAAACAGTCCTCTGCAAAAATATTACTCGCAGTTTTGAAATGTTTTCGTTTTCGGCGAGCGTTCTAACTCTTCTTAAGTTATTTTTTGAAAATTTGTATACTTTAATTCTTTTGCCTATGTAATCTTCGTCCTACTGCAAGGATGGGACTCGTTTAGTAAAGTAGAGAAAAATTTTTGTACAAAAAATTAGGGACGACAGAATACCACTTGCCACGATCCTGGCAAACAGATTGGGCTTCGGTTACGAGTGCTCTTTATTTGGATCTGTCGTCTCTGCCTACCCCGGACAGGATGAGGCGTTAGTTTATGTATGTATGTATGTAAAAATTAGGCTGGCCGGATGGTTTGGTACGGGGTTTTATTTTAAGTTTTCCATATTTTCACTGTCAAATGAGGTGATGACGCCATAATTTTATTCTTATCCCTTAACACACAAACAACGTTACAAACCGCTAATAAATTAAAAAGCAAAAGAATGACTCTTTTTAATCACCGAATAAAATACAGCAGATTTACAATAATTACAAACCACACTAAAATTAAAACAGAATCACAAGCAATTGCGGGAAAAGTGAATCATTTACCCAAATAGTACCAAAACAACAAGACAACCAATTATATCCGAATACAAAAGGTAAATTGCAAATAATAATAAATCTTAGTTTCTTTCACGTTTTCCAAGAAACTCTTAAGCAATATTTAAATAGCGTATATCATACTCCCACGCGATTACGCTTCTATGAACAAATATATTACAAAGTACTTGTATGTGAAGTAAAATAAATTTTCAAGGGATTATATTTGAATTGGAATGAAAAACCAATTTGTTCTGAAGTCATTCGCTTTAGTGTGTCACTTGTATCTTTAGGTGTAAATGTACTTTTTAAATTGGTTGTAAATAGATTACTTATTTTTATTTGCTTTATAATGTCGCAAAAATGGGATACAACTAAAGCTTTTTCAAGTGTTATTTCTTTTCGAAATTATATTTTTGTAAATTATCCCTTTTTTTTTCAACTGCCATTAATTGTTACTCTACAGGAGTCACAATTAATTGCAGTTCAAAACAAGCCAGGAGCAACAATGAATTAATTTTAGGTTTTAACTCTACCTCTGTATTTATGTGTGTAGTTTTTGTTTTATGTCAATTTTTAAAACTAATCAGTCTAATCCAATCTCAGTCCACACACACTAACGGATATTAACAATTATATATATTTTTTATAAATACATACACTCAGATCAATGCAAATAATCATGTTCATACAAATATTTTCAATGAGCGGGAATCGAACCCGAGACGGTAGAGAGAGAGTAGCAGTCATGTTATATAACCACAACACCACAGAGGCCGTCAACTTGTTTTTAATAAAAAGTTTACATAGGACAACATTATAGTAAAAAAAAAAAAACAAGTGGTTATCTAATATGCTCTCGTGCATTATGAAAGCTTATGCCTACGCTTGAATGGACTTAATAAAGGAGCTTGTTTACCCATGGCTTCGTTATTCAACCATAAGGAAAGTGTCTATCTATAACTACATTCATAATAACAGCTTCAGTTCTACTCATCATAATATCATAACAGCCCATTAATGTCCCACTGCAGGGACGGGCGTCCTCCCGGGACGGAGGGATACTTGGCCAACTAATACCACGCTGGCCGGACGGATTGGTCACGGACGGAGCTTCAGTTCTACTGCAGGAACAATATCAGCAACTAACGCAAGGTAACTTGGCTTACTCATACCATTCTGTGCAAAATATTAGTATAGGGTATTATAACTGCGAATTATATTTCTCACACATTCACACAACGTCACCTAGTCCCAAACTAAGCAGAGCTTGTACTATGGCAACTGGAAACATGGTGTCATTATTCCATCTCATCCCGTTGGTCACATAAAAGCCAACCAAAGCTAAATGTATTTCAATCAAAACAAAAGGAGAAAAATCTATACATAATTATGATAAAATAAAGTCGCTTTTTCTGTCGTTATGTATGCTTATTGTCTTTAAAACTACGCAACGGATTTTGATGCGGTTTTTTTTAATAGATAGAGTGATTCAAGAGAAAGCTTTATATGTATACCACATGCCTAATATAGTAGAGAAACCCATATAAATTTAGAGATTTCTAACGAAGCTGTACTTAAACGTTGTGGAAGGACATTCTGTAATAGGTGCCCGTGCGGAGCCGGGGCTGGTCGCTAGTTTTACAATAAACCCTTTACCAAACATATATAGTTGTAGAGCAGATAGGCCAGGCTTACCTTTGGCCAGGCTTCTTTCCTCACAGGAGGAGACCCATCCTTGCAGTGTTGTTATATAGACCAATTGATAGGATAGTAAGACGTTCTGCTAGGGTGATTAGCTAACTAGACCAATTTCAAAAAGAGGAATAAATGATATAAAGGTCAATAACTTTGCAAAACTCCCACATTCATATCTTGATATACAACGTACATGTATTTTGTTGGCATGATATATAACTAACATTAATATTAAATAATTTTTAACGAGCTTTCTCGTTAATGTTTTTATTTTATTGCGGCAATTATTTGATGAAATGGTACATAATTCAGATTACGACTGAATTATTTTAATCCTGTCGTCGAGTTTTTGATGTTTGCAAATTGGCGAAAATTTATTTATTATTATATTCTAAACACGACATTACGTTTTTATGTACGTTAAATTTTATTAGTATAATATTTTGAAGAGTCGTAAGGCAACCACCGCCGAAACCAAAAGATAAACATATTATTCACATTACTTTAGTAGTTTTTCAGTATTTAGTAGTTTTCCTTCCATCTTTCTTTCAATGTCTAATCGTGATAGAAACGCACTAACTTTGAGCAATCTTCTTCTTTTATCCATGTCATTACACGTACCTTGTTAGTTTACTGGTAGAAAATGCCTACAGGTATTAAGGCATATTAATACTAAATAACGTTGTTTGAGAAAAACTATTGTACATATTAGTTGACAAAACTCGTTAGCAAATAACCAGCTTGGACAGAATCAGATGCTTGATTTATACTACAGACAAAAGAAATAACGAACTATCTTAAATAACTCTTCGCTTTCATAATTAATAGCTATGTAGAAACTTGGCCTACAGACACAAATAAAATGTTACAAATATAATAAATAATTCATAAGCTACAGGAAACATTAACAAGTAGCCGTCACGAAATATAAACTCTACCCAAAGTTTGTGAGGTGAAAAGTTCAAAACTTTGTACCTGCAATCTTTTAGAATATTTTGTACGGGCTCTGTTAATAGAGGAATGCTGTGAGAAACTTTATAATGTACTAACAGCAACACATTACACTTGTACCTTAATCACTCGTAATAGTAATAATTAATAATAATAATTCAATCAATGATAATATACTGTTATGTGAATTAAGTAATTTAATGTTAATGTATGGAGTATACTAGAAATAATAAATTTGCACAAGCATAAGGTATCCCATACTCAGCAAAGCCTCAACCAAATTCAAATAAATATAATATGTGTATATTTTCACATTTTTATGGCTAGAGTTATAAGGCTTAAATGTCAACAAGTAATTACCCACGAAGTAATCACTACAGTTCCCAGTTTCCTTAAAACATTGCAGCTTTGAATCTATCTCAGAGGCACTACACACAGACAAAAAAACAGATTCAATTTCAAAGGCACGTCAAGCCTTTGGTTCCTTTTAAAGGAGTAACCATATCGGTCCCAACAAAATACATTGTTTTAAAACAATCATCATAACAGCCCATTAATGTCCCACTGTAGGGACGGGCCTCCTCCCAGGACGGAGGGATACTTGGCCTACTTATTAGTAGGCCACGCTGGCCACACGGATTGGTATAGGGTTTAATTTCAAGTTTTCCTTCTTTTTATTTCGTAAAGATAATATTCACGGATAGTCCCTTAGTCGATTTTTACGGCACCCATGGGATAAGATGGGGTGATGACATATTGTATTCTTACTCTGTCACCACACGGAGTTTTAAAACAATACTAATATTATTTAAACAGATGATTCACATCACGATATCGGTCGTGAACCAGCTTGCCAGTTGGCAAGCATTACCCTTGATAAATATTATAGTCGGCATCGTAAGTATTATGTCTATGTTTATTACGTAGTCAGAAAAGTCGCGTGTATTTTTATTCTGCGTTAGTCATACGGCCTTTTTTCAATAGCAATGAAAGTGCTGTAAACGTGCAGTAATGAGATCGAGGGAAAGTTGCTTGCATCATCAGCATCGTGTCAAACGAAAATAACAAGATGGCACCTTTAATGATTACTACAGTGCGCGATCCTTTCCCTCAAACTATGCAAATCGTTTATACTAACTACTATACAAATCGTTCTCCAGCTTTTGGTATTTTTCTCTCTCAATTTTATCGACCTCCCACTGGCCTTATCAGGTCGTGGGTCCATCGCGTAAGTGGTCTAATCACTCTGCATTTTCTGGTATTTCATTGTCCCATAGTTTGCCTTATTCCCTTTTTAAATTAATAGTGTCAGAAAATATTTTTACTTACTTTTTTATCAGACCATCAGACTAAATAATCGTTATATACTGAATCAATTTTGAGTGTACTATTTCAACACTACTTTAATGCTGAAACTTTTATAGGTCGCGCGTAGTATCAACCTTATTAAAAGCATCGACACATTAGCTGGACCATATCATAACTCTTTTTCAGCTTTACTCCATTGCATAGGTAGGTACTGTATATTAATGCGAGCAAATATTTTCAACAGAGAACAAAATTGCCGTTGAGTTGATTCCCAAGGGTCATCGTTATCTAGACAGGTTGTGTAACCTCTCGTGCACATTTTCGTGAAATAACAAAACGTTGCTAGTTATATCCATAAATATTGTTTTATATTATTAGTAACTGTGCAATTTTTCAGGCTCATAAAAATGATACATTACTCTTAAAATGAACAAACGTATTCTATTCTTATTTTATATTTATTATTTTATTTATTTATTTTAAAAAGAATTATGTTAAAAATAATATTGAAGATCAAAATATTGTCCCAAGCTGCTGTGGAGTGACAACCTATTATAGGGCGCCCAATATAGATGCACTACAAGCATTAATACAACTCCTAAGTCCCTTAAGTCCAATAGGAGAGAATTGTGGCTGTCGACCAATATGATGAATGATTTCAGGCAACATTTGAATGGTCATGGTCTTTAGACTGATTGAAACAATAAAGCTATAACAATAAGCTGTTGTTATCAAGCATTTTTCAAAGAATATAGGTAAGGTACTTGAAAGTAAAATTCCAGTTCTTATTCTCTCATGCCTCATTTTTGAGGCTGCCTGAGAGCTTCATTTTACGACGCGCATGGGAACTGATGAAAAAGATCTTACTGTGACCGCAGAACATAAAAATAGACATAAAACCTTTTTGCTGAATACAATAGTATCCAATTCAATAACAGTAAAATTTTGTGGCACAAGATTAAATTTCAATTTATAATATTATTGCTTGGATATTGAAGATTATATTACATGCAGCTTTTTGGTATGAGGTGCCTAATAGATTTTATTCAGAATTTATTTCACTTGAGCTGAAATAAAAGCTACGTTTAGAGTTTGAAAATAGTTGATTTGCTTGTTGATAACGTTTGTACTACTACGAGTATATTGTACCTACTTTTATATTTTTCTTTGTTATTGTATTCTCTTTATTTACATTTTTCACAATTAATTACTTACATTTTTAAATATAAATATAAAAATAAAGTAAGAAGGTTCTTTGTTATATTATTGGTCATACTCTCTTTCATTATATCATCATATCAGCCCATTAATGTCCCACTGCGGGGAGGGGCCTCCTTCCGTGACGTAGGGATACTACATAGTCTCTTTAGCTCAGGTATCTGCTGCTGAGGTATTTCCCAAAGCAGTATCCCGCTAAAGTGTCTAAGTTCTTTGATGTAAATTAGTTGTAAAAGTAGTAGTTTTTGGGAAGATGTAATTTTTCTAAATCAATTGTCAAACTTGAGGCTGCATACATATTATACGTATCACGCTGTCGTTAAATTAAAAGACACCAAAAACATGCATAGCTAATGGAATCAATTGTGGCTAGCACGAACAATTATCCTGAGCGATTCAATACTGAAATTTTATGCACTAGGCTTTTGAATCATTTTCAACTCAACGCGTTTTTGTCCAAATATTTTTCGAATCACTAAAGGTCCTGACTCCTTTTGACGGCCTCTACACTTATTGAAAGTTGAAAAGAACTGTTGTTTCCATCAGGTAACCAATTCAATAAACATACACAGTTGTTAGCTACAAAACTACTATACTATACTGTCAATGATTCCAAAACACATTTCATTTCGAAGCACATCAACATTGATACGTTCCTCAATAAATGCAGCACTGATACTGTAGTATCCGTCAGTTACGCTTACATGAATACAGATAATCGATGGACAGATAATGTGGGACTGACATTAGGTAACAGACGAGTCAATGAACTTCCTGTGTGATGTGTTACAAATGATATTGGTTCTTAACAATGACAGTGTTGGGCATGGCTTTAATGTTGTACAAAGGAAATTTTGAAGTACTCATTTGTTCATGTCAAGGTCTTTAGAAAGGTTTGCCTTACCTTAATACATCCATTTACACGTGTGTATTTGTGTATGTCATTGGAAAAGAAGATTGTTAGTGCTGTAACGGACTACCATACTGTCCTGATATACCCGATCAGGAACTAAGGATGGAAAACTCGAAGTAAATTCTACCTTCCCGTTTGGCTAAGGTTGACACTTGTAAAACAACTGTTCCTGTATTTACGTCTACCGTGAGATGGAAAGATAACTCAATTCTGAACCTTTACCAATAGTTTTGCTAATCAGTAAAATATTAGGTCTATGAAATTGCCGTTTTGTATGAAGTTTTTATCAGAAGTTAGATTTTTCATACTAACGTTTTCTTAGATTTTTCTAATTATTAAACATAATAAAATGAATTTTCGTAAACGTAATGGCGCACATTTAATCTAACTATAGTGTTTTAATTACTGAAAAAAAAAGTATCAGGGAAGAAGTTACAATTAAACGAATGGGAAAATCCCCAAAAAGTCGCATAGTCACGTCAAAAGACAATAATACGCGGCTTAAAATAATATCTGTCCAAAATAAAATAACAATTACACCTAAAGAAAGTACTACTACTTACTAATCAAACTTAATTTTATTCTAAACTGAAAAACAAGTATTTTCCAGCACATGACAAACATTAGGTTACGTCCAAGCTGTTCCATTATGTTGTTCATTAAATAGAGCCTTGTTTACACATTCAACGTACAAATTGAACTAACGATAGCAATTAAGGGCAAGTCCAACTTATACTAATGGTTTTGTTTTGCCCAGCCTGAACGGTCTTTACTTAATTTCTGTGTTTTTTTCGTACAAAATATATGTAGGTACGACTATAATGACAGAATACATTTTGTAGTATCGTTGAAGGTAACTAATAGTTACTATTCTTCTTTTTAACAAACTGTTTTAGAAAGAAGAGTATGCTTAGAAGTTAAGGTTTTTTTTTATTTTCATTACATGTATTTGTTACATAAGTATTCATTCTTAATTTTGTTGTTAGGAAGCTTGGACCGTGAATGTAAAAGCTTAGAAAGGCGGGTTCGTCTTCTTAACGAACGATTTTGCTAGATACTATAAGATACCAAAGCCGTTCAGAAAGTGGACTGGTATCGCAAGCGTAAAACATAATGTTTAGTGTGGCGTATGACGGTTCTATTGTAACCTCCTACAAGTAGACTCCCGAAGCTTAATCGATTTAGAATTTTGAAGTGCCAATGTATTCGAATTTTTCCACAGAGTAACGGTAGAGATTAGACCCAAAAGAACACATCAAAGCTAGAAACCAAAACAGTACCTAAACACAAACCATCTGGCTAAAATATTTCGTAACCAAAGATACTCACTGGACCAAAAGAGGTTACAACAGCTTGTACTGCAGTTAAATAAGTTATGACCATGTATAATCAGATGTTACAGCATGGCAAACAGGGTAATTAGTGTTTAGTAATATGTGTGTAGTAATAATATTTATTACGGTCAACTTGCTGTCTTGTTTTTCTTTGAAGGTGTTACGCAGTCTTATTATAACTGGGTGCACAAAGTCACTTGAAGAATAGACTGTTAAAAGCTCAATCAAAAAACAAGAAAAAAATTAAAACATAAACAGTAATTATGTCTTCTTCTTCTTCTTCTTCTTTCTTTTATATGGCAAACTATGCCGATGTCGACAATTCTGCCAGAGTCCGAAGTGCTATGACTTAATGTGAAGTGATAAAAACCAAAACACTAATTTAGATTGGTTTTGTGGCTGAAACAGGAACTAAATGGTCGAATTCGATCGGATTAAAAAACTGCAACGAGAAAAACAAATTGTTTTTAAGTTGACAAAGAATAAGAAGGTAAAAAAAAGGGGGTATGAACACATAATTAGTAGGAGAAGGATTATAGTTTGATGGAGTTACGCTGCATAAAGTGGATAAGGGTGATAGCCAGGTCGGAAGAAAAGTACGTTAGAAGGGAAGAAAAGTTAATGGGAGTGGGAATATTAAGTTCTGGAAGAAGGTCATACAGAGGAGGAGTCCTGTCATTAAGAGTACAATTAAAGAAAATGTAGTCCAATGAGCCCTCATCTAACCCACACTCACAAAGAGAAGAATCCCTAACACGAATTTTGCATAAAAAGACCGGGGAGCAACAGTGTCCTAACCGAAGCCTCGATACAATGGAAATGGAACGCTTACATACTTTTTATATTTGGTAAACCAAGGTTTTTATGTCATACTAACACCCAATAATTTAATTTGATTTTAAAAAAAATTGTGTCATCAAAAACTTAGGAAAATTAATGCATTTAGTTTTTAGAAATTGTCTAATGAAAAGAATGCATATAAAGTTTCAATGGAGGAAAAGGAAGCAAATTTTGTGACTATTTAGACATCTCTCACGCCAACCTGACACACAGAGGAATTCGATCGCAAATGATTATTTGCTATTAGACCCCTTCCACTATATTTAACAACATTTGACAGATTGACGTTAGTGACGTTCAGCAGTATCTCGAATGTAATCCCATTCGATTGTAAGCGATTTCGCGATTTTTCAAATTACTTTATTTTACACATTTGGATCCTTACATCAACTTACATTATCATTTTATTATTGTTTCTTTCTTCTATGTTAAGAGAATTAGCCTATAGCTTAAAATGATACAATTATAGTTAGATTATTTAAAATACATAATTTATCGTGACACATTCGCGGGTTATAGGTAATCTAAAATATCATATTACATTATATAAACGTATTATGAAGAGTTCAGGTTTATTCATAGCATTTATTTCTACCGATTATTTGTAATTTGTTTCATAATGGTGGTAATCGTTATGAGTGTCCATCACTAAGTAACCATGGTAACTGAAAAAAACATGGGTACGTCCATGAAATACAATATAAGTTGTTCGCAAAATAAGCGGAAGTATTACGAAACTTCATGGACGTGTACTGTCAAAAAGCTAAACTTACGCTGGAAGGGGTATAACATTAGCATTCAACTCTTTTGCATTGCCACGAAAAAGCTTTTGCTACTCCTCAATTCTTCGGATTTAATTCGGTGCGGGTTCTTAGAATTTCTAGAGCTTTTCTCGAGTAACATGCTCAGCGCTTTTACTAGGCAAGCATTCTTTATTTACTTTCCTTGCACTTGACTTACTAAAAATCTTTATGTGTAGCTGCATTAATAATAATGTACCGCACACATAACGCCATCTTGATCTATGGATCAAGATGGCGTTATGTGTGCTGAGTAAAGCTTATGCAATGGGTCCTCCCGCATCCCGCAACGGAGGGATACTTGGCCTACTGATACCACGCTGGCCAGACGAATTAGTATTAGATTTAATTTCAAACTTTCCTTCTTTTTATTTCTTAAAGATTTTCACGTATCGTCCCTTAGTCGGTTTTTAAGACACCCATGGGATGAGATGGGGGGGTGGTCACATATTGTATTCTTACTCCGTCACCACACGGATACTGAATTACACACTGAAGGCACATGTCCGAGCAAGGTGACAATATTTGAAGGTGGTTTATGTCCAGCAGTGGACGACCATTGGCTAAAATGAATGAACAAGTACCTACATAGAAAATAATGACTTCTAAAATCTAAACTATCATATTTATAATGCAGCACCAACCGACCCAGAAACAACGCAACACAGCTGTCGATGTACGAATATCTAGTATTATATCACTTCAATTATAGAGGAATAACCTGTGGGAGCTTGCCAAGTGTGAGTAATGAGCGCCAGGGTGACACAAACGTGTTATTTTAAAGGCTAGACGGGAATCGAGAAATTGCTAGTATTTCCATATGTTTCGTTGAAATTTGATGCTTCTCCAAACCGAGTTTAAGGCTTTCGAGTCGTAAGGTATATAAGGCAGTCAGTCCAGAAATTGACCACGGTGATTGCTTTATCAGTGCCGTTCCTGAGGTCTTTCTCAAAGCAGATTTCCTTGTAAGTCAATTGCATTTTACTATACGCTTTTTAAGACACATTCAATATAATGAAGCTCATTTATTACTTCTCAGGGCACCATTATGTGTTTTTTTTTAAATCTTTTTTTTATCATTATGTGTTGTTGTCTGTTGTATTTCAATAATGACTGTCGTTGATTTAATTCATTTTTTTACTGAGTGTGCTGTTTTGCTAGTTTTGTTTGTAGTGTGGTTGGTAATTGATGTGTTTAGGCAGTGATTTATGTAAATTTTATAAAATTGGTCAACTTAATACACTAGCGAGTCACATTTATGGCAAAGTGGGTGGAATTATATAAAACTACACAGTGGTTCAATAACATTGCGACTGATTTAAGGAGGTTTTGCTTTAAGCTATAACGACCATCCATACTTCTTTGCATTGCCAGGTAGTTCATTTATAGTTTCTTTTTTTATTAGTTTATGACACAATTATAAAGCTAAATATATTTCTCTGAATTTTGTGTACACTTTCGTAAAAACAAACAAAATAATAAATGGCATATTATTATTACATTATTGTTATTCCTGCAGTCCCTGCCGTGGGGAATTTGTTGGTTTGTTGCTATTAATAAGCCCCGCAATGAGAAAAACCCCTCTTATTACAACAGCTTATAAAGTAACGTGAATTCAACTAAACATAATAAGCCTAAGGAAAAGTAATTTCTTAGAATAACTGAAAGGAAATAAAGTTGTATTTTCGAGATGAATGGAGTTATTTTCACTCTTCGTATAGCTACTAATTACTGTTTCCCATTACAGGACGTCGTGAAATATACAAACCTTTGATCTATGAAACTCCTTAATGTTTATAGGAGTACGGTAACTTAAGTCTCAATGAGTGCACAGTTAAAATATTTATACAGTAACTGTTTAGTATACGTATTTTTAAAACTCCGTGTGGTGACGGAGTAAGAATATAATATGTCACCAACCCATCTCATCCCATGGGTGTCATAAAAACCGACTATTCGTGAAGATTATCTTTATGAAATAAAAAGAAAGAAAACTTGAAATTAAATCCTATACCAATCCGTCTGGTCAGCGTGGTATTAGTAGGCCAAGTCTCCCCCCGTCCCGGGAGGAGGCCCGTCCCTGCCGTGGGACATTAATTAGATGACATAGACTAATGATGAGATGGGGTGGTGACATATTGTATTCTTACTCCGTCACCACACGGATGGAGAATACAGCCCTTGAAAATCTTTTATTTAAAAATCTATACCTGTAAGTACAAATAAAAAGGATATTCCTTTTCACAAAAGAATAATGGTGTCCTCATATCGATGGCTCGCTCTCCTAAAGGACATTAAATTGTGCGTAAAAGTTATAAATCAAATGCGAACGATTTATTTCTCCTTCTGAAAATGATTTCGGCCATCCCTGAAGGAGATTAGAGAACATTCACGGTTTTATCTTGAGCAAAGTTTAATTTAGAGATGCCATTTTAGAATTATATTGCTTTCTGCAAATACTAACGGTTTTATTGTCAGCTATTATTATTGCCATTTTATATCTAAAACGTGTGAATGGATGACTAAGAAAACATGTTGAACATGTATGTGGATGGATCCAGGGGAAAAGGACGACCAAAGAAACGATGGATGGATTGTGTGGAAGACGATATTATGTCTGCGTAGAGTGTTACTTGTGAGATGTAGTCCGATAGGAAAGTATGGAAGTAGAAGACATGCTGCGCTGACCCTAAATAAAATTGGGATAAGGGCAGGGGAATGATGATGGATGACTTAGAGTACAAGTGGTGTCACAAACTATCTTTTCTTATTGGTATCGTAAAAGCAGGCTAAGGTCCTGGGACTGCAATAAAGTCTTATACCCAACCCACCTGGACATCATGGTATCTGTGGACCAAGTTTTCATCCATATAAGGAAGACACGTTTTCCTGTGAGACGTTTAAGGGCTGCGCTGATTATAAATCTCCATTAACTTACCATGAATTGTATACCTCTGTGGCGTAGGCCCCGGATTCGATTCCCGCTCAATGCAAATCTTTGTGTACATGAACATGATTGTTTGCATTGGTCTGGATGTTTTCTCTGTATAATGTGTGTGTATTTACAAAAACAATGTATTTAAGTATGTTTATCCGTTGTCCAGCACCCATGGTACAAGCTTTGCTTAGTTTGGGACTAGATGGGGTTGTTTCAATGTGTGAAGAATATTATAATGAAAATTAAGTACGGTACAGCTCAGAGAAAAGAAAAAAATCTATGTATGAGTAGGTATAATGTAAAACTACAAAATCTACAATATTAGTAGTACCTACCTAAATATTTATTTATTTTGTTATAAGCTGGATGGTTTAACTAAGCTTCACAATGTAACTATTTATCCAAAGTAATGAATTCATGTTATTTCAAACGTTTACAAATGAAATGCCTGAAGACATTGTTTTGTGTAACATTTGTAAACATGTAACAAAGGATATTAGTTACAATAATAATATATTTGTGAGTAAGATACAAGCTTTGACAAAGTATTACAACTTGTTTTGTCCTTACCCTACAACTGCCTAAACAATGTGTGTAAATGACTGCCTATCCATCTATACTTCTATACTAATAATAATTATTAAAAAGAGGTAAAGTTTGTGTGTTTGTGACGTTGTAGGGGGTCATCTCTGGATCTACTCAACCGATTTTAAAACTTCTTTCTATGTTGAATAGTCCATTTATCGGGAAGTGTAGTGTGGCTATATTATAGTATCACGCTATGACTAATAGGAGAGGAGCAATAATAAAATATGTTCAAAAAAGTGACGCGTTTTTTTCGCGGCCTAACGAAGTGGGCACGGGTCAGCTAGTAAATAATAAAGTTAATTTCGGGCTCTAGGTATATTAAACTCATCTGCTGACAATAATTTTTATCTGCTGATTTTTTTTAAATAAAGATACAGTATAATATTGCCTTTTGACATTTAAAGCAATGAATTTCTATCAATCAATCAACTAGCCTATTGGAATCCACTGTTTGACAAAGGCCTCTGCCAACACGTGCCACAGAACACGGTCCTGCACCTAATTATAATTATAGTAATCTATAATTATAGTGATTACGTATTTCATTTAGCCTTTATCTTTCCTACGTAGCCAAATTTAAAAAAAAATTGTTAAAATATTACATCTAAAATAAATATTAAATTGATGTTTCGTAGTAAAATTTAATGAAAAATATTACTGAATACAGCCTAATGTACTTTAGTAACTTTATCATTTACATTTTATTAAGCTCGTATGTTTTGTAAAGGCAATTTTATTAACTGTCATAAAAATATATTACGCATTAGGTAAAAACAAATTTGTAAAGCCTGTCAAACACATACGCGTAATACGGCGTAGTAAAACATTTCTATCATTAAAATCCTTTGTTGTTAATTTACCTAAATTAAATACGTTATTTTGAGGTATAAAACTATATAGGTTATTATAAAAAATCTTGTTACTAAGAGAATTTAACCTAAATGTACCCTTTGAGTATTTTTAGGTAAGTATTTTACCAAGAACTAGGGTACAAATTTTAATTTCGTGGCAAAAGGTAAACAAGTGAAAATTCTAGGAAAACAGGTAAGGTATTTTGTTCATTAATATAACAAATTACTTTACTTTATCAAAAATAGTTTTATTCTCAATAATTTAAAATTATTATTTTCTTTTATTTATGACAGACTAAGATTGTTAATTTGATTCTTAACTTATGGTGAATAAAAGCCAGAGTAGCAAGGACTTAAATTACCACCTTTACTCACAGAATCGGAATAAATGTTTCTCAGTAAGCTTAGGTAGTAACACTTTACTTCAGTGCGAACGTGTATGGTACCTCAGCTTTTACTTAAGACTGAAAACTAAACTTTATTATATTATATTACTAGCTGTGCCCGCGACTTCGTCCGCGTGGAAAAGTGACTTTACGCAGTAATTTTAAATACAAATTAGTATGTTTAGTTTTATTGATGGTCATTGCGAAGCAAAGGCTTACGGGAAATTGAGTTCTTTTAAATTGGAAGGGGAAACTATTGGGTAATAAGGGAATGCGTGGAATAAAAACTCTTTCACTTCTTCCACACTCCGATAATATTTCAGCCTCAATGACATTTTGCTGAAGGTTAGGGTAAGGTTGCGATCATTGGACTAGCGCTTTGTTTGGACCACTTCAATATTTCGCGATCTATTCATATTTGAACCCGATATTTGCATCGAAACGATAGCTTTACAACCCCCCACAACGCCCTCCAACCTCCAGTACCGCAGCAGGCAGCATGAGGGATGGACGTACTTCGCTTTGTTTCTCGGACCTCGAATTTAATTTTTACGCGGCAAATAATAGCATGTAAGTACTGTTAAATTAATTATTTTAATCTGATTTTTTTTCACTAGCATAGTACAGTAATTAAGAATACATACTATCGTATATTTTTGTTGAGTAACGTGCTACTTTTTTTTTAGTAAATATTTTAGTGGATGTTAGTGAGTTTCTATCAATGGACTGGTTCGATGCTCTTTCATTGAACCGGTCCAATCATGGCAACTTCTATAATGTCTGTTATTTAAAAAAACAAATCTTTTCATTTTAGCATCGCAAAAAGAGGAGGAGAGAGAGGCGAGTATGAAACTAGCTTAGGGAAAAAAGAAGTTGGATTAAAATGAGGTAATCAGAATGTTTCGAATGCCAAAAGCGACGTTAAAGAGAAGATTTAAAGTTCCTGAAATATTTTTGTGATTTTGCATGCCAAATCAATAAGTATAATAAGAGTCGACTAATTAATGTAACAACTTTTTATTTTCGAAAATAAAAGAAATTGGAAAAAACCATATTTTACTTTATAAATTTTTTTGCATGCATTTTGAATGGACCACCCACCTATAATGCCTTAAGTCCAATTATAGCAACTAGGTGGTCCGATGAAAGAGACGGTGGTTCAAACAAGGAAACCATCACAAAGTTTTATTTTCTTCTTTTGTGACTATATACATAATAAAATTAACTTAATTATGTTAGTTACCAATAATTGAATATACAGACTACTCGTTTACACAGATTTTGTGTTATTTTACGCTCTATTTTAGATACCAGGTCTGTTTAAAGTTAAGTGGTCCAATAGTCGCAACCTTACCCTAATGACCTTAACATGTGCACCATTGCATAATTTTGGAGGACTTAAATTACGCAAGAGAATGATTGGTACACTAACCTTTTGCGAAATGCTGTATGCTGGAAAACCAGAAGCACTCACCGAATTTAAAAATTCCACTGAAAAATTAGTAGCGTTCGTCCTGATCAACCATTGAGGCGATTGCTAAATAAGTGACGACATTACCAACAATTTCAGAAATAATTTTTGCATTAATAATATTGGCGTGATCATTCCTAGGTGTTTAAATTGCCCGCTCACATAGGGCGCCTTCAAATTTGCCGCTAAGTGTCGCGCGGAGGCAGCGCGACTGCAGCGCTGCGGTCGCGCTGCCGTCGCTAGGTTTGAGAATGGTAGTGTTGTGTTTTAGTTTTACGATGGACTCAGACGAAAATACACTGCTCTTAGTGTTACTATTAAAAAGAAAAAGTATTCTAAACAACACTAGTCGATCGATGAACGAATGCGGGGACGCAGCGCGGGCGTAGCGCTGCAGTCGCGCGTTTTTTATCTCTATGAATTTACAAAACAGCGCGACCGCAGCGCTGCAGTCGCGCTGCCTCCGCGCGACACTTAGCGGCAAATTTGAAGGCGCCCTTAACCAGGAATTTTCTTTTTGTGTTATATGGGACGTATTTCCATAAACACTGTATTAAGTCTTCCTCACTGGTGACCAGGGAGAAAAGGCTCGGTGGCAAAACAATTTTAGTCTGATTTTCGGGAACTTTTCCGTTTCCTATATCAAGTAAGATATTAGAAAATTGTTGAGCTTGAAGATTATCACTCATATGCGCCCTCATATTTAAAGTTAATTCTAACCTAACGATATGTCGCCAAAAAAAAGACCTCTTCAAAGAAGCGTTCACTTCGTCAGCCCTTATGCCCCTACTAACAACCGGCAAGACTGGCGAAACTCTCCACAAAACACAACAGTTACCCCACCCACAACTTGTTTACTTCTGCGCAAATTTCTTAGTGTCCTATCAACTGGCTCTATAGCTTTCTTATGAGCCATAGTGCACTCATCCCATACAATTAAACATGTATCTTGCAGCACTTTAGCTTTGTCGCTATTGCGTGACACACCACACACGGGAGTTTCAGTGCAATTTAAATCCAAAGAAATTTTAAATGCAGTGTGCGCTGTTTTGCCACCAGAAAGTAATGTTGCTACAATACCTGAAGATGGCACCGCTAAGACAATTTTTCCCATTCTTCTAATTTCCGCTAAAACACTCGGGCAAGAAATGTTTTCCCTGTTCCACCAGGAGCATCGAGAAAATATACTATGCCCTCTTCGTTTATTACTGCTCTTGTTACGGTATCATAAACACATTTCTGTTCTGTAGCTAGCCTAGGAATATTATTATTAAGGATTGAGGATAGTTCAGCTGTTCAGAATTTTCGAAAAGAACAGACATTTCGACCTCTACGGTTTTATTATAGTAAAGATAGATATAACACATACGATTCATGGTTAATTTTATTAAAATTTAAAACGAATAACTTATAATTTATAGCACGTAATTAGATTATTTACTAACTCATTTATGAGTAATATTACTACTGGTAACCCCATCTCGTGAACAAAAGAAACAAAATTTAAATTCATTCAACATTGAACAAAAACCATTTTTCATGACCCCTGATTTGTATTGGACTGTTCTAATAAAGAGATCAAGCGATATCTCGAGTAATACTTATCCGATTTTGATGAAACATACCTCAGTTTAAGCCCAATAAAAAAGGCTACAATACAATGTATTGGTCTTTAGATTTTATTAATTCGTTTTAAAGATGTGCGGTAACAAACAGACAGACAGACAGACAGACATTAATTCTAAAAATTGTGGTTTCGTGCTTTTTGACATTTTTCTAGATTTTATAGATAATTTTTATCTGAATTTTCGAAAAGAACAGACATTTCGACCTCTACAGTTTTATTATAGTATAGATTAAGAGCTTTAAGTTTTCTCTAGACAATACATAACAGAAATACAAAACTACTATCACAACAATCCGAATGAATAGCACCCTTCAACACCAGGAACTCAAGGGAACGTTTACAAAATCAGACATAAAAACACCCAGGTTATCGTGACGTATTAATGACTCCTAAAATGGTTTTTCTGTGAGGGAATCGAATCCGTGACCTAGTGCAAAGACATGGCGTACAACAACAACGTTTGCCATATAATTCTCATGTCACATAAAGTAGGTACAAATATAAACTTTAAGCTATAATCTCCAAGGTCGATTTATTTATCAAGTACTTTAATTTAACTACTCATCAATTCTCCAATAAATTGGAAGCATTAAATTTCATCAGCACACACCATCTTTTCCAAATACTTGAGCAGGAAATTACTAGAAGTAATTAGGGGATCTCGTCACAACATCAAAGCTCCTCAAATTTATGAGATTCATCAAACCGGATCAACAACTTATCTTTTGTCTTGATTCTCGAGTTTAAACAAGAATTCTAATTTGGTTTAATTAAATTTAAGTTTGGTGTTATGAACAAGTTTACCTTATCATTCTTATATTTATGTTGGAAGTTTGGGTTTACTGTTATCTCGAGTAGTTTTACGTCTTCATTTTGGAATATGATTCGTATTAAATCTGTTAACGACTGGGCTTAGGGAATACGGAATATTACCATTCCTTTTCAAACCATAGGTTTTCTAAATAGCGACATAGGAATGAACGAAAAACACAGTATCAGACTTAGGAACAACTTTAAGCAATTCCTGCAACAACTAACCTAACAAATTGGAACCGTAAAAAGCTGATAAGGCGAAGTAGAAGAAAAGTTTTTTTTTTTTACATATTTTAAATATCTACGTAAACTATTTAAAAAGATAACTTTGCTAAGGGAATCCTAGGCAAGATAATAAAATTACTTGTACGATTCACAAATTATTTAGTTTTGCGTCCTGTGCTGTATGTTAAATTAATATTTGATACGTTTTCATCCCAAAATACTCTTTGTTTAATATGCGTTTATTGAGCTAAATAATTAAATTAAAATAACTACGTAATAATATAAATTATCAAGGCATTTTTAGAAAGAGAAAATAATAACACTATTTATGATAGGCCAAAACTATTCACTAGCAAAATAAACATTAATTTTGACAGCAAACTATGTTGTATGAAGTTTGGCACAATGCCAAAGTTGGCCCTTGGCACCTATCGATAGTTTGAGGAAACAAGCTAGTTACGACATAACGTTGCATCGATGTGAATGTTGACGGGACAGGCGTGTTGTGAACTTTTTTTTGTAAGTTCGATTTTGGTTAGATTTCCACCTCCATTTTTGTTTTGATTAAATTCGTTGCCGATTCTAAGACTATTTTGTTACTTCCAGGACTCACTTGAATGACAGAGTTGGATTGGTTTTGCCTAATACTCTGTAAATCCTGATAGACACAATCATTATTTAAATTTACAGGAATCATTGGGTGGTAAAAATGAATGTGGAGTAGAAATCTTTATAATAATTTAAATAAAAAAAAACAAAACCAATACTTATTATGCTTTTTTACATCCATAATCATACGTCTTGTTCCCATGGAATAGGTAGAGACTTTAACAAAGAATTAAAAAGTAATCTAGATACAGCTCGAATTTTAAAATCGTTCTACCCGTTAAGCCTACACATGGTCACAAAATTCGGCATTTTTGACAGTCGAACCCATTATTTTGTGCTGACTAAAAAACATAGCTTTGACTTATGCTATGTGCTCCAGCTAAAAATACGAAATTGATGGCTTTTCAAAGTTGAACAATCTGTATAATATAATATACATATAAATCTGTGTATATCATATAGGTACATGTATATTACTTCGTATTTGTATTCATATTACGTATACATAGCAAAAAATTTAAAAGACATTGTTTGTAAGTTTCATTTAAAACTGTTCACGTTAATATTCTAAAACCTAGAAAGTTTGACCATAACATTAAATAGTTAGTCTTGAATAAGAATGTAAATTTATGAATACTGATATAATTTATTCATTGTCGGCTATTTCGTACAAATTCGTACAATGGTGTGAATTTATTCGTCTGCCGTCAAAACTTTTAGGTGTCCCGTCTGCTAAACGTATAAAATACTTCAATTATTTTTTTCTCTTTCGTCTTTTGTTATTCAATTTTGTGAATGTAATTGAGCAGAAGTTTCGACACGGTCGAATGGTTTCTGCTAATGGCCATTAAAATGGAAGATGAGATACTTTTAAAATGGGTCGGTTTTTAAATTTGTAGATTATACTACATTACACGTGTAAGATTGTAGCTTATCTAAGTGCTTACGAACTGAAAACACGAAAAGTTTTTTGTTCCATTTTCATCCGCGTTTTCCATGTTGCAAAAGGTTACCAAGGGTGATTGGAAAAGTATCATTCACATACACTGGGTACCAATTTGTCTGCTAATGTTTATTACAGGAGTAGGAAGGAGGTAGTAAAACAAAGGTTGATGAAATGGAGAAAAACATAATTCGATTAAAATAAGCACGTTTAATATGAAACGAAGACGAACGAACGTTTAATAGTCAAAATATTGACAACCTCCAGTTACCTCCAGGCGAACAAGGTCTGACTTTTTTGGTATGTATGTACTGATATTTCATTTCATTAGCTCATCGTCGCCTGAATGCTTATTTGCTCAACCGACCATTTTGACGAATTTCACTTTTTAATGCAATTTTATTAAGGATCAAATTGCGGTTCGATTGGTATATAATACTTGCTGTTTGGACTTAAAATACATTATTTATAAGGAATTTAAGTTTTTGAAAACTAACACAAGAGAATTTAAGCTTCATGCTTAATTGCTCAAAGTCCGTAGAGAAACACCAAACGTGCATCCGAACATCGATTGAGTGCTTAAGTATTCAATCTCCTCACAGGTAACCAATCACGACATCGCATTTTGATGACGCAATACGCCGCCATTATGAATTTATTTTGTGACGAAGCTGGTGCTCGCACGCATTTGAGTTAAAACTAACGCGAAATATAGAAAAAACGTATTAATTTTAATAGAAAACAGTACCCGAAATGTCCGTGACGAAATATAAATCGGAAAATATAGTCACAACTATAGAAAAGAATCGGTAACTTGTATTTTTGTTAACATTTCTTTGCAGATTATCACTGCGTATCGTTAACGTATAGTACAGGATGTTTAAATTTAATTTTTATAATTTCAGATTTAATTAAATCTTTAAATGAAATTGTGACGTATCTATAAATGAACAGATTGTTTCGAACATTTCGTAAGGTTGTAAAATATAACTAATATAATAATAAAAATATTGCTTTTGTGCGGTGACTGGCAAAATATACCTGCTACTTGCATGTTTGCTAATTGTTAAATGGGTAAATTTCTTAGCATTATATGGGTAGTTTTGTATTTACGTATACCTACGCTTTGTGTTCGCAATGATGTTAGATGCTAGATAAGAAGATTAATACTATTTTTTACTCGCCACAGATCCATTGCTCACATTGTACATCTATTTTTATTATGTCCGTTGCTTTGCATTTTATTCCCTATTTTGGATGAGAAATTCAGAACTAATTACGCCGTTGAGGGATGAATAGCCCATAAACTAAAGAATTCCTTATGAAAACATAAAAAATAGTCAAAAAAGGGTTAATTTTCTTAAAAAAAATCCATTCTAAATTGTTTAAATAGTGTCAGTATATTAATTATTTTTTATACGTATAGGTATGATCTTATCATCGTTTTATTTTCAATTTGTCGTTTTTATTGTACATATTGAAATGAAGAAGTGGAGTAACGGTAATACCGTAGTTGAATTTTATGTTGACATTACGTACGATGAATCAAGAATCCGACGAAAGAAGAATACGACGAATAAGGACTAATTCAAATCAGACACTAACCGAAAAGAAAATAAAATATATTAGAAGTACCTACAAATATATGAAAGCTGACGACAAAGCCTTTATGGAATCTCTAATTAAAAAGGTTTTGACAGGATCAGACAACATAAACAATACCAGGCGAAGTAAACGATCTTGTATCGGTACAAAAACAAAAAAATATTGTATTTTTTATTTATATTGTATTATGTATAGGTACCTAGTGTAGCAATCAACCACATTCTTAATTTATGAAAAAAAAAATCTGCTGGTCAAAAAACGTTGGGTTTTTATTTATTTTATCACTTTTACCAATATGTGTTGTGAATTATTAATAATTACTACTAAAAGTAATACATTTCGATCGATTAATCACATTTACCAAAACATGTGGTTATTGTTAATAATAACCGGTAATTATTAATAATTTTCAATTAATCACATTTACCGTAACATATACAAACATGAATATATCAATCAGTGTTTTTTTTTTAATTCTGTGTTTTTTTTAATAATAAATAGCCAGTTAACTAGTTATTTTTTTACCACTATACCCAAACACGCTGTATTTGGTTATAGGGCACTTAAGTACTAAATATATTTGAATGCAAAATGCTCAACCTCCACTCCAGTAGTGGTCTATCTCCAATTGCATAATTTGTTTTGTGTTTATTTGCTCAACCTCCATAAAAAATTGTGAAAATAAACATAACTGTTTGACTTTTTAACGATTATTTGTAATATATCATCTCATAAACACGTTAACTATTTTTTAAATATAAAACTTTTATAAAATCATATTATTTGCTTAAACTAATCAATAAAACGTCTCTGGTGTAAAATGTTGCAAATGGAGGTTGGACACTTAAGTATTCGTGCGACGTCATATTACGTTTCGTTTCGGATAGATATCACGTTATGTTCTAATAGAATTAATTACGGAGAGTTGTATGTTATCTGTAGTTTTTAAATACCTAAAATTAATAAAAAATAAACTCTAACTCTAAACCCACAAATCATATCATATTAATTTTACTTACTAAAAATATAATAATATTCCACATACAAATATTGCTCAAAGAAAGCACAGGTCTTAATGCTACTTATACTTGCTGTTTATCCATTGTGTACTAGACAATGGTTAAACATCTTATTTAATTTATTTATAAACACACATAATACATAGAAAGTACCCAGTCCAATGCTAATAAAAAATTGCAATCAGCAGGAATTAAACCCGCGACCTCTGTAGTACCCATGGACTGTACCATAATAAATTTAATTGCGTTGTTCATCATACCTTTGCCTTATTTAACCACAATTGTTGCCCAATTTCCCATAAACCTGTCACCGTACGACCGCAATATACTTAGTTTTATTTTTGTGGTATTTCTGCCCCATAACAATAATATTTCGAGACTCGTATTTTCCTCTATAAAGTTGTATTTCTGTTGGCAATTCATTTGTAATTTAGTGTGAAAATGCAGCTTTTGTTAGGGTGGATGTTTTAAGGTTCACGATTATATTGTTGCGGTTGTCTAAAGGTACTTTTATGCGAAAAAATATGTTGGTTTTATGTTAGAACTTTTTAGGACTTATTTTGCAGTAGTAATCTAGTTTGATAATTGATACTTATCCTTGGTTTATGTATTTATAGCAGTTACATTTTGATGATCTAATTAACATGAATGTATATGCAACAATAAAGTACATAGGTATGTTTTTAATCCGTTACCTAGCACCCGTTATGCAAGCTCTTCTTAAGCTCTTCTTAGTTTGCAAATATGCATTGTATGTGTAGAAACTATATAGGTATATAACCATGACTCTAATATAAAAACTCTAATATAGAAAAAAGTCTGTATTGTCCCACAGCAAGGCAAAGGCTTTACCTTCGGACTCACCATTGTTGCGATCTGTGGCTTTTGTATGCTAAATAAATAAATAAATGACTCAATATATTGACACGTATCAAGTCTTAAGCATACCAGTAAACCTCATTCACCTAAAAACTATTACTAATAATAAAAAAATCCACTCACCATAAACCTTCGACCACTGCGCGGGTGGCCTCCAATCCGGATAATGTTTAGGGAACTTATCCCTGGTCCAATACGTATGCAACACCATCCGGTATACGGTCAGTTTATCCGGGTTACAAACATCCACGTCCGCAGTCGCCGCGCCGAGTGCGATCAATAACACTAATAACAACCGCATTTTGTTATTCGACACTTGCACTTCACTAAGGCATATCTTCGTTAAGTTTATGTCACAACATTTCACTTTTGTACCTGGAAAGAAAATGGTCAAAATTAGTATACGATAAGTACACAATAAAATAAATCTATATAATTATACATACAAACATAAACTCAGGCCTTATTCCCATAGGGGGAAGGCAGAGATTATAAGTGCCATGATCATTCGACTCATCCTTAGAACAAAGTATGTCAAAGAACATGGTATGTCATAACAACGGTTGACTGTTAGAGAATGCCACTAGGCATTAAGTCCGCCTATGTACAATTTTATTTTGTGCTAAAGTTGAAAATAAATAAATAAATAAATAAAAAACAACATACCAAAAAATCAAATTATTAGGTACCTATCATAGTTCTAGAATAACACAGAACAACAACTTCTCTAGCTTCTTATGAAAACTAGCAATCTGCAGATCGAACTTTGTTCTACGGATGAGTCGCTATGATCCTTACAAATCTCGTCTACATTTATACATCATTTCATATAATTATGCCTGCCAGTTCCGAATGCTACTCACTTAAATCTATATACGTATAAATTATATTAAGAGCGTTTATAGGGCTCACTAGCGCCGCCAATAGAAAAAAAATCATAATTCGGAAATAAGATAAATAATGTTAAATGTTGATAACAAAGTCTTGAGAAAAGGCAATAAAGTATTTGTATAACACACTCTCAACACTTTAAATGTTTTTCAATTAAATAAATATTGCATTATTAACAAAAACGGCCGTTTTTTTTCGAATGCGAAATTTAACTAATTAAAAAACATTTAAAGTGTTGAGAGTGTGTTATACAAATAATTTATTGCCTTTTCTCAAGACTTTGTTATCAACATTTAACATTATTTATCTTATTTCCGAATTATGATTTTTTTTCTATTGGCGGCGCTAGTGAGCCACGTAAAGGCCCTTAACGAATCTGACATCTTAATTTTTCAGTTAAAAAAATACAAACAACAGACTATCGTAGAAATTCATAGCTTCTTTCGTCATTATATTATTTTAACCGAACTTCCAAAAATAAGTTAATAACAACACAAGGTAAAACTTAATAGATAAACCGAGCACTTTCGGTTCTTGGAAACTCTTCAAAAGTCGGTAGGATACTCATATTTCAAAAGGTACTGAAATAGGTAGGTCATTCACCGGCATTTTCGTCACTATAAATGTGAACCTTTTCATAGCTATATCGTATATCAAGTAGGCATGGGATTATTGTTCGTTATTTCAATGATTTCCTTTTAATACCTGAATTATATTCCCGGCTATTCTTGGTAAAATAAATACTGGAATTTGGGGCGTAGAGATTTTCTTTGTTGAGTACTATCGTATAGTTATTAAATAGTAAAGAACAGTGAAGTGCAATGGATTGCAGTACAGTATACTACGAGTATACTTTATTAGATAAAATATTTTTATTGCACTGATGCCGTCGTGCACTGATGCTGCCGTCTTCGTGTGGTGACGGAGTAAGAATACAATATGTCACCACCCCATCTCATCCCATGGGTGTCGTAAAAACCGACTAAGGGATTATCCGTAATATTATCTTTACGAGGTAAAACTTAAATTAAACCTGAAACCAATCAGTTTGGTAGCGTGGTATTAGAAGGCCAAGTATCCCATCGACATGAGAGGAGGCCCGTCCTTGCAGTGGGACATTAATGGGCTGTTATGATGATGATGATTCCGTCGTGACAAAGTGGTTTCGTAACCGAACTAGAACAAGATGTCAACTCCTAGGACAACATTATGTACCTAATTAATATAGAAAAACGTCTGTATTGTCCTACAGCAAGGCAAAAGCTTTACCTTCGGACTCGCCACTGTTGCGATCTGTGGCATTTGTATGCCAATTATTTTAAAAGGCATCTAAAATATTTTATTTTGGAAAATGGAAATAAAATGAACAAGCACTTTATTTTATTTTTCTATCGTTAAACCCACAATTTAAAAACCTTTTTAAAAAACCAACCTCAGCAAAAAATTATAATAAAAGCTTTGTTGCAAATATTCAATCACGTTGTGAAAATAATAGAATATTTTGTTGCAAAAGGTGTGGTGACGGTGTTTACGGTGTGAGTACAAACTGTTGACACCACTACATCTAATCGTACTTAAAACATATATGACTATAATATAGTCATATATGTTTTAAGTTTTTTTTAGAAGAGGCATATTATGCATCTTCTAAAAAAAACTTGACATGAAACTTAATATCAGTTCGTTTGGCTAACGTGCTATTAGTAGAGCCAGAACTCTATGGGAACTATACTCCATTTGTTTAGGTATTTATATATGGATCAACGATACCTCACGTATGATGTACTCACACTTAACTTCGCGAAAAGTTAAAGTATAATTCACATTAAAAATTAAAAATAAGGTACAACAATTAGCCATTTTCACCTAAAACACCGTCGTCGTATCAGCAACAAAGATAATAACAAAGCTTGTTGTGCGGTATAAACTACAAATAGATTACCGTTACTCTCGCTTAAGTGTCGTGAGAGGTAACTGAGAGATTCTGTCAGCACTTAGTCTTGTACGTAATAACACCCACTAAACTAGAACTTTACCTCTAAAGACGCTCAACTTTCGGCAGTTTCTTAGAATAAATTGTTGTTACATGTACACCCGGTTAATCCATAACTAAACAGCTATTATAACTTTAGAAATGATGATGTTTTTTGTCGTTATGTAAAGATAATTTTTATGTTATATACGACATGGTCTCTCCGTGTGGTGACAGAGTAAGAATACAATATGCCACCACCCCATCTCATCCCATGGGTGTCGTAAAAACGACTAAGGGACTATCCGTGTATATTATCTTTACGAAATAAAAAGAAGGAAAACTTGAAATTAACCCTATACCAATCCGTCTGGCCAGCGTGGTATTAGTAGGTCAAGTATCCCTTTGTTACATGGGAGGAGGCCCTTCCCTGCAGTAGGACATTAATGGACTGTTATGATGATAGGAAACGGTAACATGATTTTTTTGAACTTAATGAAAATCATGAATGGATTTCAGAAATGAAAAAGATGTAAAGATTTTGTCGTCATAAGTAATTTTGGCAGTCTAACTACACGTGTGTCTGGGTGTATGTTCGGCTTATCCCCGAACAAGATATGCAAATTCAAACCGTTTGGTGGGCTTAGTGTAATACTTGACCTGCTAATACTATATTGAACAACCGATAATACCACATTGATTGTCATTAATGTGCAAAAGTTGTATGTGAACTTGTCCTTAAAATATATCCTGGATGATATAGAGTGGCATTCTAATGTATTCTTATTCTGTTACCCCACAAGAAGAAATTAATTTCATATTTAATTTTAAAAAATCTTAGCTTAGAACATTTTTTTATTAAAAATACGATATGAAATTACGAGATTAGAATACGAGTGTAATGAAGAAAGTGCTCTTGCTTACATTACGTAAACGAAATTCGTTTGTATGTATGATAACGGCAATCTTCAGACATACGTCGTCTTCCCCAAACGCGAGAAAGCAAGTTCCTTATAAATAATTTAAAAGAAGAACAATTTTCTTGTGTCAAATTTACATCGAACTAAGGCATATTCAGTAAACATTTCGACCTTCCACTTATCATATTGAGGCATAATAAATATTCGGTGGTTGGCCCTCGGGACCCTACCCATGAAGGGTGTCAGCTTATTTTTACCAATATATCAAGGAAAGAACGTGTGCTGACGTCATGGCACATCATTGAACCTCTATTTCGAAGAAATTGTTACCCGTCACACATTTAATATGAGAGAGTTAACACACTTTTAGCAATAGAGCTTTAATTTTATTCTTTTAGCCGCTCATAAGTCCAAGTCCCGATTGTTGTGGTAACTGATAAATATACTTATGGACTATTTTTGAAAAAACACAATATTAATTTTAAATCTATACTAATATTATAAAGAGGTAAAGTTTGTGTGTTTGTGACGTTGCAGGAGGTAATCTATGGATCTACAGAACCGATTTCAAAAATTCTTTCTGTTTTGAATAGTCCATTTATCGGGGATGGTCATAGGCTATGTATCACGCTACGTCTGAAAGGAGTAATGAAATATGTTTAAAAAAGTGACGCGTTTTTTTGCCGCCCAACAAAGTGGACATGGGTCAGCTAGTTCAGATTATCAAGCCAGATTATTCATGTACACAAATATTAGAATTATAAGTGAACCGAGACAGCTTAGTAAGTGGATCAAACCAGATCCAGTTTAGGTCCTGCCTAAGCTGGATCAGGTAAGGTCACACGGCCCACTTCACCATCTTATTGTCAAGTAAAAACTTAAGTTAAATTGTATCTAACAGTATGTTACAGATAGATCTGGGTAAATGACCTTGAGAAAGTCAAACTACATAAATTCAACTGAATAGTATTGACAATATGTATGTACCACCAGTGAAGTGGCAAGACTCCTCAAACAGACAGTGTTGTAGCAAACACAAATATTGATCTAGGGAACTTGTCTTGAAACTAATTTTTGTTACGATTTCAATATTAGTCTTAATCGATTAAGGGATGTGTCTTAATCTATTTTTTATTTATTAAGTAACAAAGACAACTCTAGCTCTTTGGGTTACGCTCTGTGCGCTATGACTTCTACGGACACAAAGTATGTGCATGCTCAACAGTATTTTTTTCAAAGTTCTTCTCAACAAAATGAAAAATGGTGATTCCTTCAGAAACAATCATAGCTACAAGTCACGCATTGGACAAGCGGATTGCTATGTTTACTTCAAGTACTTCTCTATTTGTTTTTGTAGACATAATAAACGGAAAACTAAAACCAAATTTGAACAAAAAACACGAGTCAAAGTCACCAAAAATCAGCTTAATCCCGCTCGTTATCCAGATTATAACACTAAAGTATCATATAAACTCTACGGAAATACTGGACTACGAAATCAATAACACATAATCACCTACCAAGTATATTTTATAGGCCCCCATTGAGCGAACGTTAGCAATTTCAAAGGAATTAAATTGCGTGATACGAATAAATTTACGTGGGTAGTTGTAAAATATTGCTGTTTTATTGAATTCATTGAAAGTGCTTACTTATACTATTTAAAGTACTTGGGAGTTTAATTGTCAGGGAGTATTTTATGTTTTATTGATCAGAAGTATTGTTAAATGGAATGTATTGAACTTACTTCTAACGATGATACGCTACCGTGTGCTTCTTCATAATTATAGTTTAAAAGACTCAACTTAGTAGGAAGAAACTTGCAGGAAATTCGCTCAATATGTTTATGGTTGCTTCTTTTTTGTATTTCAAATAAATCTTTACTGCTTCAATTCCAAAATAATTGTGGTCAAAGAAATTAAGAAAACAACAACATACAAAGAAACTAGACTAAATAATTATTTGAAAGCCTTTCCATGTATTTTTCCCTGAAGATAGATAGTATTGACTTGACGCTAAATAAATTAGGCAACATTGTGGTCTGAATGGATCTAAAATGGACGTTGTTAGGAAGAATAAATAAAACTATATAGATTAGAAGTTCTGTGTCTATGGCTGTGTAGACCTGTCGTCTACTTATTAATCTACTTTGTATTCTGATCAGAATGATATTTATTATTAATATACAATCTAATAATGGTAATGTATTGATTGTCGTCTGTTCGTTGGTTGTGCTGATGTACGCAGAAGCGTGCTACGTGTCCAAAGCCTTTGCCGTATTAATTATATTAACGGCGTGGTATATTCCTTACACATTCAAGTAACGCTGTCTAGTCTTGAACTAAGCAGAGTTTGTTCTAACAATACGTAATAGACAACTTATAAACATACAATATTTTTAAATACACGCCATAGAAATGTTTCTGAGACACATATCATATTATTATGTCAGCCAGGGTTTGTTGTTTAGACCAACATTGTTGAACCTTATTCAGAGCGTTTCTATTTCTATTCTAATTCTTAATCTTAAATACATAAACATGAATTATGTTTATTAATATTAAATTCACTTGAGCATGTATCACGCTACGTCTGAAAGGAGTAATGAAATATGTTTAAAAAAGTGACGCGTTTTTTTTGCCGCCCAACAAAGTGGACATGGGTCAGCTAGTTCAGATTATCAAGCCAGATTATTCATGTACACAAATATTAGAATTATAAGTGAACCGAGACAGCTTAGGAAGTGGATCAAACCAGATCCAGTTTAGGTCCTGCCTAAGCTGGATCAGGTAAGGTCACACGGCCCACTTCACCATCTTATTGTCAAGTAAAAACTTAAGTTAAATTGTATCTAACAGTATGTTACAGATAGATCTGGGTAAATAACCTTGAGAAAGTCAAACTACATACCAAATTCAACTGAATAGTATTGACAATGTATGTACCACCAGTGAAGTGGCAAGACTCCTCAAACAGACAGTGTTGTAGCAAACACAAATATTGATCTAGGAACTTGTCTTGAAACTAATTGTTGTTACGATTCCAATATTAGTCTTAATCGATTAACTGGTGTGGCTTTGCAAAACAGTTGCAATCACTTAGCTATTTTTTATTTATTAAGTAACAAAGACAACTCTAGTGCTTTTGGGTTACGCTCTGTGTGCTATGACTTTTACGGACACAAAGTATCAACAAATCAACTAGTCTATTGCAGTCCACTGCTGGACAGAGGCCTCTCCCAAGTCCCAAAACATAGTATGTCCATGCTCAACAGTATTTTTTTGGACATTCGAACCTACCTGCACAAGGTTTATGCTCGGAAGCTTCATCAATTCACAGTGATAGAATGAGAATTGGTGTTGACGACGTTATGAACTAAGTTCTCTAAACTAAGTTCTCTAATTTCTTCTCAACAAAATGAAAAATGGTGATTCCTTCAGAAACAATCATAGCTACAAGTCACGCATTGGACAAGCGGATTGCTATGTTTACTTCAAGCACTTCTCTTTGTTTTTGTAGACGTAATAAACGCAAAACTAAAACCAAAAAAAAACAAATCAAAATCACCAAAAATCAGCTTAATCCCGCTCGTTATCCAGATTATAACACTAAAGTATCCTATAAACTCTACGGAAATACTGGACTACGAAATCAATAACACATAATCACCTACCGAGTATATTTTATAGGCCCCCATTGAGCGAACGTTAGCAATTTCAAAGGAATTAACTAGCGTGATACGAATAAATTTACGTGGGTAGTTGTAAAATATTGCTGTTTTATTGAATTCATTGAAAGTGCTGACTTATACTATTTGAAGTACTTGAGAGTTTAATTGTCAGGGAGTATATTTTTATGTTTTATTGATAAGATGTATTGTTTAATGGAATGAATTGAAATAACATAATAACGATGATATTCTTCCGTGTGCTTCTTCATAATTATAGTTTAAAAGACTCAACTTAGTAAGAAGAAACTTGCAGGAAATTCGCTCAATATTTTTATGGTTGCTCCTTTTTTGTATTTTAAATAAATCTTTACTGCACCAGTTTCAAAATAATTACGGCCAAAGAAATTTAGAAAACAACAACATACAAAGAAACTAGACTAAATAATTATTTGAAAGCCTTTCCATGTATTTTTCCCTGAAGATAGATAGTATTGACTTGACGCTAAATAAATTAGGTAACATTGTGGTCTGAATGGATCTAAAATGTACGTTGTTAGGAAGAATAAATAAAACTAAACAGATAAGAAGTTCTGTGTCTATGTTTGTGTAGATCTGTCGTCTACTTATTAATCTACTTTGTATTCTGATCAGAATTATATTTATTATTAATATACAATCTAATAATGGTAATGTATTGATTGTCGTCGGTTCGTTGGTTGTGCTGATGTACGCAGAAGCGTGCTACGTGTCCAAAGCCTTTGCCGTATTAATTATATTAACAGCGTGGTATATTCCTTACACATTCAAGTAACGCTGTCTAGTCTTAAACAAAGCAGAGTTTGTTCTAACCATATGTAATAGACAGCTTTTAAACATACAATATTTTTAAATACACGCCATAGAAATGTTTCTGAGACACAATTATCATATTATGTCAGCTAGGGTTTGTTTTTAAGACCAACATTGTTGAACCTTAATCAGAGCGTTCCTATTTGTAATCTAATTCTTAATCTTATATACATAAACATGGATTATGTTTATTAATATTAAAATCACATGAGTAAACCCTTGATTATTTATTCTTTACTACTCTACTTTATATTACTTTATCTACGCTTGTCTAGTAAAAAACTTAATATTCAGTTAAATGAACCTAAATCTACGTAATATGATACTATTGGTACATTTATAAAAACGACTAAACAACGATGTGCATTTAACTATCAGTGGTAAGTTTTAATTCTATCCACCCCCTCTCTTCTCCATGTCCTATCCAAGTTGTCTCAACTTTCCCCTCTATTGTTTTTCAACACAGCGTTCCCCGGAGTGCTGTAACTCGATTAAGTTATTGTTTTATGTTCGATCGTCTGGTTGTTGGAGTTTTTCAAGTGGCAATACTTTATATCCATGGGGGTTCATTGAACTGAAAACGTGAATTTATACAATTTACTTCTGAATTATTTGATGTCGAAACTTTGGTTGTTTATTTTATGTTTTTGCTTTATTATTGACTAAGTAGCTGTTTACTTACTGATTCAATTCTTACATTTGGTAGGTGAATTGAAATCACGTTCTTCTAATATAATTGAAACAGGTAGGTATAAAGTTTTGACTCCATTGCTTAGTTAGAGTTCCGCTAGGTATTAATTCAACTGTCGTTAAGTTTCGAGTTTAATCAATAAATTATTATATAATCTATATAATAATATTCCCAAAATAAATCTTCAAATTTTTTCTCTAAAATATAATGTGTTTAAATAAGTATTTTATGTAGGCAACCTTAAAAGTATTAGATATTTATCAAGGGTAAACAAAAACTAGTTTTGAGTTACTTATGTAAATTCATTAATATTCCCTTGAATATTCGAACTTGAAACTGAAGCAAGAGAAAATGAAATTGGACAAAGTATATTTCATCAGTCTGTAACAGAAGCTGCCCAAAGTTATTGTACAGAATTTAGTTAGCACCCTACTTCTAATGAAGTTTTAATAATTCACAGCCTTCCAAAACTGTTGCCTTGTTAACTTGCGCAAGTCAACTTGTGGTCTCTTTAAAATGTTAATTACAGGAGTCGATAAGGAAATCTCTCAGCAAAGGAAGAACAACTTCTTGAATGTTTTCCAACTTATCTTGGACATAATAAGAGAGGACTTGCTAAAAGAGCAAAATTATTATCTTCGTGTTGATAGTTGGAAGATCGTATTCTTATTGCGATATATTTATGACGTCAATATAGAGTTTCTCAGTTTAAAAAAATACAACTGTAGCCTGAAGACGTTTTATAACATGATTTTATTTATTTTTTAATAGAATTTGTTATTGGAGTTGTTCTAAAGAAACATCCATAACCAATAAATAAATCTGATTAGACTTCTAAAATACTTTTTGCTATGTATATTAAATCTATAACTATCAATATAATATTTTATATCTTGTTTTTGCACTCTACCCATCGCAATCCCTTGGTAGTTCTATCCAATGTTTTTTGAGAACACGCAATATGTCGATTTTCTGTTCACGTTATTATACTCTATGGGAATTGATAGAAAAGTATAATGTAACAGAAATTGAAAAAATAGACAAGTTTACATTATTATTATCTTTACAGAAAGAAAAATATTTTTATTGTGAAATAGTCACATGGTACTTACTAGTTGTATCTACGTTACGCCACCTAGCCCCAAACTAAGCAGAGCTAGTACTATGGGTACACGGATAAACAATTTTCTTTTTTCATAATAATATACTTGCTACAACAATTTATTACACATACCAAAAATATTGTCCTCTCAAAATTGAAGTTGGCAGAATCGCCGTCAAAACATTGATGAAGCCATAATAGAAATCAAATGAAATGAAGTAATCTGACAGCTGAATCGCTATGTCATTTAGATTCTATTGCTGAAATGTCATTCCAGCTTGTACTTGACAAGGATAGTAATGCTCATTATATTTTACCGGGTCAACGAGCGTGGTGGGGTCAGTTTGAACTGACAACTCGTTACAGAATGCTCCAGTTACAATTTATCCAGCCTACTTTATTACTTGTTATGAGTGGTTAAGGGAGGAATTTAGGATAAGGTGTAAGTAATGTAATAGTGGATAAGGGAGGTTATTTCAAATATTACCTACCCTGTATTCCTGCAAATACAATTTTTATTAATTGTGGATTGTTAAAGTTATAATGTGATGGCCTATTATAATATTATGTTTGCGTTGGTTTACTTGTTTTTTTGCTAAATTTCATTAATAAATTCAGCAGTGAAAACTTTACTATTTCTGATTATAAAGATACGAACAATGTTTTAATGACGATTCTGCCAATTTCAAGTTAATAGAAAAATTTGCTCTCAGAAACATACAACTATTTATGCTATGTTTGAGTTCTAGACAAAATTCCTGAAATTCTCTATTTCCAAACGAAGTTATAAAATTACTAAAACGTGATATAATAATAATGGTACGCAACCAAACAAACAAATAAAAAGTTCAAATGTACAATAAAAATACTCGAATATCTTAATTGAGTGTAAAAATTGTTACAAGTAAGTTTACCCAATCATTGAATTATGAAAATAAGCTATTTATAGCTGAAATTCAAATATATTGTTAATACAAACTTTCCACTCAAGTTATTTTCGTTGTATCAATAAACAAAAATATTTCGTTTCATGTCAAAGAGTTTTGTGTCTCATCGATTTGTGTACCGTTACGAAAATATCGTGAATAAACGTTATAAAAAAAGACAAGTGTGGAACGAGAGAAGAACAAAGGTTGAGTATACCATTGCTGGGACAAATCTTCTCCTGAGATACTGTGTGAGTTGGACTTTAACTACAACATGGCCGGATTCCTGCTTAGTGAGCGTTAGCCGATAGGCAAACATTTAGAAAACAACTTGATTCTCTTTGTATCCACAGGGGTTGTATGAGACTGTATGGTTTCACTGCTTTTATACAGTCAGTGAAATTTAGTACTATTCTTAAGCCCGATTTACACATTGACAAGTACAGTAGCGAGTTAAGTAGTAAGTTGTTGATTAAGTTGATTTATATAGATCTCCATCCTATTTTTTGCCGATTTAAGTTGGCGAGACGCGAGAGAGGGGGCTACTTCGTACCTAACTCGCCAACAAATAGGATGGAGATCTATTTAAATCAACTTAATCTTAAAATACAACTTAACTCGCTACTGTACTTGTCGATGTGTGAATCGGGCATTAGTTGCCTTTCACGGTACCCAAAGACATGCATCATTTGGTGTTCAAAGTCTGTCACTACACCGACCATAGATTTATGACTTCTGCTACTGCAAGACTGCCCTCTATCGATTGTTTATTGGAGACATTATGAATCATGTAAATATATACAATTTATACTAAGAAAGATATAATATTCTGGTAACACCCAGTGCCCTCCACCTATTTATATAGGAAGTATCATAATTAAGGAATGTCGTGTTTGTCGTTTATACATCGATTAACATCATATTAATAACTGTGAATAGTCACGCCAGGGTACCTATTTAGTAAACTTTATCATATTTACTAGAAAATGGGGGAAAATGTATGAATAAACGCAACTAATATTACGAAAGAGAAATTATGAAAATGAAAAAAATGAATTTCTATAAGGGTGGAGGTACTAAGAGGGTATTGTAAAAGACCTTCATAAACGAACGCTGGCAGTACAAAATCACAAAGAGGTTAGTCGATGCAACTGTGCTACATAACACTAATAATATTGAAGACACAATTAAATTTAAAAACAAAAGAACACCTTTATCCCCGTTCCAAATTCAAAAACTAAACAAACAGCCGGTTATTTCCCCGCCTCTATTTGTAGACGGTAACTCAAAGGCGCAACCCACGCGTTATACTCGTAGCTATTCATTCAGTGGAAAGTGGTCTCATGAATAAATTATTACACCAGTTGAGCTGTATTACAGTACGAAACTTATTGGTGTACGAAGACTCTTTTCTAAGGTGACGTATTTTGCGGAGTTCTATTTATTATTTGGTTTTATGAGGAGGAAATAATTTAATGTATTTTTACTAGGTAAAACAATGAACTAAATGGTTCGTCAGTAAAGAAGCCACTTTTGCACTAGTTGCTATTATTATAAGAACATAGAAACTTGCGAAACGACAAAGTGTAGACCGGCTTATGACCATGGTCGATCCAATTCAAAAGAATCATCCAGATATAAAAAAAAAAGATATTAGCAAGAACATCTGCGTTTTTGAAATATTTATTTAATAATACCTTGATACGTATTTCAGTTGTTATATTATGTCATCAGTGACTAATACAAGATTAAGAGGAATCAAAAAGTGTACGAGTCTTCAAAATCGGTCCACTCGTTTCTTCTCTAGACTCTCACAAGGGAACAAACATACATACATTTAAAAGCACATGAATATTATTTACATCGATTAGTCTGTCAATAAATTTGTATTCATGAAATAAAAGGATTTCATCGACCTTGTATCGAATTAAACTAATGACACAGTGACACAGAAAGCCAAGTATATATTTTAGACGTTCCAGCAATCGTAAGAATTACGTGTCACGAAGCTGTAGTATTACCGATCACAATAAATGTTTAAAGTATTCTTAATTCACGATGTATTGCTACTCTTTTTATAGTAAAAGTTTGCAGCTTAATTTTCATCATATCAGCCAATCGACATTCACTGCTGGACAAAGGCTTCCTCCAAGTATTGCCACCTTGTGCGGTCCTGTTGTTGCTTAATCTTAACTGGCTAATATTATTTACGTGTATAATTTTTTACGACCTTTTCAAAGACAAGATTGATAGTTAAAGATAGGTTTGTGCCCACTGTGTTATATAATTCTTAGTTAGATATCCCACGCAAAATAACTAACATAGTGATGTTAAACGATAAACCAAGCAGACTTACAACATTTTTTATCGCCCCCAAATTGTGCTGCACAACCTACCTTCTTTAATCTAGAATACTTTTACACATAGTAAATCAATTCACTGTCATTACATTGCACGCAGACAAACCATTCCTAAAGTAGTTCCCGATTAGAATACAAAATTATTGACTTCAATTCAATTTGTGAACAGATAAATTTATCTCGGTCGTTCAGAAACCCGCGGTGGTGGCTTGTCAACGTTCGATGACCTATTTCAAGTCTATTTTAGGGTGAGCACAAAATATATCGAGCGGGAGATCACTTGGCTGTAAGAGTATTTTCCTACGCCTAAAAAAGATATGTGACACGTACGATGTTTAGATTTTTTATCTGTGACGGCACATGAAACTTCTTTTGAAGAAAATGTTGCTTATTACTTTGCGTACGAAAGCTGCTCTATTTTATTTTACTACAAAATGTAGAATATTTTCTTAGATTTTTTTTTGATGTCATGCTTTAGTCTAAACGCAGATGTTGATATTTATCTAAACTATGAATAGAATTACCTGCTACTTTAAAAAATGTAAGATAGCTATTAGTTTTGTAAAAATTTGTTTGCCCTCTTGACAACGTTTTTGTAAGCAGAAACAAAACTGTTTGTAAGCAAAGATTCACAAATATTTGAAAAAGTAAAAGAATACCTTGGGCGAATTCTTTTGAAATAAATACCTAGCTAAATAACTATAGTTGCTTACTCTTAATCTGCTTATAAAAGAAGTGAATTGCAATACACAAAAAAATTAGGTGAGTTCTAGTAATCAAGAAACAAACGTAGAAAATATTTCAAGACGGGTAGGCTTCAAATTTTAGATGTATTAAGACAGACAATTTCGACAGGGATGAGTGCATCCCTGTCTAAATTGTCTGTCTTAATACATTTAAAATTTGAAGGTTTTTTTAATATCCCAAGGGGAGTGCTCCTTGGGATATTATTATATCGTTCAGTTGTGGCCACGAAGAACTACAGGTAAAACTGCAAATAAGATAAAAGGGTCGAATACATAAATTACGCTTTTGAACATTCTTAACCAAATTGTTGTTGGAAGGTGTATCGAAATCCTGAAAAGAGATAAAGAGTGAATTCTCAGCAATTTATATAACATCGAACTGCAAAAGCGAGTTCCGATAATCAAGATTGTATTTACGTACCACGCCGATAGGCATTTGGGCAATAGCGTAAATATAATAGTATCATACTTAAGACAAAGTGCTTTTTATTTATGAACCTTTTTATTGCTGCGCTGCACTTAGAAAGATTCTGGAATGACAAACTTGTGTAGGAAGACGCGGGCTGGGTCCAACTCACTAGTTGAACCGATGATTTGGAAAGGTTGACGACAACCAATAATGTAGGTAGCCAGAAAAAAAGAGGAACATTAATGATTAAGAACATAAACCTAACTATTTCAGTCTAGTTTGTCAGTTACCTAGTACCTAAAATTCAAGCTGTGCTTCATCGGGGCTAACGTTTTGTGGTGTGAATGTGTGAGGAATATTGTTAATATTTCACACCGAATTATTACGTTTTGCGTTTGGCAATTAGTGAAAGTTTCAGTGCGCGTTTTAAGTGATTCTTCTGATTTACCTATATTTGGCTAGGTACAGTCACGAGCAATAATGTGTACAGATTTTCACATTTTGTAAAACAGTTATGTAAAGTTCTGCCAATCCAAAATTAAATGTTCGAAGATTAGTTTAAAACTGTACAAAACTTTTTATAAATTACGAATTAATTTTGGTATTCTAATGTCTAGATAGATATTTAGATAGTTTAGAAAATTTGACAATGTGGGTATATCGACTAAAACTTCCACAGTACAGTCACGAGTAATAGCTCGTGACTGTACTGTAGAAGTTTTAGTCGGTAGACGGGTCTATGATTTAGACATACGCTTTCTATTTAGCTAACCTTAAATCTTTTGTTTTTTTATGCCTAAAGCATTTTCTTTACAAAAAAGTGATAAGGTTAATACTAATCGCGATATAAAATTGTACTAGGCATACAGAAAGCCTAAAATATGTAACGATATATTTATTAGCATAGGCAAGCACGCCCAGTTAGGCAATAACGACTTACATTCAAATCCCCTGAGTTATCGCTGCGTAAATATGGAGTATCCAGTGAAACAAGCCAACCATACTATAGTTTAGATTTGGCTTATTTTGGTACTGGCATTCAATATATAAATTTTTCGTTTTTGGTTTTTGATTAGTGTATTCATTTTTGGTTTGTATTATTCTTTTTTATAGCGTAACGTATAGGGTGCCTATTAACTATTTTAAATATTTATTTTTGTACATATGGTGTTTTGGAATAGGAATGCTGTTTTACTTTTGTTTTAAAACAACCTTAAGTCTTAGTTAAACATAAGTATTTTGTCAAACTTTTTATATTTTTTTGCCATTAAGTCTGTCCTAACCTGTTTTTAGCATCAATCTAATGGAGTCAAAAAAAATCCACCCGAAAGACAATTAATTGGAACTCGCAACCATCACCCAAATAAGCGGTTTATGTGTAGGTATAGATGTTCAATAATAATAAAATATTCACCATCATTTAACCCATAAAGTCTCATAGCATACTACATAAAATAAAGCGTGATTGTATGTATAATTGAATTCATGTTAACAACGCAACATAATACCTAGCAATTTATGCGGTACATACCTACATTGTGGCTTACTATAGAAATACTAGAAGCCTAGAATATTCCACTCGAGAACTATTCAAGCAAATACCTTACTAATTTAATACCCGATACACTTCTCAACTTGAGTAAGGAGTTTGAGTATACATTATAGTTGAGTATGCGGGCGGGGATTATTCTCAAGTCAAGTTTCTTGACATTTTTAGGTCTATTCATGTTCTATTCTAGAACGAATCCCGACTAGGTTATTGTTAAAGCCGATAAAATATTTTATTAATGCTGATAACTCAATGAATATAAATGACAGAAATAAGAGGTAAAACGCAGTACTCGTTTATCTGACTATTTTGGTATAAGTTTGCTACTAGAGGAAGGAGAAAGGAAATAACAGTCTAGGATAGGATCCTAAGTTAAGGAGCGAGGTGAAGAGGCGCTTTGTGGATTATAAGATAATCTCTTCTGTGTGTACCATGGACTACCATGACTAGCATCAACCTTGCTATCAGGCGAACAACGCGTTTTTATAGTCCTCATCTCATATATTAAAAAAAAATCGCATAAATTAGCAAAGGTCATCTGCGACAGCCTTTTTTCAAGTAAAAAACGAACACAAGACTCTAGACTATTCTACTAATAATTTAGATTCTCATCTCACGTAGAAATCTTCCATCGAAATTCAGTTGTAACTCTTAATACTACATCAAAAAGTAACGTACGAGTAAAAGCGCTTCGAGCGCTGAAACCCAAAATTGATATTTTTTTCATGCGCTTCACATTTCCCGGTACGTTTTACAGCTAAAGTCACTTTCAATTTTCAACGTAAAGCGCTTTATAGCTTTCTTGAAGCGTGACGGGCATAAAACCTCTGGAGAGAAAGCCTCAACTTGTCTCTATCTACGTAGAATCCGCAAGAGATTTGCCGATTTCTTGATGTTAATCACACGCGAATTTAAACTTTGTTTCAAATGAAGTAAGGTATAAAACAACATGATGACTGATATAAAAAAATTGTAATCTTAAATTTTTTACTGGACAGGTGTTACCTAGATGTAAAGGTGGAGTAAAAGTTTTCATTTTACTTTTATGACTTTTACAAATTAGACATTGTAAGTAACGTTTTCGCTCGCAGTTGAGTTTTAGAGATGTCAGGAGGATTGTTCATTAAAAAAATACTTAACTTTGAAGTTGACCTCTTGAAGTTTGAAACGGTAATAAAATAAGAGAAGGTTAAACCTTATTTCTTAAATAAATTCGAGGAAAAAGTTTTTAGACTCGCCCCATGTTACAAAGACTTATGATGTTGTTGGTAAAATACGGTTGTGAAGTGAGCGTTTGTTTATCCCTCGGACAAAATCCCAAGGCGGAAAGTCCCTGTCTTAAAATGAGAATAATTTATAGATAAGCTTCTACAAAGGGTCTCGAGTTGCATTAAAACAACAGCTAATAACGCCATCTAGCGATTTAATTGTATACTAAACATTTATATTAATTTTGATGTCGGTTGCGTAGGTCATCAAAGTTGTTTAGGTGATCCAGAAAACTTTTTTAATATAAAAACTGAAAGCCTACGACCTTCTTGGTATATTGCGCATAAAACACAGTTAGATATCCCTTTTACAGATCCCTTTGACAGATTACATATAAATATTATGACTGCTCTATCTTATTGTTAGGGTGCCATAAAAAGAGGAAATTCCGCAGATTGTTTCAGTGTGCGAAATAGATTTATAATGAAACAGTCCTAATGATTTCTGCGCTAACAAACAGTTACCCTAATATTCTGATAGAATATAAGAAGAAAGGAAGAGATCATACTGGTTTTAAATACACACATATCACGAGAATCGTTGATACCACAGCGAAATCTCTTCGCGTGACGGTCACTATAATTAGTAGAAAGCCTATGTGAGTAGTAAGTAGTCTCTAAAAATGATGATTATACTAACAATAAAATAATAGATTAACCCCCGGTTTTTGAATGACTGATCATGTAAAAATCAAGTAATCAAGGGTGAAAACTGTAATTTTAGTCGATATTTACTTGAGCAGTCATTCAGAAAGCGGGGGTAAGAACACTAAATATTACCAACCTTACTTGTTTTCGTATGTTTTGTGTAAGGTGACTAATTAAAATGGGCATAACAGGATTGCCAAGATAAAAAATCTCAAAACAAGCCCTACATCATTTTGCTCGGCCAGCAAGCAATTCAATAACCAAGATATCTGTATCACTGCAGGAAATCTGTACCCTAATACAAGTTATTTATATTATTATACAGTTACCATTAAGTAAAATTGATTACAGTTCAGCCAAATAATTGTTTTGTTTAACAACTTAAACAGAAACAGGAATGGTCGTTAACGTTTTGTCTAACAACGTAATTATTTTTAAGGCGTACCCTGCGTTAAAAAGGAAATGTTTCCGTATTTTCAGCAATCATCAAAAGAGTATTTTTATGCATCAATAAATCAACTCTATTGATACCTAAAGGTTTTAATACTGGGGCGTGCAATAATAAAATTCCACTCGACTTGCGTTCCTTGCAAGGAAAATTACGTTAATAATATTTCAACGAGTAGCGCCCCTAAATCACTGAGTATGCTGTGATAATGGGATACTGGCTGACTTTAAACAATTTGTTATAAATTTTAGAAAGAATGTGCAAGCGTCTTTCTTCTATTTAAATGGATGGGGGTGGAAAGTGCTGTTTATATGTCGCCGTTTCAGTTGTTTTGGTATTTTTAAACCTTGAGTACAAATTGGGACAAGTATCTTAAAATAAAAATACACCTAAAAATTGTTATACTAGATTAACGAGGGGCTTGTAAAACCTGACTGAGACTACAACAAATACATCATGTTCAGCAAAAAGGAAAATGGTATCTGAAGTCCAAATTTCATGCAGTGGGACATTCATATGCATCAATTATATAATCATTACCAAAGAATTAATTTTAAAACACAAACTTAATTATCAGTAGTTAGTTACAAAATGATAAAAATGTACTTTTACCGCAAGTATCAAGCATTACGTATAAATTGCGAGTTTCCGGACAATTCGTGTAATTGCCGCAATTCCCGTTTATTACATTAAATTGTACAGTGTGCTGCAGGTTTTCTTTTTGCTCCCATTTCCTTGCAAATTACATTAAGTTATTTTGTTGATGTCTACCTTTAAATGTTATGAGTTGAAATAAAAATGTTTTTTTGTTAATTGGTATTACCAAGAATTTTTAAAAGGACGTTCGTACAGAATTTTTAGGATGCTTTCAAAGGGCACAGGAAAAATAATGGAAGAAATTATGTTTGTTCCAACTTTGTAAAGCTCACATAATACTTGAATATTTTCTTTTAGATTTGTTTATATTAACTATTAAATTAATACAATTATGTATTTTTACATTAAACTACAATCTTCCACACATACAGTTTATTTCGTACCTTCTTTTCATGTAGTAAACTTTAGATTTTTTTATAAAGACCTTAGTGTGTTCTAAGAATTGCAACAAATAAAATGTTTACTCTGTGTCGATGTATCGATTTATTCAACTAGCGGTTGCTTTCTGGTTATCGCGTGTTATTCAGGATTAGGTTTATCATTTATACATACCGCTATGTGAGTAGAACATTGTTACCTACATTGCATGCATTGGACATCAAGTTAATGCTTTATAAAAATATTCTTTGTACTGCATGTCAATTCTCGTACCTTAAAATCGTTAAAAATTCGGTTAGCTTAACTTTTAGTTGTCAAATTGTCACACAATAGGTATTTTTATATTTATAATTTAAAACATTTTTAAAGTAATGTAATCGTGCCTACTGTAACTAAGCTTAAAACGGCATTCTTGTAATTTTTAAAGTAACTGTGGCATTTATTTTATCATTTAACTTTATTTTTAACGAAATGTTTAAGGACCAGAATACCACTTTTGAATTAATTTAAATTTAAATTTGAAAAAAGTTAAATTTAAGTTGTATTAAATTGTATGTTACGAGAATGGACCTGCTTGTCACAATAATGTTTAATCAAGAAATCTTTATCCATCTCTGCTTAGTTTTTGTTCCAAATTTCCACGTAAGGTAAACTCTACGCTGTCTATACTAGGTGCAAAAGAAGTTGATACTTTACATGCAGATATACACGTTTAAGATAAGACGCCGCGGCGCGCATTTTCAGAATGTACGAGTATAAGGCGAATGTGACGGTGTTTTGGGAATTATATAAAGCTAAGCGTGCCTCTGCATTATACCCGTTATTCAGCGTCACAAGGTCATAGCCTTGTTATGTCACTAGCTACTGTGGCTTTGCACCTAAATAGAATAAATAATTGACCTCTTGCTGATGTGCCCTTATAACCTAAAGGTTCATATGTCCAAAGTTTATAAAAATAATCGTAGAAAACCAAACGAATTCCACAAAGTGCCCTATTTATACCAAGCCCTACATCGAAGCATAAAGAGAAATACATGATTCAAAAAGATGTAAAGCACAAGAATACGTTATGCAAATCTAGTACTTAAACATTCTAGAACATAAGCTTTAAATTTGCATAGAATTTTTAACTCTACCATAATGTGAACTTGATGGTCTGATAAGTTGTTCGTGAATAATTTATTGCATGTCAATGACATGTTGCGAACTTTAGTGCATTGTTTAAAGTTATCAGTACATTATTATTTATTCCACTGCGTCAGAAGGTAGGTAAGGTTTTTGAGAGTATGTGTGCGTATATGTTTTTTTAATATTTTTAAAGATAATTCGCGCACTAATGATCTTGCCATGTGTGGCGTGGACTTTTGCAAACATAAATTTAACGGACACATTAAATATCCAGACTTGAGACGGTAATTAGTGGATTGCACAAAAATTGTAATGTATGGTATATTTAAACCAATCTATCTAGACTAGTTGGTATCAGTCGGCTTACATAGTTTGGCCCAGTGGTTTGGCCTCACAGAGGGACATTAATGTATAATAACTTCTCAGTAAAACAAAATATGTATCAAAGGATAATAGAAAACCAATTGTTATTACATTACGAGGGCTTTAAAAATCATTCGTATTAAAAACGTCGACCACAAAGGCAAAGCTTTGTTTGTCATAACAACAACGGAATATGCGAATGACATGTTTGTGAAAACAAATTTATATTTATTTATTTTCTTTCATGTAATTCCCTAATTCGCAGGGTGGGAAGACCCCTCACACGATGGACCGACGACCTTATTAGGACGGCGGGAAGCCGATGGATGAGGGAGGCACAGGACCACGCATGGTGGAAACTTTTGGAGGAGGCCTATGTCCAGCAGTGGGCGTCTATAGGCTGATATGATGATGATGATGATGTAATTCCTCTCTATGTAGTGATTTAGTGAGGATACAATCGTGCCTTTTTGGGGTAGTGTACTCATCCTATAGTTAGTGAAAAAGACAAAGTTAGCATATTTATCTCTATGATAATGATATTTATATATATAAATATAATATTCCTCACACATTCACACAACGCCATCTAGTCCCAAACTAAGCAAAGCTTGTACTATGCGTACTAGACTACTTTTTTTTAGAAATACATACATATCATACATAGAAAACACCCAGACCAATGCAAATAATCATGTTCATGCACACAAAGATTTGCATTTAGCGGGAATCGAATCCGACACCTCTGCGTAGCAGTCATATTACATAACCACTACGCCACAGAGGTCGTCAGAAAGCAGAAAAACTTGACATAACTTTATACTAATCAGTCAGTCCAGAGTCGTACTAGTAGAACACGTAGGCTAGAGGATTCCTGCAGTGGGACATTAGTCGTATGATTCACGCAACTTCATTTGTAGAATGAAGGTATAGATGTATTTAAAAATGGAGATAGATATGTAGGTATAAATATATGTGTAAAGATGTCCGTGAATATTTATTTATTTAAACAGGGTCCACACTTTGAAGATAAAGATAGATGAAAGAGAAAGTCATGATAAGCTATTGTTAACTTTACCATCTTGTATATAAACATTTTAAACGTATTAAACTATTGAGTATTGCATTATCAAAGGTATACCACTAAGCTTAAAGCCTAGCTTAAATTTACTTTGATAAGTGAACTATGTCTAAATAAATCATTTTGAGAGTTTTATCCATTATAGAAAATGTAAACTCGTTTGTTTTTTCTCTCCCAGAGGAATGCTTGTTGCTCATACACCGCTGCCTAGGGTATAGACGAGTTATAAGAGGATTTTTTATTTACATTTACAAAAGCATACGATATTTAAAAATCTGATTATTTTTAGAAAGACAACCTAGTGCAGGAATAAGCATTGACTCCAACCTTTTACTGGCATGAAATTAAAGAAACGCAAAGTAATCATATTAAGGATTGCACAACTAATTGTGTTGCATGGAAATATTATCAACGAGACAATTATTTATTGACATTATATTTGTGTTAATTTTTTGTGACAGTTAATGAGTCTGCATTCTACACTGTACCGTACCATGACCGTGCTAGGATCGTATCAGGGACGTAAAGTAACACAACGACGGTACTGGCCAGTGACGGAACGGTCTAGTGGGCATAGTTTATTTTTTTTTAAAAACAATTTATTTAAAAAAACAACTCCCGCACTAGGGATCATGCCCTGTGTCGCTGGGACTTTTACAAACATCAATTAACGGACACATATAACACCCAGACTCAGGACAATAATTTGTGGATCTCACAAATTATTGTCCTGCGTGGGGATCGAACCCACAACCTCATGCGCGGCAGCCGCTGGCTTTACCGGCGCGCCACCGAGGTCGTCAAGTATCATAGTGTCATACGTTTAATTAAAAAGCTTTTTTAGATTTCGCATTCGAAAAAAAAACCGGCCGTTTTTGTTTATTGTGCAATATTTATCAAATTTAAAGTGTCGAGAATGTGTTATACAAATAATTTTATGCCTTTTCTCAAGACTCCGTTACCTACATTTTGCTTTATTGGTCCTATTTGCGAATTATGATTTTTTTTTCTATTGGCGCTAGTGAGCCACGCAAAGGCACTTAATATAAATAATCATTATTTTTATTTTTTGTCTGACACGTTCATAGCCTGGTCCTAGCACGGTCATGGTATGGTACGGTATTGTGGGCAGACTCCATTAGCAGAAACAAGTCACACATTTTAAACACAACGTAGATCGTAGCGCGGAGGTTATCAAACCTAGAGGCTCTAATATTAAATAGATTCCATCGCGTTACGGCGTAGCGTCGTAGAATAAACAAGTGCTACGAAAATTTGTAGGCTTATCCAAAGAGGCTTCGTAGGTATAAGAAAATTTATTTAATAAAAATGTATATTTCATTTTCTTCCTTTGTAAACGTAATTTATATGGATAAAAAGAAATGTGCCAAAATTACGAAGTACTTGTAAAGATGTTTGAAAGAGAATAGATAAGTACCACTTAAGATATGTTGGATTAATTTGATTGTTTGACTTCCTTTGATAAAAAAAAAATTGCAATGTGGTTGTTGAATGTTTAGAATACGTACTTATGTATAGCAGTATTAAGATTTCAAAGAGATTCTTTGTTTGTACGTTTATATACTAGGCATCTATGTACTGTAGGATATGTACTGTGTAGGATCCGTGTGGTGACGGAGTAAGAATACAATATGTCACCACCCCATCTCATACCATGCGTGTCGTAGATACAGACTAAGACCTAGACTCTGTGACTATTACCTTAACATAGAAAAAAGGAAAACTTGAAATTAAACGCTCTACCAATCTGTCTGGACAGCGTGGTATTAGTAGGCCAAGTATCCCTCCGTCATGGGAGGAGGCCCGTTCCATTAATGGGCTGTTATGATTTATGTACTGTACGTTTCGTATATAGCTGTGAGACTTAAAAGATTTCGGGACCTGTTTGATGGTACCTGACGTGGTTAAGAAGAACCGTGGATTCTGTCATTAGTCCAGATTCTATAGGGATTTTGACACATATTCCCGCCGCCCGAGGTAATGCGGGTGCGTAGACGATTACAAAAGGTTTTTCACATTAAATAATTTAAAATTTTTATGGGTTGTATTTCTAAGATATAGGTTCAATATCAAGCTCAAAAGATAAAAGTTGTCTAGTCAAAAGGTCACCTCTTAAGACCCTACTTCTGGTACTATCTACCTTTAAAAGTTTTAATTTGTGGAAGCGAGTAATTTTCTTTCGGCCAGCACCCAAATCTCGTTTACGTATAGTTTATATTCGAAAATTAATTTACTATGAACATAAATCATATCAAAATTATCCATAAAAAAAAATATCGTAAATTATTTAGATACTACTCGCGAATTTTAAAATACTACTGAACTATGTAAAAACAATAATTGAAAAAGCTATTCGTAGAAAAACGCGTGTGTTGCCAAAACAATAATATTTAATAAAAAACTTGTATAGCTATTAAATTATATCTAGCAGTCCTCAGGCGATAATAAATTTGATAAATACCTATTTCATAAATAGCATCAGACAGTTCATAAACGTTCAAAAGTTAAGTAGGTAAGTTAGTAACGTTAGTATAATATTGACGAAAACATTTTACATTAACAATGTCGAATTAAATGCTAAGGATAAAGCTAAATAAGTATAGATATAAAAGAGTTACCGCAGCGACTACAGCTGTATTTAAGAATCAGGTGATACAATAATCTTTTCATAAGTATCGCATTAGTATTGACCAAGTAAATTCTACCAACATCACCTGTTTATTATTATTAAAACAGCATCAGGAAACATCTTGGTTTTCCATTGAAACAAAACCTTAGTGTACCTTTTATTATTTAATATTACTATATTAGTAAAATTTAGAGTTATTTCGACAAAAGATAATTGTTCGATTAAATTCATCGATAATAATTAGAAAAAATCTGAGTTAAATTGCATTAAGTGTAATAAACAATAACGCAAAACATAACCTGATTCTTCGCCTTGTAAAATTTTACCTATACTTCTTAGTTTCAATTTTTTTTTGCTTACGTTCAGGATAATAATAATTCAACGGTGCTACTCATTTAATATATTTGTAATAAGTTATTCGATAGAAACTCTTTAACATTTCTACGAAAACACAGCCGGCGTAAATAACTGAAGAATTAAGAAACTTCTCTACAAAACAAAAAGAAATCTGACCCAAAATAAAAATCTCAACAATACAAGCACAAAAACAAATAAATCAAAAGGAGCTAAGGTCTTTGACGTAAAAGCGGCAAAAGACAATCTTCAGTCGCGTTATCTACCTGGAATTGGCACTGAAAACGTTGCACTCACCGTGTTTGCAACGATTACATTATACACTCAAATCCATTCACCACAAAGTTTAATTGGAGACACAGTCTATGTCCATGTAATGATGTAGTTAAAACAGAGTTTTCATTTAATTTTCATTAATACCCCGCTGAAAACACGCCTGTACGTATTGGTTGGAGACCGGTCGACGGGTAACACGACCATACGCCGCGAGCTCGCGGACAAAACTAGGAGCTCAGAGAGTGTATTCCAATCCCGAATCATGCTGAAACGGGACAGATTCATTTGAGTGAAAGAGAGGGTAGAGCATGCAGAGGTGCGCAGGAAAGAATTAGATGTTTATTTGGGCTGCTAGTAATGGGATAACAGAAGCTTGTGCCGTGTGCGTGCTTTTCTAGTTTCAAGTGTGGAACTCTTGAGATTACCTGATCGCGATACGTGCTCTACGTTTATGCAATCCTAGTACTATCTCATCTTTATTCTAAAAAATTCAATCAATCAAAATTATTTAAATCAAATCAAATCAAATCAAATCAAATCAAATCATTTTATTTTTGCAGAAAACACTGTTATAATGGTGTTACATAATGTAGGTACATGTTTCAAGTGTATCTACCGTGAGGCATGCAAAATGTATACAATTATAGCTACAACCAAGATTGACATTAAAACCAGTAAACATACAATAAGTCATTAAAAATTCAAATGACAGTAATGTCATTATTATTATTTTGTGAAATTTAATTTTAATAATAAAATAAATAAAAAATGTCCCAAACTAATGCAATGTTAAATTAAAGTTATAAAATTAAGCAATAATTCATAGTAATAAAATAATTGTAATGTCATTCTCATATCCATCAATACATTATTTCAAAATTTATCATTTAAATAATCATTCAAGCTGTAATAACATTTGTCGACTAAAATGCTCTTTACATTTTTCTTAAATAATAAAATATTCATTGCCCTTATTGCCTTAGGCAATTTATTGAAAATTACTGGTGCCATGTGAAATACACTTTTGTGCATTAAAGTTGTATTAGTGTGTCGTATACAAAGGCGAAATTCGTCACGTTGGGGCCTATTACTAACCTCCGAGGCTAATGTAAATAAGTTTACATTGACCTTAACAAATGTTGCGACCTCGTAAATATATATGCTTGGAAAAGTTAGGATTTTGTACTCCCGGAAAAACGGTTCACATGTCTCAGTCATCTGAAGCCCAAACATCGCTCGTAGGCACCGTTTTTGTGCTTTAAAGACCAAATCAATGTCAGTCGAGTTTCCCCAAAAAATCACACCATACCTTAGGACAGAAGCAACCAAGCCATGATATGCAGTCAACAAGGTAGCCACACTTGAAATCTGTTTCAGTTCATGTAGCGCATAGACCGATTTATTAATTTTTCTACATAGTGAATCAATGTGACATTTCCATTTCAATTTGTTGTCAACAGTGAGACCCAGAAATTTTGTCGCAGTTTCCTCAGATACAGGTTCACCCTTATATTTAATTTGTGGTGAAACCCTATCCACACGCTGGTTAAAATGGATTATTTTAGTCTTTGCTATGTTTGCCTTTAGATTATTATTATCTAGCCATTGAACGATTGCCTCTAAGGTGCTGCTTATGTCACTCTCGTAGGACTGTCTACTATTGCATTTAACGGACGGTGCTATCATCAGCAAAGAGTGACATCGGGTTTGGGCTCGCATTTGGTAAGTCGTTGATGTACAATATAAACAGCAATGGTCCCAATACACTACCTTGCGGGACACCGTATTGAATTTTACGTTCTTTAGATAGGTATTCCTGTTCCATTTTAGTACCAATATTGAGTCTGTTAATTTGTGTATACTGTACTCGACCTTTAAGGTAAGACTCAATCAGTTTTAGAATGTTTCCTCGTATACCACATGACTCAAGCTTACTCAACAATATATCAGGCACTACGAAATCAAAAGCCTGTGTCATGTCCATAAAGATGGCACAGATCGGTGTTCGCTTATCTACATTAGACGTTATAATTTCTAGAAATTCATATATAGCAAGATTAATAGATTTATTTTTTCTGAATCCTTTCTGCTCTTTAGCTAGAATATGATGAGTTTCAAAATATTTGACAAGTTCGCTTTGTATATAATTCTCAAATATTTTCGAGAAAACTGGTAAAAGGGCAACAGGTCTATAGTTATTAATGTTATCTTTATTTTGTTTTTTATGTATGGGTTTAATAATAGCGACTTTCATTTTTTCAGGGTATATCCCCGTCTCTATACATAGGTTTAGAATGTAACTGAGAGGCTGCGAGATACATTCCACCACTAACTTAATTGTTTTAGTATTAATACCATCATAACCTACACTATTGGTAGTTTTTAAACCTTTTATTATTTGTTTTATATCGTCAGGTAGGCATGGTTTCATAAATATTGAGTTAAGTCTAGATTTAAGATACTTTTTATGCTGGTTACTATGTATCATATTATTATTAGGTGTTATCTTGTCTATAAAATAATCGTTAAATGCATTTGATATTTCATGCGGATCTGTCACTATTTTATCATTCAATTTAATAAAAGGGATTGATTCTAATGGCCTGTTTTGCTTTGCAACATTTATAGTTTGCCAAACAGCCTTAGATTTATTACATGCATTCATAATATTGTAATTGTTCTGCGCTTGTTGTGTTAAATACACAATTTTTTTATATCGTTTAGTGTATTGCATCAGCTTCAGCTTGTTATCTACTATTGGAGCTTTCCTGTATTTCCACAATAGCTCACGCTTCCTACGACTACAAGCTCTAATACCACGTGAAACCCATTTAGTTTTAGCCATGGTTTTATGGCCCATTAGGTTTTTTGTAGATATGTATGGTTATAATTTTGTAGGGAAAGCAAAGGTCATAAAATAACTTATATGTATCAACAAAAATATTATATGCGAGGTTTGGGTCATGAGTACTGTATACATCTTCAAATGACAATTGACCTATACAATATTTAAACTTTACCTGATTTTCCATACAAAAATCCCTTCGCCTTATTTTCCAGTATTTAATTACACATATATTCTTTACTTGACATTTTAACAGTTGTGCTGTGTGGTCAGACAGTGCTAATTCAATTACTTCTGACTTACATTTATTTCCCAAGTTATGGGCAAAATTATCAATACATGTTTTGCTTACATGTCGAGTAGGTTCTTTTAATTGTAATTTTAAATTATAATTTAATAATATACATTCAAACTCAGTTGTTAGCTTATTTTTATTCAAAATGTTAATATTAAAATCACCAGCTATAACAATTTTATGTTTATGATAATTTCTATATAGTAAACACAGGGCCTTTTTTAACTTTTCAAAAAATACATCTAAATTACTAGGTAAGGGCACTCTATATACACAAACAATAACAACTTTGTAGTCTGTCAGTAAACAAGTCTGTCACTTTGTAGTCTGTAAATGTTAAAAGAACTAAAATACTACACATATAAATATGTTTTAATAATAATGTGTGTAGTAAACTTGTATTTTTATGTTTTAAGCATTTATTCTATAATTTTACCCTTGTGATATTGTATTGTTGATGATTAAGCTCTACATCGCGAGGACTTTTACTAACTTGAAATCAAGGGTTAGCAGCATCATTACGTCATTACATGTTCTTACAGTAACTTATTTTTTTAATAACAATCAATATAATGTTTATTAACAAATTATCTTTCATTTACATAGCTCAGAGAGCATAGCATTTCGGTTGTATAAAGAAAATCTATGGGCTCTACTTGGAATTTTTCTTGCAAATTAGTCTAGAAATGACTGATTTCTAGGTAATAAACAAAAAAAAAACAACTAAAAAAAACTCCTCAAACTCCAATTACTAATCAACTAAAAACATAGCTTATTTCAACTTTTGACAGTTAAACATTGCTAAAAAGATTTCATGACGTGTGAAGCGTTATAAGTGGCTTGGTTATGATTTTCGGTTCATTTAAACTTCTCCTATGGTTTAGACATGTTGAAAAATATGTTGCACTTTAAAAGTGTGACGATGAAATGTTACAAAACTTCCTATAGCTTATAGCTTTCTATTTACGTTCATGTTCACAAGATGCTTATTTATGTTAATTTCATAATAATTAACATGTTTTTTGATTACGTAATAGAAATAATTATTTAATATTACAATTAACGAGATAATGCGCGAAATCAGTATATAAGAGAGGCTCAGGACAGTAAAAAGTGTAAATATAGAGTAAATTGGAGGTGGCCTATGTCCAGCAACAGATCTCTGTTGGCTGGCATGGTTATCATTACCATATCAGCCAACAGACGCTTACTAAAATTACAGAAGATTAAAAGATCCTTGACTTCTTCATGAAGAGTTTATTACAGTAAAGCTAAACAAAAAAAGTACACCAACCTTTGATCAAAATTAAATCAAAAAATCTTTATCTTTGTATAAACTAGAATAAAATGAAAGCTAAGTTTAAAGTCAACTCAATATTCTACAATGCTCTTAATATGCCTCATTTTTGTAGATGTTATTTTATATTGCTCTCTATCATTAAACTTTATAAGATGTTACACCTTTAGAGCTTTTATTAATAAAATTTTATTTAAAAGATGAAATTTTTAAGTATTCAGCTGCATGTGACGTTCAATCTTCAAAAAAGTAAATGTTAGAATTTTATCTTTTACATAATGCTTTTACATTTATTAGCATGGGCATGCCTAGCCTTTTACACATTTATAACAGTTTCAAACCCTGGCAATAGAAAAACTAGTCAGTGCACAAGATTTCCATGTTGTCATGATTACCTAACCTCTCTTTGACGACCTCTGTGGCGCAGTGTTACATTACAATTACATGGCTGCTACGCAGAGGTCTCGGGTTCGATTACCGCTCAATGCAAATCTTTGTGTGCATGAACACGATTGTTTGCATTGGTCTGGGTGTTTTCTATGTATAATATGTATGTATATACGAAAAAAAAAGTATTTAAGTATGTTTATCCGTTGTCTAGTACCCATAGTACAAGCTTGGCTTAGTTTGGGACTAGGTGGCGATGTGTGAATGTATGAGGATTATTATTTAACCCAGATCCCAGATAAAATATCTGCCACCATAAATGTACTTATGTTTTTTTTTATTTGGTGAAGTTATGCGTAATTCTATGTATGTGTGGACTGAGGGCCCATTTTCTTTTTGCGGTTTTTTGCAGATTAATCAACAAAAGTGCATAGTTAAAGTTGTTAAAGAGTTTGTTAAACGAATATCAGAGTTTGTTAAGACTTTATTCAAAAGATATATCGCTTTAAGTGCGTCCCTTAGTTCAAACACAAATTCTCCCATAATTAGATAGGTAATGAATTAAACAACATTTTTTTGTTAAAAATCCTTAGTTAAACATGTATAAAAGTATAAAAAGCATTGAAAAGCCTAATATGAGTAGATAATAAAAAATAACAAACGTTTTAAAAGGTCCCTGAGGGCCCACTTGAATTTATCTCATAATTAATAAATTATAGCATGAACATTAAATATTCCTAAGCCAACCATTTGTTAAAAGGGCAAGGATAAATTTAAAATTAAAAATAGATCACAAACAGTGATAATTTTTGTTATTTTTAAGTTTTTAAGTGGTCCCTCAGTCCACACACTATGCAAATGCTAATTGTTAAATATATAATTAAATACAACAATTACGAAAATGGGGAGCCTTTCAGTGCATAGTTAATTTTGTATTTTATCGATCTGTATTTATCTTGTGTCTGGTTTATTTATATTTTTTGTCATTTTAACTGTTTTATTAATTTTCATACTAAGTCTGGTGTGGGGTGTCCACGTTTTAAGAAAACGACTGTATATTTGTTTTTAATGTCATTTATTCTTAATTTAGATATTTATTTATTTATAATTAGGATAAGCCACGAAACATATACAAAGACAATCAGAAATAATACAATATTTAAGTAGCTCAAGCAACAGTGCTGATCCCATTACAAGTTGCCAAGCAAAACATTACACAATATTAATATTAATCAATTAAATCTAAATTGTAATCATTTTTTAAATGTAAAAAATAAAACAATAAAATTTGCAATACAGTAAAATTAAAATGTAATAAAATTTTAAGTTCTAGACAAGTGACAGGTTATATTATTAATTAGCTACAATCGTAATACATATCTGTATGTCTATACATATAAATAAAATTGGAGTGTCTGTTTGTAACACGAAATCCACAGTTTTTAAGGTTCCGTACTCAAAGGGTAAAAACGGAACCCCAATTACTAAAGCTCCGCTGTCCGTCCGTCCATCTGTATGTCACGAGGCTGTATCTCATGAACCATGGCAGTTAGAAAGTTGAAACTTTCACAGATTATGTATTTTAGTTGCCGTTATAATAACAAATACTAAAAACAAAATAAAATAAATATTTAAGGGTTATTTATTTTATATTGGAAAAATAATTTTTGACAGCTAAGTCACGTCGTAAAATTTTTAAAAGATGAGTCGTGAAGTCATCGCATTCTGGCGCGAAAATAAATATATAAATATTGGTTTGTACGGAACCCTCGGTGCACGAGTCAGACTCGCACTTGCACGGTTTATTTACTTATTGAAAGAAAGACAGAAAATCTATTTATTTGCCAGACACATAAAATAGAACAAAGTTTGTAAATCCGAAAAAGAAAGACAATGGTAAAAATTGTTACTCGAGGCGGGACTCGAACCCGCGTCTCTGAACTATACGCGTCCAGCGCCATGACCAACTAGGCCACCCGAGCATCCATCTCGACCACCAAACTCGAACTCAACTGTACAACGCCATCGTGCCTAGATGGCGTTGTACAGTTTGTAAGTTGTGGCCCGGCGTCGTATAAAGCAATGGTTAAATTTGGGGGTCGAGACGGATACTCGGGTGGGTCATGGCGCTGGACGCGTTTAGTCCAGACACGCGGGTTTGAGTCCGGCTTCGAGTACCAATTTTTTCCACTGTCTTTCTTCTTTTCGGATTTTTCTAGTTATACCTAAGTTTTATAGGTAATAAAATATTTGTAATTTAATACAAAAAAAAATTTACGGCGCGTAAACTAGGATACTTTAGATTTTGAAAAATATTTAGGATCTCCAGGAAAAAGAATAGGCGAAAATAATAGATAATTTTTATCGTGATGAAGTTGCGGGCTACAGCAAGTTGAAAATAAAACTAAATTAATTATGACTTATTGTTCTAAAATCACAGACAGAACGACTGTGATTTGTCATCAATGAGACCATATGAAATTACATGTAAACACATTTTCTCCTTACTGCTTTCCGAAATTCTACAACAGTTATCATCGTAACATTGAATTTTTAAAGATAATATATATTTTTTTAAATCATTAATTTAACAGGAACATGTATTTTTTTATTGTTTGTTTACGTTTGCATCGAATAGCACTCAATTCGGTCCGCATACGGCCCAACACAATTACAACTATTTACTTTTATCTCACACTTTATGACTATGCAGAAACTTTAAAACGTAATGTAACATCATTAATGTATGTAATGGTTCTTGATTATCTCTTGACTGCATGGACACTCTACTTGTACGAAAAAAATATTTTGTAAATTTTTCGTAAAAGAATTATAAAACCAGTGATAAGATAAATACAGATCGATAAAATACAAAATTAACTATGCACTGAAAGGCTCCCCATTTTCGTAATTGTTGTATTTAATTATATATTTAACAATTAGCATTTGCATAGTGTGTGGACTGAGGGACCACTTAAAAACTTAAAAATAACAATAATTATCACTGTTTGTGATCTTTCTTTAATTTTAAATTTATCCTTGCCCTTTTAACAAATGTTTGGCTTAGGAATATTTAATGTTCATGCTATAATTTATTAATTATGAGATAAATTCAAGTGGGCCCTCAGGGACCTTTTTAAACGTTTGTTATTTTTTATTATCTGCTCATATTAGGCTTTTCAATGCTTTTTATACTTTTATACATGTTTAACAAAGGATTTTTACCAAAAAATTGTTGTTTAATTCATTACCTATCTAATTATGGGAGATTTTGTGTTTGAACTGAGGGACCCACTTAAAGCGATATATCTTTTGAATAAAGTCTTAACAAACTCTGATATTCGTTTAACAAACTCTTTAACAACTTTAACTATGCACTTTTGTTGATTAATCTACAAAAAGCCGCAGAAAAAAAAATGGGCCCTCAGTCCACACATACATGTAATTCTACTGTTTCTAAACGATATCAGACTGCTCTAAAAACTATTATCTATTAATGTTTAGTTTGTGAAATAATAATAGCTTATGTTATATTGTTTGTGTTTTGATATTAGTTATCCAAACAACAACAAGACATTTATTTATCAACACGTTATCTATCTGCGTGACGGAGTAAGAATACAATATGTCATCTCATCCCATGGGTTACGTAAAAACCTTCTAAGGGACTATCTTTACGAAATAAAAAGAAACAAAACTTGAAAATAAACCCTATACCAATCCGTTTGGCCAGCGTGGTATTAGTAGGCGTGGTATGAGGAGGCCCGTCCCTGCAATGGGACATTAATTGGCTGTTATGAGGATAAAAGATTATTGACTAAAAGTTATCTCACTAAATAAATTTTTTACAATGACCAAAACCCTTTGAACACTCACAGTCATAATCGTGCATAAATATCACATAGAAGGAAGTACTCCTTATATGCTTAAAAGGAGTGTGGATGTTTCCCTCGATCGATAGGGTTAAGTAGAGGGTCAAGTAAGCAAACATTACAGTTCTTGTAGGTTTTATTCACATCCCGTTAAATATATGATAGTTTATTTTGCTTTCATTCGACCTTTTAGGGTATTTATTTTGTTATCTATGAGTACATTATTCTGTACATTATATCTCGTGTGGTGACGGAGTAAGAATACAATATGTCACCAACCCATGGGTGTCGTCAAAATCGACTAAGGGAATATTCGTGAATATTATCTTAACGAATTAAAAAGAAGGAATACTGGAAATTAAACCCTATACCAATCCGTTCGGCCAGCGTGGTGTAGTAGGACAAGTATCCCCCGTCACAGGAGGAGGCCAGTCCCTGCAATGGGACATTAATGGGATGTTATGATGATGATAGTAAGAGCGATGGGTAATAGCTTTATGTACTTTCTGTTTTTCTTTTTATAGAAACACGGCAAAGTTTATCGCACTTGACGTGAGGTACGATTGTAAATCATTAAACAGTTTCTAAGAGTCAGAGTCCTTCCATCTTTTCATCATCATCTACTTATAGTTTGTTCTATTAGAACGTTTGTATGATTTGATTGGTCAAATCATATTTATATTTTTACTCCAAAAAGGGACCTACTTCTGCGAATAATGAATTCTGAGCATTCTTTGAAGAATTAATAAATTATCCTATTAATTTGTGTTAATAGGTTGGTCAAATTACACGAAACCAGCATATACATAAGTCACAGTTTTTCCAACATGAAATAATTAATTCCCATCACGTCGTATACCTTATATCACGGAGTCACAGGGAGCCATTCTACGGGTAATTGTAGAAAATTTATTACCACTCCATTGTGACCAGAAATGGTCTCTTTTACTATAATTTGCGCTCTACTAATGCTATATTGGAAAAATATGGTAATATACTCAAGTATGGCAAGGTCACTGTAATAAATAAACCTAAATTTGTTTTATTTCTACGCTTCTGTGAATAATGTGAAATAAGAATACATAATTTTGTACCCCTTATCTTCCTGAGAGTGTTGCCAAGTAAGGATTGTACTGGGAAGTAACGCACGCTCTTTATCCACAAGAAAGGAAACATTTACATGAAAACTTAGTTAAAGTACTTACTTAGTTTAGATTTTAAGTAGCATTTGCATACCTAGTCTGCTAATACACTCTTTAGTAGTGGTATAGTATGGGGACATTGTGACATGGAGGTCTTGTGGTGGACTCTATGTCAAATCGTAAAAGCATGCTGGTATCAAATCAGTACCAACATCCCAATTAAAATTAATGTAAAATAGTGTTAATATGTTCCGATTGTCTTATAACACTGTGTTGTTCATTCATGCTCATTTTCTTCCTACATTTAGTCACATCGACTGCTGAATTTAAGGCATTTAAATAGAAAACGCTTGCACAAGTTACAAAATATTACAAACATAACATGGAAGGTCGTTTATAAAGCCTGTACAACATTCTAAAATTATCATAACCCTAATAAACTGAATATTATTAAAGACTATAATATTAAAAGCCGAAGTATAAAACAGAGATGACGGGACAAACATATATTATCCCATACTTTACAGCCTACGTCAAAATTGTATGACTAAAACAAAAATGAAATGGTCCATGCGATGCTTTGCCTTTTCGATGTTAATTTATACCCTTTTTCCTGTCCCTCAAGTAATTACAATGTTTATAACACTTGGTTTGTTTATCTGTTTTTTATATGAAGTTTTATTGGTGTCATATTATACAGTTGTAGGTTCTGAATTCGGTAGTATTTTTTGTTTGTTACTTAAGTCGGGGGTTTCTTTGTGTCCGTTAATTGATGTTTGTAAAAAGTCCCCGCGACACAGGACATGATCGCTATAGCGGAACTTGTCTTTTTATTTTTTTTATTATCTATGGAATGCAGTGAGACACGTTATGGTGATAAACATACTAATACTTATACAAAATAACAGTAACCCTTATTTTTAACACCTCTATAGACATTGATCAAGGTACACAACAAGGTGACCCTATTTACTCAGTTCATGTATAAAACGACCTATCAATAAACTACGCGTCACTGAATAAAATTTTAAAAGCCTAAAGTACAGCGCTCTCAATCATTCTTCACAATAGATAAATCATAATTGTGTCATGTATGACACGAGAGGCTACTCGTACAATAAATATGATACAGAATTTTCAATCAGATCTGCCGTCGAAACCTTTTAAAATGTGACGTGCTAGCAAAATATTAAATAATAATATTATATTCTTCATATCCAGACACATCTAATCCAGAATTAAGCATAGTTTGTACTATGGGCTACAGACAAACTTGCCAAAACTTATATGTATATTTTTTATGTCATTAAATACAACCAAACCATACCCATGAAAATGATTTGAGCAGGTTTTGAACCCGAAACTCTCACTAGCAGTCATGGACTACACCGCAGCGGTAGCCATTTTGGATGTTAGTTTTTTTCCTGAAAAGTTTATCTTTTATTTTCTAATACAACCTATGTCATTGTATTCTTCTTGTCTCTACATCTCCATGTAGAGAGTAAAAACTTCTCCTTACTCCGTCCTAATTTTATCTTCATAAATTTTGTAAAAGCCACAAAATAGGCCACAAAAATAAAGCGGTCAGAGTCCACGTAGGTTTGTTTACCGTAAATAAAACCTCAAAACTCTGATAATGTAGTTATTTGTGAGTAAAACCACAATGTTTTGGTAACCTTTATTAATTAATATTTTTAAGGTCATGTATTGTTAGCAATAATGTTACAATTGTTTTGTTTCAATATATCTAATATAATAACATCCGTGTGGTGACGGAGTATGAATACAATATGTCACCACCCCATCTCATCCCATGGGTGTCGTAAAAACCGACAAAGGGGCTATCCGTGAATATTATCTTTACGAAATAAAAAGAAGGAAAACTTGAAATTAAACCCTATACCAATCCGTCTGGCCATCGTGGTATTAGTAGGCCAAGTATCCCTCCGTCATAGGAGGAGGCCCGATCCTGCAGTGGGACATTAATGGGCTGTTATGAATGATAAATAATACAGGTTTTACGGTTTAATCTCATCCCACGGGTATGGCACAGACGTAAAATGGTACAAAATTCGTCAAGGCAGCCAATGCAGTGCCTGGCCATTTTTATTATCTCTACTACTGCCAGTTTACGGAAGGTTAAAAATTCTTCGACCTGATTCCACCCTCTCCTTTACATCCAGAACATCACGTGCCTGATGGAAGTACCACTTCCCACTGTGGAATGTACAAGGGCCCGATAAAAGTACTATTTAGAAATCTTTTAAGGCGACTCTCTCTCTTGACTTCAGACTGAAACAGGCTTTTCAAAAACTTTCAAGAACATTGAAGAAGAAAAATAACAATATCAATTGAGTGAAACTTCTGCTTTTCACGTCTATCGCAGAAAGGTTTTATTCAAGTCTCCCGCCTCACAAAAGGTCAACCTAATGACTTTATTCAATAAATCAATTTACGTATACAATGACCGAACGTACCGTAGTACAAAAGCGTTGCACGCGAAACATAATACGATCGTACTCCATTGTACTGGTTAATGCATTACGTTTTTGTAAGGACAATGGCTTTTGATTGCGATTGCGATGTAAAGATGTACTGTTGTCATAGCAAATGATATTGATGTGAGTAATCACCATTGTGGAATTTTTCGATGTATTGATTTAATAAGGAATTTGTAAAACTTTAAGGAAAAATATTGCCATAGGGTTCAGGGTAAGCACAGATTACGTTCAGTAACTGTAAAGTTTTAACAACGCTACTTGAAGTGTCAAAACCATAGATATCAGGTGGTCAAAATCAAAACAAAAGTAAAACTATGCATTTGGTTGACTGTCCCCTAATGCAATGCGTTTCGTCTTAAGTACATTTATTTCTACATATTAATTATTTTATAAATACAACCAATTTCAGACCCTATTTTTTGGAGTATGTTTGTTTGAACAACATAATAACAAAGTCGTGATAGTATTCAAAATTCTGTTTCTATAATAATTTAACCTTCTATCACACTCCATTAACAAACACGGACTATAGGTACTCAACAGGCTTTTCCATCCGGTAGCACAAAGGAACAGTAACGGCGAATCAAAACTGAAAGGCCTTAAAAACGGTCATTCATTCAAAAACGTTTCAAATAGAACACTGCATACGAACTGTGGCAAAGTAACGTATCAGAATACCAAAAAATATTTATTTGGCATTTCGGCAACCAGCCAGCTAAGCAGACATCCTTCGTCCTTTGACGTGCCTTGCTCTACCGTATGTAAGCTTTCTGATTTCTAATATGTATTAAGTTATACATAAAAATGTTCTAGTACTATGTTCATCAGTATAACCTATAACACCATCAGGACTTAAAACGATATTAAGTAGTCTTGACATTTTTTTCAAATAATTTTGTCCGCATAAAAAAAATACGCAATATTTAAAACTATATTAGCTGTGTTTAAAGTTACCTTAAGAAAAATAAAGCTAATAAATAATTTATTTTTCAGTATTTTAATACGTACCCACGCCTATAGACGTCGACAAGTTGTAGTAGTTTGTACTAGCGAGCACATTGGACTTAACTCCTTGGGGAAATCTCCCACCGAATACGGACAGTCGCAACCAATAATCCCTTACAAACAGGGGATTTTGTATGAGAGCGCATTATTTTTAAAGTGTTGAAAGCCAAATGGTTCCTTACTTTAAATTATAGTAAAAGATTTATAGTTCTACTGTTGCCACGGATTGTAAGACATTTAGGAATCAATACTATCACTACCAAAATTAAATATTATAAAATTTATTTTAAACAATTATTACTTAGTAGTCTAATTGCCCTAGCATATTACAAGGGTACCGTAAAAACATTTACTTAACCGTTAATATCTTTAGTAAAAAAGAAGAACTTGTCACTATAAACCGATACCAGACCCTTTAGTCATAGTGATATAATTTGTAGGAGGCGAGGCAAGTAACTGGTTTGGGACATTAAAGACTTTTATGTGTAAAAAAATTAATTATACTTACTCGTCGCCTGAATGCTTATTTGCTCAACCGACCATTTTGACGAATTTCACTTTTTAATGCAATTTTATTAAGGATCAAATTGCGGTTCGATTGGTATATAATACTTGCTGTTTGGACTTAAAATACATTATTTATAAGGAATTTAAGTTTTTGAAAACTAACACAAGAGAATTTAAGCTTAATGCTTAATTGCTCAAAGTCCGTAGAGAAACACCAAACGTGCATCCGAACATCGATTAAGTGCTTAAGTATTCAATCTCCTCACAGGTAACCAATCACGACAGCGCATTTTGATGACGCAATACGCCGCCATTATTAATTTATTTTGTAACGAAGCTGGTGCTCGCACGCATTTGAGTTAAAACTAACGCGAAATATAGAAAAAACGTATTATTTTAATAGAAATCAGTACCCGAAATGTCCGTGACGAAATATAAATCGGAAAATATAGTCACAACTATAGAAAAGAATCGGTAACTTGTATTTTTGTTAACATTTCTTTGCAGATTATCACTGCGTATCGTTAACTTATAGTACAGGATGTTTAAATTTAATTCTTATAATTTCAGATTTAATTAAATCTTTAAATGAAATTGTGACGTATCTATAAATGAACAGATTGTTTTGAACATTTCGTAAGGTTGTAAAATATAACTAATATAATAATAAAAAATATTGCTTTTGTGCGGTGACTGTCAAAATATACCTGCTACTTGCATGTTTGCTCATTGTTAAATGGGTAAATTTCTTAGCATTAAATGGGTAGTTTTGTATTTACGTATACCTACGCTTTGTGTTCGCAATGATGTTAGATGCTAGATAAGAAGATTAATACTATTTTTTACTCGCCACAGATCCATTGCTCACATTGTACATCTATTTTTATTATGTCCGTTGCTTTGCATTTTCTTCCCTATTTTGGATGAGAAATTCAGAACTAATTACGCCGTTGAAGGATGAATAGCCGCAAAACTAAAGAATTCCTTATGAAAACATAAAGAATCGTCAAAAAAGGGTTATTTTTCTTAAAAAAATCCATTCTAAATTGTTTAAATAGTGTCAGTATATTAATTATTTTTTATACGTATAGGTATGGTCTTATCACCGTTTTATTTTCAATTTATGTCGTTTTTATTGTACATAATGAAATGAAGAAGTAGAGTCACGGTAATACCATAGTTCCATTTTATGTTGACATTACGTACGATAAATTAAGAATCCGACGAAAGAAGAATACGACGAATAAGGACTAATTCAAATCAGACACTAACCGAAAAGAAAATAAAATATATTAGAAGTACCTACAAATATATGAAAGCTGACGACAAAGCCTTTATGGAATCTCTAAGGTTTTGACAGGATCAGACAACATAAACAATACCAGGCGAAGTAAACGATCTTGTATCGGTACAAAAACAAAAAAATATTGTATTTTTTATTTATACTCGTATTGTATTATGTATAGGTACCTAGTGTAGCAACCAACCAACCACATTCTTAATTTATGAAAAAAAAAATATCTGCTGGTCAAAAAACGTTGGGTTTTTATTTATTTTATCACTTTTACCAACATGTGTTGTGAATTATTAATAATTACTACTAAAAGTAATAAATTACGATCGATTAATCACATTTACCAAAACATGTAATTATTATTAATAATAACCGGTAATTACTAATAATTTTCAATTAATCACATTTACCGTAACATATATATCAGTGTTTTTTTTTCATTCCGTGTTTTTTTTAATAATAAATAGCCAGTTAACTAGTAATTTTTTTTTACCACGATACCCAAACACACTGTATTTGGTTATAGGGCACTTAAGTACTAAATATATTCGAATGCAAAATGCTCAACCTCCACTCCAGTAGTGGTCTATCTCCAATTGCATAATTTGTTTTGTGTTTATTTGCTCAACCTCCATAAAAAATTGTGAAAATAAACATAACTGTTTGACTTTTTAATGATTATTTGTAATATATCATTTCATAAACACGTTAACTATTTTTTTAATATAAAACTTTTATAAAATCATATTATTTGCTTAAACTAATCAATAAAACGTCTCTGGTGTAAAATGTTGCAAATGGAGGTTGGACACTTAAGTATTCGTGCGACGTACTGTCTTTAGAAACTCATTACAGTCCAAATTAGAATTGGATCGAGTTTCATAAGCCACGGGTAATCTCCACCGATCGCCACCATTACTCAAGACTTGTGCGCGAGGCCATTGAAATCAAAAAGTCCCCTAAGAACTTTAACCGGGATGACGGTTTCAAGTTGTCAGCAACGTGGAATCCAGTGATATCAAAAAGAATACCTCCCTTTTTTGAACGGTCGGTTAACGTACAGAACAGCGGTACGGTCAGTGTTGTGTGTAGGGGGACTTTATATTAACATCTCAAGATGCGAGGGTAGATGATAATAATATATTATCTATCACGAAGACGAAGCTGTGACGTCGCATCACCAGTCAGCTTGCGACCACGGCCAGTGCAACCTGTGCCGAAACGAAAGGAAAATAAAGGTAAATAAAATACGCATTAATATCCCGTTTAAATAATATTTATAACAAATTAGACTATTATTACATGATCAAATTAACCTAAGCTCATCGCAGTTATTATGTGCATAAGCTTCCCATATAAAAATGAAAATAAAAATTCCTATTTTACTGACAGTGGGTGTACTAGATATCCGTTAATTAAATATTTGTAGTCTCTAGCGACAGATCTGTTGGTCCCTAGCGCCAGAATTGCTTCTCATATAAAAGATTTGAAACAGTTTTATATTTTATAAAATGAAAAGCACCGGTCAGTTCTACCACTAAACAGAAATGTACAGAAGTGTAATTACAATGTGTATTCAGTATATTTTTACCTGACAGTCACTTTGGCTTTGCACTAAAATACATCGTGGATTCTTGTGACTTTTTATAATTAATATTTTCATTTTAAAGTTACTTTCAAACTTTTAAAATTACAGAGCTATTAGACTTAACCTGTTGAGTCTTAAGTAGGCAACAATTATACTCTGGTATTGCTGACATCAATGAGCGGCGGTTGAAAATTTCCATAATAATAATAATATGGTATACGACATCTTCGTATGCAACGTTAAGTAATAATAATACATATTATCCGCTGAAATGACTTGCGACTAGCTTTCGATAATTCGTGGGTGGAGCACGGGTCCGGACCCAATATTTCAGAGAAAGATACTTGAGCACACTTCGTAACAAGTTTGCCTTCTTAACATAACTCTTTTGTGGTACCACATCGTCGTAATAGCGAGTAGTGTACTAGTTCGTTACTGTACCTCATATAAGTTTTAATGAAAACAGGTTTATTTTTCACAACTACCCTGTGTAACCAGTCATGTTTAGGTATTTATAGCGTACTTAGAGTTTCATTGGTTGTCTGTCTGAGTCAAAAATTAAATTAACGACGGCTGCATCAACGACGTGTAATTGGAAGAGAGAAAACCGACCTTATTTTTTGTTTTAATGTAATAGGAGGCAAACGATCCAGCAGGTTACCTGATGGTAAGTGATCACCGCCGCCCATGGGCACCCGCAACACTAGAGGAATCACAGATGCGTTGCCGACCTTTTAAAAGGGAGTACGCTAGTTTCTTGATGCTCCCCAAGTTGTAACGGTATGTTCAAATAACTTACTGCTGCTTAACTTTAAACCTGCCGCGGAATAATTCAAATCAGCTAAATTATAGTTGAAAATAACTGGTGCTGGTCTTTCTTTGGAGACTGATTGGTCTATATAGTAACGATAGAAAGTATTTGTCGTAAACCACCTGCTATTTTTAATAGGTACATCATTTGCTATAAGTTTAGGCAGCGCAGAACCAAATGTCATAGAAGACTGTGTTACTTTTACGGGATTTTTAAGGGTTAAGAATTTTGATAATAACATTTGTACTTCCAAAAATTTGCCTCTGATTAAAAACAAATTCACACAATAATTGTTGTTTATAACGTTGGTAAAATAAACAAAATTGTGGAAATGAATAACTGCTTTTGTCATATTATTAGTAAATCACATTGATATCTGAAGCACGTATTTCTTCTATTATTCCATTACCAAAATAAAATATTGCATTCTGCTCGAATGATCACATAAATGATTCAATCAACAGTAAGTATAGTACTATAAAAACATTATTTTGTTCAACAAAAACCTGGGGAATGAACAATCAAAATTATATTTTCTATGCTTTTATTTATTTTATGAGTTTCTTTTATGTAGCTACTAGCTGATGCCCGCGGCTTTACCCGTGTTGTATAGGTAACTTAAATGTTATTCTACACCTTAAACTACCTATATTCCAAATTTCATCAATGCCCATTCAAAGTTTTTGCGTGAAAGAGTAACCAACATACACCCATCCATCCTTAAAAACTTTCGCATTTATAAAATTAGTAGAAAGTAGGATCTACAAAGAAAATAACTTGTAGCACAAATACATCAATTTTAGACTCTTAAGAATTGGATCAGAGTTGTGTCCTCTTTAGTAAATCGCAAATTCACTATGCTTAGTAAGAAGGGTAAAGTTTTGAGCACATACTTATGCCCGTTTGACTATAACCGGTAACCTAAGCCGCACACATTTAGAGAAGTCATTAGATTTGTTTTTAGTTCTCTTCCAAGGCAGGTTTCAAGCTAATTAAAGCAATTACACTGACTAGGACTAATTTGGTCCACTTATAACACGCTGGCCAGACAGAATAGTACAGGGCTTCACGAGTCAGTTAGTAGTTTTCGCAGAAATGTTAACCCCACCTTATTCCTTAGTCCGGTGACCGTGTAAACTTTGTAAACTTACTCCGTTACCTCTCAGAGAATACGCTATAGCTTTAATAAACGCTTATGCAATAATACCATAAGATAAGAATAAGTACTAATGTAAATAATACCAAAATAGAATTTATTATTCTAATACTGTGCTGAATTTTGTTTCAAAGTTTATTACATGAATATACAATCCAAAGTCTTATTTAAAGTTTTATTATCTTTGTGCTTTGACTAGAAACTCATTTGACAATAAAATCTTTAAACTATGTTTGTACAACATGAGCAATCTGTTCACCATGGAGATTTACTTATACACACATCAAAAAAGTCTAAGCAACATGCATGATATTACAAATTTACCATTTATATTAATTTATTTTACCATTTATTTTAATTATAACGTTGTATTTTATTTTTAAAATAATATTTTTAGGGTTCTATGATGTAAAAATAACAGCTGTTTTCTTTATAAGTTCTTTTAATAACAGAAATTAACAATATTAGAATATACAGGTACATAAGAAACTAAACTTTTTTTTTACAAATTGAAATTTCTTAAGAAAATGAATTTATTGTGAAAGAATAGGACAATTTAATACAAAGTATGGCCTCCTCTGCTATTCAGAACTTGTCGGCAACGATTATTCATTGAATTAATGAGACTGTTTATGTCATCTTGCGGTATTCGCTCCCAATGAAATTGTAGCAAATCCTTCAGCTGTTGGGTTGTTGTCACTCCGTCCAAGTCCTTCAAAACACGTCTCTGGAGCATGTCCCATGCGTGCTCGATGGGGTTGAGGTCTGGCGATTGTGCAGGCCAGGGCAATACCTGGATGTTCTCCGTTGCCAAGTATTCACTGGTTCGCCGAGCTGTATGTGAACGCGCATTGTCATGCATTAACGTAAAATCGGAGCCAAAGGTTTGTGCAAATGGATGGACATAAGGTCTGAGAATATCCTCAACGTAATTTTCAGCGTTCATGTTTCCATTTACAAAAACGAGCTCAGTTCGCCTGTTCTTCATAATACCCGCCCATACCATAACTGTTGAGCCGCTGTATGGATGAACTTCCTGAACGCACCTGAGTCTTTCAGTATTTCCGGGTCGACGGTACACTCGCACCCTTCTTGTATCAGGCCTAAACCCGAATCGCGACTCATCGGAAAACATAATTTTATCCCATTGTTCCTGGGTCCATGTTATGCGTTCTCTACACCATTCATTTCGACGAGCGCGATTCCCGTGACGTATCGGTGGGCACCTGATAGGGCGTCGAGCTCGTAGGCCGTACTCATGCAGTCGATTTCGCACAGTTTGGGGACTTACATCAACACCACTTGAATTTTGTAGCCTCAAACTTATCTCTCGAGCGGTTAACATCGGCTGGCGTCTTGCAGTCAGTTGTATGTACCGGTCTTGCCGAGTGGTTGTACTCCTTTTACGGCCTGGATGCTGTTCAGCGGGTTCCCCTGTATTATTGTAGCGCTGCCAAAGACGACAAATAACACTTCTATGAATACCAAAATGTCGAGATACCTGAGATTGATTACTACCCGCTTGCAACATCCCTACAGCTCTTTGCATTTCATCTGCCGTCAAATGACGTCGCTCCATGACGTAAAGAATTCAAATTAAGTAAACAATTCAATTTTGTCGCCAACTGTATTTAAATGGTTGGTAAAATTATAAAATCAAGACTAAAACGTAGCAATTAACATGCACTCAAATTCAAACAAATTCGCAGTCATTTGAATTTTATGAAAAAAAACAAAACATAATCGAAATTTTTTTTTTACAACCAGCCAGTATGTCATCAATAACAAAAAAGTTTACTTACCTATACACTTTGAGTGAGTAAATACTTAGAAATTAATTAATATAAATGGTAAATTTGTAATATCATGCATGTTGCTTAGACTTTTTTGATGTGTGTAGAATAAAGTTGCTTCAGCCAAAATAAACATGATATTCGGTTAAGCATCTATAAGGGATAGTGGTATAATTACGCGCATCTCGTGTTCTAGATATAAGAATAACTTACAAATAAGCATTTAAATGATTAAATAGTTGCTGTGACATTTTTAAAAGACCCATTTGGAATTAAGTATGCTTACATCAAGGATTGGCAGAAGGTATATTTCTCCATTTCTTATAATTTTCTTCTGATTACATTCTTTGCGAGTTACAAGAGGATCAATAGCTATCGAGTTAAAATTATACTGTTTAAAATAATGCCTTTAGTTTAAAGCATAAATATTTAAACAACTTTTAGTAAACAATATAGGCACAGCTGTTTAATAAAACTTAATATTTATCTAAGTACTAAGCCTATACTACTTTGTATCAATTTTAGCGTTTATTTATTTATTTATGATACACCATCGACATTTCACAATACACTTAACATTAAAATAATACGGACCTATTCTGTGTGATCTGCCTTTACAGGTGCATACAGCTACATATATAACATACAAGTAATAATATTAGATAACAAAATATATCATACAACGACAAAAGCCACTGATTAACTTATACTATTAGTTCACAGTGTGGATATGTTGAAAAATATTTTGGGATAAGGTTTTAAACTTTAACATATCACTCGTGTGGAAAATGTCAACTCCGATGTCGTACGACAATAATTCGTTATAGGTACTCATTAATCTATTTAATGGAGCATTTTTCCCCAAATTTGTTTTGCTATTGTTAGGGTGAAAGGTTTTTATTATGGGGTGTCTAGGTATGGAATGGGGAACAGCCAATTTAATTTGTGCGAGGGACTCTGGACAAATTAGACTTCCATGTATTAACCTGTGCAATGCCAACACATCACTAGTCTTGCGCCTGATTTCCAAAGAGTCCATTTTAAAGTGTTTTAGCCTTTCAGAATAGTCGGCACGATATGGGCACTGGGGATCCTTGAAAGCCAGAAAACGAGTAAAGTTGCGCTGGATCTGTTCTATTCTCTCACAATGTATTCTATACTGAGGATTCCAAATTGGAGAGTTATATTCAAGTACACTGCGGACCAAAGCATTATACAAAGTAAGGATGCATAGCGGACTTTTAAAATCCTTACAAGTACGCTTTATGAAACCAAGCATTTTCCAGGATTTAGCAACTATTTTGTCAATATGGTGAACAAAACACAGGCCACCATCCACGAACACACCAAGGTCCCGCACCAATGTAGATTTTTGCAATGACTCGTTGCAGATACTGTAAGAGGATGGAATTACATTTTTGTTTCTTGTAAACGATATATAATGACACTTAGCAGGATTTAAAAACATTTTGTTAGTCCGACACCAGTCATTTATCGCCTCCAGGTCACGCTGCAAGAGGATAGTGTCATTGGGGGATTTTATGCTTTTATAAATCTTTAAATCGTCTGCGAACAAAGAACAGCTGCTGTTTTTAATATGGGGTAAAATGTCATTAATAAATGCCAAAAAAAGTATTGGACCCAGATGCGACCCCTGCGGGACTCCTGAAGAAGGCGTGAAAGAGTTTGATGTAAGTCCGTTCACAACAACCTTCAGGCTTCTATCTCTCAAATAAGAAGCTAACCATTCCAACAAGGAGCCATGAATACCGTAATGTTCTAGTTTTGATAACAGTATTTTATGATTAACATTGTCAAATGCACTGCTAAAATCGGTATAAATACTGTCTGTCTGGATACGATTATCGACACTTGAAGCAACGCCTGAAACGTAATCTAGAAGATTACTGAGAGTAGATTGACCTTTGCGAAAGCCATGCTGAGAACTTGTAATAACTGCTTTTAAATGATTTGTTATAAATGGACAAATAATCTTCTCAAATATCTTGGGGAATTGACTTAATATTGCCACAGGGCGATAGTCTTTTACATTCGATTTATCTCCCTTTTTAAAAATAGGCACAATATTTGATATCTTCCATTTGTAAGGAAAAGTAGCAGTTTCCATTGATTTGTTAAAAATAATTTTTAATGGAAGTGTCAATTGTTTGTAGGTCATTTTTATAAAAAACGGAGGAATCTCATCAGGTCCAGCTCCCTTAGAAATATCAACCGACTTTAAGGCTCCTGCCAGCATAGTTTCTGTGATTACAATTTTGCCAAGTGATAACTGAGGATAATCGTTACTTAGCTTGGAGAACGTATTACCATCAGCAGAACAGTAAACCGATGAAAAATGATTAGCAAAAAGATTACATATTTCTTCCCCATTTTGAGCCCTAGTATCGTTCAAATACATTTCACCTGGCAGATCAGAATTCCCACCTCGCTGATGTTTAATCTAGGACCAAAACCTTTTAGAATTTTTGATAATGGATTGTTCTGTATCCTCTACATACCTGGAATAGCAGGAACGCACAGCTGAATCGACACGTTTATTGCATAAGTTCAACTCTATTAAGTCTCTTGGATTTTTATACTGTTTGAATTTTTTTCGAATTCTCTCTCTTTCTTTAATTAGTTTAATAACGTTTTGGTTAAACCAAGAAGGATGTTTTTTATTACGCTGTTTGGTTTTGGGAATGGTAGCATCAATAACAGAATAAATCAGTTCATAGAATTTAGAAACAATGGTGTTGACATTTTCCATCGGCATTAACTCAGAAGACCAATCAATTTTTTTAAGCTCTTCAATTACATTATCATAATTAGCCTTCTTAAAGTTATGTGTAGCAAATTTACGTTTAGAGAGATAATTATTATTTTTCTGTATTATATTAATATCCAATGCAGAGTGATTTGTGTCTATTTTAACTAATGGATTCTCACACATTTCTGTAGATACATTTTCAAAATTACATAAAACTAAATCGAGAATACGACTGTTACAATTTTTCACATGGTTAAACTGGTAGAGAGAATTTAACGACATATATATAGCGTTGTTCAGACTTAGAGGTAAATCTCTACAAAGGTATGTAACCTTTGTAATGATTTAATATTTTATAGAAACAAAATATAATGAAGTACTTTAATTACAGAAGACATCTTAAGAGTTAAAATATTTATATCTACTAAAAGAATTTTTAAAGAAGTTTTTATTCATTGATTGACCTACTAAGTATATTTTAAACTAGCGTATTAATTTGTAACCCTAATTTATGTTTTGTAATAATAAACTTTTGATTAAATTTCAATGGCAATCAGCAATTGACTTTTACAATTTTCTACAAAACAATATTACGTATTCTTCGCAAAAACGCCATATAAATTTTAGCAACATGCTCAAAATTTTCCCTGACAAAATAGAAATAACGATTTGTTCCTGATTCGTCATCTTCCTAACTCGTCATCTTCCAAACTGGTCATTTTCCAGATTCGTCATCTTCCAAACTCGTCATTGTACTGTCGAATTAAATTTTGATAGAAACTAAAAGAAATAATTATTCAAGTATGTGCAGGAACAATATGTTTTATATCTTAAAGTGTATAATTTTTTTATGAATACAAGTGCTAATTATCCTTAATACTATTGATTTTAAATGAATATTATATCTGTAAAGGCTACTAAAAAGTTATGTCTACAAAATAATTAAATTTACTTATTTCAAATGGTATGCAATGTCACATTTGTAAAAAACATTATCATGTACCTAACATTTTTATACTAATAAAAATGTTAAAAATAATTTAATCAATTAATTTAACAATTTAATTATCACTTATCTATTTAATATATATTTAGTTGAAATAAATATTTATTTATATAACATTTAGGATAGTACACAAATACTTTTATTATTAGAAACTAGTAAAAATTAAAATTGCATAAATGTCAATTGTGAAGTGCACTTCCGATCTGGTTTTTTTGACGTTCCGTTTGTTGTCATTTTTTATTTTCGGTGTATTTTTCGTCTTGCTAATTATTTTCTAAAGATAAAATTCAAAAATATTTTTAAATAATAAAAAAAATAAAAAGAAGTATATATTCAGGTTCATCAATTCATGCCTAATTTATTCAGATATTGGCAAAGTGCTTCTTCTCTTATTTTTTTTAATAAACTTCATGATAGACAAGTAACACTCTTAAAGGTTATACTACAGAGGATTTATGTAATAAATTTTTGTTGACAAATGTACACGGTATGACGAGTTTGGAAGATGACGAATCTGGAAAATGACCAGTTTGGAAGATGACGAGTTAGGAAGGTGACGAATTTGGAAGATGACCAATTAGGAAGATGACGAATCAGGAACAAATCGAAATAACAGCCAGTCTATAACATACATTGTATGAAACAGTGACGTGTCAATGAACTAAAGAGGTCGTATCTTCACTTCAGTTTCTGTTTAATTTAATTAGCGTTGCCAGGTAACCTAATGTTTGCTCCCCTATCCCTTCACTATTAATTAACATTAAGAAGTTTGTTCTGTTGTTATATTACAATTATGTTAAATTATGCTTTTAAAGAAGGTTAGATATATTGTATTGTTTTGGGTGGTAGACGAACAAGAAGGTGACCTAATTACACAAAGTTTCATGCGTGGGATTTGAGCCCACTACCTCGTGCATGGCAGCCGCACAACATACGCAACCGCTGTGCCTCCAAGGTTTAAAAGTCAATTGCTGATTTCAATTGACATTTATTCAAAACTTTAGTATTAGAAAACATAAATTACGTAGTGTTACAAATTAAAACGCCATTTTAAAAGATATGTAAATCAATGAGTAATAACTTCTTTGAAAATTCTTTTAGTAGATAAAAATTTTCTAACTCCTAAAAAAGATGTCTTCTGTAATTAAAGTACACATCAATAATTCATTATATTTTGTTTCTACTTTACCTGACCTTAGTCACCTGATCACAATGTACTTCTCACAATTATTCAAAGGTGATGGAATACAATTATGATGAAATGAGTTATATCCTCTGCCCAGCAGTATTGCGAGTATCATCATAACAGCCCATTAATGTCCCACTGCAGGGACGGGCCTCCTCCAGTGACGAGGGTATACTTGGCCTACTAATACCACGCTGCCCAAACGGATCGAATTACGTAAAGATAATATTCACGGATAGTCTCTTAGTCGGTTCTTACGACACCCATGGGATGAGATGGGATAGTGACACATTGTATTCTTACTCCGTCACCATACGGAGAGTCAATTAGAGTATAAGTAGTTGATAATTAACATCATAGTTAAAATAACATGCATTAATAAATGTAACTTCAGTGTGACGCCACGCTATTCAAACCACGTCGGTTGGATGTAACCGGGCATTGTATAAAAGAACAATTGCAACATATTTTCACGTTGCTTTTGTCTCCACTCAGGCTTTATGCATTTATTATGTTCTTGGAGAATGAGTCGACTTACTTACAATGAAATTGTAATATAGTAAAATTTAGTATAGATGAAGCTTGGTGACTAAGGGAAGGGAATGGGATCTAAGAAATATTTAGAGAAGTCCTATGTTCATTTGTATCGTGACAAAGCCACATATGGGCAGGAATCGGACCCCACTCAGCATAATGCTGCGGCACACCAAACAGTTATGCTCAGTCGCTTACAGCGCTGATTTTCAGTGAGACCCATTGCAGGAGTTCACCCCTGAAATACCCCCAGTTTGTATGCTGTAGGGGATGTTAGAAAGCACATTTCTTACAGCAGACAAATAATAAAAAAAAATGTATATTATATAAAATAATGATAATATATAATATAATTAGAGGGTCTGTGTTAAATTCTTCAGTGGTGCAGTTCTCACATAAATTGTTTAAAAACTGGTACGAAAAGTTTTGTACTACATTTTTAGTACAGATAGCGCGCGAGTTGAATGCAGAGCTTAGGAATGCGGTAGTGCTGTGACCTAATTATAATTATTGATTGACATTCATGTCAATTTTAAACAATGTTATAAGTTTAATTTTATTTAGTACACTAGGTTAACATGATGAAAAAAAAACAATATTATAATTATCACATGTTTTTAATAATCATTTCACAAAACGGAATAAAAAAATAACACGGGAACTTCAGTATTACTATTACCACAATAACACGGCAAACGTACGATAGTTTGTCAAGGATGGCACAGCACTACACTGCAGGCGCGTGAGGTGGGGTGTGCGGATAGCGGGGGGAGATGCTCCCGCTCTTTACCTCAGACCCCGACTGCATTCAACTCGCGCGCTATCTGTATATACCTACTATAAGTACAAAGCAACTTAATCATCAACACAATAAAGTTAGTGAGTTAAAATGAAAAGTTTTTGCCATTTTTCCTGACTTTACTCCATTTGTAGAGCACCGTTTGTTCAAAACGTTCTTATAAAATTAATAGTTGGTTCTTGTAGTTCTTTTAAAAGTTTTTAGTTAGTATCTTTAAGTTATTTAGTATTTCGTATTTATTGTGGCTTACTTCACCCAATTTACTACAGCTTTGAATCCTGTAAGCCAGGAGCATCTTGACCTTAGAAAAGCATTTAAGTGTGACACTTATACGAGTCTCAGGAAAAAAGTGTTGAAATCCGCAAATCTGAAATAGGTATACTCATAACATTTCATGTCATCTTAGCGGTATAGTACCGGGCTGTTTAAATTGCACATTGACCTGTGGAAAGAGACAATCGGTCAATTTCGGCTTCGTAGAGCGTCATCTCAGGCAGAGATGATCTTACAAAAGTCGATGTGCAATATTTTTACGGCCGGGTCAGTACCTAGCTTATTTGTATGTGAAAAAAAAATCTTACCAAGTGTTTTTTCAATTCATTCATACTCGATTTATTTTTTTGTTATAGTCAAAATAGGTTTAGTCTATACTGTATAAAGGCGATGAATGTCCGGGTAAGAAGTCTAGTGTTATCCTTTCTAGCAAGCAAGAATACCGTGTGGTTTTAATCGGTTCGAGTCCAACATGGCCATGACACTGGCAGCCTTTAGTATCGTGTCGTCCGCTCGGAATTCCGGTTAAAAAAAAGGTGGAATATCTTTTTTGTTTGCTAAACCTAAAAACCGTAAAATAATTCAAAATTTATCCAACATTTTGGTTTGTCTACGTTAGTATCAACTTTGATAGTAGATACATATACACGGAAACATAAGTTATATTTGGAAATACGATCAAATATACGATATACGAAAAACGATCTTGCAATAAAACATGATTGAAATAGAAATAGAAAATATTTATTGACCAAAGCCACAGAAAATACAAAATTATAGGAATTGAATATGCATGCAAAAAAATAAAACATAGTTTAAATAACACTTAACAATAAATACAATTCATACAATAAAATTAATTAATATAATTTTTTTCATGTTTTACTCATTGTAGCATTAGTACAAAAGGAGAGAACTCAGCAAATGTCACAGCCTAAACCATGACGCTGGTTTTCAGTTCCCCCCTAAGTGACATTCAATATTTTTTTTGCTTTAAATTTCTGTGTCTGAAAAAGATCGTTTGATTTGGTCTAAGTATTTTCAAGTATAACTTATATTATTGCGTTTAAAAAACATAATAATATAGGAGCTTAAAAATAAATTACCTACTGACCTTTTTAAAATTGAGCAATATATTTATTAAACGACTTTGAGGTAGGTATGTGTAAAATTAAATTGAAAACGAAAATTAATTATACTTTGCCAACAATTTGCAATGAATATTTCTACAGAGAATTCAATATTACATACCTACTTACGTATACAGGTATAAAAGTGCTTCAAATTAAAAAGCGCGCCTCAACAATTAAAAATACCAGCCAGCCCTCTGTTTAAACACTCACTCGCCGCCTGATACGCCGCTGGAATTTCAAAAATCGAAGCAATCTACTCGGTTTGCGTTTAGAATTCCTCTGCTTATAGGCATCGGCTAGATTCCAAGTTAACGCCAGTCATCGTGTAACAGCCCTTCAGTTTCACTTTTACTTTACCCCTACTACTGACGTCATCTCACTAAACTTATCTTATTTTTGACTTCTAAGGCGACTTTGCTACTTTAAGATGATGTCGACGGATTCAAGTTATTTTTAGACGGGTTATGGGGCAAATCGTCCGATCTAAGACTGATCCTCGGACGAGTTGCCTCATTCGTAAAACGTAGGAGGCTTTTCGTCTGAACAAGAAGTGGTCCTCGGGCGAGTAGCCTGATTTTTTAAAAGAACGATTTTATGGATTAATCAAATTATTAAAACGTGATAATTTAAAAAAAAAACAAAACAGCGAATCCATAAACTTTAAAAAAAAAAATGTTTCATAACAATAATATATTTGTAGAATCAAGGATCAGCATCAGCACTGAGCGGTATATAACCTATGGTTCGGTGGCTAACACATTAAAATAACACAAATAGCTAAGTACAAAAATAATAACAATCAGGACGACAACGAACGGACCTTATGGTCAATTGTTCGTACAGTGGCAGAGCCACCCAAATTCATTTACAAAGTGTATCGGCTTATGAGCAACAATACAGCTATATACTACTATCTACTATCCGTTGGCTTCATTTGTGGACTGTATTCGCGCTTTCCATCAGGTTCGATATAGTCCTATTGCCGTGTTTTTGTATTAAAAAAAAGTACTAAGTTATACTTCTTTGCTGTACTGAGGTATGTGGTATGATTCCCGCTTAATGTATTTTTTGTGAGGTTTAACATAAATAAATGTTAGCACTGGTATTGGTATTTTCTTTGTATAATTTAGCTTGTATGTATTTTGAAAAAAAACGTATGTTGATTATTAAATTTACCAAGTATCCATAATACAAGCTCTGCGTAGTTTTTGACTAAATGACGAAGTGAGAATGAGTATGAAATATCATATAATTAGTATTACACATCGTACATCTTTTTCCATGGTATTCATAGACCAACTTAAGAAATTCTTATGTCTGTCTGTACGTTGATCAAGTTGCAATAGATAGTACTACCACTCCATCCAATAAGATTGAATGCCAAGGTGTTGTACAACTCGTCTATAATTTTATATTGGCAAAACAAAAGAAGAAACACTTAACAGAATACTCTCAGAAATTTTATGCATAGTAGACCGAATTTTCCTCAAAGCGTTATTTGTAATGACATTCAAAATCCGCTAAAGAATTCCCTTTTCTAGAACATTCGAGAACAAATAGTACTCAACAATCAACCGACTGCAGACGCCCGGAGAATTCATATCAAACTCAATTTGGTGCGCGCCGCAAATCGCGCAGTCATCCCCCCACACCCCGCAACCTTCCACTGCACATGCAGTGTCGGACAATTTAAAACCTATCGCTTTCTACCTCAGATAATTTAGTGTGAATATACCGTGTAAATGAGCTGAATAATAAGAGGGAAGAAAATATGTGATCGTGAATAAAAGTTGTGTGAGAATAAGTGCTCGCGTTTAAATTTCACAAAACAGAGCAAAATATACATTGCTATTCACAATGCTCTATTCATATTTCCGTGATTTTTGATTCTGCGACCAACTGAATAATTCCGTCTCCGTATCTTTCTTTATGTTCCAGATAACCTCCAAAACAGCGAGATCGATTTAAATAAGACTTTATTTCAAAGAAAATAAATTATCCCGCAGAAGAATTACCTACTAGAATAAACTAAACTTTTTGTCGTAACGAATTCGCGAGGTAGGTAACTGTTAGTAATATTGATAAAAATACATATAATGATTTCAAAAAACTTTTATGTACCTACGTATTTCGGAGCAAAACTTTATCAAAACATGTTTTCACTTTATCAGAGAGCTATAAAGCCACGATCTCAATGATAAATGTCTACAAAAGCACTTAAAAACTTCTAAAACACAAACACCACACTGTACCCATTCAAACAGGGACATCAATAACCCTTTAATTGCCGAACTTTGGAACTGAACAAATTCAGCAGACATTTTGAAAAAAAAAAAAAAGTGTGATTCGTCATAAAGTTTTAACATTTTTGTAGTTAAGAATTGTTGGTTGTATTACTTTAGGCAGGGTTTATAATTAAAAGTATTTTGAATTATTAGTTACTAGCTGACCCGTGCCCACTAATCGTAAGGCGCAGAAAAAAACCCGTTCCTTTTTTAAACATATTTCATTACTCCTCCAGTCCAATTAGTCATAGCGTGATTCTATATAGCCTATGCCACTCGCCGATAAATGGACTATTCAACACAGAAAGATTTTTTTAAATCGGTTCAGTTGATCCAGAGATTACCCCCTACAACGTCACAAACACACAAAAAAACACAAGAAAAATAGAGCAATATTAGTTTAGATAATTAAAAGCCTTTATACTATCAATGCAAGGCAAGGCCTTTCCTTCTGACTTCCATTTTTTGCTATCTACATTACCTTCTAAAAATAAAATTTATTTTGAATAACTAAGAGGGCCAGCACCCACAGCCACAAAAGAAATAATCCTCACATTTTCTCGTTCAAGAATTAAGTTTAGCGAGACCTATAAAGTGAACTTTCTTCATTTCCACTGGTGATCCTTAATCATACCCCGAAGGCATCGATGCTATGATAAACTCTCTGCGGTGCTTTCTGTAAATTCCTGTAGGAAACGATATCGGGAAACTCAAAGAGCCTTAGGCATTGTCAATAGTATGTGTTGCTACTGTAAGGGAGAGCGAAATGCCTAAGGCAATTTACCAACTCGTACTAACCCAACTCACGCAAACAACATATCAAATCTAATAATTAACTGAAAGTCTAACACAGTGTTGTATATTAAACTGAGCTCATTGATCTGTCATGATAGGTATATCTATTGTAGTAGTACAAAACAATGATAGTGTATCTTTTTCATTTTTCTTATATTTAGAGTTCCATTCTGCCGTCAATAGCATAGTTACAGTAAGTCGGGTTTTTGTCAAAATTG